>OX335785.1:1200000-2400000 GCA_946896805.1 Scutellaria galericulata
TTAAATTTAAAGTCAGGATTTCCTCCATTGCACTTAAACCCAAGAAAGGTTAATTTGCATGTGAGTATCATATTTGTGGAGTATTTGCAAAAGCATTGCTTTAACTTTTAAATTTAAATAATCATTTTATGGGTATTTTGGATGGTTCTATCTACTTGTCAATCTACTAAAATCTAGAACATAAAAGTTAAGCAACAATATATAGTATAATCATAATTTTGGCTTCTATCTAATTCTTTTACCCAACATTTCGATATCACTTTTTATGCAAATAAGCATTTTTTTCAGACACTTCCTACTTTTACTATTATACTAGTAGTACTCTCGAACGATGCGCGGTTTATTATTTATTATGCTAATATATACGATTTGCAATAATATAATGAAGTTGTTATATTAAAAGGTTATTCATTGCATCTTATTATTTCAAAATTTATAAAATACCGTGTTTTTTTTAAAATTAATTTTCAACAATTAAATGTGAAAATAAAATTGAAAATAGTATATAATAATAATAATAATAATAATAATAATAATAATAATAATAATAATAATTTTGTATTTGTGAGTTTTAATTTTTGAATAATTAAGAAGTGATTAATTATACTTACTAATATGTTTCGTTCACATTTTTAGTCCTTTATATCCTAGAATTATTTTTAAAATTTGTTAATAAAATTTGGTTTCAAATTAGTTTTACATTTTAAAACAATATTTTCTTAGATTTTTTAAACCATTTTTCAAATTTTTTTAGAACATATTATAGTTTTTAAAAATAATTTTTAGATTAATTATATCTATTTATTTGAAATAATTTTGAATAAATTATCAAATATTTTTATTATTTTTATTAAAAAAATTATTCAATTTATTGATTTTATATCTTACACAATTAATATTACATATATATTTGAATTAATTTTAACATTTTATTTGTTGTTTTTAGATTGTTAGACTCACAACCTTATTATTATTATTATTGTTGTTGTTGTTGTTGTTGTTGTTGTTGTTAATTTCACATTTTATTATTGTTTTAATATTTTTATAATAGTTTTCAAAATTTTAAACATTTTTCAACCTTTCATAAAATGAAATTTTGATTTTAAAACTATTTTCCACATTTATATATTAAAATTATAAACTAATTTTCAAAATTTTTAATTTTGGACAATGTTTAAATTTCATTATTTTCAAATTTTCATCATATCATTAAAATATAATCATATCATTTAAAATAACTTCTTTTGTTTCATCTCTACTCCTATATATATAAATTATAAGATAGTTTATTATGTAAGTTATATGCGAAACCTATTCTATAAGATATTTAAAAGTTACTTAGTTTTTTTTTTTTTCTATTAGTTTATAGTTTGTGAGGGAAAATGATAAATTTGTAAAATATAATATAGATAATTCTACAACAATAATTAAACTAAAAAATCATTTCTTGCAAACTATTAAGCATAATTTGTACAAAACGCCGTTAGAACTAAGTTCTGAAATTTCCAACGTTAATTAGAGATAATAAAAATATCGAATTTATTACAAATATCAAAGATAATGTCACCTTGGAACTAGACATGATTTTGCTTTTCAAGTGAACAAGTATGATGTTCTCCACACCTTTTACTAGACATGGTCAACTAGCTAGTTAAAGAATCTTTGGAATACATGCATGCCATAACTACATATTTTTTAAACTTAAGACAAATAATTAATTAATCATCTTTTTTTATTCAATATATATAGCCATCCTATGTAATGACAACCATGCATTAGTTTGATAATTCTTAGTTTAATGATTTTTTTTTTGTTTTAGGTGTTTAGACTTTAGACACCTATTTGCTTTTATTGTAACTAGTGCATGCTAAATTTCACTATATAAGTTGTTATGCTCTGCTTTTTAGGTAATTATTGAGTAGTTTGATTATTTTTATAATAACTACTCCTTTCTTAATCTTGTTCAAAACACATTAGTAATTTAATTATTGTTTATTTGACATTCAATATTCAATTGGTTAGGCGAAAATATGGGAGAGCTTTAAATGTCAATAGGATGTGACTGATATTAATTATGAGACCCAAACTATCCAGTTGCTTTAATTAAGTAGGTTGGCATGAAATAGATTTTAAAAAAATAACTAAGATATGAAATATATGGTACTTTAGTACATATTTATACAATTAAGCAAAGAAAAACAATTGCTTTAATATGTTTATAGTCGTGTTTATAAGATGTTTTAAATTCGATTTAGTTGGGTTTCTAGTATTGCCCAATAATATATCTCATATTTTGTTTAATTTATTAATAAATATGTTATTTATAATTACATTATCAATATATATGAAATATAATACAACATATAAAAATTGCATCATTAAACTCGACCAGTAATACCGTTTTACATTTGCTTTTATCTCCACAAAAACTCATGTGAGACGGTCTCACGAATAATTTATATGAGACGGATTTTGATTACCCACAAGTTGAACCCATTTCTACAAATTCATATATGAATTGTTAAGTGTGGGTTATGGGTTGACCCGTCTCACGCAACAAGATCTGTGAGACGGCCTCACATAAGACCTACTCATTTATCTCTTATGTATACTAATCTGAGTTCAAGATCAAGTATCATATATAATATGGTAAAACACGTTTTCCCATCCAAATTATACGTGATTTTATATTTTTTTGTTAAATTTTGAAATGTTTCACTTTGCCAAATGACTTTAAATTTGATACATTTTACGGTATAAGACAAATCTTGACCATACACATGTTCGAAATCAAAGGTTAGGGATTGTCAGATATCGTAAAATATTTCAAATTTAAAGTTAATAAGACAAAATGATACATTTAAGAGTTTTTATAAAAAGATGTAAAACTATGTATAGTCCAAGTGGTAAACCCTATATAATAATACTAATACATACAGATCTATTTAAATCATAATCAAATTAATTGAGTCTAAACTTACTCTTGATGCGATACAATCATCAAACTTAAATGAGTTTCAGAGATTGGTCTCGAGTCAATTACCAACACAATAATAATCTCCAAGAATGTCAGTCCTTGCATCATTTTTATTCTCAAATTGAATCATAGTTTATATCCTAAAAAGTAAAAAGCGCAAATAGATATATAGCCTAAGAGGGAGAAAATGAGAGGCTTCAAATTGTACCCAATTTTGAAAGGGTTAATAATAATCTGCTACTTTGAGCTATTTTTTTCAAGTGTGTGTTTAAATTTAAAATATTTTCTTGAACATTCTCTTTGAAATTTTTCAATTGCCACCAGCCTAAACTTTTGATACATTTTTTTTTATAGGCACTCCTACTAAGTGAATAGACTCATCACATTAATGTGCATTTAAAACATTTAAGTCCACCATCAGTTACCATCAGTTAATGAGGATTTGAAAACCATAAGCTACAAGGGCTTCAAGATGGGCCTCCCCAAATGGGCTACCCAATGGACTTTTATGTTTTGTACTTCGCAGACGAGTAATGTTGCCTCGTCGGACGCAACATCTGGCCACCAGATAGGTTTCGGCCACCAACTTCGTGCATTAATTTTCACTCACCGAAAATCGATTATGAGAGCAGAAATGCACTTCAATCATCTCAAGACGTAGAACGACCATTTGCCCTTTTACTTTTACATTTGCCCAACTTTGACACCTCAAAATAATGGTCAAGCACATGTGATCAAGACTTCCTACAAAAGTCAACGATTGACCCACACTTTATAATTGGATCAAAACCAATTTTGCAATATTTTTCTTTACTGATATTTGACGGTTAATTGCATTTAGAGTTTTTCGGACAAATTTTAATCGAAAAATATATCAAAAATTAAGTTTTGGGTAGCAACTAAAAATTCCAAAGAGAAATCTAATGATCGGAAAAAAAAAAATTAAATTTAGACACCCACTAAGAAAATACAATAATTTAGATATCAAATTAATAATAGCCCATTTTGAGATTCCAATTCAATTTATCAAAATAAGATGTAGAAAAAGGGACAAATTATCTGCCAAGATCTGTTCTCACATGGCTACATAGACTAGATAGGGGAAACAGCTAAATTAAGAGGGTTGTACCAACGCCTGTATCATTTGTACGTTCATAAACCCATGCATTAGAGGGTTGTACCTTATGTTGTCCCTTCGCAACATTGAAAGCTGTCAACAAGATGAATCTCAAGTCTTATTTAACTGCTGATCTACAGAACAAACAAAGTCAATTATTGCCAACAAAAATTACAATAATGTCACAAATTTGTAATTAATGACCTAATTAAGTTAAATAATTTCAACCTATATATGTACAATTTATTGTCTATTTCATTTTTGCGTCTCAGGATCAGGAAACAGCAATAAGAGTCGAGACATAATAATAATTTTTTTTATTCATTATTGATATACTTATACTAATGATGAAAACTAGTGATGAAATATGTACTTGATGTATTTCATCTTAGTATAATTTTTTTAATTAATAAATTTTACTGAATAGTCAAATATTAAAGGTATATGTCATTGGTTTAATTGTCGGAAAAATTAAGAACTTTATCTAATTTGTAATTTTAACCAAGTTTTTGAATATTAACAAACATAACATGAACTTTCATATTTTTTACAATTTGAACTAACGAACAACTTTTTAATATGACTACGTTGACGCGGAAATGTAAAATTGTCATGGAGAAGTTATTATAGAAAATTTGAAGTTGAAAAAAATCGAAATCGTTAAAATATAAGAATACACTATTGAGTTAATTACATCCAAAAACTGTCCAAAGATTAAAATTGTCAAAAATATAAAAATTCATGTTATATTTATTAATATTAAATTTTTTTATTAAAATTACAAATTAAATAAAGCTCGTGATTTTAAATCATTTAACTAGTTAGTTATTACTTAAATTATGATAGGGCCTATGCTGCCAAAAAGAACCATTTAAAAATATATATATAGTTTTAGGACCCAATTTATAAATTAAATTAATTTATTATATACACTAAAAAGTTCTTGAGATTTGAGACACGTGATATTCAAAGGCACTAAGCGACAAATTCAAGCTGTCTATTCTAATTTCATAGAGAGAATCCAATGAGATGCGATTTTAGTTTGGATTATTTCACACATGGCCAATAATTACAAGCACTACAAAACTTATATAAATTCGTCCAGACAAATATAATTCGTGCAACTTAAATTTATTTTATAATTTTTTTTTTTTTTGAATTATGAATTGTGAAAGATGGATCTTATTGAAGTAGATTTAAATAACAGTCTTACAAAGTCCTATTCTAATAGTCAATAATTCTTTTCAAAGAAATAAATATAAATAAATACGAGACTAGTAAAAAAAAAAAAGAAAACAAATAAATTAAGTCACCATCTATGGTTGAAGATTGTAAAATCCCCAGATTTGAATGAGATATGTAGGGGGTATGACATTAGTTATAATTTTCCCAAATTTTTAAATTTTGAATTCGAATTTTAATGTTTTTTTTTTTTAATTTTTCTGTGGAAACTTTTTACAGTTTACTATTTTATTTTAGATTTAGTTTATTTCTAATAAAAAATATACTTGTATTTAATTTTCTGACTTTTGTGCAAATATATTGCATGCATCAATATGTATATATTAGTTTTATTTTTTTTCAATTCTAAAAACTATAACATAGTTTAGATTGCACATAATTATGTTTTATATACTCACGAATATGTATTGAAAATTAAACAAAACGTGCTTTAATTTATAATGATTACCACTTTTTTTTCTTCTCGAATTCAGTTATATTTTTAAATAGAAAAGATTTTTTAACAACTAATAAAAAAATAGTTAACTACCTTTTTTTAATAGTTTTTGAGTAGTGTTTGTGTGCACCAAGTGTATAGGTCATGATCCTGGGTGTGAGCGGATTGGATCGGGTATGTCCCGGAACTGTACCCAGGTTTTTTTTTTTTTTTAAAATTTATGTCATCACCTTTATGTTTACCGAATATAACATTTATGTAAAGATAACATAACCCTTAAGTGAATAACTTAAACTTTTCATCATAAAAATTCATGTAATATAGTTGAAACATTTATGTTATGATAATTTCATCTATATGTTATATTAGTATAACATTTATGTACATATATCATAATCTTTAAGTAAAATTACATAGATTTTTTTTCAGTATAAATAACATAATTAAAAGTTATGTAATCTTTATGTTATACGAGTATAAACTTTATGTTAATTTAGTATAATCTTTATGTATATATATCATAACCTTTATGTATATATATCATAACCTTTAAGTAAAATTAATTAAATTTTTTTCAATATAAATAACATAAAAGTTATGTAACCTTTATGTTATATGAGTATAACTTTTATGTTATATTAATATAATATTTATGCACAAATTTCATAACCTTTAAGTAATACTACCTCCGTCCCGCTCAAATTTGCACACTTTCCATTTTCGTCCGTCCCAATCAGATTTGCACACTCCAAAAATGGCAAATAAAATCTACTAAAATTGTCATTTACTATTCAAAAAATTGTTTTTTACACTACAAAAACAGTTTTTTCTTAATCTCCGTGTCCGTCCCTACGTGCAAATATGAGCGGGACGGAGGGAGTATTATTTAGAATTTTTTTCAATATAAATAATACAAAAGATTATGCAAATAGAACTAAAAAGTTAAGTTCGCTAAACTAAAATGTTAGGTCAATATAATTGCAAAATTAGGGTTTGGGCACGTGGAACACGTGAAATACACCCACGCGTCGGGTCGACCCAACTAGATCCATGCACTTGATATACAGAAATATTTGTATTTTTAATAGTATTTTATATCCAATCAATATAAAATAATTTTCAATTACAGAAGTGTGATAGTTAATTAACTAACATTTTCAAATCATCAAAATGATAATTGCTGCGTCAAATTGTTGACTGATTTGGACTTGACTGATGGGTTTTCTTCATTTATTTTAGTGGATAAATTCTTGCCAATCTTCAGACCAAATTGTCACCTGCTGATACATTTGTCATGAATAAATTTGATTTGACTTCTTTTTTAACGACATTCCACATTTCTTTTTTCTCTTTCATTTATCTATGTCGAGAATATGACATTCGTAATTTTAAAAGAATTTACAAAAATAAAAAATAAATCTATATTTATATCGCAATATTTTATATTTGTAGCTATTTATTAGAACTAACTTTTAACATCTAATAAATTTAAACAAAATTCGAATAGTAAATTGGTAAGTGACTCGATCGATTCATTTACGTTCATTTATATTGACAATGAAACAGTAATAATTTACTTCATATCATATTATCATCAAAGTTGAATATGTGTCTTCACAATAAATTAGTAAAGTGTTTGGACAATTATTTCAGGATGTGTGTTAGAATTTCCTAAACTTTCAATTATCTTTAATTTGGATATTATATGTTGATCTTATTTAGATAAATCAGCCATGTTACCCTACCCACCGTGGACATGTTAAGATGTGTTCATAGCCGATATGTCAAAAATCCAGAATACCTATAAATTTCACTTTCCATGTAATGAAGAAATGTGATCATTATACGTTATAGGTGGACATATTATGAGTTGCCAACGGTGGACATTTTATCATTTTCATTAGATAAATACTATCGAACAACATTATAAACTAATTGTACAAGTGATCATCTTATATATATATATATATATATATATATATATATATATATATATATAAATTTTTTTTTTTTTTTTATAAAATACAATATTCCACTTTATGATTTACCTAACAAAATAAATAGAAGGACGTATTTATCTTATTAAATTAGTTAAATAAATTAAGGAAAAAAAGATAGATTAATGTACTTTATTTTATTTATTTTCTCTTGTACTATTTTCATTTCCCATTTCTAGTTGAGTTTGGTAGGAATTTATTTATTTTCATTGCTAGAAATTTACCCTGGTTTAATGATCATATCATTGATTCTAAAAAATTGTAATATTATTTTATTTAGTTATTTTTAATGACAATAAATTAATCAATTAAAAGAGATGCAAATGTCCCATCCACCCTTTATGAAGTCCAGGGTCCCATTCAGGTTGAACGGTATTTTGAATATAATTGAATGGTCCTTTGGTCCCACTAATTAAATTCAAAAAACATTTACTATTTTGATAAGAACATTTGAAAAATAATGCATGTTGTTTTAAATAGATTAACACTTTGAGAATAAAATAATTAGTTCTATATGCAATAAATAAATACTATAATTTAAGCTAAAACTTATAGGTGTTTATTGCATTTCATAAGAAGAAAATAATCTATTTCCAAATCGACCTATAGGCATGACAAAATAACTTTGTTTTACCCATTATTGTAAAATAGAATTTTTCTATCAATTTTCTTCTTCTTCTTTTTTATTTTTTTATAAATCCTTAGCAAAATGTTTTTACACATTTTACCCCTCCCTCAAGTGTATTGCTGTAATATATAGTATTACACGATATATCGTGTATATCATACGATACGTTTATATACATTATGTATTATACAATACATCATATAATTCATATTAATTAATATGTAAATATGAAATAACACATTTTCGTGTGTGGCCCACTTGACCATTTGATATGAAGTTCATAGTTTTTGGCGATTACAAAATGGAGAAAACAATTTTTTTTCTTTTAGAAATAACTAATTAAAAAGGAAAGCTTGTTTTATCCAAAATGATTTTAGTTTTATAAACTTGATCGTGGTTTTTTTTTTTTATATAAACTTGTATTATTTTTCTTCCTTTTATTTGATTTTGATGATTTTTTTAAGTGAAGATATTTTTTTTGTTGTTGACTCAAAAAATGAATTTTTTTTATAACTCCTATTTATATATAAAATTTAATAACGAATTAGTTAAAGTAAGGTATTTCACTTTTGTTATTAGATCTACTAAATAACTCATTCTAAACTTTGGTTGTTATTCCATTACGTACATGCTCTTAGGTAGAAGTTTAGCAAAATCAACGGTGGTGATTTTTCTTTTTGGTGGATATAATTAAATATAGATAAAATTCAAGTATTAAAAAAAAAAAAAACTATAGATGTAAATATTCTCTCCCATTAAAAAAAACTATTAAAAAATATTGATAGGCGAGAATATTTACTAAATTGGATCTCTCTTTCAAATCCTTTTTTTTTAATAAGCTTGAAGGAGTGGAATGAAGGAGGATAATAAACACTAGAAAACTTGTGTAGCTCGGGTTCGAACCTTAATTATCATAATCTGTACTTTTATAAAGATGGAAAACCATTTAAGTAATAAGGCTCGTGGTTTTCAAATCGTATCGTTAAAAGCCCACAATTTTATTTAGTATCTTTTCAAATAGTTGAAATTTTCTTATTATATATAATAGTGTATTTTTATGAGTGTTATCATATATCCATGCTAGTATATATTTATTAACCATGTTGTTTTAACTTTTGTGTATAATATGTATATATTGTCATTATCAAAATGTGATAAGTTTGAGCATCATAATTTAGAGATTAGACTTATATTCTCCTTGTTGTCAATTTTTGTCGTGATCCGAGATTCCTCGATCATGCTCTCATAACGTTCGTTTTCCTGAATTTGAGCATCTCCAACATTTTTGGAAACTTAACTAATTAACCTGCCTGAAGCTCAATGATTATAATGTCCAGATACATAATCGAATCATGTTAGAGAAAATCTCATTATTATCAAAACTGTCAGAGTTGGCGCGAGCTCTTTTCTATGCTAGGTTTAACTCATCGGCTTTGTCAGCGTGGGCAAATTGATATTCCCACACAATTAGCCCTTTCATATCACAATTTTGCGTTCAAAATTGACAGATACTCCAAATTTAATATCTAAGCGATATTCAAATCCACATCAAAATGGAAATATAAAATAAAATATCTTCTATATAAAGAATTCATACCTTTCTACGTAAAATTCATTTCTATTAACTCAATTATTTCAATTGCAATCATACGCAAGATTTTATATTTCAAATAATATATTGCTTCATTAAAATTTTTTTTATTACAAATATACCATGTCTTAAATTGGATTATAATTATATAATTATATAATTATTAGCAAATTGCAATGGAAGATTCGACGGTAAAAACGAAGTGCTGTTCATTAGTCATTGCTTTTCTTGCAAAGTGTCAGCAGTCACCCTACCCCACCCCACACCACCCCTACCCCACACCCCACCCCAGCCCCCCAATCCAGACACTCATATTTATCCCTCTCATCTCCAGTCTCTCTCTCTCTCTCTGCCTCCTTCTCTCTCATCTCTCTCTCTACTCACACCAAATCTCACTCTGCGAAAGCACCGTCACTGTTACTCCTTACTAAATACAGACATGGCGCTGCATTTTCTCGCTCTATTATATAATTGAACGTATACATCTGAATTAAAAAAAGCAGACAAATTGGGGGCGTGTTCCATCGTTTTCTAGAAAGCCCCTCGTGAAGTTCATGTGCAGGCATGGAGAAAGGGATCTGGGACAGGTAGAGAGAGAAACTAAGACTTAATGATGGTAACGGGTCGCTTGCTTAGTAAAGCGGTTCTGAGTAGTTGCCTCTAACTCCGAGATTCAGGTGAATGTAGTCTTCTCAACTCCCCCTTTTCCTCTTTTCTCATCATTAATGCCACCATCTCTGACATTCTCGACCCTTCTGTAATTTCTTGCACCTGTTTGATGAAATGCCTCACCCACGGAGTTACCGAGGATGTGTCGATTATGAGTTTGTTAGTGGTCTAGTTTGAAAATTTGGAGTTTTGTTATTCAATTTGCATGGCATGCAATAGTTTTTTGAGCTAATGGTTATGGCGGTTCATTGAGTTCTTTGTTGATTTTTATTCTTTTTATTATTATTATTATTTTTTGTGTGTGTTTTTGTTCTTGCTCTGTTTGCTTGCAAATGCCCCAAATCAAATGGAGGCTTTTTAATTGCATGAGGTTGGGAAAAGTTACTGCTGAAATAGAGTTTGCTGTATCTCTAATGTGATACAAGCAGAAGTTTTTAGATTCTTATAAATGGGGGATTGAAAGGTTTTGGGGGGCTTTGTAATTTAAGTCTAGGGTATTTAATTGGAAAAAAAAAGTAGAAAAGTAAATTGTTAGATGCTAGTGTTCATAGGGTAGACATAGAATGTTTGATTGCTTGAGCTTGGGAAAAATTACTGACTGAAATGCACACGCAGAAGATTTTGGATTCTTATTAATTAAGAGAAGTGAGTGAGTGTTTGCTGATGTGTTGGCCTAATTCGAGAATATTTGCGGTGGACCGATTTATGTTGTGATCATGACCAGGGCTGTTCGAGATCGGATACTTAAGGATGTGAATGGTAATGATGGTGATCATCTACGAAATCACATCCATTTGACGAATTGCATTCATTTGAAGAATCACATGCATAAGAATAGTCCCATCTTGGCTGATAGGGACATTATGAGGGGCCTGGTTGCCCTTCAGAGATCAAGATCACTCAAGGATCCATCTGCAAGTCCACCATCGTGGCATTCTCCTTCTGTCATTGATGCCCTTCTCAACAGAGGGGAAACAGACGACTTGATTGGTGGTAGACGATCCCTTGGCATAGAACAAGGAAGGTTGTCAGGAAGCTCCGCTGTACAAGCATCTAATTCGGCTGCTGGTCTGGTGCCAGCTGTTAGTGAGTGTAGTAGCAAGGATGGGGTTCGTGAACGAAGAAGAGTCAGGAGAGCAGAATCAAGTGAAAGATTTCCGAGAAATGATGCTCGTTGGAAGGATGAGCGTCCACAGAATGGAAATGATTCGGTCGAGGACAGTGTTTCTGGGAGCTCTGCATTGAGGAGTGGCTATAAACAGGACAGGCAGCTTAAGACCCTCTCTGATCAGTTAGAAAATGTCCCTGCTGAAAGCGATGATGCAGTTTCGTCTCGTAATCAAGGAAACGGAAGGCACATCCAGATGGAAAGAACTCCAGAAGAAGCAGGAGTAAACATTCGCCAAAGGAGTAGTCTTAATAGGGGAAGAAGGCGCAGGTTTCGAGGTGCAAGAAGAAGTCGGCCTTTGATAGCTACCCGCAGTGGTGAGGCACAAAATGAAATGTCAGTGGCCTCCAATTCATTTGGTCAAGGTGGAGGTTCCCAGAAATATCACATGGAGGAGGGAGGCCAAGAGCACTATGATCAGAATGTCAGCGGCTTTCCCAGAAATGGCTGTGGTATTCCTTGGAACTGGTCAAGGATTCATCACAGAGGCAAATCATTTCTCGACTTGGCTGGACGAAGCCTGTCTTGTGGTTTGTCTGATCCAAGGTTAAAGAAGAGTGGTTCGAATTCTCAAGGAATGAATATGCCTGACATGCGTGCCATGTCATCAAGTTCGTCTACTAAATCTGATGGGGAAGCATTACCTCTGTTGCTCGATGCATCTGGTTCTCAGGGAAGCATCGACCGTGCTGCTTGGTCTCATGATTATTCAGGAGAATTAGGCGTTTATGCTGGCAAACTGCTAAAACTAGGAACTGATTCTGACCTTGCATCGGAAGGTAGATCCCGTGAGCAACATAGAATTCGAAAGCATCATAAAGAAAGGCATCAAAATCTCACTCAAAAATACATGCCTAGGTCATTCAGAGATTTGGTGGGTCAGAACTTGGTGGTACAAGCTCTCTCCAATGCTATTATGAAAAGGAAGGTTGGGTTGCTATATTTGTTTTATGGGCCTCATGGAACTGGTAAGACTTCCTGTGCACGTATCTTTGCCAGAGCTTTAAATTGCCAGTCTCAGGAGCATCCAAAACCTTGTGGGTTTTGCAATTCTTGCATTGCACAAAACACAGGGAAGAGCCGAAATGTAAGGGAAATAGGCACAGTTAGTAACATTGACTCTGAAAGCATAATTGGTCTTCTTGACAAGGTGACCGCTTCTCAGCTTCAGTCTCAATACAGAGTGTTCATATTTGATCAATGTGATACTGTGTCTTCTGAATGCTGGAGTGCAATACTGAAGGTCATTGATCGAGCCCCAAGGCGTGTCGTTTTTGTGCTAGTTTGCACAAGTCTTGATGCATTACCTCATGTAATAATAACCAGGTGCCAGAAATTCTTTTTCCCGAAGTTAAAGGATGCAGACATAATATATACCTTGCAATGGATAGCAAGCAAAGAAGATTTAGAAATTGATAAGGATGCCCTGAAGCTTATTGCATCAAGGTCAGATGGATCTCTGAGGGATGCTGAAATGACTTTGGAGCAATTGAGTTTACTTGGGAAGAGAATATCTGTAGGTCTCGTGCAGGAACTGGTACGTAATTTGCCATTCAACTCTATGCCATTCCTTCAACTGCTACAGATAATTCCTGCTAATTGCATCACATTGCTTAATTATGAATTTTGTATCGTCATGTGTTACATGCCTTTGCATTCACTTAGACTATCAAGGAAGTTTTTCTTATATGCCATTGCAATCCAGGGGCACAATAAAGATTCACAGTTTTTTGTTGTTTTACAGGTTGGGCTTGTTTCAGATGAGAAGTTAGTAGATCTTCTTGATTTAGCATTATCTGCTGACACAGTGAACACAGTGAAGAATCTGAGAGAGATCATGGAATCTGGTGTTGAGCCATTGGCACTAATGTCACAGCTTGCGACGGTCATAACTGATATTCTTGCTGGAAGTTACGATTTCATAAAAGAAAGGCCTCGAAGGAAGTTTTTTCGCCGACGGGAATGTAATTCTTTTATCCAATATCATTTGATCTTCTCATGTTTATTATGGTTGTCAATTTTGGGAATAATATGTACTCTTGCCCATTTTCTTGAATTGATTTTTTACCATTTATTAATACTTTCCGCCAACTGCAGAATTTTGTTTGCTTTCGCATTTCTTACATTTCGTTTTCCCGTCTTGTGACTAATGGGGACTGTATCTTGCTTATAGTATCCAAAGAAGATATGGAAAAACTGCGTCAAGCACTGAAGACATTGTCTGAAGCAGAAAAGCAGCTGAGGGTGTCAAATGACAGGATAACTTGGTTAACGGCTGCACTGTTGCAATTAGCTCCTGATCAAAATTACATGCTACCCAGTTCCTCTCCAGATACTGGTTTTAATCAAAGTCCCTTAGCCTTGAACAATGCTTCTTTGAGAGAAAGACCCAGAAAAAGCAATGCTGAAAGGCCTACTTTTCAAGCTGGAAGTTCTGGAAACGTTCATTACAATCCTAAGCTGAAGGGTACTGGTATAGATGGAAATGAACACGATGAAGGTGGGGCTATCTCTCAACTGGTGCAAATTGCCTCAAACGGTAAAAGTCAAATAAATCGATTACAAGGTGCATCTCATGAGAATATCGAAGAAATTTGGCTGGCAGTGCTTGAGAAGATCCCGATTAATAGCATAAGGGAGTTCATGTATCAGGAAGGAAAGCTGATCTCTGTCAGTTATGGTCCAGGTACCGTTACTCTGCAGAACATCCACGTGCCAATACAAAACTTAACTGCTGTCATTATGTTGCTTTTTATACAGCTTTTTTAATTCTATTCTTATCTTAAAAATGTTGCATGCATTGTAGCTTCTGAGGTTTCTTAGGTCATGAAAAATAGAATTGAAGAGATTAATAGATTCTCTTGAAGTTCATCCTACCCCATCATTAATGATGGACTTGCATGTATGTTGAACTTCAAAGAAGCGTTTGGAAGGGGTTTTTTTTCTGTGTGTGTGTGTGTGAGAGAGAGAGAGAGAGAGAGAGAGAGAGAGAGAGAGAGATTCTTTAAAAATCAGATTTTGATCAAATAAGCACCAAAACATTGAAGTAATTGTACTCATTCAAGTTTATGAGGATCAGCAACTTTTATCACTCTCACGAATTATCTTGCATTTTGTCCTTTGTGGGGATTTGCAGATTGATTTTTGGGTTGGTTGTGGAGCAACTATATACTGTGTTAATGTAGTGGGGTCAGCATTAGTAAGACAAATATTATTTGGAAGATAAGAGGCTTTCTAGAAATGTTAATATCTTTGGTGCACCAATACAATGAGATTTTTCCTTGGACTTTCTTAAGGAGGCAATTCGATTGCTTAGTAATCGAGAATTTATGAGTTTTGTCTTCCATAATTAGTTTTCCTTTAGTTATTGCATAATGCCATCTAGAATGCTAATCTCTTCCATTTTTGCTGGATATTGACACGATCTGTTGATTGAGGATCTCATGTACTTTATAGGAAAGTCAACACACGTGTTACATTTAGAGACGCTAGTTATTTGAATTCCAATCATTTGAGGTTGTCGGGGATTAATACACATATTACATCTAGGTCTAAACACGCACCTTTCCTTATAAGGATAGTAGGATACTATGAAAACTCAATATCGATTTGTATGAAAATCTTTCCCTAAAAAGCTTCTCTTCATCTAGCTTTTAAAATTATTGCCAATAATTAGTGTGGGGGATCTGTCAAATCTGTTAACTAATGAAAATTTTCCTTCTCTTTTTCTTGATAAGAACTTGCATATCTTAACAGTTTGTCGTTTTGCAGCTGCAACCGTGCAATTGCTGTTCAACTCTCAGCTGACAAAATCTAAAGCAGAAAAATTCAGATTACACATCTTACAAGCATTTGAATCAGTTCTTAGATCCCCAGTGACCATCGAGATCAGATGCGAATCAAGAAAAGGCGTTGCTGGGGGGCCAATTCTCTTACCAGCACCGACTCAGTACCTTTCTATTACAGACACCAGAAACGGGATGTTTATGGCTAGTCACAATGATATCAGACAACCCCAGAATAGAAGAGAAATCGTTGAAATCGAAGCTTCTCCTCAAGAGTATAAAGGTGTTAGGAGAAAAGTCGAAAATGGTGGAGGAGCAACAACTGCAGAAAAGATATCTACTATGTTAGGTGAGAGAAATCAAAATCTTAGCATTGTTAAAAGCAAGGTTTCCCTTGCTCATGTGATTCAGCACGCAGAGGGAAGTTCTTCACAACATGGTGGATGGTCGAAGCGCAAAGCTGTTTCAATTGCTGAAAAACTCGAACAAGAAAACTTGTACGTATGAGACCACAAATAGCTTGATACAACCCCATGTTCATGTTCTTGATACTCGTTTTTCTTGTCTGAACAAGAATCGTAATTCTGTAAGGTTCTGATGTTTTTCATTCTGCAGGAGACTGGAATCAAGATCAAGGAGACTGTTTTGTTGCAACCCTCCAAAAGTAAATCGCAGAAAAGTAAATATAACAATCTAATTTTTAGAAGTTATTAGACTGGTGCGTTTATTAAAAGAGAAGCTGCTCCATTTGAATTGTGTGCCATATTTAGATGCATTCGCCACTTAGGTTGTGTTTGAATGAAGGGATTTGAGTAATGTGAGTGGATTTTGAATCCATTCTGATTTGAGTGAAATTGAAATTCATTTATTTCAAATCTTGTATTTCAAAATCCTCAATCCAAACACAACCTTAGAGCACGTTAGTGAGTCATGCAACTTGTTAACATGTGCATTACAAAATACGGTTTATTGGGAATCTGCATATTCATGAACTTGTTAACGTGTGCAGCTTTTACATATGAAAATTCAGACAAAGAAGCCAAAAACTCTGCTGAAATTCGTCTCGTGTGGAAGGTGCCTCTCTGGTAGGTCTCCAAGGTCAAGGTAGTGCTACCATTTTCGATCATCTTAAACGGCTCCATTGCAGATTTACTCAAGTACTTGCTCTTTAGGTGTTTCATTAGACAAATCCGATTTATTGGCAATAAATTAGAATAGATCAAATCAAAGATTAGAGCTTCTCTTCATTTTTCAATTGTTGTCTTTTCAGTACAATTTCATCATATATTCTTCCCTTAATAGAGTCAAAGTACTTGTTATTTTAGAAGTTTCATATGTTTTGTTTACTATATAAAGCATATCACCATGTATCGATGTGCATTCCGTCGTGTCTATGGTTGTACATTCAATGTATCGTTGTATGCTGTGCCTCTTGAGAGGGCCATCATGGCCGTACGTTGGCATTGCATGGTTGGCCCGTCGGATTTGATCCAAACCTTGAACTAGAGTTCGGGTTGGTGAAGATCCGATCATCAAAACACACGAATCCTAGGGTTAAGTTGGGGATTCAGTATCTATAGAGGGGCCAAACAAACCCTCGACCACTTTTACCCTTCATGAAGGCTTTTATATAGTAGGGATGAGCAAAAACGAACCGGAACCCGAAAAACCCGATTCAATTGGTTTGATTTCAGTGTGCAAATTGGTTATGTTTGGTTTTGGTATTCATTTGAACTGATTAATTGCTCACCCCTACTACATAGGAACGAGTCCCCTCTCTTCCATCTTCATTCTTTTCCAAATGGGTGAGACTACACACCCCAGATATACTAAACACACCACGAAACATGTATTTTTATATCTTTCATTTTTCAAAAGAATTGGGTGTGTATAACCCCACCCTTTCCAAATTGTCCCTATTTAAATCGGCCACGTTTCGTTTAGGAGCTAGGTACCAGTCTACTATACTAGGTCGCTGAAATTTCAATATGCCAATTGTTCTTGGATTACAAAATTTCTACAAATATAGTCTATAGTATCTTCTATTTTCCATATGAAATTTCAATATGCCAATTGTTCTTGGATTACAAATTTTCTACAAATATAGTCTATAGTATCTTCTATTTGAAGGTAACTATTATACTCATACAACTTAAATATTCATTTTTTCATATATTTAGAAATTTCTTTTTTAGGAAAAGGAAAACTATGACTTCCAAAACCCCCATATGAAATCACAATGTGTGCTGGTTTTTCAACAGAGTTAGAATAATCAAATATAAAAGAGTAGACTGAATGTAGTATGCTTAGACTTTAAAAGAATTTGGACCACTCACAAATACGTGGTTGGCTCCTTTGAATCTCCGAAAAAGACACACTTTGCACTGTCTCGGTCTTTTATTTTATTTTATTTTATTAGGATACACACAATGAATTAATGTTAATAATATCATGTAGTAGACGAAGTATATATTGATATATATATATATATATATATATATATATTGATAAAAATAAAGATAAAGCTTATAAGTAAGTTCCGAATACTCAAGTTTTGTTTTGCCTTGTGTTTTCGTGTTTTATAACATAAATTTTCAAAATTTGTTTTAAACCCCATATGAAATACTTATTAAATAATATATATATATATATATATATATATGATCGTAATAGCTAATAAAAATATTATTTATTCTATCATGTCAATTTAAAAACTATTTCGTGTAAATGAATGATATGAGCACTAGAAGTATAAGTACTGACTTTTTTTTCGTAGAAATAAAACGAGACACTTTTCAATTTCTAAATACAGTTTTAGATAGTAATGGCTTTTACTGTCTTTTTGACGCAAAAAAAAAAAAAAAAGACATATATATATATATATATATATATATATATATATATATATATATATATAGTGCAATCTAAATACAGTTTTAGATAGTAATGGCTTTTACTGTACTCGTTTCACTATATATAGTGCTTAAATAAAAGCATCACAAATATTAAAATATCATTGAATAGGAATTAACATGTACAAAATAAAAGGATAAGGGCTCTTTTGGTTTGGAGGATGAATTTATAGCATATTGGTTAAAAATGTGATAATTTATTGTTCATCAAAGATAAAATATGTGTTATTTAAGTGTTTGGTATGTTGGTTTAGGTTAGGTTATTTATAAATTTTGTGTTTGGTTTGAATGGTTAGATATTGTTTAGATTAAGTTAGCTTATAATCCTTTGTTTGGTTTGTAAGTTAGTTAAGAAAAAAATGTGAATTGCCCAAAATACCCCTCATTAAATGAATTATGCAACAAGACTAGTTTTAATATTAATTTCTTTAATGGCAAAATTATATAACTTAATATCCCAAAATTGAATTATATATATATATATATATATATATATTTATTTAAAGATTAAAAAATAATTTAATATATATAATTTAATATTCGAAAATTTAATAATTTAAAAGATAAAAAAATAATTTAATATATATAATTTAATATCCCAAAATTTAATAATTTAATATATTAAAAGATTACAAAATAATTTAATATATATAATTAATATCCAAAAATTTAATAATTTAGTAATTTAAAAGATTAAAAAATAATTTAATATATATATAAGTTAATATCCCAAAATTTAATAATTTAATATATTAAAAGATTAAAAACTAATATAATATATACAATTTAATATCCGAAAATTTAATAATTTAGTAATTTAAAAGATTAAAAAATAATTTAATATTCGAAATTTTAATAATTTAATATATATAATTAATATTCGAAAATTTAATAATTTAGTAATTTAAAAGATTAAAAAATAATTTTATATATATATATATATATAATTTAATATCTCAAACTTTAAATTCATAAAAGTGAGAGTATTTTTGACAATTCATAAAAGTTACTATTGAGATCGGAACAAACCCACCAAATTGGTGGGTTTACAAACTCTTCTTCAATCACACATAATCCCAAGTTTTGAACCGGGCCCAAATTATAACCCCCATCAAACCCCCAAACCAAACGGGGGTTTAGGTTGGTTAGTAATTCGAAACCAACCTAAACCTCCAAACCAAACGAGCCCTAAGACTTTAGTGAATCTGTCTCATAAATTTTATTCCATGAAATGGGGGAATTCAGATATTGAAAACTAAAATATGATAAAACTTGGAAAAAAAAAAAAAGACTTTAATTCTATTTAATAATTTAAAAATGTCTTGTAGGATGGGATATCTTATCAAACGACAAATAAAATGAAACGGATGAAGTATATTTGTTACACGCTTTCATGTGTGGTGTGTGTATGTAGGAGGCATGATGGAAATTGGTGCAAAATAAAAGACCCTACCACTACTAGCCTCAATGTGTGTTCAAAATGATTTTTGATTTATAGAAAATATTGTTTGTTGGAATTTGGGATAGAATTGAGGAATGTTTTTATGTTTTTTTTTTTTTTTTGTGATCTCTAAATATCACATTTTGAGGGTCATGTAATAATCAATTCAAACCTAACATTTTTTTCTCAATGAGTGTCTTTTTTTAAGTAATTTTTTTTTCATTTCTATTTATATTTCGTTTAAGGTTGTTTCACATAAAAAAAATAAACTTCTAATATCGATGATTATGCGTATAAAATGATAATAATACCTCTTTTTTGAATACTAAAAGATTGAATTTCTAACTATAATTATGAAAATTTACAATAAATGAATTTTTTTTTGCACAAGAAATAAAACAAGGGTGAACTTAGAAGAAAATAATTCTCTTTGATGATTAAAAAAAAAAGGACAAAATTAATACAAATCTTATTTCGCTTACTCATAGTTTTTAATTATGTAGGGAGTAGTAAATGAGAGTAACAAAATAACAATTTTAAGATTGATTATTTTTTAAATAAACGTGATTATCTATTATTAATGTGCATAATACATTCACTTTAAATCTTTATATATTTTTTCAATTTCATTATTTAAAATATATTTCGTCCCAATAATTCCAGAACGATGAAAAGTAAGACTAAAGAACGACTCCATTTTCATGAAATTCGGAATTCTAAGTTCCATTTCTACGTCAATTTTCATGTTGAATATTATATAAGAGAATTATTTAGGTAGACTGGTGAGTTTTATTCTAGTAAATTTTGTTATTTAATTTGACTATTAAATTTGAAAGTATTTTGGTCAACATAATCAAAGTAGGTATTTGCTTAGTACTCAACAGAAGCACGTCTCCATTTAATTATTCTTAACCAAAAAATATTTTTAAATAGTGACATAATAGTATAAATTATTTAAGAAAATACCTACAAAATAATTTATAAATTTGATATATTATAATAATTATAAAAAGTTTACATGTCCAATCATAATTTGTAATTGTAGATTTTGAGTGCTTAAAAAGAAAGAACCCTAGCTTATAAATAAGTCAAACAAGCATAATGATGAAACCTCCTCTTTAATTCTTTCTTTTTTACTCCACTCAAAAAAAAAAAAAAAAAAAGATAAAATATACAAAAACTTATATAATACACGATAATATTTTAGATAGAAAGGAGTCGAGTGCGATTATTTTGATAAAATAGTTTTGATTTTTGTGGTTTGAATTTAATTTGTTATTAATTAAAGTGAACTGGAATGAAGAGTAATTTAATTTAACATGAGTAATATTCAAATAATTCGTAGTTAATTTTTAACAGCTACTACTTTTGATCAGACTCAAATTACTTAAAGCATCGATATTAATTAATTTTAAATCAATCAAGTATTTTCACAATAAGATATAATTTTTCACCTCAATTATTTTAGGTATAAATCAACATTAATTGGGATTCTCTTAATAAAAAATATTAAAAAATTACTTAATAGGAATTTTATGAAAATGTAATTATAAAACAGGTTATAATTTTTTTAATGGATTATTATAAAATTGAAATTCCTAATGAACTGAATTAGTGAAAAGACAATGACATAGGATTAGAAAATTCCAACAAACAATCACATAAGGTTAAAACTATTTAGAGACAACTTTTATTTAGTCAACTCTAATAACAATAAATAATTACAATTAGACACTCTAATAATAAATCATACACAGATTCTTAAATCTGATTATTTCATTTATCATTTATATACCATCATTAAAATTTACAGTATAGTTCTAACAACAATTTTAATTACTTAATTTGTTTCCTTTAATATTGTTTCACACATATTAAGAAAAAACATTCAATATGTATAATTATTTGTATAGAACCACATTTAATTATATAATTAATATATTAATTACACTAAGTAAAAATTAATTCTCACAGATTATAAAATAACCATCTTTACTACTCTGTATAATCATAACAGTCTCTCACAAGCTTTCTTTATAGAAAATCAATGGAGATTTCCCCAACCCCCCACCCCACCCCACCCCACCCCACTATGATAAAGGTCACTTTCTAGCCTGCATAGAAATTTCAAAGCGAAGCTCAGTAATATTATATTATAATCTTGAAAATGAAAAGGATTGGCGTAATAGAAAATTCAGTCAATCCATCAACAATCAAACATACACAGTAACCATACACTTTTTCTTCTTCTACTTGGCACGCGGATTCACAATCCATAGATTATTTTAATGTACCCATAAAACACGCAGATGAAGATTGAAGAATCATACTTGTAAACGCAACCCATATTCATCTTGTTGAGTTTCGTGGTGCATTTAATGCCCATTAAGTGTTTGTAGAAATTACTGTTTCGCTGTTTGTTTCAATTCCTTTTCTTTTCTTTATGTGGTTTTAGTTATGGCTTCTGCAGCGATATTCTCGTCATTGAGGAGGCGGCGGTCGCCGTCGCCGGAGTCATTTCTGGTGCAGGTGGGGATAAGCAACGGCGCCATATTGGAGAATTCACTTGCTATTTCTGCGGAGCTGGTGACGTCATATTCAGGCGAAAATGATAGAAAGACGCCTTTTTTCCAGGTAAAGAATTCGAGATCTTTAATTCGGAAAATTCAGGTGCTTTCTGTACTCTTGGATGCTATTCGCGACGTGGGATTCTCGAAAACAGCTTCGACGGTGTTTGTGTGTTTGAAGGAGTTGTACCTCCTGCTTTACAGGTCTAAAATCTTGATTGATTATGTGAGAGGGTCGAGTAAGTTGTGGGTGTTGCTTCAAAACCATACTATCTCTGGGAATTTCCATGATTTGAATCAGGAAATCTCCACCCTTTTGGATGTTTTTTCTTTGAGTGAAGTCAATTTATCTGGAGATGTGAAAGAACACATGGAACTGTTGTGTAAACAATCAAGAAAGTCGAAATTGTTAATTGATAAGCATGATGATTTGTTGAGGTTGAGGTTGTACAGTTTCTTGAATGAATTTGAGAGTGGAAGGATTCCTGAGAGGACTGAATTGCATGGTTATTTTGTAGATAAGTTGGGGATTTGTGATGTGGAAAGTTGTAGATTTGAGATTGAGTTTTTGGAGGAGCAGATTGTGAATCATGATGGGGATATTGAGCCTACAGCCTCAGTTCTTAATGGAGTCGTGGCTTTAATGAGGTATTGTAGGTTCTTGCTGTTTAGATTCGAGGATGAGGTTGAATTGGGAAAGTGGAACTATAAGAAGGCGAAGAAAGGATTGATGACACAGGAGATTGGAAACACATTTATTACAATACCTAAGGATTTCTGTTGCCCCATCTTGTTGGATTTGATGAAGGATCCAGTGATAATATCCACAGGGCAAACATACGAACGCTCATCAATTGAAAGATGGATGCAGGAAGGGCATTGCACTTGCCCGAAGACGGGGCAGATGCTTGTAAACACTAAGTTGGTACCAAATCGGGCTCTGAGAAACTTGATTATGCAATGGTGTATGGCTAATGATATACCATATGATCCACCAGAAAACTCAGATTATTGTTCTGAATGTGCAGTGGCTGCATTTCCGGGCAAGGCTGCTATTGAAGCTACTAAAGTCACTGCACGTTTGCTTGTTGAACAGCTGGAAAATGGGACTCCAAGAGCCATGACTGTCGCTGCCATGGAGATTAGATTGTTAGCAAAAACAGGACGAGAGAATCGGGCTTGCATTGCTCAGGCCGGTGCTATTCCCCTCCTGAAAGAGCTACTTTCATCTTCAGATGCCTTTGCACAAGAGAATTCGGTGACTGCTATGTTAAACTTGTCTATATATGATAAAAATAAGAGCATGATCATGGATGTAGAAGGGTGTTTAGGAGCCATTGTTGGAGTTTTGAGATACGGGCACACAACCGAGGCCAGAGAAAATGCGGCAGCAACATTGTTCAGTCTCTCTGCTGTCCATGACTACAAGAAACAAATAGCCGAAGACAAATGGGCAATAAAAGCTTTAGCTGGACTCTTGAGAGAGGGAACACCCAGAGGGAAAAAAGATGCAGCCACAGCTTTATTCAACTTATCTACCCACACTGAAAATTGTGCAAGAATGATAGAATCAGGGGGAATAGCAGCACTAGTGGAGGCACTGGAATGCGAAGGCGTCTCCGAAGAAGCAGCAGGTGCATTGGCACTTATCGTACGTCAGACGTTAGGTGCAGAAGCAGTCGGAAACGAGGAAACGGCTGTGGCGGGGCTGATCGGGATGATGAGATGTGGGACCCCAAAGGGTAAAGAAAATGCTGTGGCAGCATTACTCGAACTATGTAGAAGTGGTGGGGCAACTACTAAAGAGAGGGTGGTGAAGGCTCCAGCATTGGCTGGGTTACTACAGAGTCTGCTCTTTACAGGGACGAAGCGAGCTAGAAGAAAAGCAGCGTCTCTTGCTAGAGTTTTCCAGAGGTCCGAGAATGCCTCGTTGCATTTTGGTGGATTAGGTGTTGGATATGCATTTGCTGGAAACTCAGGTGTGCCTAGAGATTCAGGTTTTGCTAGTGATGTTGCATTGCCAGTGCCCATTTCTGTGCCTGTATTATAGCTTTCTCTTTATCTGTACTACTCACAACATTTTTTTCATTCAAATATTGGTTACATACTACCATCTTTTATACAGAGAGAACTATGTTCTTTTGCATGGCATTTCATCTCATATTTGTACAAGATCGTCAAGAAAAGTGAAATTATACAGCTTCTTTTGAAGTGTATGTTGTGTTGCTATTTTTTTTGCTTCATCTAAGTACAATAATGTCAAAAGCACTAACAGTCCATTCTGCTACTTGATTGGGATCTTTATATATTTCTGTCCCCAAATCTATGGATCTCCATTGCCTCCTAGCTGGTTTGGTCCCTGGATCCTGCAAATCAGCAAAATTTCTTACAATTACTATGTAGTTTTATTTGTTACTCTTGACGTTTTTGTCAATGCTACACCTATTACACAGTCACACACACACATGCTCGTATGTATATGAATACATCTATGCTTGGTACGATTGACAAACCTGGTAAAAGTAGAGTGACTCGGACAACCTCCCGACATGGAGCTCCCATGTCGTAGGATCTCCAATCCATCCTTGTCCTTTCCGTGTTGGATACCCATAATCACCCCAAACAGGGTGAGGCAAGATCTGCAGTATCTCCTGTGCCTGAGGATTACTATATGGATCACACATTACATTAGGTGTTTCTGTATGTTCTGCGTTTCCAGGCGAACAGTAGAGGTGATACGCCTCGTAAGGAAAACGAGCAGTGTCGTTGCGATGGACACGGCTTCCATTGGGGAATGTGTGGTACGGTGGACAGAGTTTGAAGTCATCCGAACGACACCATGATGGTGTCTCGGGATTCAGTATCATTTCGCTGTAACGCGTTACGTCTGAGGTTACATCTCCGTCACAGGGCTGGCCGTTGTTCTTCCAGCAGCTCCCTATGTCCATCAGATAGAACTGGCTGCTTGGACCACCTCCCTTGATCACATTCAGAGTGAATCTCACCATGAAATCTGGTGATTCAGGTATCTGCATTGAATTTTGTTTTAAGGTTTTAGTAACGAATGCCATGAACATACTTCAAATAAATTTTTGAGGGTTAGTATCGAAATGCATGAGTCATATGCCACAATGACCCCTTTCGAAGCCAAATTATGACATTGAATCAATTTTATGATTCTCATTTGATTAAAGCCCAAGTGGAACCAGAATTGTGAAATTGATTCAGGGTTATACTTTGGCTTCGAAAGTGAGTCATTTGGAGTATAACTCATGCATTTTGACCGATGTTTGGAGGGGAAGTTGCATTTTCGAGTTTTCCAATGACTGTTTTTGGCTGGAAACATGTCAGAATTCGAGTCCGGATAGCAACCTTAAATTTTGATATTAACCCTAAATTTGATCAGCATTAACTTACAATCTTTAGCATCCCCCTTGTAGGGTAGTGGTACCCCCCGGAAAGTCCAGACGTGGCGTCTGCTCGCAGATAAAGCATCAGCCATGGATACTTGATCGAGGTACGTAGAACATGGTGAAAAATCCAACTCCCTTTTCCAAATTCCTTCTTCCAAGTCACTGAATGATAAGAAAGATTGCTTCCTTCCATTCCCTTGCTCAAATCAGCATCCAAATCCCACGAGCCGTAAAAACGCCCCATGAGTTGATTCCGATTAGGCCCTTTTAAGTTGGTGTAATCGTGATAAATCAATGGTTGGTTCATGCAGCCTTTACCAAAGCAAGGGAATTGGCTATCTGGACCATAGGGGCCTATTTTGTGGCCATTTTTGGGGCATTTAGCTGCATATGTATCCATGTTGCCATTTTTAAGCATGATCATCCAAAACTGCCATGGATTCGGCACGTCTTCAACTTGGCATTTACTTCCTAGATAGAGCTCTTTCTGTGCTGCAT
Source organism: Scutellaria galericulata (assembly GCA_946896805.1). Classification (NCBI taxonomy): domain Eukaryota; kingdom Viridiplantae; phylum Streptophyta; class Magnoliopsida; order Lamiales; family Lamiaceae; genus Scutellaria; species Scutellaria galericulata. The sequence continues at coordinate 1,226,442 of OX335785.1, forward strand.
ATAGATCAACATTAGTGAGTGAATCTTGTTGAACGCCCATGAAAGGTTGCCCCACTCCAAACCTGTTTTCCTCTTCCGTAACTTTGTGGACGACTACATATGGCATCCGTTTGCAGAGCGAGCACTGATCATCTCCTGTAGAGATTAGAAATCAGGATTAAATATGCAAAAACCAATCTGAAGTATGACCCTTTTTCAATTTGCAATCTAAATATATATATATATATATATATTTTTTTTTTATATATGATTGCAATCCAAAGTATGACCCTTTATCAAAGTGCAACCTAAACACGTGACTTGCAAAATTGAAAAAAAAGGTCATACTTCAGATTGGTTTTTGCATTTAACTCTAGAAACCACTAACTTATGCTATATATTATATAGATCTGAAACTTTATAGATATGCAAAATACAGACAGGATACGATGATTCTATTGCAAGGTTAAACATGTTTATGCATTGTAGGGAGATGGGATTATAACAGACCTTGTTGAGGAGAAGCTTTGTATATGTCAAAGCAATCAGCTAATCTTGGACTCCCCATATTAGGAGCTTCTTCTCCAACCTCATTGCACTGATTCCATGACTCTATTGCCAATCTTAGACCGTCCCGTTTCATCCCTGAATCGCCTACTGCTGATACATACTCTTTTTCTGAACTTGCAGATACGGCCATAGAAAGAGAGATCAGAACCCGAAGTGCAGCAAGAACCGTGTGAAAACACGAAGGTTTACGTTGTTTCTTTACTAATACATGCATGTTTCTATTTGAATACACCTTCCAATTGTACGAAACCATGACCAGATTTTAATGTAGATACAAATATTGTGTATTTTGCATATGATTTCCCATGTTCACAACTCTTATTCAACTTAGGCTAATAGAGGATTAAGTGTTCAACTCCAAGTAGTTGGAATTTACAGTTGTTTTCCATAATTGGTTAGGTTGAAAGTTTGAAAAAATCTCACTTTCCAATGTCATCTTTTTCACCAGAAAATATCATTTTTATTTGAAACTCCTTTAATGCAAATTGAACCATTTTTGATGTGCCATATCCATTTCCAATGTATTTTTCTAACAGAAAGAAATGGATACAGGCAATTTTTTATATTTTATTTTTAAGAAAAATGTTTGCATTCTTGACATCAAAGTTATCCATAAATCATGGCTGAAGCAAGAAAAAAGTATTGAGGAGATTGTAAACTTAAGCTAGAGATATACTTTCCTAACAAAACACATCAAACAAAAAAGGTGGTTGTACATATTTTTTAATATAGTTTTGCCATCTTTCATGCTTGTTGAATGCCTTGTGTACATGTGTGGCCTTTAGTTAAAATATTCAATTATTAGTAATGATTCATCTCATATTTTAGGGTTAAATGAAAAAATCAATTTAAAGTATGATCGGTTTCAATTTGCAATTTTTTTTGTCCGATTGTAATCTTGAAGTTCTGTAGTTTATTTGATTGCATTTAATTACTTTTCTAACCATATTTCTGTCAAAGTGTAGATCATATGAGATTTAATTTTTCACTTTGCAACCTAAACTTTTTTTCCCCCTATTACAACTTCAAGTTTTGAAATAATAAAAATGTATGCTAAATCAGAGATTGCAATTGGATAAAAAAAAAAAAAAAAATTAGGTTACAAAGTGAAAAAATTGAATCATATGCCGGAAAAATGGCCAAAAAATGTTTTAAGTTATTTTTTGCATCTAATCCTATATTTTAATATATTTAATATATATCATATAATTATAACAATGCTATTTTTTTTTTAATAAGATGTCATTTCATAATGACGTGCATGTGATGATAGTGTGATAATATATAATAGTACCATAATAATAAAATAAATAACTTTTCATTCAAAAATCCGATAGAATACCATTTCAAATACTGAATGTGGCTAAATAATTACGAGATAGAGACAATAAATTAATAATAAAAGCATTAATATTTGATTGATGACAAATTAGTGACTAAATATCTTAGGCATGGATTGACCATCTCCAATTAGTAGGCAATTTAATTGAACTCTAATTTTATATTAGAGATGAAAATCCAATTAATTATTTCTGAAAGACAAAATTTAGGAGTAACACTCCTTATTTTTTAACTAAATTAGTACTAAATAATAAGAACACAATCATTAAAAAAAAAACTCCAATTTTATAACAATTTCACAATTACAATGACATACCTCTCAACAACTTTAAAAATAATTAACAACAAATTTTTCACAAAATCAACCAATTTTACACTCATACAGAGAAAAACACAATCCCTAATTAATCAACAAACAACATCAAATTAACTCGTTAATAAATGAATCCAATAAAGTAATCAACTAAACAATAAATATTAATAAGGTGAAATTTTTTGATATGTAAGATGTGAAAAAAAAAAAAAAACCCTTTAAACTCATTGAAGCGTTGCACCTATGATCTATCTCAATCAATTCTCAAATCATAGATTTATTTCCCAAAAATAATATTTTGGTTTTTTTTCTAATTTAAACATAACTGTAATTTTAGATTAAAAGGGTACAAATATTTCTAAATATATATAACTAATTGGTAAAAAAAATTCCATACTAGAGTGCTTCTGAATCACCTATCTGAAGATTGGGTCAAGATTCTTGTCATGTTTGGTATCATTTCTGTTTCAATTAAAGTCATCATTTTATCCTTATAAAGATCGATATTTAATTTGGGGAACACATTATCTCTCAAATAAGGATTTGTGTTAGTTTATATTTTATTGAATAACCAGTAAAATTACTCACACTCTAAAGTTTGTTGAGGGGATAGATATGGAAGAAATCTCCAAGCTGAAGAAATCAGTTTAATTTTTGTTAAAATAAATTATTTATTTCCTTTATTAGATTAATATGTTTATGTTAAGCAAGTGCATGTCTTGTTTTCTAAGTTTTTTTAGATTAATTCTTTTATTGCTCAACATGTTGGCTTGTGAAAGATGTTTTCTCTTAAATTATCATTATTTTTTAGTATTTTAAAATTAATATTCACTAACTAATCTTAATCTTTTTCTCAATTAGTTATTCTTATAAATGCATTATCAGAATTTAATATATATATATATATATATATATATAATATGTATGTATTGGTATTGGAATATTATAGAGTTTCAATTCGGATCACACATTTTGGATTGTATATACTGAAAAATACTTTAAAATAAATTCTCAAAACATTTTTTAATTTTTTAAATTCATAGAATACCTAAATAATAACACTTGTAAGTTTGGATACATATTATAATCGTATTTTGATTGGAAAATAAACTACAAATAAAGTATAGAAATCACAACATTATATATGCACACAGACACACACAATTCGTAAAAATTACCAAAATTTTTTTTTTCATATAATAATACATTAAATATTGAAAGAAAAAAAACTCTTATGTGATTGGATTGAGACAAATTTGACCATATTTTTATTTATTTTGTAACCAACCTAATTATGGTCCAAGCTAGATATACTCAGCTCAAATTCGACAAGTGTTGTGAACTCGTGATCATTGTCAGTCAATCATGTCCAAACTCAATTTTTATTTATTTTTTTATTTTTATTTTTTTGGATTTTGAACTCAAATATCTACCCTAATTGAGATTATAATAATTTTGCTATTTTTGATTTGTTGGCTTTACAGTTGTATGAAAATGAATTATTACATCTGATTCAATAGAGTTCACAATTTCCATATCTATTATGATATTGTCGGTTTTAGGTCAAATTCACACGAATTTATATTTATATGCTATGATGTTTTAAATATTTTATTTTTGTATTTTTGATTTTGTATTCTATTTATACAGTGATCGATGATGTTATTAACTATTGACATACACGTGATTTGATTCGTTATTAAAACTAACATACAAAAATAAACATTATTTTACTGCATCAAATCTAATAACTTCACATCTTGTGACGAGGATGAAAATGACATTAGGTCTGAGTTATTACAAACAGCTAGCAAACTTGCAAAGTTTAGGGAAAAATAGTTTTCAACTTATTTAATTTTGACAATAGATATAAGTTGTTAGAAACAGGTAGCAACTTATCAAATTTAAGTAAAAATAGTTTTTCAATCATCTAACTTTTCATTCTTAGATTTTTAATCGTTTATCTATTTTTAGAAAAAAATTAATCCTATAATTTTAAGAGTTTCAGATGTTTAGTGCAGTTGACAAAATTTCACATTGACAAAATTTTTGTATCTATATGACACATATATTTGGAATATTGAATAATTTTAAAGGTTTTAAAATTAAAATAATGTAAATATCTATATTTTATGTTTTAAAAATAAAACGTTGTGTAGATTTGTTTTTATTTTGTTACTGGTGAATTAATGCATTTTTACTTAACAATTAAAACGCCAGGCCTATTTGTTTATTTATTTAAAAAAAAAAACTATTTTTCAAAAATTTTAATGATATTGCTTTATTTGAAATAACCAAATCATAACTAGAGGGATAAAAAGAAAAAAAACCAACTACTTAAGTGCTAATTGGGCTTTTGTTAATAGTGAGCCCAATTAGTGAATTAATAATGGGCCATCATATTTGTTGGAATAGACAGTTTAACCATACTACTACCATGTACCAAATTGAACAATGAAAGCCACCCACAACTCCAATAAAAGAGTTTGTTAACAATGTGGTACAATTATTTATCTCTCAAAACTTTAAATTATAATAAATTAAATAATAGTACAATTATGATGGTTTAAAGCTAACAAACAACATTGTACAAAAAGGTGGCACAGTAACCTAATTTGATCATTTCAACAATTATAGAATCTACAATTTAATCTTGGAAAGGGAAATCACCCATGGGCCCAATTAACCTTACAGACAAGTGTACTATAAACTCATGAAGATAAATCTTTAATTTTTTAATTTATGAGTATAATTCTTATAAGATTATATCACATAATTTAATTTCATAAAAAAATTATAAAAAATGGCTTCCGCTCATGGATTGTTCACTCTGTCGTACAAAATTATATCCTACAAAATTATATCCGTAAAATGATATCATATAATTTTTTTTAATGACACAATAATACAATGAAGAGACCAAGTGGTCCAATCTTATATCATTGTTTTCTTAAATTTAGATAAAAACTGAATTTGTAGCATCCATTGATTTCAAAAGTTGTTTTCTTGAAGAATGGTAATGGAATAAATTCATATCCTCATTTTCCACCTCACCCATTTAATATAAATATATACTATATATATATTATTATTTTATATCACGAGGATATATTTCATATATTAATAACACAGTCAAATCTAGCAACATATAATTCTCATAAAAAACTGTAAAATAAAATAAATAACGCAATTAAAGATTGACCCGATCTAATCTGATCCCTCCTATTCTAATAATAGAACCCCAACATTAAATAAAATAAATAAACAATTACCTAGTGACCCCCACCCTCCCCCCACCCCACCCCAAAACCAAGCATGACCTATTCAAAAAAAGCAAGTATAGTACCAAACTAGAAAGTAGGAAAAAAAAGTGGGAAAGTGGTCACAAGATCTAAGGCGTGCTTTATTTTCTTTTCAAATAATTCATTGCAACCGCCTCATAACTGTGTTACTATAATCCTACTTCCATTATTCATCTCTCTCTCATCTTTCTTCCTTTCTCTCTCGTATATTTGTGCATCAATCATTCATCAAATAAGAGCCATGAAGTGGGGCAGAAAGAAAGCTTCATCTCCAATCTCTGCAATCACTAGAGCTTTCCCATTCCCTTGGTTCTCAAAGTCCAAGAAAAAAGGTGCCACCTTTGATCAATCCAAGAAGAAACAGAGATGTGGGCCCGGGTTTTCGACCCCGAAATCGTGTAAGTTGTATAGCATGGATGAAGATGAGTCCTTTTGGAGGCTTTCTTTTAGTGAAGAAAGAAAGCATGGCAGAAAAAGCACAGGTGGAATCAACCCTCTTTGGTATGATCATGATCACAATCACAATCATCATGATCATGATCATGATCATGATCATGAGTTCTTGAAGCAAGAATGTAGGAATTTTAGTGATATGGTTATGGATGTGAAGAGGATGAGAGAAAACAGGGGAAAACAGAGCATTTTAGCAGAGAAAAAGGCAGGGGTTTCAAGAAAATCTAAAGAAGAGAAGAATTTGAATTCATATGAAAGAGATGTGTTTCCAATTGAAACAGAGGAGGGCTCTGTTTCCGAGTGGCTCGATTTCGAAGGGAGAAAGCTTAAAGAATTGAAGATCAAAACGGAGTCGAAGAAGAAGAACCGAGGAATCAAGAAGGCTTATTCTCCGAGAACGGAGTGCAAGATCAAGGCCCTCGAAGAGTTGAAGAAGTCGAGGTCGAAGAAGAAGGAGAAGGTTCTAGAAGGAAGCACGGTTTTCGATAGCTTTGCGGTGATGAAGAGCTCCTATGATCCACAAAGGGATTTTAGGGATTCAATGGTTGAGATGATCAGAGAGAGGGGGATTGGCCACCCTCAAGATCTTGAGGAGCTCTTGGCTTGTTATCTCACTCTGAATCGAGACGAATATCATGATATGATCATTAAGGTTTTTCGACAAGTCTGGTTCGAGTTGAAAGGGGTTTATATCGATCCTCCTATAAGGAACGGATCATTTTTCGATTATTAGGTTAGGTGGTAGGGATATCATTGTTAGATTGTTGATAGTTTTTAGCTCTTATTTCATTCACAATTGTTTGTCATATTTATCTAATCCAACGAGGAAATTCCATTGATTAATTGTTTTTTTTCATACACTAGAGATGATACACAATATACAGAAAGAAATATCGACCAATTAGTTTCTTTTATCGAAAATAGAGGATCTTATATGGCATAATACGAAGATAAAGTCTCAAAGTTTATAATGAGATTTGAAAAGAGTGGAAATGGTCTTAACATACTTGATGTGAGCAGAAAAAAGTGGGGTCTTTTTAGTATTAAATATTAAATAGTTATAATTAAAAATAATAAAAAATATCTAGCATTCATTAATGGCCCATTAGCTCAGTTGGTTAGAGCGTCGTGCTAATAACGCGAAGGTCGCAGGTTCGAGACCTGCATGGGCCATTGTTTTTATTCAACATTTGAATTATTATCTATTTTTTTCAGCAATATTTCTATAATTTTCGTACACTATTCTAAAAGTTCAGACACTACACTAATTGAATTTACGAGAATGCTTTGAATTATTATCTATTTTTTTCAGCAATATTTCTATAATTTTCGTACACTATTCTAAAGTTCAGACTTTTTTTATTGCAACATTTGAATTATTATCTATTTTTTTTCAGCAATATTTCTATAATTTTCGTACACTATTCTAAAGTTCAGACACTACACTAATTGAATTTACGAGAATGCAAAAGAGTGGTGGATATTCACATCATTCAAATCACAAAATCCACCTAATGCTATGAACTAGTATCAATATTGTTTAAATCACGATGATATGACATCTTATTCATTGGAATTTCATAGGAGTTCATTTTGATAGTAGTAAATATTTTGTAATTTATCATGTTATTATTTATCAGACAACAATTATGTAATAGTTAATTTTTATAATTAAATATTTCATTTTGTTTGAAACTATAAGTTGAATATATGTATTAAGTTTAGTTATAATATTCTATACGACACCATGTTCAAATTCCCAAATTTTAACAAAATTTATGTCATTTTTCTAAAATTTATTGAAATTTCCACTAAAATTTCTATAAAATCAAGGTAACGAAATTTCTACCGAAATTGAAATTTATATGTCATTTTGTTTGAAATTTTAAGTTGAATGTGTATATTAAGGTTAGTTATAATATTTTATACAACACTATCTCCAAATTTTAATAAAATTTCCGTCATTTTTCTAAAATTTACTGAAATTTCCACCGAAATTTTTGTAAAATCAAGACACCGAAATTTATATCGAAATTGAAATTTGTGTCCTTGCTTACAACTCACAAAACATAGTTAAAAAAAGTTTTGTATTATCATCATACCTCGGTTCATACTTATATACTATTCATCGATGAAACAAAATTAGAGACACAAAACATCGTTAATCTTATCTAATCATTACACATCTCAATTACGTTAATAACATCGGTACGATGCATCGACGAAACAAAATACGAGATTAAAGCAAACAACCCGTTAATTCCCACTCAAATTTCACATTGAACACAATCAGTTCAACTCTCTATATACCCCAAAGGAAAAAATAAATAAATAAATAAAGAAATCAAATCAAAATCAAAATCAAAACCAAAACCCAACACTAGTTGTTCAAATCAACATCAACATACTCCTTCACAGCCACTCTCACATCCTCAACCAAATCCAGCCGTTGAAAGAAGCCCACCATCATCTTCCTCAGCTCCTCATCCTCAACATCATCCACAAAGGGCCGAATCGGGACCGCGTTTTCGGGCTGAAACTGGTACGAATTCGGGTTATCATCCACAATCACAACCCTACTCATCTCCCTCCCAATTCCACCCAAGTCCTTGACAAACCTCCCATCAACCTCCTTACACGAATCGCGATACAGCCGATGGGACACGGCCCGTCTCCAGTCGAGCTTATCGAGCACCAGAGACGCATACGCCTCGATCCCAGCCGTGAAAACCACCACTTCAAATCTCTCACTTAAGTACCTCAAGAACTCATCGACAAAAGGCCGTTTCAAGACGAAGAACTCGGCCTTTTGCCCGTCGATCACGGGCCGGACAACGAAGTCGTAGTTTTCCGGGGGGACGTGGGCTGTGGAGTGGACTAGGGTTTCGTCGAGATCGAGGATGACTGTAAGCTTCTTCTCCGGCGAGGGGAGTGGGGGGAGCTTGGGTTGATCGGAGAAGAGGGATTTGCAGATTGGGGTTGGGTTTGATGGGGTTTTGTGGAGGATTTGGTAGCCCTTTTTCTTGCGAGGGGTTCTTGATTTCTTCGGGGTGGCGATTCGGGCGAGCTTTGTGAAGATCTTGATGAGGCGGCGGTGGCAGGTGTAGATGGATTTGTTGATGGAGGAGACCACGGCGGCGGCGGCGGTGGCGCTCTTGGTCGGAGACTTCTTGCGGCGGTGGGACTTGAGGGATTTGGTGGGGCTTCTTTTCACTATCTTGGACACCATTTCTAGAGAGAGAAAGTGGGGGGGTTTGGGGGGAAGAATGAAGAGACTGGTGTTTTTGAAAATTGAGTTGCAACGGTCGAATTTATTTTGTGGTCACAACGGAAAGAAAGGGAATTAAAGTGGAAATAAGAAATTAAAGAGATATATTAATTATTTTACAGCTGGCAATGTTTAAATCCTTTTGGCGGGGATATTGACTCAATTCAACGTCACCAAACCCTTGTAATTTAGTGATATATAAAAAAAAGAAAAGAAAATGAGGGTTGTTTCAGTGTTTGTTTTTTTAATCATCGAATGAATTTAGAAAAGTTTAGCATATTCTACAAAAGCTAAATATATACATATTCGTCAAGACTCAACCGAAAATAAATGAATTATAAAAAAATAATTACAGATGACTAGTTTTAAGAGAGATCAAAATCTCAATAAACACATTCAGAAATTTTTCTAAATGTCTTTCGAGTTATAAGTACATAAATATATAATTAATAAAAAATGAATTAATAATAAACATACATTAAACAAACACTAAACGAACAAATTTTATTGCTTGTTTATGTTTGTTAATATTAATTAACGAAACTAACCAAACTTAATCACAAGTTGTTTAGTGAACGTCTGTTTGTTTATAGTTTCCATAGACAATATGATTTAGAAACGAAATAATTAATTTGAGATCAAATAGTAATATAAAAAGAAAAAAAATATATTGCTTTATTTTCGATGAGAGTTCAAACCCTAATGATACATGTACATCGCATGTTTTACCATTACGTCATTGCTTGTTGGGACTATAAACCCTTTTGTTTTTGCATTTATAGAATGCATTTACAATAAACATAGGAGTTCTAAGATTCAAGAAAAATGTCACATAAAAATATCGATCGATAATATATACATTCTTGCTCTCTCTTCATCCAAGTGTTCAAACATACATACAATCTATGGAGTTAGAAGATTATGGCAAAGTATCTATAATCTTTTCTGCACAACTTTTTTTCAGCATGTATCAAGTACAAACATGAACAGAACCTGTTATAACATTAAACGCCATTTATACAAGCCTTTCTTGAAAGTTTAACTTCCGTCAAGACGATTATTCTGAGGAGCGTCTCGATTAGGTGCTTCCCTCAATCTTATTTTCGGGATAATAATGGGTCTGCAGCAAAGAAGAGCGAAAACCAACTCCGTCATAAAGATAGACATGCTAATCCATATAAATAACGTTTTCTTCCAAAACCACAAGATCCTTTTCAGAAGAGGAAGCTCGGATTCCAGGGTCAAAGAAGCAGAGTATATTTCGGGGATACCAGCACCCGGAGAGTATTCAGCTCGTTGTTCGATGACGACCCTTAAGAAGGCGGTTGGGGTCTCACCTTCCTTGAAATCTTTGAAATGTATTTTCAAATTCTGGGTTTCTGTTGTGTAGCCGGTTAAGATAGGAGCAACCTTGAGTAAAGTCAGCAGGAAACGGATTGACTGACTTTTGTATTGCAGCATGCAAGGACGCCTTAGAGTTGCGAGTTTTTGGCCATCAACAGAGACGAAATCAACTCTGACCTTCAGGGAAAAATGATAAGCCGTATAAAATAAAAAATAACATGAACTTATGTGAACTTAATGGGGAAGAATGCCAAAAGGCCCAGGAAGAAAAGACAAGACAAACGATTATACTCCGTTCTCATCCACTAGTCTCGAGAAATATGAAAGAGAAATTTCCACTAGTCTTAAGTCTACGAGGGTCTACACTCTACAGTTCTCATCCAAGGTTGAAGCAAATGAATTATTGCGACAATAAGGGGTAAATGAGTAGGGAAAAATGCACGTACGAAAAGAGCAAGAGAATTAAAATATGGGGCGGCAAGAATCCCAAATTGGAAAAGCTAAAGAAAAACCGTTTTTGTAATTAAAAAAACATTCATCAAATACACGTTATGACATGACCTGCAAGAACTCTGAACCACAATTAATCATTTATGATTTCGGAGAAACACCGTACTTAACGGTCATATAAAAAAAAAATTCAAACTTGCAAAAGAAAAAAGGCTGGGATTTAACGGTTCTTCAACTGCCAAAGAATCGCATGCTCATACCATAATCTCTCTCTAAAAAAAATCAAATACTCCAGTACCAACATTCTTAGACTCATCTTTTATGCACCCGTCACCAATAATCAGCACAAGAACATACGTATTTCAGTAACTGTAACAATCAACAAGTCCAATAAAACATCTAACATATACCTGAAAAATCCCAAGATGTTGGTTGTATTCCGACTCTGGCAACGTTAACGACACAGTAGCCTTCAACCTGTGATCACGTGGCACAACTCTTGATCCACTAGCCTTCAAGATCTCAGGCTTCTCCACAAGATTCATGTCATGGTTCATCTTCGTGTGTGTCATTATCGGTACAAATGCAACCGGACTCTTCTCCAAATAATCGAAATTCAAACTCCTCTTTATTCTAATCGGTTCCTCCACCACCACCCTTATCAATATCCCTCCAACCACAAAAGCCGAAACCAATAACCCCATCAACACAGCAATCACATAAGCTGACCACAACAACCCCCAACCACACTTCAAACCCAGTCTCCAAATCGCTCGATGTTCTTTTAACCATTCATACACATAATCTGAAACAATTCCAAACAGAAAAGTCCAAATTCTTTTCATATTCCCAATTAAACACCCACTGCAGAGCTTCACAAGCCCAAATGGATTAAACACAAGCATATACAAGTAATACACTAAATAAACCGGAAACATAACAGATTTGACCAACAAAGAAATTTGGAATCTGATGGATTTGATTACCATACCAGCCAAAGAAAATAGTAGGCTCGAATCCGTTTCATTGTTTTCTCTCAAATCAGATTCATCCCTTATCAAATCATCACGCGCATTAGCACTACCATTAGCATTTGCATCCGTTATTGTAGATTGCTCTCCAATTTTTTCAGAATGCCTAATCTTTCTCTCTCTCGAGTAATCATCATCCACACTTTCCGACGGGCTAATCTTCGACAGCTCAGATGAGTCATCGCCGGAGAATTTGTGAGATCTCCGGCGGCGGAGACCCGGCGACGGATGGAGCTTCACTTCCGGTGATGGATTAGGGTTTGCATCGCAGTTGGATTCAGAAAAGGTTTCGAGGCAATCATAGAAGGAGAATTCATTAAGCGCGTCACGGAATTCGTCATCGTCGTCGATTAGGTTGCTTGATTTGGTATCCTCCATTGGAAGCTTATCAGCTGAAACGTGTGAAATTAGGGCAGAATGAGATCCTCTTTTGGGCGGTTATTATACCTACTGCATCATGAGTTGTACGTGACTTTTGTGGTTCTGGAAAACCGGTTTCTGTTACTGAAAAGCGCGCTTATTGAGTAACATCACAGAATCGCTGAGTCAACTAAAGTCGTGGAAACAGGGAAAATGTGGGGATTTTAGAAAATAATAAATTAATTTACTATTTCATTTTTTTAAACCACTATTAAGATTTTCTTAAATAAAAAAATTTGAAAGTAAACATAAGAACGAATAATAAAATCATATTTAAAATCTTTTATAATAATAAGTAAAAAAAAAAAAAAAATATATATATATATATATATATATATATATATATATATTTGATGTACGTTGAAATTCTCATCGATTAAACGACCTTTTTTTATTGTGCAAAAAGTAAGAAGTAGTATGGTTTAATTTTCAGATTGTGTCCCTTCATTGTTTATTTTGATGTTGTTAGTATTTTTATTTTAATTACATGTCACATATAATTTAGGACATGTTTGGTAGATATGATAACAATAGGGTACGTACATCCAACATTATAATATTTTATATATAACTTTTTATTTTCTTCAAAATCGATGTTTGATTTCATAATATATAGAGGGGAATAAAATATTTGCTCGGTAATATTTGGAAATATGAATTTTCCAACCGCATATATAATATGTACTAAAAATATGGAAAGTGAAAACGATCATTTTGTTGAAATTTTTGGAAGAGAATTGTTGAAATATTTGGTGAAAATTTTCAGAATCACATGTGAAGATTTTTAAATATTAAGGACAAACATATAAATTTTTTTGATTGATAAGGATATTTTTGTATTTTCCTACTCTTATCCCATATTATCTCATCATATTTTACATAATATCAAACACACTTTAATAATTATCCACTTCCAAAATTTGCAATAGCGAACAAGATAAAAATATCTCTAAATATTAGATTTTCCATCCAAATTATCAATATCTATAATATGATAAAAACTTTTGTGCACCTGGTGACAAAATCCGCTCAAACATGCTTCTAGGTATCAGACCTTTATGTTATATAAATCATACATTTTAATAATGTTAGTCATACCTTTTAGTTATATTAGTCATACCTTTTGTAAGACTACCTGGAGATGAAGCTATTTGAAGAATTGCAGATGATCAAGATGAATGCAGATTGTTGATTATCATCCAGTCTTTTAAGTTTTATCCTGTTCTTTAAATTATGTCCTTTAATTTTGTTGTCTTTAGTTTCGGATTATGGGCTTAGCCCAATCGTCAGACTATTTATTATGCTTTCAGTTGCTTTGCGGGATTCATTCAAAAGTTAAAAAAAAAATAACTTAGGGTTTTCCATACTCCTTATGTTCGCCGGTATTTTTACGTAAAAATCAACGGAGTTCGTAATTCCGTTGGACGCTTCCCTGCATCACTATACCTTAACATTTTTTTAGATAGATATATTGACCTTTCATTCATTTTGATTATAATAGTCATACATTTTAGTTATGTTAGTTGTACCTTTATATATTACATAAAAGTATATATAAAGGTGTGACTATGTTGATATAAATGTATAAGTATCACATAAAAGTATGAGTATTATCACATAAAGGTAAACATGTACAAATTGTGGCAAAATTAGGGTTTTTTTAGAGTTAAAAATATTAAATAAAAGTATGATATCTGGACATAAGAGTATGACTAATATAATATAAAAGTATGATTAACATAACATAGATGTCAGAGCAAAAAAAAAAGTTAAAATGTGTGGATTCGGGCCAACCGATGCCCGAACCCGACTCGAATGCATGTGTGCATTAAGTGCATAAAAATGCTACTCCTATAATATTGCTCCATTTCTCGTCCACCCTATCAAACATGCCCGTATAGTATTGATATTATCATGAATAATGCTAACTTCACCAATTTTGTAATTAAGATGTCCAAAAAAATAAAATAAAATAAAAAAAACTTGTGAGTACACTTAACATTTATTTTAATTTCTTATTTATTTATATTTTTATTAAATGGCTAACCTACCTAATTGTAGATATAGACTTCTCTGAATTATACACTTCTATTATTTTCATTTGCATAAGTACACTTAGGTATAATTTTAACACAAAAGATTCTCATAGGTGTTAATTTAGTATTCCTCCTATATATTGACTAACTTGTTACCATAAGAAATCCTTTTACTTTTTTATTATGGAATAATCTCGTTTTACCTTGTACTCCCTATTATATATAACGTATTTAATATGGTATTATTATATATATAATTAATATTAATAAAATAAAATACGCGAGATTGCAAATCGATTGATATCAATAATGCAATTATTAGAATAAATTGGTAATTAATTGTTGGTATATGGATTGTGATTGCAATTTCTTTATTTTATTTATTGAAAGCGGCTGGCAAGGCATCTGCATATATTAAATATTATTTATGATAAAATATCATTTTATATCTACTTTGAACATTATATTAGTCAATACAGTTAAAAAATAAAATATATAACAATGTTTTGCGTAATTCCTTAAGGTGAAAATTAGTCAAATAAATTGAAATAACAACTAATTCATTTTGACTCTTCTTGTTCACGTTTGGTAGGAGTTTGAGGATTATATTCTTTGGTCCAAAAAGGTTAGCCAATGAGAGGTAGTCCTATTTTTTTTTTGAGTGACACTCCTGTGCTCAAAATGCAACAATATTGTTATATTATATGAGTGCTACTGTTATATTAAATATAACAGTATCACTCATATAATATAACAGTATTACTTTATATAATATAACAATATCACTCATATTATAACAGTATCACTCATATAATATAACAATATTACTTCATATAATATAACAGTATTGTTGTGCACATATTTGGATCCGTGCACCTTGTGCACAAAAGTTTTTGCCATTTTTTTTTTTTCCTTTCTTATCTTCTCTATGCATTATTTTCTCTCAAAGAATGCGAAGCTGAATTTGAATTTACATATTCCCCAACAATTAAATTTCACTTCAATATCAATTTTGTGATCAAAATATAATATTCCTATAAAATTGCAATTTTTCTCGTACTTTTCAATCAATTTAGAGTATAAATTGAGAAAAATTATCAAGATGAAAGTTGTAGAAATAAGGATTCCAACAATAATAACCACTCAATTTAGATTCTAGATTTTTAGGGTCAAATCTATACTAATCATTTTTATTTGGTTCTTTAAACGGTTCCAACTTATCTCACAAAATACTTGATTTTCTCACGTGCTCAATAAGATCATAATATGACCAACACTTGACTTGCATATTTTCTCATCCTAATCATGCAAAATTCCCAAAAAAAAAAAAAAAAAAAAAAAAGTTAGGCAAAATCCAATTATTTAGTCACACCACACAAAAAAAGATCCAAAAGTCCACTCCACGACAAAATAATCTCTTGTTATATACTTATATCATAAAAAAAATATCGTCAATTATTATCTAATCTTTCAACACTTGTCCCTACCCTTTGCTCTAAAATAATATTTTAATTTCCCATTTTATTGAAATATAATAACGTTTAAAAAAAAACTTTTAACAGAATATAATAACAATATTATTGTACGTTTCTCATACATTGAACCTCATCTGCAAACCACGTCTGCGTCAAAAGGGAAACACAATTCGTTATCTAATCAAACACGTATTATATTCACTAACATGAGAGAAACGAGAGAAAGTTCTTGAAACTGGAAATGGAAAGTCCAAGTAGTCAAAATATTAAAATCGACAAAACATAAATACTGTCTTTAATGTTAAGATTTCTCTCTCTCTCATCTTGGCCGACTAAGTTACTGCCCACATTTCAACATATACTGCAGTTAACCATAAATTTCAAACTTAGTATAGATTTGTAAACCACATTCTCACTAAATTATTGCCCCAATACTTAGTATTTTACGTGTTTGTTAACTTTAATCAAAATTCTTGAAATTTCGATTTTTGAAATCTTGATGCTTGAAGGATGCCCAGAAGTATTGCTTCTTTGATTCTCACACTATGTGTTTTTGGGTTCTTTAAATTATCTGAATCGCAAGTTCAAGTTCCAAAAGCAGAAGGTAAGCAGTATTATTTATTTTATTATTATTATTATTGTTATTTTGGGAATAGAAATGGGAACAAGAAATTGTTGATGGAAATAAGTAGTTATCTATACTTTGCTTGATTGGAAGAAAAAAGATCAGATTTTGTAGTGTTATCTTGAAATTTTCTCTTGATTGTGGGGTTCTTTTTGCAATTTGAAGGGAATGCAGAGTGTTGGAGATGGGAATATTTGAAGCAAAAATGGATAATTGTATTTATTAGTTTAGTAGATTAACATTTATTTGTGTGTGATTCTTGTTTAGTGGATGCTCTTCAAGAAATTGCCACTGAGATGGGTGCTAGAGAGTGGAGATTCAATGGTAGTCTATGTGAACTTGAGGAGGTCATAGTTGGAAATTCACAAAGGGCGCCGAGTGGGTCCGAGAGTTACACTGATTGTAACTGCAATTTCGACAACAACACCGTTTGCCATGTTTCTAGACTGTATTGTTTTTTGATCCCTTATGAGTTATTGTTTCCACTATTTCTATGCTTCTTATGTTCTTGTGTTTGTAGATGTTTCTTTGCCAATGCAATCTTTTAGTAATCGTGGTTCGATGAAACGTGCATCCTTTAGGATGTGTTTGGATGGAGGGATTTGAGAAAAGATTTGACTTTAGTAGCTATAAATCCATCACATTCCGTTTGAACTAATTTTTGAGCAAAATGAGTGGATTTTGAATCTGCTCTGAATTCAGTGAATTTGAAAGCCACTCATTTCGAATCCTGTATTTTAAATCCCTCAATCCAAACACAACTTTAACTTTTCAGAATGGATTATTGTATTGATCAATGCTAATTGTTCTTAGAAATAGCTCGATTAAGCATTTCATCGATGTGAAGCTTAGTGGTATAAGTTCGTTTATTGCAGTGTGGTTAAGGGCTACAATCTACCCGGAGTTCTTCCAACTAATATTTTGAAGCTTCCATACCTTCAAGAGATGTAAAAATCTTTCTTTAACTCTTTGCTCTTCGATGTGGTGATCAATGATTTATACCTAATGTGATCGACTTTTTTCAGTGATTTTGCGTACAATCTCCTCAGTGGGACGATCCCAAAAGAATGGGCTTCGACACAATTGACTAATATGTACGCTTCATCTTTAACTTGTAACTTAGATTTAATACCTATCCGTTTCTTCGATCTTATCCAATAACTCTATAACTTTTTCGCAGCTCGGTTCTTGTGAATCGCTTATCCGGGCCATTACCAAGGGAATTGGGAAACATTACTAGCCTCACATTTCTGTATGTCTTCATTTTCTTCGTTTCTTTTGTTGGTCGTTTTTTTCAACTTCGTTAATTGACAAGATTTGGCAGGAACCTCGAAGCAAACAATTTTACAGGGCCTATTCCTTCCGATATTGGGAAATTGATAAACTTGGAAACTTTGTAAGACTTCATATCTCCGACGAGCTATATAGTTTTATTGCCAAATTAGAAATATGATCCGTTTTTGATTGTTTTTCAGGATGTTGTCTTCTAACCAATTAACTGGGCATTTGCCGACATCGTTTTCAGCGCTAACGAAGCTAAATGATTTGTAAGAACATATACTATCCTTTTCCAATTCTTGTACCGAAATTTGTTTTGTATGTTAAGTGTTTCTTGTTTTGTACTTCAGTAGGATAAACGATAATAATTTAGGTGGACGAATACCGGACTTCATTCAGAACTGGAAACAGCTTCGAAGATTGTAAGATCCTAACATTGTAAATCCCATATATCGTTTAAACAATGCTCTGATATTGACTGTTGAAATGGTGAATGAATGAAGAGAATTACAGGCGAGTGGACTAGTGGGTCCCATCCCGTCAAACATATCGCTTCTGAATACACTAACTGAAGTGTGAGTTTACTATACTAATAAGTTCGACTTGCATTTTACTTTAATTAAATTGTTTTTTTTTTTTTTTGAATAATCGAGTTGGCATTTACAGGAGAATTAGTGACTTAAGGGGACCACCTCAGCAGTTTCCAATGCTAAGGAGCATAGCTGGGCTATCAACATTGTATGGTTAAGGACGATCAGCAAGAAACGAATCATGGTTGCTATTGTTATGCTCGATTTAAAGGTACTGATATTATGAAATTCTTGGTGCAGGATTTTGAGAAACTGTAACATTTCTGGACCAGTTCCTGAGTATATTTGGAGACTTAGAGTTCTGCTTTTGTTGTAAGTAACCAATCTATTTTCATAGAAACATCGTCTATTGGCTGATTATGTTCGATTTTTTTTTTTTAATAAGGAAAATGCACGTATAGTAAACTATGAGAAACCTGCACTTAGTGTGACATTTGTATCTTGAAGAGACTGATTGGATCCGATTATATTATTGGCCGGAAGAATTTGCAATTTGATTTTGCCAAGTGATTGAGGTTATTCGGTCTTATTTCATCTATTTATTTTGATTTATGTGTATTGAATTTCATAAACCAAGTTCCACAAAAGAGCTACTTGTTTAGTGGATTTTTACACTTTGATTGTGGAGTTCTGTCGCCCATCATCTCGTTGTCTAGAAAAATAAGCATGCATTTATTAATGCAAATAACATTCCTTTTCCTTATTGACTAAGTTTGCTTTTCATGCTATTGCCAGGGATATCAGTTTCAATGAATTAGTTGGAGGAATTCCTAATAGCATTGCAAGAAATCTGAGAACTGTGTGAGTGCAATTGTCCCGCATCATTTGGTTTCTTTTCAATTGCACGTTTATCCAACTGTTCAAGATTCTTGTCTTAGATCTGATAGAATCATGGTTTTTTCTTGTAATAGGTTTGTGACTGGCAACATGCTGAGTGGAAATATTCCCGATACAATGTTGAAGGATGGAAGCAACATGTATGTGTTATATCTGGTTATCCTTATTCGATATTTTGTTTTATCTTGCAAGATAAAACACTTCCAATTTGCTTGATACCGACACGAAGCCTTATGGTTCTGTGCAGCGATCTCTCGTACAACAATTTTACCTGGCGAGGGCCCGATCAACCTGCTTGTCAACCAAACATGTATAATTTATTCTTCTATCTGTTATATTTATGTGTGTGTTTCAAAGTTGTAATGTTAAACATCGGCTGTTGTTGAATTCCTTCTTGTATTAGGAACCGAAACATAGGCTTGTACAAGGGCTCATCAACTGCGAACACTTTGTAAGATCCGTATTGTTCTCTTTGCTTAAGTAGAATTATAATACGTCGATAACTAAAAAGGCCATATAGTTTGGGAGAACCTCAGATGCTAACTTGCTCGTTAACATTCAACAGACAACGAATGCTTCCATGTTCGACGAATGTTGCCTGTCCAAGATGTAAGTATGCTGTCATTTCTTCTAACTAATATTTTATAGGATTGATATCAAAATGCAACGAACTTTAGTATTTTTCTCTACTTGGTTCCTAAACTAAAAAGTTTTTTCCGATGCCACCTGAAACAATTTTTGACACATTTTCCGGCCAAAATAGCTGCCACAAAACTCAAAATGCAATCTACCTCCAAACATCACCCAAAATATATGAGTCATACACCAAAATGAACCCCTTTCGAAGACATATTATAACCCTCAGTTAATTTTGAGAATCCCCTTTGATTCGAGCTTGAATCGAACAAATATCGTTCAAAACCTTAGAACGATTTTTTTTTCCTCATTTCATTTCAGGCTCGAATCGGATGAGAATCATGAAATTGACTTAGGTTATAATTTGACTTCCAAAGGAGGATATTTTGGCATATGATCATGCATTTTGGCCGATGTTTGGAGGTGAATTGCATTTCGAGTTTCAGCAGCTGGATTTGGCCGGAAAACGTGCCTAAAGTTGAGTTCGGGTGGCGATATGAAAAATTCGTAAAGTGTGGGGAGCAATATAATTTTTTTTTTTTGGGTTTAGGCACAAAGTGGAAAAAAAAAAAGCTAAAATACACGTTACATTTTGATTTTAACCCATATTAATATTTGGCGTGAACTTGTAATTAAGTTTACATATTCTCAAGAACGTTCTGTTTTGCCAGATAGATGTTCTTTACGTGTAAACTGCGGTGGTGCTGATTTGACTGTCGAAGAAAGTGGAAAAAGAGTTATTTACGAAGGTGATAATGGCAGTGAACCCGAAAGATTCCTAAGTGATGACAATTGGGGCTTTGTCAGCATAGGAGACTTCTTGGACGAACCCAATTTCCAAAACTCTCGTTTGATCACATCCACATCGAGCACCAATCTCTCCGACTTGTACACCACAGCCCGCCTCAGTCCTCTTTCACTCACATACTTCCACTATTGCCTGGAAAATGGGAGTTACAATGTGAGCCTGCATTTCGCTGAAATAGTCTTCACAAATGACAACACGTATAACAGCCTTGGAAGGCGGATGTTCGATATATACATACAGGAGAAATTAGTGTGGAAAGATTTTAACATTGAAGGCGAGGCTCGTGGAACTGCAAGGCCTGTGGTTAGTTATTTTAACGCCACAGTGAGTGATGGTACGTTGGAGATCAGATTTTACTGGGCTAGTAAAGGGACTACACGGATTCCTAATCGAGGAGATTATGGTTCTCTTATATCGGCTATTTCAGTCACTCCAAGTAAGTACTTTTACAGTTGAAAATCGACCTTTCTCTTCGATGAATGTTGGTTGTTTTTCTGTGTTGCCAACAGATTTTGCACAAGGGTTTCTAATTAGATAACCAGACGAGTATAGACCCCGTGTAATATACACGACTTTTTATTTAAAAAAATATTAATTTTGTAAAGGAACTGATAAAATAATTATTAATAACTATAAGTAATTAACAAATATTAGTATCATGTCATTTAAGATTTGAATATAATTTGTCTGAACTTGTGTATATCACATGATTTTTCAACATTAATAATTTTACAAAAATTTATACAATAACAAAAAGTAAAGTCTCATGATTAATTTTAAATAAAATAATAATAAGTGAACACAATTTAATTTTTAGAAGAATAAATTGTTCTGTACGATTTTAATTAATAGAGTTGATTCACGAATTTCATGAATAAATGTATGACATGATATTGATGCATACGTGTATTTAGAAATTTTAATTTTAATTTATTATTATTACTACTCTGTAAGAAATGAGAGGGTTTTGAAATAGAAATTTATCTTAATGAAGAGCTAAATTAGTGTAATTAATATTGACACATGAATGGTGGGATTACTTTTTTTTTTAGGAGGGAAATGATTGAACCACAAGTTGACATGTGTCAACTTATGGTTTCTCGTTTAGTATATATTAAAGATTTCTCGAAAATTGGACCAAGACAACATATATTAACATGGCTCTTTTTGCAGACTTTAAGGTTTGTTCAGATGGGGAGAAGAAGAATATTACGGGATATATCGTAGGTCCAGTGGTTGCAGTCTGCGTTATTTTCTCGATATTGGGTTTTGTTTGGTGGAGGTGGAACGTGAAACGTAGAAAACGAGCGAGAAAAGGTGATTTTCATTTCTTTAAGGAAACATAATAACCTTCATTACAAACTGTTAAGAAGACTTATTTTCATGCACAGGTCTTGAAGGACTAGAACTGCAAACTGTTACGTTTTCATTGAAACAAATCCGAGCTGCTACTAACAACTTCGATGCTGCACACAAGATTGGAGAAGGCGGTTTTGGTTCTGTTTACAAGGTATGTCAGATTTACTACAAATTTGTCGTTTACTAGTTCTGCGCGTTCAAAGACCTTGTCGTCTAAACTCTAAATTTTTGTTTATTTTAGTTTTGAATGAATTTTATTGTGTTTTTACTTAGGTGACATAAATTCTTGACACATCGGCCACTCATATTTTGGGGATTTTTGAATTTGGATACCACATGAGCATTCCGGTGCCACGTCAGCCCGGAAAAATTATTCGGTGAAAATCGGACTAAAATTGGAAAAAAAAACGACAATCAAAGTATCAAAATTGGAAAACACATAATTAAGGGGCAAAATTGGACAGGGCCTAATTTATAGGACGAAAAATGATGTTTTCCTGTTTAATAATGTTGCATTTAGTGATTGGGAAAATTGTATTGTAACTTAGGTCTTATCCGTTTTTTTTTTCTGCCATCTGTTTTACGTATTCCAATTTTCATCCCATTTTGCTCGGAAATTCAATTTTTGCCTACGTGGACATTGGAGTTGACGTGAATTTTTGATTCCGGCGTCCACGTAGGCAGAATTGACATTTCGAGCAAAATCAGACCAAAATTGGAATAGGTGAAAGTGATGGCAAAAAAAGTGGACATAACCGAAGTTACATGATGAAAATTGAGATTTTTCGTTTAGTGTATAATAGTTTCTGATAGAAAAAGCCGTGCAGGGTCAACTACCCGATGGTACTGTAATTGCTGTTAAGCAGCTCTCGGCTAGATCGAGACAAGGAAACCGGGAATTTCTGAACGAGATTGGCATGATTTCTTGTTTGCTACACCCGAATCTTGTGAAGCTGCACGGCTGCTGTATAGAAGGAGACCAATTGCTGCTTGTCTACGAGTACATGGAAAACAATAGCCTTGCTTATGTTTTGTTTGGTAAATTTTTTCGTATTCAATTAACATGATGCAATTTCGCATGTTATATTATCCCTTTTTTTTGTTGAGAATTGTTTGGTTACTGTTAGATTCAAACAAAAGCCAAGTGCTTCTAGACTGGCCGACAAGGTTCAAGATTTGCATCGGAATTGCAAAAGGATTAGCTTTTCTTCACGACGAGTCGAGGCTGAAAATCGTTCATCGTGACATTAAAGCCACTAATGTGTTGCTAGACAAAGATCTAAGTCCTAAAATATCGGACTTTGGATTGGCTCGGCTTAATGAAGATGAGAATACTCATATCAGCACTAAAATTGCTGGAACTATGTAAGGCTCGTCTTATTACCACTTTCTTGTATTGCTCGTTAGTCTACTAATGTACGTACTTTGTCGTTTTTTATTGTAGAGGGTATATGGCACCGGAATACGCACTATGGGGCTATCTGACGGACAAAGCGGACGTTTATAGCTATGGAGTCGTGCTTTTGGAAATCGTGAGTGGGAAAAGCAACAACAACTACATGCCAAGTAACGATTTCGTTTGCCTTCTTGATTGGGTACAAAAACACTCTTTGCCTCTCAATTTTATCATACTTCTTTCACAACAAGATGAACATTCTTTCGAGGCATAATTGCTAAGAGATCCCAAATCTTTGCGAGATTTTTGTTATCTTGAAAGTTCTTTTTAAATTGTCAATTTAATCATAATTTTCTTATTTGAACTGTATGTGATTTGACAATTTTTTTGTCAATTTAACCATAATTTTATCAATTGGGTGCCGTTTTTGCATTTTGTGAAATGAATGTGGAAATACTGGTGTCGTGCAATGACATGGAAGATACGTAATTTGGAATTTTGACTAATTTTGGTTATGAATATTTTTTTAAAGATTATCTATCTGAGTAAAAACATTTTCTCATCGGAAGTATAAGTAATTTGACACTTTGTTGTATAAACTTTGAAACTTTCCATTTTGTCGTAATGAACTTTACATTCAATGCATTTTACCATATCGGACGAACCATATCAATACCAGTGTCCGAAATCAACAACTAGGATTTGTCTGATATGATAAAATGCTTCAAATCTAAAGTTCATACATCAAAATTACACGTAATTACAAGATCATGACTAGACTGACAATTTCAAAAGGATTGGGGAAATTCACAAAATTGGTTTGGATTTTTCTTCCCTTATATGTTAGAGCCTATATACATGTTATTGCAGGCTTGCCACTTGCTAGAAAACAAGAGAATCGATGAACTAGTCGATCCAAGGTTGGGTTCACGATTCAATGAAGAGGAAGTCTATAGAATCGTGAAAATCGCACTCTTGTGCACGAATGCGACGGCATCGGTGAGGCCAACGATGTCCGAAGTCGTGCAAATGATAGAAGGGAATATGACCATCCCAGAGACACTTCCGCAAGGAAGTCCGTACACTACTCAGGTGAGGTTTAAAGCGATGAAAGACTTTCATCATGATAAGCAAAACGAGACTTCGTCATCGGAAAGTCGGGTCCCGGAATCCGGAATCAATCCAGGTTTTTCTTCTTTTGCTTCTGAGTTTGATGAAATCACTGGAAATAGTGAATCTCATTGACAATGTGATTGCATTTTATTTGCAGCTATATATATTCTTTGATTATGATTATCATATGATGTAAATTTTGCTTAGGTTTTGAGTGGTTCTTCAATTATAAGTAGTGTTTTTTGGTGGGATTAGTTGCATGTAAAAATCTTGGACATATTTGTGGTTGGTATTGTAGCTTGTCTATAGTATACTCAAATCTTGGAAATTTTGTGTCGTGTATTTGTAGTGTAACATTGTATTTCGTATTTCATATTATTAATACATAGCAAGAGTTGGGAATTTGCAATGTGATCTTGTATTTCATACGTAGCAAGTTTACAATTTTTATTTTTATTTTTATTATAGCTATAAATGTGTGTGTGTGTGTGTATATGCGCTTAATAGGTACAATTAATTAATTTTCTTCAATTATATCGATATATAGTCTATGTCTCAGTAAGTCAAATTATAAAATTCAAAGTTGCCAATATTTACTGATTTTTTTATATTTCCCAAACTTCATCCAATTTATAATAATAATAATAAAAAACCTCATCTAACTTATACGGTAAACCAGTGGATATAAATATTTATCATTATTTTACCAAATTCTGAAAAAAAAAAAAAAAAAATCACCCCCATTTGTCAAATATTTCAACCTAATTTGTCAAAAGCTAATACAAGAAGCCAAACCAATCATTTGTACAGTGTCTTGGAAAACAATCTGTTCCTACTTAGTGTTTGGAGTATGTTCATCTCCTCCACCTTTTTCATTTTTGCGTTTAACCCCTTGATATACAATATAATTGCTTTTTTTTTTTTAATTGAAAATAAGTGAATATTTCCAAATTAAAAAAAAAAGTATTATATGGGCTAGACCAGGCAAACTACAAATATCCCAAATTCTATTGGGCCGTTGTTACGGTGATGGGCTACACAATCCATGCCACCTTTAAGCCTATAAAAATCCTTTTAAACGTAACAAAAGTCTAATTACGAATCGCAACCAGTCATTTGAAACCCAATCATCAAAACTTCGTCTTCTTCAAGGTAACCCTAACCCTAAGCGTTTTATTGATTGATTATGCAGTATATCTGAATTTCCTCACATCCAAGACTAGCGATCGTTTCTTAATCCCATT
This sequence comes from Scutellaria galericulata, assembly GCA_946896805.1. Classification (NCBI taxonomy): domain Eukaryota; kingdom Viridiplantae; phylum Streptophyta; class Magnoliopsida; order Lamiales; family Lamiaceae; genus Scutellaria; species Scutellaria galericulata. The sequence continues at coordinate 1,252,310 of OX335785.1, forward strand.
CTATGCTCTACCAACTTTGATTTGATTGTAGATATTTAATTTATGGCTGAAACTCCGAAAAGGCAGCCATCATCAATACCAAGTCGTGTTTGTCTGCTTTCCGAAGCCGGGATCGACGGAAAAGATGCTTTTGAATACAAATTATATGTCTTGGATTTGAATTCAGACTCCGGTGGATGCGAGACCTACGATATTCCACCTAACTATCGGGTTCCCGATTTCACCTGTATTCTTCCTAACCTCCGATTTGATTCGACTACGAGGCCCCTCGAATTTTGTTTATTAGGTTCCACCTTATATATTTTTGAGGGATATCGGTATTCCAACATCTCATATCCGGGAAAATCGGCATTTAAATTGGAGCTTTATCCACCAACCTTTGGCGTCAATCACAAAATTGAGGATTCGGAGCTAGAGGAACACAAGCTCTGTGACATGCCTACCTCCAAAGTTTGTCCGCGTGCCATCCCCACCCCAGACGGTAAAAGAATTCTAGTTTTCTCAACTGAATTTCTTAGTCATGTCAGAGGAGAAGAAGCTATTGATTTTCAGTTTGAGTTGTACGATCCTAGTAACAAATTGTGGGAAAAACTCCCTGGATTATCCAGCTTTCGTTATATTGTTGAAATAGAAGACGGGGGCATTGAAGCCTATTCTTTCATCAACGACCATGTCTTCTTCATCCAACTTGCCGAAGCAATGTTTGTTTTGGATCTTGAATCAATTGGAAAAGGGTGGCGTTGTCTTGGTCCTGCGTCTTATTCTGATCCGATGGTTCCTTGGAAGCATGGTCATTTTCCAACAATCAATGAGTTGGTTTTCACTAGTAGCAGGATATATGATGCTAGAGAATTCGGATTGTCTTGTCAAGAGGAAAGGGATTCGAAACCATCAGTCATTGTTCCAGAATCACCATTTCCTCCCACTAATCTACAACCTGAAACTTATTTCTTAGAAGATACATATCCTTCTGTCACACTTGTGCATCATGACATTCAATCTCGAGTTGTTCGTTGGTGTGCTTTAAAGGCTCAAATTCTTATCCACTTCAATGATGAAACAGGTTACACTCGTGTATCCATTGATAGGTATGTCACAAAACTTTCCATGCTCAATACTGCCGTTGACACCAACTTGCAACTGATCATTGATCATTACACTAACCTCCTCAATCTTAAGTTTGTACCAACCATTTGAGTCGACTCTCGTGCATCATTGTCAACTCTTTTCTTTTATTCTGTCCTTAAGAAATAAGAAATTGTATTGGACTATGCTTGTTGATCATGGAGTTGTCAACTACTCTTCTTTGTTTTGTCAACTCTTCTTTTGTTGCTAGCTTCTTGTATTAGGGTTCATTTTGTACTTTATTTAATATTCTCTCTTTGTAAAAGAGTTAAGTAATCAATGGTACTTTATTTAATATTCTCTCTTTGTAAAAGAGTTAAGTAATCAATGACTCAATTTAGAGGGTACAAAAAGATGGTGAATATATCTATGACGTAAAACCAAGTCCATAATGGTTTTTACAATAATTGATGACACAATTCATGAATTGGAAGGAAGGAACAGGGACCAGCTACAAAAGTTGTCGTGACAATCTATTCATAGTTATGTACATATGGTAAGCTTTTTTATTTTTTTATCTATAAATAAATTATATTTCAAGGTGATAAGCATATAAACTTCACCCTTTGAGGGTCAAATTTTTTGGAATTTCAGAGCTTCTCAACCTAGGAGTCTTGAATCATAACATCTACAAAACTTACAATTAAGAATATATTCAAGCAACGCATATATATCTTCTCAAGAATATATTAACGCATTCAAGCTTGAAAGTCAAGCTAGTAAACCAAGAAGATGATTATCATAGAACTATACCCTTTAAAATAACACCGCTATTTGAATCAACTACCTATGTCTGCATAAGAACTCAAAGTCAAAGTTAATCAACTAGTATATAATAATCATAATTCTAAATAAATAAATAAAAATGTACATTGTTATGAATGTTACAGATTTATCAAAAGTTTTACTCGAGCCAAAAGTATTGTCCTAATTGTTGGTTATTCTTCGAAACAGGTTGTAAATGAGTGCAAAGAAATCTACGAAAACTCTCGTTGATGGCAATCCTCAGAAGGCAAGTTTCGTCTTCTATAAGTGAAGACATTGTCAGCTTCGAAAGGCCAGTTATGGTGAAAACTCACCTAGTTCAACTTCGTTGGATTCTTCATTGGCATCAACGGCTACAATCTTACCTCGTACCTTTGTTGTTCTGTCCTTTTTTGTATATGAGTGTATCAATTGATTTCTTATCATCTTCTAGTGATGAATGCGCATTGTAAAACATATGGGTTTTGAATGTAAATCCTTTTTTGAGTTGGCTATTATTTAAGATAATTTGGATTCTTGAAATAAAATAAGTTAATATGCTGCAACTTTAGAAATAAAAATAATCTGCTTTGGTAATGAGAATTTTTAAAGAACTTACGGATTAGTATTTATGAAAAAATATATTAATATATTTATGAGGTCTTGAGGAAATACCGATTTGAATAAGAAAAAAAAAAGTTATATCTATAATGTTTAATACCATAAAAGATTCAATTGTGACTGGATAGTATTGTCTTTATTTCATTCAATGGTGTAGATCAAGATCATCATTTTTATAAAATGACATTAAGAAGTATTGGTAGTGAAGGAGAAACCATTATCAATCAATCAATCAAGTATGGGCAGTAATCCTCAAAATTCTATGGTTTCAAACCTATACACACAAAATTTATGAAGTGATGGAAAAAGAATAAATTGAGAAATACAAATTTACACACTACTAAACAGATGACACAATATATGGACCACATAGATTATGGAAGTCCATTGCACAAGTTCTAGAATCTTTACTTTGAAGTTTGAACACATGGATTCATAATGGCTTGTTGAATGATATAACCTTTTGCTCAAAGAAGTGGTTATATTTTCAGCATTCATTAAGTATAGTTTCCTGGTTTCTTAAGATTGCAAGTTGAAAATGTAGTTGAGTAGTTTCTAAGTATTAATGTATGGATAAATGTATCCTCATTTGATTAATTTTAAATAATTTGATATATAAATACAATATAATGACTTTCTTTTTGAAGAACATATCATTAACAATAACTGAATATTTCAAATTTTTATTAAAATAAAAAAAAAGTTGAGTATTATATGGGTCGGGCCATGCAATCATTCCATGCCACCTTTTAACCCTATCAAAATCCTTTTCTTTTAAACCTCTTAACAAAATATATACTTATAAAAAGAAGGTTTTGACTCTCTCAAATGTTGGACAAATGGCATTCTCAATACGTACAGAGTAACATAAAGCCATCATTTTGCAACCGTAGAGAGCCAACGTACCGCTTTATGCAGCAGTTATTAAATTTTATGTTAAAATATTTGTGATATTGTCCCGGAATGCCAACCCAAGACTCCCAAGAATATGATAAGAAGCCGAGGAGCTAATAAGGTTGCATTTCAGTTCAGAAGTGCATCTTTCTATGTAAAAATTTGTATAAAAAATACATAATATGTGTCGTCTTTTGTCTAAAGTTGAAACACAATGTTGGAAATATAAATACACACACACACACACATATATATATATATATATATATATATATATGTATGTATGAACAAAATTAGGAGATGACATTGACAAAACTAATACCGTAAATGTGTGTAATTTCATTTTATTAATCTGATTTCATTATTATGTTTATTTTGGGTATTTTTTTCAACTATAAATACTTTATAATAGTTGACAAAGCCACACCACTCTTTCTTTTCACTTTTCATTTTGCTACTTTTTAATATGATGCATATTATACAAGTATATAGACACATCTTCATATTATCTTAAAACAAGATGTTGGTGGTCATTTTTTGAATTTTTGTGTATGTAGGTAGTGGAGGCATCTCCTTCGCCTTTGAACATTTCCTCTTTAAAGAAGGCCTTGACGCATTTGTGGTGAATGAATTGAAGATTGGATTGGCATATCTAAATAGAGGTGGTGTTGAGAAGTAATCGGATGATGTTGAATGTCAAAAAAAAAGTTAGAAAAAATAAAATTAAATGGGTCATAGTAAAATTAGAAAATTTAAAAGTAAAAATAACTTTGTATGTATAAGTTTGTCAAAATAACAAAGTATTAAGTTTAAATCCCAATTTTGGCTTAGGAGGTGAAATCTATATTCTTACGATTCCACATGCAGAATTAAACACTAAGATTGTTTAACCCTCCTCGAAGGATCTTCTACCACAGTTCTAATTACCAAACCGATTTTCCAATACGAATTTGATAATAACGTAAAGATACACAAATTGATCAGGTTTAGGACCATTATGTATGGATTGAATAGGGAAGGCAAACCAGATATGGCCAAGGTTGTACTAAAGAAGAAGTTGGATCTGAAAAGGAGAAGAAATATGGTAACATAGACAAGTCTTATTCTCGTTGTTATTGCTAATGGTCCCAATATGATGATATGTGTCCCCTTTGTTGTTTTCCTATGTCCCTTTTTCATCATTCTTGAATACGAGCTGATTTCTAATATAAATGCACTTCTCATCAAAGAATGGTTAACATCAGCAAGTAGTAAAAGGTCCCTCTTCCTCAGTTCAATTAACTGTAGGAAAATAGTGAAAGTTTGGTTCCATTTGTCACTTCTTATAATTATATTGATCCTCTCATATTTATAATGCTGTCAACTATTATCACCACTGCAGTATTATAGAATAAAACTGCAAATTCTTTATTTTTATTTTTTATTTGGGGAGAATCAATAATACTGCAATTTTTATTTTATTTTATTTGGGGAGAATCAAGCTGCTTAAAAAAAAAAGGATCATGATGCATTTTTAGTTATAGGATTATAATTGTTTTGTACACAGTGTCTTGGAAATATATATTTGTAGAAATATCAATATTAGGATTTATGAAAATATCGATATATTGATTTTAGACAAATATTATTGGCAAATTCTTGAAACAATAATTTAAAATTATGGGAATTTCAATATAAAATTTAGAAAATATTACCAAATTTTTTAACCTACTAAGTTTATTCTATAGTTTCAACATACTACTACTCCTAGGTTTTGTGGTAGTTTAGGACCCTATCCCTTATAATTAATGAGAAAACAAAGTTATTTGATAAAACACTACATAGAATAAGAGTCTTGCACGTACTATTTTATATTCTTCTTATATAGGATACAATTCTTTGTTTATTATTTATTATTATCCTTTTCTATGTCTCAGTAAGTCAAATTATAAAATCCAAAGTTGCCAATATTTACTGATTGTTTTTATATTTCCCAAACTTCATCCAATTTATAATAATAACAATAAAAAAAAAAAAAAAAAAACTCCATCCAACTTATACGGTAAATCAGTGGATATAAATATTTATTATTATTTTACCAAATTCTGAAAAAAAAAAAAAAAAATCACCCCCATTTGTCAAATATTTCAATCCTAATTTGTCAAAGCTAATACAAGAAGCCAAATTAATCATTTGAAGGAGTTCTAATGTACAATATTTAAATTTTGGATTTAGGAAAAATGTATTTTTCATTTTCGGACGGTTAAACATCCGTTTTTTAATTTTGATTTTTTATGTATTAATTTTTTTAATTTTAATTTAATTTTAATCAAAATGTTTAAAATCGTTGATATGTTCATAGAATATTCTAACGCACCTTAGTGATTTCAAAAAATTCGAATAAAATTGGATTGAAATTAAAAAATATTAAACATAAAAATTCAAAAAAAAAAAAACAAATACTTAATTATCGAAAAACAAATAAAAAATTGACATTCTCCTATTTCTTAAATAAATCCATAAAATATTAATGAATAATAAGAACATAAAACATTAGGACAACTACCCTGTATCTGTACGTATGGTGAACGAAACGTGTCAGCAAAATGTTCAGACAGTCACCACGTAGCATGAACCCTCGTCAACTCTCTGCCACCTCAGCACCGCTTGCATGTCCACGTGTCACCCAAAGGCTTCCTCCTCCCACACCCTATATCCTCCCACTCTCTCTCTTCAACCAAAATACCCAAAAATCACCAAGTCAAAAAAGAAAGAAGATAACCTCATGGCGGAGCACGGCGGCGCGGCGGCGGCGGGGCACGGCGGAGAGAAGATCCCGGCGGGGAAGGCGATGAGCATGGAGCAACAGATGCTGGACAAAGGGGCTGAGATGCTGCAATCATTGAAACCCATCAAGCAAATGAATCAGCATGTTTGCACTTTCGCTCTCTACAGCCACGACATGGCTCGACAGATCGAGACGCACCACTACGTCACTCGGCTCAACCAGGACTTCCTCCAGTGCGCCGTTTACGACTCCGATGACTCCACTGGCCGGCTCATCGGTTCGTCTTGTTTGGTTCGATTCAATTAATGTGTTTTTTGTTTGCATGTTTGTTTTGTGATCGTTTTGATGGTCTTGTAGGTGTGGAGTATATTATTTCGGATCGGCTTTTCGAGAACTTGTCTTTGGATGAACAGAAGCTATGGCATTCTCATGCTTATGAGGTTTCGTTTTTTATTTTTGTTCATCAATTTTAGGAAAAAATTCATTTTTTGTTTTGTCAAAAAATCAATTTTAGTCCTGTAACTGAAAAAAATATTCAATTTCAGTCATTTTTTCATTAGCCGTAAAAACACAGCATTTTGGGATTTTTGGAATTTCGAGAAAGGACTCAAATGTGTCTTATAATACTCAATTGCCAGACCAAAATTTGATTTATCATTTTTTTTATTATTAGTTTTAGATCACGTGTAATATGGATTTTTTTTTTTAATTTTGGGTAGTTAGATTATTAATTTGAGTCTTTATTGAATTTGAAAAAATATATAAATTTTAATTAAATTAAATAATACTAGGAGGGGTAAAATAAACATTATGAAAAATGGACGAAACATAAAATTATTTATATTTTTATTATAGTAATAGATACGAGACTATAGTACCCATGGGATATGGGTTCAATAGTAGAACGAATTTTTTTTTTTTCCCATTTTGAGTGATGAAAATATTGCAATAATGTGTGATTTTTCTGGTTTTGATGATGACATGTAGATTAAGTCAGGTCTCTGGGTGAACCCTCGAGTTCCGGGAATGGTTGTGAAACCCGAGCTCGAAAATCTTGCCAAGACTTATGGCAAGTTTTGGTGCACTTGGCAAACCGATCGAGGTAATTAATCAAGTGAAAATTGCAATATAGCTTCTCGATTTTCATAAAAATGTTACTAGGTGACAATTTAATTCGTGCAACTTTTGATTTTGTACCATTCGAGGACAAACATAGCAGTGAATTTTGTTCACAAAAAAATGTCACCTCTTTAGTTACACATCATTTTGTAAATTTCTCAAAATTAGATCAAGAATTCTAGTACAAATCACATCTCTAGGAAGTAATTAATTTCGAGTTATAATTAGGGGATAAGCTTCCGATGGGCCCACCGGCGTTGATGACGTCACCGCAAGCGGTGAATATGGGGATGGTGAAACCGGAATTAATCGCAAAAAGAGACGATAAGTACAATATATCGAGTGATTCTATAAAGGGTTCGAGGGTTGAAATTCCAGAGCCGGAATGGATCAACCCTCAGGCCGACTATTGGAAGCAGCACGGAAAGGGCTTCGCCGTGGATGTCGAAAAAACCGAGATGAAGAAAACAGTTCCCTTCCCTTGAAAGCCCTTGTAATAATGTCAATTTTGTGTGTGTTTATAGACATGGATTATGTATGCTAGTTGCAAAATAGTGTGTAGCTTGGAGTATGAAGATGTATAGTGCATAGAAGTATGCTCTTTTGTTTGTAATTAGTGGTACTATCATATGATGTTTATGAATGGTCTTAGATATCAAGTATGGTGTTCACTTTTTATTTAGGGTTCTTGCAAAATTTCTACTATTTTTCTTTGTTTGTGGGAAGAGAGAGAGAGAGAGAACTCTAAATGGTAAGGTATGTGACAATATAAACACAAAGAACTATGTCTATGTAGCTTTTGAGAGAGAGAGAGAGAGAGAACTCTAAATGGTAAGGTATGTGACAATATAAACACAAAGAACTATGTCTATGTAGCTTTAGTTCCCTAAATGGTAAGGTATGTGACAATTAGGGAACTCTAAATGGTAAGGTATGTGACAATATAAACACAAAGAACTATGTCTGTGTAGCTTTAGTTCCCTAAATGGTAAGGTATGTGACAATTAGGGAACTCTAAATGGTAAGGTATGTGACAATATAAACACAAAGAACTATGTCTATGTAGCTTTAAAATGCAAATCGACAAGAGAAATATATATAATCACAATGATAGGTAAATATAAAAACACTTGGTTGATGTTTTCGGTTAATGACTTGAATAAAGTTTGAGAATTGAAAGTTGAACTGGTGGTGCCCATCCGGTTCGGAAAACCGGAACCGAACCGGGGTCAACGGTTTGGACCCGGTTTCGGTTCCAAACCGAAACCGTGGTTCGACGGTTCGGTTTCGGTTCGAAATTTCTTCAAACCGTAAACCGGCGGTTCGAACCGCCGGTTAAACCGCCGGTTTTTCTATTTTTTTTTAATTTATATTTTTATATAAATAATATTATGTATTTATGTTATTTTACTCTTTAATTTTAAGTTGTATTGATTATTATTATTATTAATTTGTATTATAAGTTGTAATTTTTTTAGGTTTATGGTTTGTATTGGTTATATTTAAATTGTAATTTCTAATTTTTGAAATTATAATTTATAAGTTGTAATGTAGTATTGTTGTAACTTGTAAATGTAAGTTCTATTTTTTAATTTATATCAAATTATTTACTCAAAAAACATTGTTATTTTGTAATATATAACATATAATTGTAATATTTATATGCAAATATAATTTTTTAAAAATTTTTAAAAAAATTAAAAAAAAAAAAAAAAAAAACAAACCGACCAAACCGGCGGTTCAAACCGGAACCGGCGGTTTACAAACCGGAACCGAAACCGGCGGTTTACAAACCGGAACCGAAACCGAAATTCCCACGGTTCGGTTCCGGTTTGACCCTCCACGGTTTTTCGAACCGCCGGTTTGAAACCGGAACCGGCGGTTCGGTTAAACCGGGCACCACTAGTTGAACATATAGAATTATAAATTTGAAACTTGAACATCTAGAATAATTTGAAGAATGCTTTAATTTGCTGGATATGAATCCTCAAAAGAAATTTTAAATATTTTATGGATTAGAATTTTTATGAGATAGTCACAAATATTTTTGGTTTGTGAGACAGATCAATCCAAATAATATATTTGTTCTGTTTCCACATAATTCATATTACATACGAGTTCGGAAAAATTGAGTTTGATTGATGAGTTGTAAGATTCTATTTCACGTAATATATTTGTGGGAGTGTCTAATATAAATTTTTGCCTAATTTATGAGATAAAAAAAAGTCTTTTAGAAGAGAAAAAAAAAAGGAGAGAAAAGGAGAGACGTGGTAAGAGGTAGGAAAACCCTCTTTCTTTAAATAAAATAAAATAAATTCAAACTTCCATTTTCCAATCTAGCTCTAAATCTGACCAAAATGACTTGAAATATTCCAAGTAGATGTCAACAAAATAGGTCTTTCTGCATAGGAAAAAAAAGTACTCACTTTCATAATTTGTTTCTGGTAGTTATATAATTGGACAAGTGGTTGTATAGTTTTGTATTATTTAAAGAGCAAATTAATCACCTACAAAATATAAGTTGAGTTTTCTTAACTATGTTTGAATTCTTTTGTAACAAATCAAATCAAGTTTAAATCAAATTGGGCACCATGTATAAGATGTATATTTTATAATTTTTAAATAGTAAAAGGATAAAGAGATTAGCATTTGAATGTGAAACTCAACCAAGACATTTTAATGTCTATCACAAAAATTTGGGACTTGGTCAATTCAACTACTTAATTTCCAACAGATAACTTATGAAACTCATGCAAGTAGTTGCAAGTTGCAACTGTATTTACTTTTCTTTTTCTCATCTTTGCAACTTGCCAAATATACTTGCTAGTTGTCATTTGCAAAGCATTATGGATAAAATCTATTTCACTTCTTTCTATAATTCATGGTTAAATAAATTCAAAATCTCAAAAACATTTTTTTTGTTTTGTTTCCTTTTAGTTTTTTCTTGGCTAGGAAAAGTAATATAATAAAAAGAATTGTGTTTCTATAATTAAATATAATTTTGTTTATATTCTCAATTGGTTTTATCACATTTATGTGACTAGACATTTGAGAGAGGAAAGCTTAAACCGCAGACGCGCCTCTGATGGCGCGTGAAGCCACTTTCCTCCCTCCCGGTTCAGAGTTGTCAACGTTGACATGCTATCGCTCCATTGTTAATGCCGCGTGAGTCTGTGTGTTTACATATAGAAAACACGCACCTCTAATTTTTCATATGAAGTTTTATTTTTTTCTGCTTTTCAAATTCTAGGGTTTAGTCTTCAGCTTGAATTCTTCATTAGTTCTGGATTTTGATCTTTTTCGTTGGCAATTAAGCTTTTCATTCTTCCGCAGCGCAGTTGACTTCGATTGCAATCTGACATTTTGAAAAATCCGTGTTGCAAACACTCTAATTTCTCTCTCGAGTTCTTGTGAACTGTTCAATGGAGTCAGAGGCCCCTTTGAAATTTACTCTATGGAAGCAATCTTCCTTGGCGCCGCTGAGGGAGTACGAAGACATTGATGATCTGGAGGTGGAACACGAAGATGATGATGTGATTGATGTTGATCCAGGGTTGAAGCTGATGTATTTGGTGAATGGGGGTGACTTGGATGGAATTCAGGAGCTTTTGAACTCTGGTGCTGATGTTAATTTCCGCGATATCGATCACCGCACTGCGCTTCATGTTGCCGCGTGCCAGGGGTATGATGATGTTGTGCAGCTGCTGCTTGATAATGGGGCGTATGCAGACGCTGAGGATCGGTGGGGAAGCACGGTATGAGCTAAATCTTGAGGACTTTATATAGTTATTCATGATATGGATTTAAGTTTATGTGAGATTTACTTGAGTTTATGCTGTTGTTTGTTGTTTGCCATTTCAATGCTGAATGGATGGTTCACAACATGAAACTTGTATTTGAAAGCTCTGGTATGTGAAGTTTTTTGGATGTTTTGATGAGTGCTTGCATGCTCTGAATCGATGTGTGCAATGTATGTTGGGCTAACTGCTTTTTCTAAGTATGGATAAACCATAAAAATCTCTCTCATATTGTTTTTTAACTTTTGGAAAAATAAACGTATAGGAATTTTACGTTTCTTTATAGGTAGTCTTTATGAGTAAGGAAGGATGCTTTACTTCTTCAGCGATTTACTTCTACGCGAATCACTTATCTTTACTATGTATGTTTTTGTATTAAGTGCGTATGGTATAGATTTCTGTAGTGATTGTCCTTAATAAAATGATGTGATTGCTAAGCTTTGTAACAGAGAACCTAACTGAAAGCTAAGAAGGCTCATATTTCTATTTGGTCTAATGGTCGTTTTAAATATGCTCCTGTAAAGCTTGATTACAGCAGTTCCAAGAGGGTTCAAGGTTAATCATTATCAGTATTCTATTTTGGAATCTTCCGTTTAGTTATTTTAATTACTGGTTAGGCAGTAAAGTCCTACATTTGGCACTTCCTAAAAATCATTGCAAGATATGTCTTATCTTGTTACTAGTTCCTTCTGTGTATTAGGTGCATATCTTGGTGCTGGATCTAAAAGCCCAAAAATTCAAACTATTGTATATTTTCTTTTTCCTTTTTTTTGTTTTCCTCCGGATTAACAACCTGCTTTTTCTTTAACAGCCTCTTGCAGATGCCATACACTATAAGAATCATAGTGTAATCACACTATTGGAGAGACATGGTGCAAAGAAGTTCGTAAGTATTTATTTCTTTAATGTAGCATATAGTTTCTTACATATCAAACTTCTTAGGACTGGTGACTTACTTTTTCCTTTATTTCTATTTTTCCACTTGGCATTTCCCAATTAGATGGCTCCCATGCATGTTCGAAATGCTCGTGAGGTACCTGAATATGAGATTGATCCTAGAGAACTTGATTTTACCAACAGTGTTCCAATAACAAAGGTATTTTATAGTACTATATATTACTCCCTCCGTCCCGCTCAGATTTGCACACTTTCCGTTTTCGTCCGTCCCATTCAGATTTGCACACTCCAAAAATGACAAATAAAATTTACAAAATTGCCCTTTACTATTCAACTTTAACACTACAAAAACAGTTTTTTCTTGAGCTCCGTGCCCAAAAGCAGTTTTTTCTTAACCTCCGTGCCCGTCCCTACGTGCAAATCTGAGCGGGACGGAGGGAGTATGTCATCCAGTATACTCACAACTAATCATTTTCTTCCATGTCATCTTCTTTTTGAAATTCATTTCCAGAAAGTTGTGTGAATGACTTATATGAGTTCAATCTCTCGTAGGAAAGTACCTTATTGAATATGTACTGACAAGACAATAAGAAAAGTTAAATTATCAGAATTTAGTGCTATTCGTACTGCCTTCATATTTGGTATAAAACAATGTTAACTTGTTTTATAATGAAAAATGGGAAGATTTGAAATCATATAGATGATTCAACACCCTTGATTGATGAGGAAATGAGGTTGTACAATGTGCTAGAGTTAGACAGGGGCTGAAGTAGCAGCCTGCGGGGTTTGATCTTTGAAACGTAGTCTGAAGAGTGTAACTCATGCGTATTGCATAGCACTCATATTTTTTAATAAGTCTGACAGTATTTTATGGTTGCATATAAAAACGGGTCAATTGAAATTTTGAAAATTTTAAGTCTACTTATATCGAGCATTGGAAATTTTTTTGTCTACTCTTGTAGCAATTTTTTCACGTCCTTATCCAAGAAATTCACTTTATTATTAGCATTATTATTTATTTATTTGATTATTAATTATCATTATTATTTTCTGATGGTGAGAACTTTAATGTAGGGAACTTATAGAGTAGCTTCATGGGGTGGAACCCAAGTAGCTGTGAAAACATTTTGGGAAGGAATTGCTGATGAGGATAAAGTGTGAGTTTTTCAAAGAGATGATAGTACTTCTGACAACTTGTTATCTGATTATTGGAATTTTTGCAGGAAGGCATTTACAGATGAGCTTGCGTTGCTTCAGAAACTAAGACATCCAAATATCGTGCAATTTCTTGGCGCTGTGACTCAAAGCAGTCCTATGATGATCGTGACAGAATACTTACCGAAGGTATTTATAATGAGCATTCAGCATAATGATTCTCATGATTCCTCATTGAATTTTTCTTTTGAAGCTGGTTTATTATGTTTATCATATCTATCAATGCTATGTCCATGTTTTAACCTTTTTCTGTAGAATAGGAAGTTACTTTTATGTGGGAAGCTCTCTCTTGTTTTAGCATTTATTATTTTCTCTCTATCTGGTTAATTCATACTATTGTATTCTTTGAATTGGATTATATTTTGGTTGAAGTAATCAATAGCTTAAAGCTGGCTAAGGACCTCTTGTTCATTGCCACAGTCGGTGCTTTTTTCCTACAATTCTTCAATACTTGTGTGACGATATAAATGATTACACTTTTCTCAAGAGGATTTCAGATGTCACTGCATCTTTGATGCTTTAAACCTCAAAACTCCCCATGATTATTATAGATCTTTCATGCTTGTTTTGTTACATAAATGGAACCCTTTATTACATCAGCTAGAAGGAAAAATATTTTTCACCTTGCTTTGGGTTAATCCAATGTTGATAATCGACAAGTGATTGTTAAAAACATTGGAATTCAGGAAAATCAGGCTGTGGTCTGTGGAGGGGAGAAAAAAAAGAAATAAAAAAAAAAAATATATATATAAGGTGATTGTCGCTGTAGATAGGTCAAAATTAAAGAAATTCATATAGATTTGTTACAATAACTTGATGCGTATTTTGTCTCATTAGAAATGCCATTTGATGTGGCCAGGATATTTGGATGAGAGTTTAAATAGAAAACATTTTTGTGTACTACCCTTAGAAACTGTTTTAGATGTTTACTTTGGCAAAGAAAATTTTGTTGTTAGTTCTTAATTTCGATTTCCTTAAACGGAAACAGAAGTGACATGTTTCTAAGAGTACAAGGAAATAAATATCAAAGTCAATTAAATACAAGATGATAAAATAAGCTAAGATTCAATAGTAGATCAGGAACACACCATTTGAAATCTGTGAACTATAGATCACGGATGAATAATTTGAAATCTGCAATATTTCTACTTACATACTGTCACTCTATTCTATTGACTTGTCTCTGATGGTATCAGACATGAGTTATGAAGTTCGGACATGTAGAAGTCTTGTCTGTGTTGCTTTATATTTCTTGGTTTTTAGACATGTTTTTGAACCTTGATATGTATTCTGTGTGTTTTGGGATCTCTTCCCATTTTTTGAAGTACCATGCTGTATGACAAGTCAATCGTTTATGCCGCCCAAGATTTTAAGAAGAAATTAAATCATTTAAATACATTTACGTGTTTTCTTAAGAGTATATGCAATTGCTTATTATGGTGTTCTCTTAATCTCTCAATGGTTTTAATGTACATGTGTCTTGGTTGCATACTTGCACTTGCAACCTCGTCTTGAATATTGATACTCCATTCCAGAAAAGAGTAATGTTTCTTCGAAGTACTACTTTTTGTTTTTGGTCAACTAAATGAAAGTAGAAACTTTTGTAAATTAACTGACTTTTCAAACAAGACTTCTGTTGGGACAAAATATGTTTTTGAAATAGGACTCTTTTCTTTTTTGTTTTTTTTTTTCTTTGGGATGGTGGACCGTGGAAGTATTAATATATATATATATATATATATATATATATATATATATATATATATATATATATAAAAGATAATAATGATGACTGAACTTGAGCTACGTAACTATTTTACGTGCTTGTATGTTTTGAAGTCAAAACAATTTTTGTCTTATCTAATAATATATGTTCCGTGAACTTGCAGGGTGACCTTCATGAATATTTGAAAAGGAAAGGTGCACTTAAACCTGCAACAGCTCTCAGATTTGCAATGGATATTGCCAGGTTCATCATCATAAGAAACATAATTATATTACTGTATTTACTTTGTCAAAACAAAATTTGGCTGTAATGTAGTTGAAGAAAAGTCAGTTTCTGCATTTCATTGCGACAGTTGAGAGAGAATTAGTAAAATAGTCCATCTGACACAGCTACAATATTTAAATGATAAAAATTCTTTCTATGTAGAACTAGTTGCTGAACAGTGGTGCTGATCACTGACCAGTATTATGTAGCCTTTTACTGACTGATTTAAATACGACACAAAGTTAACTTGCAATTTATTTGGTTTGCAGGGGAATGAACTATCTACATGGAAATAAACCTGAAGCAATTATTCACCGTGATCTTGAGCCTTCGTAAGTTTGTAACTTCCAAGTTCTTTATGTATTGTGGTATACAACTGGCAGGCTCTTAGATATATTTCTCATATGCTCTATTTAAGTTTCTCAAAGCGTTCGTTCTTATATTTGAGTAAGATAACAGAAATATCTTGCTGGATGACTCTGGACACCTCAAAGTTGCTGACTTTGGAGTTAGCAAACTTCTTAAAGTTGCCAACAGAATTAAAGAAGAAATGCCACTTTCTTGTCATGATACCTCTTGTGAGTTTTCAGCTCCATTTACTATTATGTATGGTCCTGATCTGAAATTGTATAGAGAATTTAAAACTCATATTTAGATTTCGGAAATATATAGACTTGTGCGCAAGGCTCATTTCAATAAAAGCTACCACCCTGGATTAGCCAAGGATGGGATTTGCTACCTAATTAGTCTCCTTTAGCTATTAGAAACCAAAACTTTAACCTTATTACTGGCATCAATGAAGTGATTCAGATCCATTAGATAGATATCAATCACATTTTATAATAAATGATTTGTTTGTTAGAACAATTGTCTGTTCATTGGCAGGTCGATATGTGGCTCCTGAGGTTTTCAGAAATGAAGAGTATGACACAAAAGTAGATGTATTCTCATTTGCATTAATTTTACAAGAGGTAATCAGCAATGCCGAATGGTTTTGATTTGGAATGTTGTTTGTGTTATTATCAAACAATGTTCTTGACGTGGATATTTATTCTCCTATCTCTCATGATGATTGACAAGGGAAGAAATTTGACCCTTCCAAGAACTATAAGAGGAAGAAACTGTAAAGAAAGGAGTATTCTACTAATGAGCTTGTTGGAATATTATATTGGGTCTCGGGTTCATGATTGCAAATTATTTTAAACTTATCATATTTTTAAACGAAAGGTGGAACCAGTTATGAATGTGAACTACAGATCATGCTGGCTATTCCCATACCTGCAATATATTATTGACGTGGGATATAGTTCGATTAGAACTGTCGTATTCTTGTGTCAATATAATCAAGATATGCTTCTTTGACTGGCATCATTTTCACAAACAGGCTTTGATATATTGATCTTTCTGATGTACTAAAACATAGATGATTGAAGGATGTCAACCATTCTATTCGAAACAAGACCATGAAGTTCCCCACTCTTTTGCTGAAAAAGAGCGCCCTCCTTTTAGAGCTTCATCGAAGTTTTATGCCCATGGACTAAAACAGTAAGTTTCTTTTTGTTTATTAAAAAATGGGCTCATCCTTAACATAATCTTTCTGCATAGATATTGTAATTTTCGTAGCTGCAACTTTTCATTTATTTTTTAGATAATATTTCTACAACCTCATTTTCCCATACTTCTGTTGTTACTTTCTTACAGGTTGATTGAGGAGTGTTGGAGTGACAATCCAGCTAGTAGACCAACATTTAAGCAAATTATACCGAGTTTGGAGGCCATCTACAATAGATTTGGTCACAGAAGGCGTTGGAAGGTCTTTCCCTTTCTCGTTTTCATCTCTTCCCTCTCTCTTGAAACGAGTGGCAATTCTTGATATGACATTACACGAATCACAGAGATAAATTACACAATAAGGCACAACACCATAAAACATGACATATAACATGATATGAGAACACATTTCCAAATTTAGTTACAGTTATTCTTTTAAAAATTAAAATTACTTATTTCTATGATTATAGTAAGCTAAAATGAATAGTACAAATACATGATAACACGATTTGCATCCTCAAATGCCTGATAACCGCTTCTTCCTCTTCATTTTCCATTTAGGCATATAAACACGTATGAACTGGCTGTTGCTAGATAAAATACAATAGAATACAAGAATGATCTATGATGCACGGATATTAGAAACTAGTTTTTATTTTTGATCTATTCAAGTTCGCAGACGTACCAGTAAAAAATTGGTGGGGTCCCAATCTGATCTTCTGAAGCTTTCCTTTCTAGTCTTAATGTTTAAATTTTAGAGTAATTTTTTTTGTTTGGTTGGCCTTATTGTCTGAGTTATAGGGCGCCCACTCATGTATATATTCACCTCTATCTTTAACTGCTCGTATATGTAAATTTGATGCCGTATACAATATCTGTGATCGTGCATATGATTGAACTTCTTTATATTCCTGGAATTTTGTACAGGTGATGAGACCATTGAAATGCTTCCAGAGTTCGGATTGGAAGAGAGATGGTTCGGGTTCAGGTAGCCGAACCCATTCGTCTCGACTGACTTGAAGCATCAAAATCTGCAGATATATCTTCTTTGGTTGTTAATTTTCCTAACTAATGCTTGAAATATTTGATGATACATCATTTCTACTATTGACTTGGGTGATGGTGAGATTGATATGAGAGATATTTTAGTGTTGTTTTATGAGTTAGTCAATGTGTAATTGTGTATAAACTAATGCGATTGAATGTTGTTCTATGAAATTGTCTGTGTTCAAATATTGATCAATACAAGTGATCAAGAACTCATTTTTCCACCTTTGATTTTGTTTGCAATCAATTTTTTTTCTTTAGATCTTTTTATGTTCTAAATTTTCGAGACAAAAAAGAGAAAAAGTGGGTAAAAATGGTTAAAGTAAAAAATGTCTGACATGGATATGAAAGTCAACTATGAACCATTTATCTTTCTTGAACCCTTTTTAATCTTTTATTTTATTTTTTTACACTCAAATACTTACAAACTTTGTCTAAATAATTTTAGAAGAGGACAAATTTCCAACCAATTTGTCCTTTGAGTAAAATTCAGATGTACTCAAACTTTTAACATATTCATTGCGACCATCATGGCATGGTCGACATATAGTGTAAGCATACTTTCAAGATCTATAAATACATAAATTTGGGATAATTATTGGAAAAATCATGAACTTTACTTAATTTGTAATTTTAACCAAATTTTTGAATATTAACAAATATAACATGAATTTTCATATTTTTTGCAATTTTAACCAACAAATAGTTTACATCTATGGTTGCGGTGACGCTTAAGTGTAAAGTTGTCATGAAGAAACTATTATCACAAATGTTGAAATTGAAAAAAGTTGAGATTGTCAAAATAAAATAAACTACATCTGTGAGCACAACCATTTTCAAAAACTGTTTGTTGGTTAAAATTGCAAAACATATGAACATGTTATATTTTCTAATATTAAAAAACTTGGTTAAAATTGCAAATTAAGTAAAGGTCGTGATTTTTCCGACAATTAACCTTAATTTTTAAAAATTTTACTGTATATTTTATTACTGTATCATACATCGAAAAACGAAAAGTTGTAGGTATACTTGGTGAATGGTCCCCATTGACGATTTTCTATAAGGTCTATTTTCCGATCAACGGTCTTTTTAAGAAGATGAAGGCTAGCTTGTCACTCTCTCCTACCTAATGGCAGCTCCATTCAAATTACTATTATAAAATTAATTTAAATTTTGTATTATAGAAAATAATACTAGGCCAAGTCCTTTTAAGATATCTAAATTTCAAATACAAAATCTGTTCAAATTTTAATAAATTATGTAGGAGTACAAAAAATCATGGAATCTTTTCTACTAAAAATGAAACAAATTTTGATTTTGTTTTAATTTTTATTTTAACACTTATGCATTGGAAAAATTTACCAAACCTATATTTGATGATATTTCTAAATACAACATATCAAATATATTAAACCTTCTGAAATGCGTGTTGGATCATATATGAATGGCCGGTTTAATTTATTTCTAATTAATTAATTAATTAATTTTTTCTTTGGTTCAAATAATATCATAGAAGATTTAATTTAGTAAAGCTTTTAAGATCTGAAGTGGTGGATTCAAATATTCCTTCCATGGATAAATGAGTTTGGTTGAAGAGGTCATTAGTTACACGTTAAACAAACTAGAATGCAGAATAATATGATTACAAAACTATCTATAAACTGATGAAATAATACATTATATAATAAATTTAGTAAGATAAAAATATCATATGTGATGGGTTATAATAAATCAACACAAATTGGGACATATGATAATGAATAAACAATACATAGCAAATAAGAAAAAGATCATTTTTCGTTCCATAATTTTTTATTTTTTTCGCAAAGTCCGAAAAAGTTATTTGACGGGAAAAAATCACGTTACATTCTACAACTTTATTCTTTTTCGCAAAAAGTCCAAAAAAAAAAAAAATTTTCAATTTCGTTCTGTAAGTCAAAATTAAGTTGTTCAATTATGGCCAAAAATCATAGGAATTATTAGAAAATTACTTGTAGTTATGCATGCACCCATCACTAGCTATTAAATTGGAGGTTTCCGACCAAATTAATTGATGTGGTGTCTGATGTAGAGGTGGATTTTCTAAAACAAAATAACAATTAAAATTTTTAAAAGTCACATCATCAAAGAATGGAGGAAATTTGACCTCTAAGTCTTGCTACCCATATATAATATAAATAAGTAGAAAAAAAAATCTCTTTATCTTGAAGATTAACCCTAATTTGCCTAAACCCCAAAATGATGCATGAATTGAAGAAAATGTCTCAATCTAGTGGAAATTTGAAACTCATTAAATGTTATTGTCGTCAGGTGACAATTAATCACATCTAGTACATTCAAAGATGTGAATTAATGTGGTCAAAGGTTTCTTTAATGTGAAAAATATATGTTAAGAATTTTCTATTTAAGTGTTGTGTGAGTGTAAATTATGTATTGGATTTTGTTTAACATTCAATAATGATTAATATATTGGATATTTTGGTAGAATGTTGGATACTATAATTTTTTTTTCAAGGATATTCAAAATAGATAATTCCAAAGGTTATAGAGATCAAATGAAGTGTGGAGAGAGATTCAAAGTCTTAAAGTATTACTGAAAAGTTGGGGAAAATTACCACAATTTGTATAATGTGAATGATATGAGAGACTTGAGGACTAGAATAAAGAACTAAAGAACAAGAACAAAACTTTGCTCGATAAGAATAAAAAGATAAATGAGGAGTATAAAATTCTGGCCCTCAAGTTCAAGAAAATGTTCAAACTGTTGGTGAAGGTGCTTGTGGTCTTTTGTGCATGTTGGGGTCTTGTAAAGATTGGGGAAAAAAAAAAGATTGTATATAATTGAATTGGTGAAGGTTTTCACATCAAAATGAAAATGATAGATTGATCTTTATTGATACGGTATGGAAGGTGGGATTTTTGAATGGTCGAGCTTCCCTTTATTTAAAAAAAAAAGGGGAAAAACTCAATTTTCGTCCTGTAACTTTGACCTTATTCAATTTTGGTCCGGTATCTTTTCACTTTCCAATTTTAGTCCTCTAACTCCTTAATTTGTCCAATTTAGGTCCGATTTTAGGTACGTTAGCAAATCCGGTGGCCACGTAAGCAAATTTGCCTACGTGGCCACTGGATTTGCTGATGTGGCCACCAGATTTGCCTACGTGGCCATCGGATTTGCTGACGTGCCTAAAATCGGACTTAAATTGGATAAAATTAGGAGTTAGAGGACTAAAATTGGAAAGTGAAAAGATACCGGACCAAAATTGAACAAGACCAAAGTTACAGGATGAAAATTGAGTTTTTCCCAAAAAAAAAAAAAAATTCCACATCAACTTCAGACACGACATCATTTAATTTGATCGTAAACCCTAAATTTAATTGTCATGTAATAGACGCATGAGTAATTCTAGACAGTCTTCCGATTCCCACCAATTTTGGGCTACAATCGAACAATTTTTTGACTTATGAGATGAAATTGAAAAAAACTAAAATTTTCGGAATCTTCCGGAGAAAAACAAAAATTAGTTATGAGACAAAAAAAGATTTTTCTTCCCCATACAAAACAAGTTAACTAAATGGTCAAAACCCTCATATTCATAAGGAAACTACATCCTTAGAGAACCTTTCATTCATAACCAAATATATCATGATTTTTGCAAAGGACCACAACAAGATTATAAAAAGATGTTTGAATATAAGAAGCAATCTTCAACTAGTACTACACATTTGACTTGATCATCATCTTCCAAAACCAAACTAGCACCACAGATGTTTTGCCAGTCTAAGCTGGAAAATCTTGGTTAAACAACAGAGTAATCAAATCCATTGTTACAAGGTAGAAATAACTATGATTTAACATTTCCAAATTAATCTAAGCCCTAAATTCTTGATGATAAATTTGGTACCAAATCAGTTAAACTTGTCAATCATATAAAACTAGGGTTTCAACTGGACAGGCAATATTATAGTAAACCTATGGCTGGATTTAACAATGGAGTTGTGGGGTATTAATGGGATTAGGTTTGTGCATTGAAACCATGCAAATTTCAACATCAAGAACCCTAAAAGACATATCAGGTTTGATATTGGTGGTCCCTTCTTGGAAAGAATATTGGTCCTAATGAGACTTTAGGGTATCTACTTCACTACATGCATGATCAAAAGTTAATAAAAACTCTTTTCAATTATTTGTAATGATCTATCATTTGTCTATATGTAAATTGAAGGTGAATTTTAGCTATATATATAATTAATGAACATGATGTTTGCAATCAATATTCTCTAACTAATTTAATTTTCTGATTTGAGTATGACTTTAAATGAGACCATAAAATTGGATATATAGGATTCTGAAATTAGAAAACTTTTCTAAAGTACTATTGTTGTGGTGTCAAGATTTTTTCTCTGAAAAGTTGAGCTAGTTGCATTTGAAAATCAAAACTCCAAAAATATGCCACACTCTTTTATGATATGAATTGGAGAAATCATTTGAGTAAATATGAGAATGATTAGTAATTTCTATTTTTTCTTGTATAAAAACAAAGAGACATGAATGGTACTATATTGGAAATAAGTGTTAATAATTTTAAGGTTGTATTTGAATTGAATGCTTGAAATTCATATTAGAAAATTTATTAATAATCAATGTTTGGATTGATATGAATTCAAAATTCATCACTTTCAGTTTGAATTATTATTTAAGTAATTTTGGTGAATTTTGAGTGCATTATAATTTGAGTACTGGATTTTAAATATATTCATTTTAAATCACTTAATTCAAACACAATTTAATGATTTGTTGGCCGGATTAATTTTATTTGGATTAAGATTTAACATCTAATTATTTTAAATAAACAATAAGAAAACTTATTAGCAACAACAAAATGTTGTCAGGAAAACATCATTGAATTATAATCTCAAAAGCCTTCTCGCAAATATTGTTTTGCAACAATACTGTTGTCGCTGAATTATTATCTCAAAAGCCCTCTCGCAAATAGTTTTTTTGCAATAATGTTGTTGTCGCTAATACATTAGGACCAATAATTTTGGAAGGATCCAAGATTAATGAGTAGGACTCTAATTGATACAAATTTAATTTTGTGTGACGAGTCAATTTAAATTAATAAAAGAGAGGTTGACTTATAAAAACGTGTTTGAATTGTGTGTAGTAGTGCTGATCGGTCTAAAATGGAATTATATCAATGGGGTCTGTGTGAAGATTAATTTCAGTGGATATATGTTTGGATGTATGATGGATACGTGACGCAATGTAGTTTCATTCACAATGGTATTAATTCTAGATACGAAGAAGATTTTCTTGTTATAGCCATGTGATGTTACTTGATCTTTTGGAATTTTATTATTTCTTTTGAGGTGGGAATTCTTCAAGTTTTATTGAATGCAGCAACCAAATATTTGATCATATATACATATGTATTCTTGCCAAAATACAAATTGATAACTAGATGGTTTAAAAAATTAATTAAAAGAGAAATTATATATGTTGGATCAATAATATGGATAATTATAAGATCTTTTGCAAGAAAATCATGGGGGTGTAAGGATTATTGTATATATAATGATCGTATTGTCTAGCTATACGATCAAATTAATACTTGATAAACTTTATCGAGTGTTCACACATAAGTGTGTATATTACCCCTTCTGTTGTTTTAACCAAATTTTCTGTTCTAAAATAAGTGTCATTATAAGATTTGAAGAAACATTAGCCTATATTCTACCAATACTGCCCTTATTTGATTCTCTCGAATTAAATGATATTGGAAATTTACCTACCTATGTATGGTTTTACAACTTTTTTAATCTGTTTGCAAAATACTAAAATAATATTTATCTTGGGACGAATTGAGTATTGAGAAGATTAAATATCAACTTACAAGAATTGGTTGCTATCATCCAAACCTTATCACTATTTTTGGCTATAAATTAAATCCTAATTGAAGTAGAGAAAAAAAAAAATTGAGAAATTCAAGAGATGCACCCTTAATTAGAAGTGTTATACTAATAGCAAACATAATTATTTCTTGTTTAATAGATAGTTCATCCAAGTCTATGACACACTCTTGCGATTCTTGCCAATTAATATTCATTTAGAAAATAAAAAAGAAGAACACCAAATCTTTCGTATAAATGCTAAGGCAAAAATGGACACCTCACGTGAAATTTGTGGCAACTTTTTAAAACAGTTTGGCATCTCCATCAATCATATATAGATATATAGTTTCTGATCAATAATGCCCTTTGATTTTATAGTTCGTTGAGATTTTTGTGTGGATCAAAGTTTCATATCGATTAAATGAGAAATATTATGACGTAATAAATATGAACCTTTACATTCACTGATATGAGGTTTTTTTCAGAAGCTTTGTAAGAAATTGGTTTTGAGAAATTTGAAGTTCACCTGACTTGGATTGATTTTTAAAGTGGCAAATACTTAATTAATTCTTGAATAGATGATGGTAGTTTATATAATTTATTAAAAATGATTAGTGGTAGCTAGAAATAAATTTATAATTTTTTTTTTTTTTTACTTACAATGAATATTTATAAAGTGGGTAGTTGAAGAACTGTTATCCCACATTGAAAGTTAAATAACTTTAATGCTAGTATATTTATTAGCTGTAATAATATGTGCAAGTATCAAAATTCTAATGCTAGACACTTATAGGTAAGGACGGAGCCAGAGACTTATTATTGAGGAGTTAATATTTAACTTTTAGGACTAAATCAATATTTAAACAATAAATATCAATAATTTATATTTTATTGAAAGATGAAATCCATAGATACACAACATGATTTATATTTTGGACTTGAGTCGAATCAGGTTAGGTTGATAATGCTCAAGTCAGTTACGTACATAAAATTTATTGAGCCCTTGATTAGCGCTTAAGATGTGTAGTTAAAGCCATTTAGGTGGTTTATATAAATTTCTACCATTTTCAAAATATCTTATATTGTTATCCTAAATCAATGTTTCAAAATTCGATATGTGCCAGTCGAATGCTTGACTAGCGCCTAGTATCTAGGACATTCAGTCTCCGCTAAAGTAAACACGACTTCTTGTTTCCTTAGCTATTTTTCTTAATTTCTAACCTTTTAAAATTATTTTTGAACTCTTAACTTCTTGTTGTTGTTGTTTTTTTATTTATTTATTTATGTTAGAGGATAAGTAAAAGTTTAAAATTTTCATTCGAATTATAGTACATTTTCAATGATTATAAAATAATTTTTGTACTTGTTAATTTGTTAATTTGTATTTGGATGACGTATGTTCATTGGTATAAGTCATTTGGGAGAAATCCATAAAACAAATTTGACTCGATCCCAAATAGATAATGTGAATTATGTTACAAGTTTAGAACATTGAATGGCCTTCATCATTCTTTCCTTCTGTTTGTTTGCTTTATAAGGGTTAATTTCATTTTCCAATTTGTACTATGCACTTTTTTTTTTTTATTTTGCATTTTAAATTTTTTTTTTAACGATCATAATTTATACTACACGTTTTATTTAGTTTTGCAACTTCCAACCAACATTTTACGGTGAAGAAAGGTCTACGTGAATTTCGCTTGCCAATTAAGGATTATTTTCGTCATTTTCTAGAATATTAACTAATTCCCCCTCCAAAATTGAATTTAGCTCTAATTTTTCCCAATACAATCTGTTTGAGTTAATGAAAATTAATGGTGGTGATGGTGATGTTCAAACAAAAATAAGATCTTTTCACCATTGAAAATAGCTACCACGAGCATTGTAGTTCAGGTGGTATCCCACCTTTATTAAGGGGCAGATTGTGTGACGACAAGGGTTCGAACCTGGGTCACGCAAGTCTTATAATTTTTATTGTCCTCGTCACTTCCACTCCCCCAAACTCATTAAAAAAAACATTAAGAATAATTGAAAAACCAAATTTACTCATGTATTAGAAGTGCAAATGATGAAAATAGTCCTAAATAAACACGTGAGAATCACGTGGGCCCTATCTCATCGGAAAATATTGGTTGAAGATTGTAAAAATAAACAAAATATGTAGTCTAAGTTGTGATCGAAAAAAAAAATTAAGATGTAAAATTTAAAAAAAAAAGTGCAAGATATAAATTGGAAAATAAAATTAATCCTTATTATTATTAGATCCACAAATTTAAAATATATGGGCCGTATTCATTAAATTCTTAAAATTTAAGATTGAAGCACATTTTAAGGTGACTCATTGTTTGTAACTGCTCAACCACATGACTTGAAGTATGGGGCCAAAATTTAATTGCTTCAAGGTAAAGTCAATTTTAGGAGATTCACGCAATAGTTATATTGTAATATTTTAGTGTGTGTTTGATGTGATATTTTAAAATAATACTAGTACATAAATGATGACATGATATATTAATTCTTTTTAATTAAATTAACAAACTGTTTTGAAATGTACAAGTACCCTCTTCTAAGTAAAGGAGTGTTACAAACCTTAAAATAATTAAATTAATGTCTTTTTCGCCATCTAATTTATATTTTTATTTAAAATTATAGCTATTGAAGATAATGAATAAATTTATTTGCTCTGTTTCTATTTGAATGAATATAAACTATCATAAAAAACTCATGTGAGACGGTCTCACAGATAGCTACCGTGAGATGAAGTCTCATTACCCACAAACAACATGTGAATTGTATAAAAAAATGCAAAAAATCGATCAAACCCGAGCAGTTTCATTCGGTCCTGGTTGGCCGAACACATAGAAGAGTGTTCGGCCACCTTGGCCGAACATGTAGAAGTACGTTCAGCCATAATTGCCGAATGGAGCTAGTAGAGTTTGACCTAAGGGTAAAATTATATTATTTATTTCTTAATTTTTTTTAATTGAAAAATGTATAAATTGAGGCATGCTTAAAAAATCATGGGTGCCTTTAGTCCCACCCTATAAAGATAGAAGTTAAAATGATGGGATAACAGCGGATATATAAATACTATGAAGATTTTTGCTCATAGTTTTCACATGGATGGATAATGCAGCTTGAGATATAGGTAGATTTTATATTTTTGGTAGTTACCATATGGATAGTGTGACATATCCAAAATATGAAAGGAATCTAATCTTCTTTGGATTGCAAGGATTGTATATTTTTGTTTTGAAATTTATTTTGTATTTTTATTTTTGCGAGAAGGATTGTGAATATTGAAGAGTTCATACATGACCTTAAGACCTAACAACTAATTGTGAAATGAGCTTATTCAAATCAAATAGATTTTGAAAAATTCCAACCAAAATTAACAACAAAATACTAACTCTATATGTAACTAATTTGTACATTAGTATTTGAATAAACCAGTGAGATGATTTATATCTAAATTGACTTAATTATAAAGGAATATATATATATATATATATAGTTCGAATGAACTTTTAGCAACCCATTTGGGATCTAACTTAAAAAAGATTAACTTATTTAGTTTATGGGTTGAAGCGGGTTGTCCACCATTGTTTTTCTTCAAAAAGATAAAAAAAAAAATGAAAAACTAAAAATTAAATATAAATACAAATCACACCTACAAATAAATCTTTTGCTATTGGCGTTTTTCAATATATACTTAATCTTTTTTTTTTTTTTGAAATATAATACTAATTAATTAATCTTTTAAACTATGTATACACTCAATTTCTCAATATAATATATTGATTATGAAATATGATATGATACCCACCTAACCCACAATAAAATTTGTTGGGTTGGGTAATTGAGTTGAACTAATATTATTGCTTGTTAAACCATTTTTCTTCTTCTTTTGACCTACAAACCACACACCAAGGTGATTTGGGTAATAGAGATAATTTGAAATGAAATTGAATAAAAAAATTTAGAGACAAAAAAATTGAATACAAAATTCAACCTCTAAAATAATATTTAATTAGGATTGGAGAATTAAATATTAAATAGTAATGTAATTCAATATATGTTTTGCGCTCATTATCTAGAAATATAATATTTAACAACTATTGGAATAGAAAATCTCATGTGTAGATTAAGGATGAAATTTATTCGTGAAATCTCAATGACTTATCCACTTGTTTACCACAAATTTACTTAGTCCAATTTTGGTAACTATCACATTTTTCAATTTTTATCCGATTTTACTCAAAATTTCAAATTTTATGTACTTGGACATCAAAATTTGTGAGAGGATTTTCCAATTACAGTGCTCACGTAGGCATACATTGACATTATGAGCAAAATCGAATCAAAATTTAAAAAAATATATAATTAGAGGATTAAAATTGATATACATAAATTTGGTGGTAAAAAAGTGGATAAAAAGTTTAAGCTGTGAGATGCAAATTGAGATTTTAATGTTTTATTTTATTTTGTGATCAAATTGCCGGGGAATTTTTTTTTTATTTTTATATTTATAATCAAGTTATTTTATTTTATTTTATTTTAAGAATAGCAAGGTGGCTCTATGATTAGAAAAAAATCATTAGCATATATAGTAAGAAGAATATTTGTCTGTTGAAAATAATAAATTAAATATTTAAATAATACTCTTCCATAATATCTTAAACGTGTAAGGCTTGTCATTAAACATTCTCAATCAAACCATCAGATAATCAAATCTGCAAGTTAACAAACTAAAACCAAGTTAATATTAATTAGGAAAAATAGACCGAAAATAAAAGAACTTACCAAATGCAATAAATTATTCGATTAATTATAATTATAGGTAAACCATAAAAATTATTGCTTGTAAATAATTTTCCTATAATGTGGTCCATGAAATTGAAGCATTTGCTAATACTCGTCCTTTTCCTATTTCTAATTCTGTGTAAGATGACAATTTCACAACTCTCTATATTCGTCGTAGCAATTTAATTTTGCATCTCATATCGTATTCATATATAATAATTTCAATTTAATACACACTTAATTAGGTCCATCAACACACTACATACACAAGTCCCTTCAAAAATTTAAAACTTTTTTTTTTTTGAATTTTCACTGGTGTGTGTGTGTGTATATATATATATATAATTACATAACACATTATCAAGTAATATGATGACACCAAAATAATTTCGATTTTGTACTTATCATAAAAGATAAGTCGTTGTCTTTTTATAAATACACACAACTGTAAGTGGAGAGCTCTTCCATTTTCTCAATCTCTCTCTTGCAAATTTGTGAGTAACCCCCACCCCACCCCAGGTAGTCAAGAATTTTTTTTTACATTCTCACAAAATGCTTTGCTATTACTAGAGCATTGAATAATTTTCTTGTTTTTTTTGAGTTGCTAATATTATATATGGTACCTTCAAAATTGGAAGAGAATTGAGTCTATATATACGTGTGTGTTTTTAATTTTCTCAGGTGAAATGGCATATCAAAGTGATCAATCAAGGGAAATGTCAACGGAGAGGAAAATTGGGCGAGGAAAGATCGAGATCAAACGGATCGAAAACACTACGAATCGACAAGTTACATTTTGCAAACGTCGCAATGGATTGCTCAAGAAAGCCTACGAATTATCGGTGCTTTGTGATGCTGAGGTGGCCCTAATTGTCTTCTCGAGTAGGGGTCGTCTCTATGAGTATGCTAATAACAGGTAAGATTTCAGAACTCTGAAGTTAAGCGTGAACTAATAATTAAAAAAAAAAAAAAAAAGAATGAAAGAGAAAACCCTTATTAGGGATCTGGGGGGAATTAAAGTTGAATGTTTTTGGGGGTGGAAATAGATAAAAAGGGGTGGGAAATAGTGGGGGTTTGGGACAAGATTGTGTGTTAGAATAACAGGAAAGATTTGGAGGGGAAGGACATTAAAAGGGCTTTTTATATATATGCAGTGAAGATGTTTTGGAGACATAGATTTAGTTGTCTTTCTAATTTTTCCAATTTTGATTTATCATTCACTGTGCTTTATGGGGTTTCTCTTTTTATAATCCCATTTAGTCCAAATGGAAAGATCTATTTTGTGGGATAGAAAACAGCTGCTGTATAGTGTTTGCAAGCAAGAAAATATATATGGTTTTTTTGGAACCTTTTTTTTTCTTCTTCAAACCCTTGAGATCATCTCTCTCTCTCTCTCTCTCTCTAAAGAGGATCAAAATGGTGGGTGTAAGCAAGAAATGGTTATTTGGGAAGGGCTATAAAAACTCTTAGATCAGCTCATTATCTTCCTCACTTTGCTCCTCTCCTCTCCTCTCGCTCGCTCGCTCTCTCTCTCTCTCTCTCTCTCTCTCTCTCTCTCTCTCTCTCTCTCTCTCTCTCATCTCATCACAGTCTCTCTCTACACTCTGTCAAGCTCTGATTTGTCCGTACATCTATGTATTTGACCCTTCCTTAATAGTGAGGGAATCAATCTTAGCATTAGCTAAAAGGATTCTGCAAGAAAGTTATATATAAATAGGGTTTAATTCTTTTTCTTTATTGACTTGATTTTTTTAATTAGGAGTAGCTAAACTTTAGTTATAATTCAAATTAGGGTTTGAAAATTAGTGGTAACCTAATTAGGGTTCCGACTTGTTATCTTTTAATTATTAGTCTCATTTCGAATCTGGGCCCAAATTAAGGAAACGATTTTTTTTCCAGCAAGTTAGACAAAAAAAATGTTCATAAAATTTCTGGGCTTGATCTGATTTTTTTTTTTTTTTTTTCCAAATGTGATGTATCGTCTAATGTAACAAATAAAATCCCTTTAAAAGATATTTATTGTATATATTTTCGATGCAAAATACATTTAATTTATTTGTTCACTGGGTTTTCTCTGTTTTCATATTCTCCTTAATTAGGGATGTCTAATCACACTTTTTTTAATTAATATTTAAGAGGGAAATAGATTTCTCTCAGTTGCAAAAATCTTTGGTCACGTCAGACACGATTTTCTTGTTCTTGCCATTTTTTTCCGTTTTGAGAATTCATTTTAAAATATAAATTTTGTGAGTAGAATTCTTTTGTAAAGATGGTGAAACAAGACAATCCACACATAAATTTGTGAAAATAAGTTAGGTTTAATAGCAGGGGGGCTTCATCTCACCAAATTATATCCGTAAGATCATTTCATATGAATTTTTGTAAAATTTTATGTGTGACTTTTACTAGTCTTTAGATTAATTTCAGCTGAAGAAATATTTAGTAAATAATACAAAAATGTGATTTGTGAAAATAGATTTAAGTTTTAGTTTGACTCTATTTCAAAAAGTTACTAATTGGGAATACTTAAGATTATATAACTTTGTGTGATAATTAAAGGAAAACATGTTGGAAATATTTTAATATTTTCTTGGAAGGAACAATGTGATGTATTTTAAGATTATAGGTTTATCTGGTTAAATGAACATTTTGTTTTTAATGAATTTTTCAGAGGACTTTAATTAAGAACTATATATGTCTTTTTAATGTTCTTTTGCCTGTGAATATTACAGGAAATAATTAGGATTGTCAGAAAATGAGAATATTATTTCTAGAAAATTTAAGAAACATATGCACGTTATTGAAGAAGGGAAATTAATGGAAAAATATATGTTTCGGTCATGTTAGAGTTTTCAATTTTTTTTTTTTTTTTTGGAATTATATCTTTTTACATACATTAAGTTTACATATGTACTTTTTTTTTTTTTTAAACAGATCCTTAAATTTACTTTTAATTTTGTTTGAATTGTATTCCTGTATTATTCGTCTTACAAAAATCAAGTTATTGCATAGCAAATGTTTATCAGTAAAAATATTTGAATTCAATTCAAACAAATTTGAAACCTTTAACTACTTAACCAATATCTTTCTCCCCAAAATCAATCAATGATATATTACTCTCTCTCTCTCTCTCTCTCTCTCTCTCTCTCTCTCTATATATATATATATATATATATATATATATATATATATATAAATAAACCGTATTTTATTTTAAGTGTGTCAAATCATGTAGAGGCTTTCACAAAGCATTAAAGCACTTAGAACCAAAAGAGGAAAGTAACAAAAGAGAAAGGGAATGGCAAACCAATGAAAACCCTCCTTTTTCTTCATCCTTTGTTTTTGGCTATCTCATTATACCCTCTTTATCAACCCATCTCCACACGAGTTTCCATTTTCGGTAATTCATTTTTCTTTTTTTTATGCATTCCAATATTCTATTTCTAATAATAATTATATATACAGCCACTGCCCACCAATGGTGGACTTCTGAATTTCTTCTCATCTCTTTTGTTTTTTCCATGCATCACCTTCTTAATTATGTTTGTCATATATAAATAAACAATAAATATTATATTTTAGTGATTAATTGATTGAATTGTGAAATATATTGGACATTCTACACTTGATATAATGCATAGTGTGAAATAATGTCAATTGAAGGCTAATTGTGTAGGGTTTGAAGATATGATGGTTAACAATATTATCCATGGTGTAATAGGATGGTTTATTACAAGTTTGTGACCTAGAAATATGGGGCAATGATATTGTTAGGTTTAGTGTGTCAGCCAATCAGGGCCTCGATGATATTAAGGTAGCAGAAAACAATGAAATGTATTCAATTTCATTTTTACTATATTAAATCATGTCACGTACATATATTTTGAAACAAGTGCTCATGTTTAAATGTATTCTTTAATTATGAATAAGGATATATGTAATAAAAAATATATTCGTCGTCAATTTGGATTCTTTTGTTGCAAAGAATGTAAGCTTTATTTTTCGATATTATTAATCAAGATAACATATATATATATATATATATATATATATATATATATATATATATTGATATTGTTGTTTGATTAAATATGCAGTGTTAAAGCAACGATTGAGAGGTACAAGAAAGCATCCTCAGATACCTCAAATAATGGCTCTATTTCTGAGGCCAATACTCAGGTACTTAATGTCATGATTTTCAATAGCATTATGTATATATGTTCATGAATTAATTTCTTCATACTCAAAGAATAATATATAAGCTTAATTTGATCTGAATTCTAATGAAAAACTAATTTTTACTGAAAATTGTGTAATTGATCTGGATTATTATGTCACATGTCATGCACATATATGAAATTGTTTTGAATTTGATCTTACCAATTGCAAAAAGAATTATCTAAAATTCTTGGAATTATCTAAAAATTATAATTCCAAATGATGAATTCTATACTACAAACTTCTCATTATTTTCTACATTACTTATTTCAGTATTATCAGCAAGAATCTTCAAAACTTCGTGCACAAATCAGCAATTTGCAGAATCATAACAGGTAGAATTCAGTACTCTTCATTATTATTTTTTATTATCGCAACAATTACTATATATAACGAAAATTATTTGATCGTATTTCAATATATATATAGGAACATGCTTGGAGAATGTTTAGGAGCATTGAGTCTAAGGGAGCTCAAAAATCTGGAGAATAAGGTTGAGAAAGGGATTAGCAAAATCCGATCAAAGAAGGTGAAAATCGATAGAAATAGCCATATTTATTTTTATATATATACTAATGATCTAAATATATATAGTTGTGACATGATTATTTTTTTTGGCTCACAGAATGAGCTGCTATTTGCTGAAATTGAGTACATGCAAAAGAGGGTAAGTAAAATGTACTCTTTCTACTTGTATATTTCACTAAGTTTATCAATTTAATTGAAAATTAAATTAGATTTTCCATTTCTATACGAAAAATTGCAATTCGAGTTCAGTAATTTTTATCCTATTTTATTTGCAATTTCGAGTTTTCTTTACATGGATACCAAAATTGTTGTAGATTCAATTCTGACGTTCATGTATGCAGAAATTGACATCTCTATAACAACCTGATCCCAAACCTGGAACAAATTGATAATTAATTAGATGGCCAAAATTGAAATATGTAAAATTGATGGTAAAAAGACGAACAATGTCTAAATTATAGGAATTTTACCATATTTTGAACATGTTTTTCAATCAACAACAGTGAAAAAGCAATTTTAATTCTTGCAAATGAGTTTAATTAAGAATACTGTTTCATTATAGTCTTGTTGTCTCATAATGTTTGTTTCCTCATGTAAATCATATTACCAGCAGGAGATTGACTTACATCAAAATAATCAGTATCTTCGAGCTAAGGTCTCTCTCTCTCCTCTCTCTCTCTCTCTAGAATGTTATAACATATATGTATTTAGTGTTGAAATTTTGACATTGATTGAATTTGCAGATAGCTGAAACAGAGAGAGGGCAGCAGCACATGAACTTGATGCCTGGAAGTTCCGAGTATCACGATCTCGTTCAACCTCAGCCGTTCGATGCTCGTGACTATCTCCAAATCAACGGTCTCCAACCCGATCCCGATTATCATAGGCAAGATCAGCCTTCTCTTCAGTTGGTGTATGACTATTATACCCTCCCCTTCTTCATCTTTCATTATTTTTTTCCACTAATAGTTTTATCTCTTCATTGCATCATTTCATGCTTATATGTGTTTTTGTTGTTGTCGTCGTCTTTATAACAGCTGATCCAACTCAAGAGAAGAGTGAAGAGCAAAGATCAATCAGAGTGATATATCTTGCTTCATAATTGATCCTAATTAAGCTCTTGATATACTATAATATTGTTGGATCTATTTGTTAATTAATGTTGTATTTCTTGTAAGATTTGTAGCATGCATAAACATTTCCTTGTCCTTTTATTTCATGTATGTATTGATGATAAGAATTGGCATGACATGGCATGGCTAAGTTAGTTTCTAATAATGTACTAAAAAACATATTGTGCAATGTTATTGTTGTGTATTAATTGTGGAATTTCTTTTAGCATGTCTTTTTACTTGGGGTTATTTTGGTCATTTAGAGTTGGGGTCTTGATCTTTTGTTGCAAGGTATTATTTCGCCTCGTGTTTCATATCATCATGATATATGTGATGTACAATAATTGTAAACTTATCATATGTATATTTTATTTATTGTTTTAATGAAGTATGATATCAAACACTATGTTACATCAGATAATTAATTCGATTTTTTTATATAATTCGTCACATGTATTTATTTTGGTCACTTATAGATTGAATGTTAGCTGAGGTTTTTTTTTTTTTGTTAAAAATAATGTGACACTTTGTCTAAAGACTTACTACCTCCGTCCCGGCTTATTTTGCCTACTTTGACCGGCACGGATCCTAAGAAAATACAGTTGACTGTTGGTTGAATGTTTAAGTTTATGCTTTTTTCACTTTAATTAGGAAAGTAGGCAAAATAAGTTGGGACAAACAAAAGTGAAAAGTAGGCAAAATAAGGTGGGACGGAGGGAGTATTTCACTACTTGCTGTTGTTTTATTATTTGAAGGAGATCACAAATAGTTTCCAATATTATTTTGTTGTTTGGAATATTATAGTGTAGATTATGAGGATTACACACAAAGCTCTAGTATAAGATTTTGATCCCCATATATTATTTTGGGCTTATTCGTTGTATATATCTACAACTTACAAGTCAACATTTAGAATATTTGATGCTAATTAATCACTCAATAAAGTAAATAAGATCAAAAAAAAAATTAAGAATATTAGCACAAATAAAATATCGAGACGCATTACAACATAGACCTAAATGGGCCTTTCATTGACTTGGGTGATATTCGTATATATACATGCAAATTAGTAGTGCGTTTTATATGATATGTGATAAATATTAATTATTTAATTATAACACGATGTAATTAATTTTATGCAAAAATAAATAAATAAATAAAGATTATTTAATATAAGATTAGAAAAATCTGAACGTACATGGCTATATTTTAAATATCTATTATATCTTGCACGCTTGTATTTTTTAAATCTTTTTTGTTAAAAATTGATTATAAATAAACAGGAAAATGTAACTATAAGTCTATAATTCAATCAGTTAATTGAAAAGTATATATATTAAGCTAAAATCATTTTTCGTCTCATAATTATGGTGTCTTCCGATGTTGGTCTCATAATATTACGACTTTTAATGTAATCCTACAATTTAAGAATTTGTCAAATTTAGGCTGGAAATTTTGAATTTCATCAGAAACACCCCAATTGGGGTTTTCCAACGAGACGACATGTGTCAATCAATAAGAATTTGACATGTGTCACCATGCACGTCACTTTTAGGTTATCAAAAATAATCAATTTAACAATATTGGACTGAAATCGAACAAATCTTAAACTACGGAACTAAATTAAAAATTGTGATAATTATGAAATTAAAATCGAAAAAAACATAGTTATGGAACAGAAAATAATTTTAACCCAACAAATCACATAGTGAAATTACAGAGGTAAACATATCACAAAATATTGAATTTTGTGAATTCCTCATATATGTTTGTGACTTTCCTTCCAAAAACCCACTTATTTGTAATTAATATAGGTCCAAGATTAGAGATAAAATACAGACTTGTTTGAACATTACATTATTCCCTATCCCAAACATATTTCTTGACCTAATATTGTATATCTAAATGAAATTATTGATACAAGACATATTACTTTTGAATGCCTCATGCTTTGATGAAGATCATCCGAGTTTATTACATCACATGTCTGATATAATATTATTATTTTCAACAAGACGACTAATATCAATGGGATATGTATCCGAGGGTAACACTGCAGTGTATGCTCTTTCAGTCACAATGCGATATGCATTTTCTGTAATATGATAATTGTCCCAAAATAAATGGTCATCTCTATTATTGCATGGCTCTTTGGTAACATCACACAGTCCTATGTGTGACACCACTTCACAACATGGAGTATTCACAACTTTGAAACCTGAAATATATGATACAAAAGTTATGATTACTACCTTCGGAATTTGCTTCAGATTTGATGTTACATCTCATATTATATGTGGTGTATGTTTATTTAAGTTCATAAATTATCATATATAGCTAGTTAGCAACGTTCTAGATTCATATTTATAAAATAGAGGTAATTTCAATTTTAGTCCTGTGTGTGAGACATTTTCCATTTATGACGACAACCAAGTATCAGCTATTTTCCAATTTTGGTCCTCTATATTTTAATTTTTTTCAATTTCAATCTTTTTTTTTGTCGGAATTTTCGAAATTATTGACGTGGTCATCGAAAAATCTGACTTGGTATCCAGTTCCGACAGCCACATCAGCAATTTTGAAAAATTTGACAAAAAATAACTGAAATTGGAAAAAATTAAAACATAACCGACCAAAATTTAAAAAACAGATATTTGGTTGTCAAAAAATGAAAATTACCTAACATAAAAAACCAAAATTTAAATTAACCCTATAAAATAATTGAGTTAAGTTTATATATTACTACACTACTATTCAAGGTTGTTCGAATTTCATAGTTGTATTACAATGTTTATGATTATTGATTGACTAGAATTTAAGTACTAGGCAAATTTGCAATTTACGTTATTTAATTTAGGTTTTATTCATTTTTACTATCATTTCAATTTTGGTTCTCCAATTTTCAATCTTTTTTAATTTTCATCTGGTTATGCTCAAAGTTTTGATTTTTGCTATTGGAATTGCAACATGGATCAATTTCGGCATCCATGTATGCTGAAGTTGACACTTTGAGCAAAATTAGATTATAATTGAAAAGGAAAAAAAGATAGTTGGAAGCCTAAAAATGGAATGCGTTAAATTAATGATAAAAAAGTGGACAAGATCTAAGTTAGGAAAAAAATTTGAGATTTTCCCATTTAATAATACTCAACTATCCCCCATTATCTCCCATATTTTAAGATTTCTATTATCTAACTCTAAAAAGTAAGTTTGAACATTATTTTATCATAAGTGAACGCAGATGAACTTTCAGTCATTATTATACGATCAGCATTGAGAAGTGAACGTGCTATGATTTTAGTCATAACCACAAGTTAATCAATTGGAATAGAAGATGCAACACTAAAACGAAACAAATTAAAAGATCGAAAATCGAAATGAATTTACCTAAGACTGAAGGATCTGCAGTTGTAATGCCAGCAAAGTTGATGTAGATAAATTGTGCACCATGGAGATTGGTGTTGAAGAAGTCTATAAGTTTCTTCAACCTATCATTGAACTCATGCACAATTTGATTTATTGAATGGGAGCAAATAAAAGATCCATTGGTAGGATTTGGAGACTGCATTTGAGGTAGGCAACCTAGTAAACCCACCCCAAAAACAGCTACTTTTCTTGCTCCATTGTTGTACAATCTCTAGGACAAAGGGAAAAAAAAAAAAAAAAATATATATATATATATATATATATATATATATATATATATATATATTGTTAGTATTTGAGTCAAAATTACATAAAGTGATAAATCAACATCAATTAATCTAGACCGTATGAGGTAATTATCCTGATAGAATGTTGTTTTTAATTGCCTCGAATAATTTAGGTTAACATCAGCATTAGCTGGTATATATAAATTATCAATTGAAACAAGTTGAGGACCCAAACAAAGAATAAAATAAAATTTTGCAAACATATATATTAAGTCAAGAAGGTTTAAAGTTGGAAAATTGATTTTAATTTGTGTTGAGAATTTAAAAAAAAATAGATATAGTGAAATAAATTTTATTTCGTAAAATAACAAGATGGTATGAAAAAGGTGATATCATGTAGGTAACGCTAAATTTGAGATCAACCCTACAAAATAAAATTAAAAATTTTAAGAAAGAAAAAAGAAAAAATAGTATATATGGTAGAAGAAACCTAGCTTTGCTCTAATTGAGTTAGACCGGCTCCCTACTTAAAACTTTATTTTTGCATACTATGTTTTCATTGTAATTTCCAATTAAAAAACAAATTATATTGGGGACTGAATTATCAAAATTTGTTAATTACAAGAAAAAATGTTACTTTTAATTTTGGTCCTATATATAAGGCACTTTTCATTTTTTAATAACCGAGTATCTGTTTTTCCCAATTTTGATCTTCTATGCTTTAATCTTTTTTTTTTTTTTTCCAATTTTAGTTCTTTTTTGTCAAAATTTTCAAAATTGCGAATGTGGCTGTTGGAATTTGGATGTCACGTGAGATTTTCCGATGGCCACATCAGCAATTTTGAAAATCTCAACCAAAATATGAGAAAATTCAACCATAGATGATCGAAATTGAAAAATTGATATTTTGTTGTCAAAAAATGAATAGCGTCTTACATACAAGACCAAAACTGAAATTATTCCCAATAAAAATTCAAATAAATAAATAAAATGTTAAAAACTTATAGCCTTTAAATATAGAAATATCTTAAGTTTAATTTGATCAAAATAACTAGTAGTTCAATATTCATTCTAAGATATTGATTTTATTATAAAAACTATGAGTTTCTAAGAAAATAAATGAGGGAGATTTCTCTAAATAAATGGGTCATTTCGACACTTCCTATTTGAAAAAATAATTAACTTTTTAAAAATGTTAGACATACATGATCTCGCGCAACCATCCACGACTATATATGTTTATGATTATGACTGTCATTTTTTACTACAATATAATATTGGACGGTTTACGATGAATTTAGACTATGTTTGGATTGAGAAATTTAATAGTAATATTTGAATTTATAAGAATTCGAAATTCATTCATTTCAAATCCCTTATGTTGTGCCCTACCAAAAATCTACCCGAGCCGCCGAGCCAAAGACCACCGAGTCAAGCGAACCCGACCTGACCAGAATGGAAGGCCGCGTCTACATAAAACCAGCCAGCTCATCGGCTGACCCGAGCAGTGGTATCGGACGACCCGTCCAGGAAGTCAGCGTAAGGCAGCCGAGTCTGATCTTTCCAGGGAGTTCAAGAAGGAAACAAATCAAGACCAAATCTTATCCAATTTAGATAGGGTTTAATCTTTTCTTCCCTTATCTATACCCTAAGATCAAGGGATTTGACGCTTATTTTCCAAGTTTCATATCCTAGTTCTAGTCTATAAATAGGATTAAAAACCTCATTCGAAGGGTTCCGAAATCATCGCACTCAAGCAATTAAGAGTTAATTTACTCTCAATACTTATATATAAAATCGTTCTGGCCGGCCAAAATTGACCGACCAGAATAAGCCTAGCAAATTTGCCCGAGTAGGCACCGGGCCATTTCTTTTCTTGTTTTATTCGATTCTTGCACTTCTTATCCGGTTCGATTTCTTTGAGCCGGATCGAGATTTCTTTGTGTTAGGCTAGGATTTTGTGCTTTACAAAATCTGACGTCAACATTTGGCGCTAGAAGGAGGGGGGGTGAGAAACAAAACACATAGCTCGATGACAACCAACACATTTGATAATCGCGAAGACCTGAGGATCTTATCCGATCCCCAGAACCAGGTTCTGTTGACTGGTAGCTCTAACCAACGGCAGCTGCACGACACCCCAGGGATCGTTACCAACACTCCACTCGGAAGGAATCCTGTTGGGATCCCATTGGTAACGGAGGCCAGAGAGACCGAGATGAACTCGGAGGAGATCAGGGCCAAGATGCTCCAGCTTAGTCAGAGACTAAGGGAAGCCGAGGCCAGGGAGAAGAGCCGTAGAGCCAACGATCTCGAGGACACACAATCTTCAGACGGGTCGAGGAAGAAGCGGAAGGACAGGGCGAAAGAAATAGAGACCGACCAGCGACGAGAAGAATCCCCATCGCTGGACGAAAGTCTACCAGAAACTCAACGCTGCCCGACCCGATCTGCGGCATTGACCAAGACGCGGAGCGTATTTGATCGGATAGGACCGGCTTCTGCTCGCGAAGCCAGGAAATCTCAGAGAACCCTGGACTTCGGGAACGAGCAGCGACAGAATGAGAGGAGGAAAGGATACAGACTTTCCATCACCGAAGAGGAAGAGGAGAGAAAGCTAAGGCAAAGGCTGGCCGAAATCGAAGCAAACAAACCGAAGCCCGAACAGGAAAAAAGGCGGAAGAAAAACTCTCCTTTCGTAGATCGGATCTCTGACCGAGTTACCCCCACAAAATTCAAAGTACCACCGATCGGCCTCTACAACGGCGAGACTGACCCGAACTCGCATATCGACAAATATGCCTCTTGGATGGAGCTGCAAGGAGTCGGGGAAGAGCTCATGTGCAAAGCTTTTCCCCTCACGTTGGGAGACCGAGCTCAAAGATGGTTCCGATCGTTGCCAAGCTCTTCAATTAAAGGATGGGAGGAGCTGACCGACCTCTTCCTAACACAATTTATGGGTTCGAAGACCAGGTCAACGCCGAAGGAGAGATTGGTAAACATCAAACAAGGCAAGGATGAATCACTAAGGTCCTACATGGACAGATTCAACAAGCTCGTCTTGGAAATGGAGCACGTGTCGGACGATGCCGTACTCATGGCAATTATGGCCGGCCTCCGCCCAAAAACCAGATTCTGGTGGAATGTCCACGAACACGGCCCCAAAACATACCACGACTTTTTGAGCAGGGCAGAAAGGTACATCGGAGCAGAGGAGGCCATACCAGAGGAAAAACCCACCTCAGAAAAAGAAGGAAAAGAGAAAAGGAAGAACACGCCTTTCAAGCCTCCAGGTGAGTTCAAGGTCTACCAAAACGAGGAATTGGACCGAGTCCGACATATCCTAACAGTCAGCCCGGCCCAAGTTTTGACCGACCTACAGGGCCAGAATGTTCTACCGGCCCCGAGACCAATCAAAGCCGACCCCAAGTGGTTAAATCAAAACAGGTATTGCCAGTACCATAAGTCCCCAGGACATGACACGGATAAATGCAGGTCCCTCCTGATCGAGCTCATGAAGCTGATCGACAGAGGTTATCTGAAGGAATATGTCAAAAACGCCGAGCAAAGGCCACAACAGCAGCAACCCCCACCACCGCCGCAGCTAGGGGCCATCCGCGAAATTCACACCCTCGTAAACAACAACTGTGGAGAACAAAGGCTCTCAAAAAGAATGAGGAGAGAGCAGCTCAGGGATGCAAGGAATAGTTACCAACGATGTAACCCCCCGAGGCCAGAGCCAGTCCATCCACCACTGACTTTCACCGAGCAGGATTCTGAGGGAATAGTGCAGCCGCACAGCGACGCCCTGGTAGTATCTCTAAATATCTGCCTCACCATGGTCCATAGAGTTCTGGTCGACACGGGGAGTTATGCAAACATACTCCATCTGAACACCTTCAGAAGGATGGGACTTCCCGCCTCCGACCTCGTGCCCTGCTCTGACTCAATTCAAGGTTTCGGGGGAAAAGTCACGCGCGTGATCGGGAAATGCGAGTTGAAAGTCGTATTCGGAACCGGAGACGAAGTTGTCTACACAACAGCTGAATTCAAGGTAGTAGACCTGAATTCAGTTTACAACGCGATCTGGGGCCGACCATTGTTGGCAAAGTTGAGGGCAGTTGTGTCAATACATCATCTGGCCATCAAGTTCCCGGTAGGGGAAAACATTTTCGTCATTCGAGGTAATCAGTTGGCGGCTCGGGAATGCGAGTCGGGCCTGAGGCCGAGAGAGCTCAACATCATCGAATCATCATCAGCCGACCAATCCGAACACAATGCGATGGAGATAGATGACCCGGTTGGATGCACGGAAAAATCGGCCGACCCTAACTCCGAAACCACACAGTCAAAAGTCCGGACTCCGACCATAATAATCGAGGACGACACTGACTCAAGAGCAAGCGGACTCACAGTTACGGGGGTAAAGGACGGAAATCCAACCATCGAAGAATGGGAAACATTGGATCCGAGGAAGGATGCACCACCGAGCAGAGCAACACCTATCGAAGAATTGGAGTCGGTCCAACTAGATGAAAGCCGACCCGAACTAGAGCTCAAAATCGGCAAGGAGCTGAAAGAACCTTTCAGGGGAGAACTAATAAACTTCCTCAAGAGGAGCACAGACGTCTTCGCCTGGTGCCACGAAGACATGGAGGGCATCCGACCCGAAG
The DNA here is from genome assembly GCA_946896805.1 of Scutellaria galericulata. Taxonomy (NCBI): domain Eukaryota; kingdom Viridiplantae; phylum Streptophyta; class Magnoliopsida; order Lamiales; family Lamiaceae; genus Scutellaria; species Scutellaria galericulata. The sequence continues at coordinate 1,294,956 of OX335785.1, forward strand.
ACGCATGCCACCACCTGAACATCGACCCAGCTGCTAAGCCGATAATACAGAAGAGGAGAAGACTAAGTCCAGACAGATATCAAGGTTTAGAATTGGAAGTTCAAAAATTGCTCGGGAACGGTTTCATAAGGGAATGCGATTATGCCGTCTGGGTGGCCAACCCAGTTCTAGTAAAAAAGACGAATGGGGCATGGAGATTGTGCATAGATTTTACCGACCTCAACAAAGCATGCCCCAAGGATTGCTTTCCATTGCCGAACATCGACCAGCTGGTCGATACAACAGCAGGGCACGAAATCATGAGTTTTATGGACGCTTATTCGGGATACCATCAGATCCCTATGGCCGAGCACGACCAACGACATACGACGTTCATCACTGATCGGGCACTGTACTGTTACAGAATGATGCCCTTTGGCCTGAAGAACGCAGGAGCAACATATCAAAGACTGGTCAACAAAATGTTCGCTGCTCAGCTCGGAAAAACCATGGAGGTCTACATAGATGACATGCTAGTCAAGTCGAAGAAGAAAGAGAACCACGTCAAAGATCTAGCAGAAATGTTCGACGTCCTAAGGAAGTACAGGATGAAGTTGAACCCCAAGAAATGTTCCTTTGGGGTCGGATCAGGAAAGTTCCTCGGCTACATGGTAAGCCAGAGAGGAATCGAAGCTAACCCCGAAAAGATCTCGGCAATAATGAAGCTCACTCCCCCGAGGAGAGTAAAAGATGTCCAGAGCCTAACAGGGAAGGTGGCAGCACTGAACAGATTCATTTCGAAATCAACGGATAAGTGCAAAGCCTTTTTCAAACTGATTAAAAAGGATGGAAATTTCGAATGGGACGCTGAGTGCCAAAAAGCTCTTGAAGAACTAAAAAGGTCACTAGTGGAGGCCCCAGTACTCGCCAAACCAGAAGCAGGTGAGAAGTTACAACTCTACCTAGCAGTGTCGTCTTACGCCGTAAGCGCGGTACTTGTCCGAGCAGAAAAAGGTTCCCAGCAACCAGTGTACTATGTGAGCCAGTCAATGCACGACGCCGAACTGAGATACCCGGCCATGGAGAAACTGGCGTATACTCTGGTCATCTCGGCCAGAAAATTGAGGCCTTATTTTCTGGCCCATCAGATCGAAGTCCTAACGAATTTCCCCTTGAAACAAGTCTTAAGCCGACCAGATGCCTCAGGGAGACTACTTAAGTGGTCGGTCGAACTCGGGCAGTACGACCTCCATTATTCGCCGAGAACAACAGTAAAGGGTCAGGCCCTAGCAGACTTTATCGCCGAGTTCACCCCCGTGGTGGTCCTACAAGAGGAAAAGGTCGAGAGGCCCTGGAAGATGTTCGTGGACGGGTCATCCACGATGGCGGCAGCTGGGGCTGGGATCGTTCTGATCAGCCCCAATAACAAATATTTCTGCTCAGCATTACGTTTCAAGTTTCCAGCAACGAATAACGAAGCAGAATACGAGGCACTCCTGGCCGGGTTAGAGATGGCCAAACAGTTTGGGGCAGACGACCTCGAGGTTTTCAGCGACTCACTTCTAGTCGTCAATCAGGTCTCGGGAGAATACGCCGCTAGGGATGAGAAGATGGCCAGATATCTGAGGTCGGTGGAGATAGCCCTGGCAGACTTCAAGAATATCCGAGCAGAGCAAGTTCCGAGAGCAAAAAACGCCCAAGCCGACGCATTGGCCCGTTTGGCAACAAGTGAAGGAGCAGAAGATATTGGCTCGGTAAATATCGGAATGATAGAAAGCTCAGTTCTGGAACAAAAGACAATATACAACACCGAGCAGCAGAATACTTGGATGACTCCGATCATCCAATACTTGAAAGGGGGGAAGGAGCCCGATAACGTAATCGAGGCCCGAAGACTGAGGATACGAGCTGCCCGATACACTTTGAAGGACGGAATCCTTTACAAAAGAGGTTTTTCCCTACCATTACTAAGGTGCTTAGACGAGCACGAGGCCAATTACGCACTGCGAGAAGTGCACGAAGGAATTTGCGGGAATCACACAGGAGGGCAGGCTTTGGCCTTCAAGATTATCAGGCAGGGCTATTTCTGGCCGAGCTTAAAAAAGGATGCAATTAACTTTGCACGCAAATGCGAGAGATGCCAGAAGTGTGCCCCGCTGATGAAATCACCAGCAGAAGAGCTGAATTCGGTAATCGCGCCTTGGCCTTTCGCCAAATGGGGAATTGACCTCATCGGGCCTCTACCGACCGGCAGAGGAGGCGTGAGATTCGCAATCGTAGCGGTTGACTATTTCACTAAGTGGGCAGAAGCCGAGCCGCTCGTAAAGATCTCCGAACCCAAAATAACCGATTTCGTTTGGAAGTCCATCATATGTCGTTTCGGCATTCCACACTCCGTGGTCTCCGATAATGGCCGGCAATTCGACTCGTCGGGATTCAATGAGTTCTGCGCGAACTTAGGCATCAAGAAGCTGCTCTCCACCCCATATCACCCCCAGGGCAATGGCCAAGTGGAGGCCATAAACAAAATCATCAAACACACCTTGAGAGCAAAGCTCGAGAACTTGAAGGGAACATGGGCGGACGAGCTACCAGGCGTACTCTGGTCATACCGAACAACAGCCAGAACTTCCACAGGAGAAACACCTTTCAGCCTGGCCTTCGGCTCGGAAGCCGTCATACCAGTCGAGGTTGGTATGCCCACATGGAGAACTCAGAACTTCCAGGAACAGGACAACGAAGTCGCAATGCTGAACAGCTTAGACTTGTTGGAAGAAAAAAGGCAAGATTCCGAGCTAAAGAATTCGATCTACAAACAGAGAAGCGAAAGATACTACAACTCCAAAGTCCGAGCCAGAAAGTTCGAAGCCGGAGACCTGGTCCTAAAGAAAGTACTGCAGAACACAAAAGAGCTCAATGCCGGCCCGCTCGGACCAAACTGGGAAGGACCGTATCAGGTAGTTCGAGTACTGACCAGAGGCGCATATGAGATAGCCGACCTAAGCGGAAAAAAGATTCCCAAGCCTTGGAATGCAGAACATCTGAAGAAGTATTATCACTAGATTTTAGTTCATTTAGGTTATATTCATTCATATGTAATTTTCCCTTTACTCTGAATAAACTCTATTTTCGATATAAAAACTTGCTGCGTCAAGGGTTCCGACCCAAATAAGGGTTCCGACCCCACTAAGGCCTCGAGCCACAAGGGTTCCGACCCCACTAAGGCCTCGAGCCACAAGGGTTCCGACCCCACTAAGGCCTCGAGCCACAAGGGTTCCGACCCCACTAAGGCTTCGAGCCACAAGGGTTCCGACCCCATTAAGGCCTCGAGCCACAAGGGTTCCGACCCCACTAAAGCCTCGAGCCACAAGGGTTCCGACCCCATTAAGGCTTCGAGCCACAAGGGTTCCGACCCCACTAAGGCCTCGGCCCATAAGGGTCCCGACCCCACTAAGGCCTCGGCCCATAAGGGTCCCGACCCCACAAAGGCTTCGGCCCGCCCCAAGCTCGCCAGCCGAGCTTGAGGCCAAACGCAAAGGCTTCGGCCCGCCCCAAGCTCGCCAGCCGAGCTTGAGGTCAAACACTAAGGCCTCGGCCCACAAGGGTTCCGACCCCACGAAGGCTTTGGCCCACCCCGAACTCGCCAGCCGAGCTCGGGATCAAACTTGAAGGCTCCGGCCCAAAAAAGGCTTCAGCCCAACTCGAGCTCCCCCACTGAGCTCGGAATCAAATTTAAGGGTTTCGATCCCACCAAGACTTCGGCCAACCCGAGCTCACCTGCAGAGCTCGGAAATCCGATCAAAAGGCAAGACGACCAGTTAAGGGTTCCGACCCAATCGAGATGATTCACAATCCTAGCCCATTCATCGGGGCTCGGATTCTCACCAGGGGCTCGTTCAAGTTCCGACCACGAACAGATACTCTAGCCAATGAACATGATTATCATTCACAAAAAACCCGGTTTGGAGGCCGGAACCTCTTACAAAAAGCAGAAAGTCGAACAACAGAAACACGAAAGATCTGAACTAGACAAAAAATGAGGAGAAGGCATCGTTGGTCGGGGGCCTTCAATGTAATAACGAGCACGAAGTGCCACCTGCTTACTAAACACACCTGGCAGCAACTCACGACCACGATATTAAATTGAAGGAAGAAAAGGAAGGGGACAAAAGAGTCATCGCTCATCAATGTCGACCACCTCGACATCCCCGACAACATCATCCGCCTCGGCAACCGCGGCCGCCCCATCCGCTTCCGCCGCTACCTCCGCCTCAGCCGCCTCATCCGAGCCGCCTTCAACAACCCCGACGTCGCCGCCTTCCTCGGCCTCAGGGTCAGCAGGGGGATGCATCGACATGAACTCGATGGGCGGAGCCGGCCTGAGGAGATGCTCGAACCCCGGGGGGAGGAACCCCGCCAGGTCATCCATCATCCGGAGATGATAAGCGGGCAGGGGCTGTTTCTCCAGAAAGGAGGCCAGGGCCTCCATCAGCGGCTTGTCATCCACGCCAGCAGCACGGTTGGTCTGGATGTTGTCCATATAGGACAAGACGTAGGTCAGAATACATTCGTACTTGTATTCTGCAGACAACTTGAACTTCTGGGCAACCGCCATCTCATCTAGCTGGTAGGCCCGGGCCTCCTCCAGCTCGCCCCGAAGCCGAGAAACCTCCATCGTAAGGTCCGCCACCCTCTGCCGGTCAATCTCCGCGGCCCGGGTCACCTCATCAAGCCGCTCTTGGGAAGAGGCCAACTTGGCGGACAGGGTGACCTTCTGATCTTTGAGGGTGGCCACCTCATTCCGAGCATCACGCAGCTCATCCCGCCGACGCTCGTACCGAGCCCGGTTAGCTTCGTGGGCAGCCTGGGCCCTCCAAGAGAAGACAGAGGCCTGGGCAAGAAGGATGGAGGAGCAGGTACCCAGATCGACCCCAGTCATGTGCTGGGCATAGTCTTCCAGCTCCTCAGTCCAGGCCCGAGCAGGAGCCTCCATGGACTCCGCCACCCCCGATGGGAGGTTGGTGTCCTCGGTCGGAGAGCGGGCGCGGGCGAAGCTGATCTGGAAGGGAGGCCTTCGCCCCAGCCACTCCTCGGTATGAACGACCCGCTCGGGGTCCCAGCCAGTGATACTGACCGACCCGGCCAGACTCGATCCCGGGCCTGAGGCAGGCACTTGCCGAGCAGATGGTCGGCCTGCGGTTGAAGGGCCACCCTCTTCAAGACGAGCCCTCTTGTTCGGCGCCGCGTCAGACCCAGATGGCCGACGAGCACCAGTGCCCCGGGATGGTGCAGGGCGAGCAGCACCCCGTCCTCGGGCAGAAGCGGGGGCACCCCGAGCAGGGGCCGATGCACGTTGGGAGCGTTGTCGAAGGCGCTCAGCAGGGTCCATCCTAATAGAGATACCCTGGCCGGGAAGGGAAACTGAAACGAAGACCGGTCAGAGAAGCAAGATAAAAGTTAATCAAACAAGTGATAAGAGACTCACCTTGAACGGGAGAAGGAGAAGCGCGAAATGGCAAGACCAAACCGGCACCACGGAGTTTCTCCGAGGTGATCAGGACCTTATAATGCCTCTGGGCCTCGGAGGAGAAATCACGGAGGTAGCGCAGCTTCCGCAGGAAGGTCTCACCGAGCACCAGGTTCTTCGGTGTGATATCTGCAGAACAGAAAGAAGTTAACGATCAGAAGAGACGTTAATAAACCATAAAAAGTTGAAACATTAAATACCCTGGGCGTCCCCAAAACAGGTCGGGCAGTTAACCCGGACGGATGAGTCGATCCACTCTCCACCGACCCAGAACCACTTGCCGCGCCAGTCCTTGATGGACGATGGCAAACATCGCACCAATTGAGGTCGGTATTTCCGTACCGACAAATAGTAAAAGTGGTTCCTCAGGCCGGGAACCATCTTTAGCCTGAACATCCATGCCACCTCATGGGGGCTCGGAACTCCCAGGCCGAAATGCCAAAACAACACCACCAAGCCGATGATGGATGTCCATCCGTTGGGGTGCAGTTGGCCCGGAGCAATTCCCCACTGCGCGAGGTAGCCGGCCAAGGTAGAGGCAAGTGGGAAACGCAGTCCGGCTTCCAGAGCTCGGACGCTGATGGCAACCTGACCTTCTGGCGGCTGGTCCATCCGATCCGCCGGGTGGGGGACCGAGAAAGTTACCCTCTCAGGAATATCGAAGAGAGTGCGCCATTTGTTCAGCTCAGCGATGGTGGCATAGGACGGACAGTCAAAGGCCTCCGAGCCAGGATTCGAGGCACTTCGACGGGCCAGTCGTCCGGTTGAGGCGGCACAGATGGGAATCCCCTCGGGGATGACAGAAATTTCCCGCCCCGACGTGCTAGCTTCGCCTAAGCCTCGAGCTGAGGAAGTTGGCCCGTTGTTTGCATCGCCAGACTGCTGAGCAGTAGGAGTGTTTCCTGGGTCGGAAGACGAGGACGAGTCGGAAGAGCTGGAGGTCCAGGAGTACGATGGTTCGGATGCAGGATCGACCCCCTGGTCGTAATCCTGCACCGAACCACCAGTAGACGAGTCTGAAGCCATAAGTTAAAACAAATATATATACCTTGGGATGTTGGAGGACAGTATATCTTGGACGGAGACTTAAGGTCGGTCTTTGTTGCTCGGAAAGAAAGTGAAAAAGAGCGAGAGTTTGGAGATCGCGAAGAAGAGAAGTGGAGAAAAGAGTTTGTTTCTCGCTTATTTATAGTAGAGCATCACGTCTTGTCGACTTCCGGCCACCGAGATTGTGACACGTGGCCAGATCTTGATGCGTGTCCTCCAGTTTGAATTTTAGACGAGCAGAGGCTCGGGGGCAATTTGCTGTAACAGGGCTAAATGGGGTTAGGCCCCGACCAGACCAATAACTGGCCACGGCCTAAGGGGCTAGTGTTGTGCCCTACCAAAAATCTACCCGAGCCGCCGAGCCAAAGACCACCGAGTCAAGCGAACCCGACCTGACCAGAATGGAAGGCCGCGTCTACATAAAACCAGCCAGCTCATCGGCTGACCCGAGCAGTGGTATCGGACGACCCGTCCAGGAAGTCAGCGTAAGGCAGCCGAGTCTGATCTTTCCAGGGAGTTCAAGAAGGAAACAAATCAAGACCAAATCTTATCCAATTTAGATAGGGTTTAATCTTTTCTTCCCTTATCTATACCCTAAGATCAAGGGATTTGACGCTTATTTTCCAAGTTTCATATCCTAGTTCTAGTCTATAAATAGGATTAAAAACCTCATTCGAAGGGTTCCGAAATCATCGCACTCAAGCAATTAAGAGTTAATTTACTCTCAATACTTATATATAAAATCGTTCTGGCCGGCCAAAATTGACCGACCAGAATAAGCCTAGCAAATTTGCCCGAGTAGGCACCGGGCCATTTCTTTTCTTGTTTTATTCGATTCTTGCACTTCTTATCCGGTTCGATTTCTTTGAGCCGGATCGAGATTTCTTTGTGTTAGGCTAGGATTTTGTGCTTTACAAAATCTGACGTCAACACCTTATAATCCAGACACAACCTAATTAACAAATTTACTAAGAAATTAGAATCATAATGAGTACTAACCCAAAGGTGTTTAGAGTAGGTATGAGTCAAAATTGCTGCAAACTCTTGTGGTGTGTACATTGTGCTTGCTGGGTTGTACATTGGCATCATGTAGTTGGTTTGATAATCGTTACTTCCCGTATAAACGACGTACAAGCACTTGTTCAGATGCTCTTCGGCAAGAGTCGCATTTCCAAGTAAAAATGCGATTTTAGAAATCGTAGTTTCGTGATTAGACAACTGCCTATTCAAGCTGATCCAACTACCCTATATAGACAAATCAAATCAATTATCCATAATAGATTGTATCATTAATAAAACAATATTACATGACTAATATTACATAATAAATGATATGATTGTTTTAACATAAATTTGGTTTTCATTCAATTTAACCTCAATTTACATTAAAATAAAATAAAATTAGGAAGCCTCAAAACCAGTTATCTGGTTTTCATTCGATTTAACCTCAATTTGAACGAAAAATCGAACACAAATTTGGAATGGCCTCTAGATATTACATTAGTTGCAATCTCAAAAACTTGTGAATTTTGAAGTGCAATCGGAATAGGAAAAAAAATTATGTTCTAAATTAATTTGAAATACACTCATACTTCAGTTGACGAATCAACTCATGTTTCATTTAGTATTTCCAATTAAATTGTATAATTAATATTAACATTTACACAACTAATTAAAACGGACCCGGATCCTCTGCTGGTTAAAGAAAACCAGCATATGATGCTAGGCCAAATACGCTGCCGTTTTAGCATTCACCAGCAATTCATTTATGTTAATTTCTTTTTTCCATTTTTTTTTATTAACCCCTCTCTCTCATCAGTCATTCAGAGAATTTGTATCTTTTTTATTAATATCTCTCACTAGTCATTATGTCGCCATTTATTTCGTTCTACTCGATCCAATTTTTCCCTCCATATATCTATTCTAAAGAATATCAAATTTCAGCAAAATATATATCAATAATCATGGATTAGGATTTGGGCAATAATTGCAGAAAATTGGAGCACATAATGAATTGACTGTATCTCGTTCAACACCTTCAAAACATCATGGAGATCAATTTCTTCAAATGATTGGATGTGAATTCAAGTTTACTGAGTTCTTGATGGTATAATGTAATATACAATAAAAATTTAAAAACAGAAAAAAATTTGTTTAAAAGATTTTAAATCTATATATATTTTTTCATTATAAGCATCACTTGATCATCCTCGATATTCTCTTGAAGGCATGAGTTTCAATAGAGATACATTCAATACCATGAATTGATTAGTTGTCTTCCCTTTTTTTTTGGTTTAAATGTAATTCTATGGAGATCTTATTGTAATTTTGACATATTCTAATTTTGTGTATCTATATTATTGATATGTTATATTATAATATGCTCTTAAATTTATTTGATGTAATAAAAAATCACATGACATAAGAAAATGCTTGCTAGCTCAAAAGGAAAAAAAAAACGAGGATGAAAAATTTAAAAGAGAAAAGGAAAAAAAAGGTTGGATAAATCAGTGGAGTGAAATGAGCATACTACAGTTGCATGGAAACTAAAAAATGAGCAATGTAAGCATAAAAGAAAAAAAATTAAAATCTTGATGCATTGCTAAAACGGCATATTAATAAAAAAAAAAAAAATGTAAGATTTTAAGAAATGGAAAAGGAAACTAAAATAAATGAATTACTAGTGAATATAGAAACGGCAAACGTATTTGACCCAACACCATGTGCTGGTTTTCTTTAACCAGCAGGGAATCTAAGTCCAATTAAAACATTACCAATTTCAACTACTCTCATGCTAATGATAGAGAGAAAAAAAATCTTATTTTTTTCTCATTTACAAAAAAAAAAAAAAAAAAAAAAGACATCAAATCAAACCCTATATACATGTCTTTCTCATATATAATAAAATCAATTCGATTAAAACTTGTTTAAACACAATTATTACCTGAATACTTCCTGTTTCATCGAGGATTCCGGATCCTGCCGATGCATAATTCACACCTTTGAGAATCTCCGAATCCTCCGCAATTGCGAATGGTGGAACAGATTCTTCAAAACCCAATAACTCCGCTGCATGTATTCATAGACAGTCAATTGAAATATAAACAAATTTATTAATTTATCTCGAAAATTTATAAAAAAAAAAAAAAAGAGAATTTGTTTAATCAAATTTATAGAAGAGTGACAAAGAAATACCAAGAAAATCAGCCATATTTTTGCCATTGCTGAATCTGCCAGTGCCAATACCACCTGGATAATCAATCCCATATGGGTAATAATTTACTTTGGCCCTTGTATTAAGAAAATTGTTATTTCCAATATCTAGAAATGAATCCCCAAGAAAAAACAGACAAGGGACTTGTGGTTGGCCATGGATTAACGTAGAATGTTTCATAATTAAATATATCATTGAAATAATATATAAGTTTGTACTAATTTTTGGAGCCATTTTGAACAAAAATAATTGGAAATTTTGTTTCCAATTTTTTTTCCTTTTTTGATGAGTTTTACAAGCACGCACGATGCATATATATAGATAAGTGCATAGGTATTAACTTAATTAGTAAATCGACTTTCCTAACATCTATGCAAAGAGAGTGTGTGTGTTCAATTAAGAGTGGATTAATTTTTTGGTAAATTACATATACTAGCTAAGTAGCTAGCTACCTCGAACTCTAGTTAAATTACCAAATCAATTTTGAAGTTTGTGAGAATTAAAATTAGGCTTCTGACTACAGAATTTTCAATATATGACCCTTTTAAAACATAGAATTACATATAAACAAATGTATATATTAATTGATATTTTTTAAAGAAAAAAATGAAATGAACAAAAATGAATGCGTTCAGATTAAATTACTCCGAAAACTCAATCAAAGAGTATTTTTTTTCATAATTAAAAGTGTTTGATTGTAATTTTCACATATCTTGTTTGAGTTCGTAAAACTACATTTCAGGTATGATAGATATAGTTTCATTTTTTGATTAAATTTTTCTTTAATATTATGAAAGGGGTTCTTATTTTCCACCTATCAAGGGAGGTTAGGCAGTATGCATGGGATACTACTTAGATGTTTCAATATTTTTATCCTTTTTTAAGCAAGATATTTTAGTATTTAATGTATTGATAATTCCAACATTCAATTAACTACACTCCAAATCCACAAGCTCGATCCAGATAATTTTAGATAATTTATTTATTAATTAAATTATTTAAAATTAATAAATTGAATAATAGGAAATAATGTATTTTGTAAAATATTTATTTTTCACATATATTAAACATGATGTAGGTAGTAACTTATTTATGTATACGAGTGGTGTTTTAGATTTAAAAACATTATACTATTATATCATTACAAGGTCTAGCTTTATACCATTACAATTGTACCTAAAATTTGATAATTAGACATTCAAGATATTGTTGCACTATATCATTGTCTTGCAATTTAACATTGCAATTATATGTAATAATTAAATATTTTTCATTGCATATACCATTGCAATTGTCCACATGGTATTGTTTATTACATACTATTTAATACCATTGCAATTGTCACACATGGTATTGTTTATTACATACTTATAAATTAAAGCTCATACAATATCCTTATAAATATCCTTACAAAGACATATGAAGATTATCTCACAATTCGAATAACAAATCTCACTCTCTTTTTCGGAGATGTTACTTCTTTCTTTAAATGTTGATCGATTATGCATATCGATCGATGCATTTTATTCAAAGGACGTCAATTTTTTTGAACGAGACGACGAATATCATAAGGGTAAGCATAGGAGGGCAAGAATGCGTTGTATGCTCGCGAGATCATAGCATGATATGAAAATTCATTAGGATGAAATCTGTCCCAAAATCCATACACATTTCTAATAGGACATGGTGGTATACCAGCTTCACATAGCCCTGTCATGTTTGATGATACCTTACAGCATGTAGTTTCCATAATTTTAGTACCTGGAATAATACAGAGGGTAATTTTATGGTAGAAAAGTAATAAAATTACGAAAATTTAATTTGATTTGCATAGGCATGCTAAGTGTATAAGTAAATGGAACAAATTCAAGTACTTGATACAATGCTATTCAAGAAACAAAATTGGAATTTTCGCCCAACTTCAAAGTTGTGTTTCAACTTAGTTGTTTGATTATTTTGAAGTTGTGATTAATTTAGGGTTAGAAAAATAACAGATCATCAATTTGGGGTTTGAAAGATAAAATTATCAATTCAAGAGTTTAAAGATGAAAAATAAATCAATTAAAGACTCACAAAATATATATTAATAGAAATAACAATAACAACAACAATAAAACTAAAAAATTGAGTTGTCAAACATGATCTTATTACTTTTGCGGATCTTAAATTGATAATCTCATATTTTATGTCCTTAATTTAGACTCTAGAATGATAATTAACCTATCTTTCAGGATTTAAATCGATTAAACTCCTTTATCATACACATAAAACTCAAATAAATTAGTTCAAGTTTGTCTGTTGTGTTCATGTCAATCACAATAAAAACATTTTAGATTGTGTTTGAAACAAATGATTTCAGAACGCATTTAAAAATCACTTTAATTTGGGTGGACTCGAAATTCAGTCATTCAAATTAACCCTTGCATTTCAAATGCATCGATTCAAACATGACCTCAAAAACACTTGTCATACGAGATGCAACACGAGAACAAAACAGAAGATCGAAAAAAAAGAAATAGATAAAAGGAAATTACCTATTAAAGGATTTCCATTACTTGAAATGCTGGTAATGTTAATGAAGATAAATTGTGCATTAGGGAGATCTTTATTGAGGGTGTCAACAAGTGGCTTCAACAAATTACTGAACTCCTGTGAGGCTTTGTTAATAGATTCCAAACAAGATCCATTTGTTGAATATTTAGATGTAATATCAGGTATACAACCTAGCAAACCTGGCCCAAAAAGTGCAATTTTTCTTGCACCATACTTGTACAAGGTCTGGTTAATTGGAGAGACCCAAAAAAAAAAAAAAAAAGCTATTAGTATGTAATTGGTGCTAATAATCAATGTACTTTGAGCATATGAGATCCTCAATTTTAAAATGTGTTTCATAGATATTAGTATTATTCGAATAATAACTATCATATGTCACATAATAAAAGTATGATCTAAATTGATATTTGATGGTGTTTGAATGAATATATATATATATATATATATATATATATATATATATATATATGGCACACCTATTTTAATTTAATTCTTGTTCCACATTCTTAAGTTGTAAATTTTATTTCTCCAAAAAAGAAAAATTAAAATAGAGACCAATTAAAAAAATTCAAATACTAATTTTAATTATATTTTAATAAATTATTATAAAATATACATGAGATCTTAATTGGGTTTGATTTGATCTATTACTTCAAAACCATGTAAACCTATCTGTGTTGAAAAATATTTCTACGATCTATAAATCATATATAAAAGCAAAAGTGATAAAAATTACAAGACTACTGATTTGCAAATATCGAAAAAAGGTGTTAGGACCTTTAATTAAGTATTTAGTTCTAAAAACAAGTTATTCTAATTTAACTTAGAAAAGTAATATTGTGTTATTTATTATGAGATTTATTTTTTGCATATTATGTAAGACTAGCTTATTATTCATATTTGGTTCACTACACAAACTTTCACTTTAAGGAAAAATAAAATTATAATCATTAAATAAGTCATATATAAATATAATTCAAATGAGATATTAAGTTTTTACTTAATCTCCAAATATAAATTCAATAACAAAATAATATAAGAATTTCAAAATTTTTTTTTTTTTTAAATTAGAAAAATAGTTAAAATAACAAAAAAAAATCTATTTAATTTAATTACAGCGTCTGGGTACTGTCTAGTCTCCTCCAATTAGGCATCCTAGATACTATGCATCAGTTAAACATCCAACTAACGCCTAACAAAACTTAAAACATTGATCTCGATACTAATAAACATGTGTACAAATGTCAATATCTAAAGATAAAAATGTAGTCGAAAATCGAGTTAAAATAATGAAATACGAACCGTAAGTTGTTGAGAGTATACTTTGATCAAGAAAGCTGCATATTGTTGTGGTGTGAAGATTTTACTTGTTGGATAATATTGTGGCAAAAAGTAGTTGTTGAGATAATCGTTACTTCCACTATAAAAGCCATATAAGCATTGGCTTAGATGTTCTTGGGCAAGAGTCGTGTTTCCAAATGAAGTCGTGAGGTTAGAAACAACACTTCTATGATTGTCCAATTGCTTGTTCATGCATATTCGATCACCCTATGAACAGTACAAATTAATAAATTAATATTTTCCTAAAAACTTTTATAGTAACTTATTATAAATCAAGCTGCAAAAAAGTTAATTTTTCACAACCCAACTTTTTTCTTTTTCTTTTTTTTTTTTAATTTTGATCTAATTTTACTTGAAATGTTAATTTCTGCATACATGGACACTAGATCGAATTTAAAGATCCATCAGCAACTCTGGAGTCCAAGTAGGCATAAATCGAAATTTTTCCCGCAAAATTGGTTCAAAAGCAGAAAAAAAGTAAACGTTAGATAATCAATATTACAGTCAAAGACGGAACTATGCCAAGGCCTAGGGTGGCCTTGACCCCCCCCCCCCCCCCAAAATTTTAAAATTTGTATTATATATATATATATATATATATATATATATATATATATATATATATAGTAAGAATTTTTAATTTTATTAAGGAAGTGGCCCCTTAAAGCTTCTTAAATGTAACTAAAACCTATTTTTCCTCAATCCTCAAATTAAAATAAGAGGAGAGTCAAATCCAACAAGGGGGCAAGAAGAAGCATACGTCTAGTGACTCCAGTCTCAAACATCACTAACCAGTCACCTGACCCGAGCAAAGAGTGATATAATGATATATTTTGGGATACTTGATGATAAATATCTTATATATAATTTTGTGTAAAAAAAATTTATTAATGGCCCCCCTCAATTATGGATCCTGGTTCCGTCCCTGATTACAGTACGTAAAATTAGTGGTGAAAAAATGAACAATACCTAAATATGGGAATGAAAATTGCAATTTTCTGTTACCCATGCATTTCTTGCACAATTAAACGTACACAAGATTGTGCATTAAACTTTAAGATTATTGAAAACCAAGTAATATGATAACCGAAAATAAAGTATAATCGAATCATTTATTCTCAAACTATCATCGATTTATTCCATGCCTGATTAATTCCAGTATTATCGAGAATTCCAGATCCTCCAGATGCGTAATTTACACCTCTGATGAAATCCGTAGAATTTGCAGTTGCAAATGGTGGAACTGATTCGTTAAAACCCAAGAACTCAGCTGCATTGTTCCACAATAAATTAGTAAAATATTAAATATATATATATATATATATATATATAATTATAAATTTAAAATCTAAATTAGTGAGAGTGATGAAAAAAAACCAAGAAAATCAGGCATATTTTTGCCATTGGAGAATCTGCCTGTTGCAACACCACCTGGAAAATCAATTCCATAAGGGAAATAATTTACTTTGGCCTTTGTAGTAAGATTATTGTTATTGCCATTATCAAAAATTGAATCCCCAAAAAAGAATAAGCAAGGAACTTGTGCTTGCCCCAGAACTATACTTATACACTCAAAAATAAAATATGAGATCGAAATAATAAGATATAACTTTGTAACAATGGGAGCCATTTTTAAGAAAAAATAGGACCACTTTAATCAAATTATTTGATATTATATAAACATATTTCACACATATATATAGGGAACTAATTAGCAAATAGACTGCTCCTAACTACCTATGTGTAGATTGTCCAAAATGCTATAGAGAAAGATTATCTTATTATTATTCTTCTTATTTCTTCTTCTTTTTTTCTTTTTTTTTGGTTGATTGATTCTGTTTTTAATTAATGTATGAGAGAATCTAAAATCTAATGGAGTCGCACTTCTACTTATTGGTCATTACTGATTAGAGTTATTTTATAATTTGAACTTGGGCCCGGCTATCCGCACCCCATGAAGTACTAAACACACCCTATTTTTTTAATTTTTTATTTAAAAAATTTCAAAAAATAACAAAATTACAATTTTACCCTTATGAAAAGAAGTGTGTTCGACTGGTGGTTGAACACAGAGAGGTGTGTTCGACCATGGTTGGTCGAACACACCTCGAACACACCTCTCTATGTTCGACCACCAGTCGAACACACCTCTTTGCGTTCGACAGACCAGGGTCGAACGGGTTCCAAATTTGTTATTTTTTTCGTTCTTTTTACACTATTTCACACGATTATTGTATAGTTTGTTAACTCATAAAATGATTTTTCATACATTATCCCCTTACAAATTCAAGGTTTAAGAAAAGAAAAAAAAAATTTGAAGAAGAGAGAAGAAGCAGACGAGCTGCACAGGGAAATAAATTTGAAATTTTTTTTAATTCATAAGGGTAAAATTGTAATTTTAGTATTTTTTGAAAATTTTAAATCATTTTTTTTAAAAAGGGGTGTATTTAGAAATTTTTGGGGTACGGATAACCGGGTCCTTTGAACTTTTTGGTAGATTCTAATTAGAAACTTTTTTCCATAGTCACTTAGAAAGTATGTATATTCGGATTATGAAATATTTCCATACAATATCTCAATTAAATGATTTTCTTGAGTTTCGTCGTAAATTAAGAAATCTTAAAATTGGATAAAAAAAATTGTCCTAAAGAAATCTTATGATCAGAAGTAAAATAAAAAAGATCAATGTATAATGTGTGGGATAAATATGAAACAAATTAAATACGATAAGTAGAGAACTAATAATTTTTTTTATCAGATAATGATTAGAGATCAATTTAGAACAAAATTCTGGATTATTTTTTTCAGTAAATTTGATGGAATATGAAATCAATCTTTCACATTTTTTAATTGTATATAATTCTGTTAAGAACTATGATCAGTTTAGAATTTATTATAGATTGAACATATCCAAAAATGATGATAAATTGGTTTTTGAAATGATGATGAACATGCCCCTTCAAAGT
This sequence comes from Scutellaria galericulata, assembly GCA_946896805.1. NCBI lineage: Eukaryota > Viridiplantae > Streptophyta > Magnoliopsida > Lamiales > Lamiaceae > Scutellaria > Scutellaria galericulata. Next base: position 1,311,583 of record OX335785.1, read on the forward strand.
CCTATGATCTTTCATCCTGTGGTTTTTCTGCAAAAAGTAAAGATTGTCATTACTAAAGTAAAAACTATCTCTATGTTAAAAAAAAAAAAAAAATCAAATAAAATAACATTATAAATAAAACTTTATGAGAGTAAAATGTCAACAAATTATAAAGTTAGTATGTAAGATTTTTGTCTTATTGTACATGATTAATCAATTAATTTTTAATAAATGATTACTTGGAAGTTATATAGGGAAGAAAACAGTACATATTTCTAGAATCAGTTAAGTGTATCTCTTCGTTTTATTTTTTATTTATTTTAATATCTCAATGATTATGAAATCTCAAATTGACATTTCATGTCTCTCTAGATTCCTTATGTCCATCTTCTTATTCCTCATCATCTTCCTCCTCCTCTTCTTCATAGATTTAGAAGATTAATCATATATCACGATTTCGTTGGTTAAATTATTTTGTTACAATAATTTTAAACATTATAAATCAATTATCTCAATAATACAAAATCATTTGCAGAAAATTGAAATGTTCAACATTATATTAAAGAAAAAAAAATGATGAAATCGTGAATTACGTTTTTTAGATTTTAAATGTATATTCCACATTACAATGATGCATTTAGTTATACAAGTTATAATACCTTAACTTTCAATATAAATTAAGTAATAGCTTCAAGTTATATGGTTAATATATCTTATCTTTAATATTTGCTAAAAGACAACTCCAGATTGACACATGTTAACTTGTGAATTATATGTTGTTCAATTTTGCTAAAAAATTTTACCTTATCTTTAATAATTTATCATTCTTAAATTTATATTTTGTTTACTTCTTAATTTTTATTATTAATTAAAATTAATTAGGAGACTCGCTTTTATTATTGTATAGATTTTGTTCTTCTATTTATACATTTTTCTAAATGAATCATTTTGGAGATTATAAGGCCATGAATACAAACCTAGACAATATATATTACATTATGTTTAATATTAAATATGAGTTGACACTATTTTTTGACAATTATTTATACTTATTAGTCATTGTTTTATTAATTTCACTTATATAATTTGCTTTAGTTCTTTTTTATTAAATAAAATAATATTTTTCAGATAAACAAGAAATATTTTTCAATAAAACAAGCCATTAATACATTTCGATAAAATAAACTATACATTTAGATTCTACAAGTAAGAACCTTTAAATAAAAGTAATACTTTTTAATTATTAAGTAATACATTCTGATAATATAAATAATATCTTTTATCAAAATTAACAAATAGGGTATTGACATGCAAGCAAGTTCAGATAAATGCAAACACAAGTGAACCAGTCATCTTAACTGCCTAACTATGATGAATTTATGCTTGCATTTAGTGCCATAGGATGCATTTATAGTCTAATTTAATAATACCCACTTGTGATTGAGTAAAATCTGTTTATATTAATGATCTCAGGAGCATATAAAAACTTCCAATTGAAAAACATGATAACATTTCGATAAAATTAAGGGTTCATTTCATTTTTCAATTTGTATTATGAAATGTCAGGAGCATATAAAATCTTTCAATTGAAAAACTTCATAATACTTCCATAAAATTAAGGGTTAATATCATTTTTCAATTTGTATTATCCATGTTTTTCAATTTTGCATTTTAAACTTTTTTTTTTTTTATCACAATCTATACTATACATTTTGTTTACTTTTGCAACACCCAGCCACATTTCGAAAAAAAAAAACAAAAAAGAGGTTGCATTTCGAAAAACTCCTAAACTTGAGGTTCAATTGAAACTAACTAGAAAAAAAAAAAAAAAAAAAAGTTGTGAATTGAAAAACGATCATAATTTAAATTGACTTTTTCATTTGATCATTTCTCAAATTACACCCTAGTGCACTGAATTTTAACTTTGCAACACTCTTAATGGTAAGAATCTTATATGATTTTGTAAGAATCTTATAACCTCACCAAACACGTTAATAATGGTAATTAAACATCCTAAATGAATTCAACCTATACCTAAATACAATAAATTTTAAATTCAGCCAAACATCCTCCTACTAACAGTCCACATAGTTATATACCCCATTAAAAAGACTCGAGTAGTCAACTTGATAATATTTTAACTTATATCTAATTAACCACAATTAATGAAATAATCGTACCTAATAAATATTGGCAAAGGCGTACGCAGCCTGAAATAAATTAAGCATGTGATTTGCATTTTGTGGGACATTTATTTTCTTTGGTAATTAAAACCTCGTATTAGCTAAAGATTAATTAGTGATTTATTGACTTATTGAAGATATATCTAATATTTTTGAAAAATAATAAAATGGAGATTATAAAATTTAATGTCTTGCTTTTTAAAATAAACATGTAGACGACTTAAGGGTCGATATGTCAAACATAATTTAATAGCAATTACATATGAAAAGGTTATGAAGCAATTAAATAAGGAAGAATTTCACAAGAAGGCTGCAATTTACTTGTTGGTAGTACTGTCAAACGGGCCAACGGGGCGGGCCGGCCCACAACTCACCTTAACCCATTCTTTGGCAGGATGAGGTGGGGCGGGCTTTTTATATGACGGGCCTCCAAATTCTAACCCAACCCAACCCACCGACAGGCTGCGGGTTAGGTGGGCCAAACCACTTGAATTTTTAAATTTTTTTCCATTTTTTTAATTTTTAATTTTTCTTTTCTAAAAGATAATATTTATAATATTTTTTTACCCTTTACTCAACCTTATATGTATTGATTATAGAGTGACACTCCTGTGCACAAGGTGCAACAATACTGTTATATTATATGAAGTGATACTGTTATATTAATATAACAGTATCACTTCATATAATATAACAGTATCACTCATATAATATAACAGTATTACTTCATATTAACAGTATCACTCATATAATATAACAGTATTACTTCATATAATATAACAGTATTGTTGTGCACAGATTTGGATCCGTGCACCTTGTGCACAAAAGTTTTTGCCTTGATTATATGTAAAAAAAAAAAACATTATAAAAAGTAGAAATTTCTTTAAAATTCTTTCATTAATATAAAAAAGTGACTAAATTTAATATATTAAATATCATTACTTGCTTTAGATGGTAATTTGTGTCATTATTATACATATTTCATAGATGTATAAAATAAAATAAAAATTAAGACGGGCCAACCCACTTGGCTCACGGGCTAGCCCGCCCCGCCGAGGCCCGCAAAAGGCGGGCTCCGAAATGCTTAGCCCAACCCTCTATTTTGGCGGTGCGGGGTGGGCTGGTTCAACGGGCCCACCCCATTTTAACGGCTCTGCTTGTTGGTTTATCGATGATGCTAGGTCCCATTTTGATATTTCTCAATTTATGGTTTAATATAATTTTATTTCATAATTTGAAAAATTAAATTAAAATGAGTTCTCAATTCAAGTATAGAATGATAGAAGCCACGCACCGAGGGAGACAATTGGGCTACTTTTTCATTTTTCGTTCTATATTTATTTATTTCACAGATCCAAACGAAAATTAATTATTTCAATCTATTTTTTCCAAATTCATATTTTTATAGAATAGGAAATTCAAACAATAAAAATTAGGAATTGATACACAGTAATTAACGAGAGAAATATTCTTCTCTCACGAAAAGAGAGAGATATATGAAATATTTTTGCATTATTTAATTTTATAAGAAATTAAAAATAAAAAAAATAAAAAAAAGGAAATCATAGTCGTTGTGTTATTGGTATCCTCCTTTATGTTTGAATTGAGATCAAATTTTCATATAGATCCTCAAATTGAGAAATGAAATCGATTTGACCCCAAATTAAGAAATTTCAAAACTTAGATCTAAGGTTAAGAACCAACGAATAAATTCAGCTTTATTGAAAAAATATTCATTCTAACTTAAAGTTTCAAATTGAGAAATAAAATTAAATGAAATCCTGATTTGAGAAATCTCAAAATTTGAGATTAAAATCGAAAACTAATAAATAAATGGAAATGGAGAATTTATCAAATAAATAATTAGGATAGAAAAAATCTCCATTTAAACAAAGCATTTTTTGATTCGTGCATAATTAAGCCCAAAATATTAAGTATCTTATAAGGGATTACAATCAGTCCTAACTTGTTTCGAGCTAAACCAGCTTCAAATTAGTCAATTTTATTTTAATGGACACATGAATTTTGTAAACATAATTCAACAATATTGGATTATAGCCAAATGGGTCACTATTGGACTTCGAAAAACCAGGCCCATAACACATATGGAAATTAAATTTAAAAAAAAAAAACCAAAAGCATAATTCATTCATTTCATATACTGGATTTCAAGTCACTTTATCCAAACACATCCTTCTATTGACATAATTCTAAATCCTGGATTTAAATATTTCTAAATTTTAATATATTATTATTTTAGCTATTGCTCCATTTTAAAATTTCAGATCAGAAAACTGTTAAGAGGCCCAAAGCATTCAGAAATTGCCATCAAATATCAAGCTGGGCCCATTACCTTAGAGTGAGCTAGGTACGCGCCCAACAATTATAGGCCCATTTCTATTAATATACTTCAACATTGTATATATTTTCATAATGTTGTTTATCAAATAAAATAAAATAATCAGCATATATGTATGCTAAGAAGTAGAAAAATGAGACCATACTATATTGCAATGCTTTTACATCAAATCACCACCATTTTCCTCTTAGGAAATTACCAAAACCCACATTGAAATGATCAATATTACACATAAGCAACAACAACTCAAAATTCTAACACTTATAAAAACATCAAATGATTAATATATAACAATATTCTGTATTAGTATCACTAAAACAAAAACTTATATGAGATAATACGTTCAATCTTCACTCGTCTTCAGAGTTGAGCCAATCGACTAATATCAAAAGGATACGCATCGGATCCCTTTTGAGCACGGTATGATCGCCTCCCAACGACGATATTTGCAGCTTCAGTGGGATGAAATGCATCCCAAAAGAGATATTGGTTTCTGTTTTGGCATGGAGTTTGAAGAGGAAGACATGTAATTTGGCCATTGTTCCTCCCCACACCACAGCAACCAGCATTTGTCACTTTTAAACCTAAATATCCAAGAAAAAAAAAAAATTGGTCATTGTTGTTAGGCCATAATTTATTTGGTCATATTTAGTTGATACCCTAACTTTGGGTACTTTTGTCATTATACAAGACATGTAGCATGTCAAAAAAAAAAAAAAAAAAAGGTTAATTGTTTGAAAAATCATAATATTTACTCACATTGTCGTTGTAACGAAACTTTACTTTTCTTTATTGGTCAAAATAACATAATCCTATATATATATAGTATGTTTTCTGACATCAGTCATTGTCTGAAGAAAAAAAAAAATTGTGCATTCGATTTAAAATATAAAACATTCCTGAAGTTCTTGAAGTTGAACTTTGTGAAACTTCCATGTTTGCCAGATGACGTGTCCGGGCAATTGAACATTTTTTACAAACTGAACAAAGTCAAAATACATACTATATATATAAGGTTATATTATTTTGACCAATAGTGAAAAGTTTGGTTAAAATGTCAATTCATGTAAAGGTGTGATTTTTTCCAATAATTAACCCAAAAACAAAAAAAGTATTGATCATAAAATATAAAATCATTTTTTTTTTTTTGTCACAATTAATTAGCTACTTGAATTTTACATGATTTACACTTAGGAAGTAGCCGATGCGCTAATTTTTAAGGGTGTTTTTGTCATTTTACGTAACATGTAGCATGACTAGAAAAAAGTGGTGGGATATGAAAATGAACATAATTTTGGTATTGAATGAAATGCAATTTAGACCAACGAAAATGAAGTATGAAGAATTGAGGGATTAATAATTACCAAAAGCTGATGGGCTGTCAATCAAATCCTGAAAAATTCCATAAGCATCAATGTAGATAAACTTTGAATCTGGTGTGTTTGAGTTGAATTCATCAACCAATGCCTTTAATTTGTTGTTGAATATCTGATTCGCTTGGTTGATCCTTTGCACACACGTCGAGCCATCGGGGCTGTTCTGGGCCAACGCGTTTGGGCTGCATCCGATTTGGCCCACTCCGATCAGTACAAACTTCCTCGCCCCGTTGTTGTACAATGCCTATATAACATAATTTGGTGAAAAAAAATCAAGAATTGACAACAGTTATGTTCTAAAAGACGTTAGGCGCTAGCTGGTCAGGCCCGATATGACCAATTTTGCAGGGAAAAAAGTGGGGCCCACATATTGAGGTCTAACGTCGAGATTAGGTCTTACCCTCAATTGCTCGGTGTATTGTTGAATGAGAACATCGGCATATTGTTCGGGCGAGTATCGACTACTAGTCGAGTAGTAAAGAGGCATGAAATAGTTGTTAAGGTAGTCATTGCTACCAACTCCTATTGAGTATATGCATTTGCTCAAATAATTTGCAGCAGAATCTTGATCACCAAGTATATTCACTACTTGTTCAACTGTAGTCTTGTAGTTATTTACTTGTCCAGAAAAATCAATTCTTTGACCCTAATACACAATAAAATAAAATAAATTATTGTGTATAATCGAATAATGATCAAAATGTTGATATATATTCATCTAAAAGTACCAATTGTTGGCCAGTTTCTGATCTAATCCCAGCAGCAGCAGATGCATAGTTCACTCCCCTAAGTATTTGTTGGCCACGCGCCGCGGCGTACGGTGGAATGTGGTCGTCAAACCCTAGTAGCTCAGCTGTAAATGGGAAATATATATCCTTTAGAGCATCACATTTTTAAGTCGACTTGAGTTGATTTGTCAGACTCTAATATTATCGATTGAGTTGTACGTATATGCATAAATCGTTTTTAGTAAAATCACTAATCTTTCTAAGAAAAGAATTAGAGTCGAGAAAATAAATTTTTCGGTTTGGAATTTCACTCAAAAACGAAGTACCTATTTTAGACTTCAGTAAATCAAAAAATTCGAATGTTGAAAAACTTATTAGTTATCAAATGATATCATTAATTAACACGTGACATGTATTAAATGTCGTAAAACAATATGAGATGTAGCACCAAATGTAATAGAAGATCTGAATAACTTATTTGTAACGACATTTAGAAGAGCTAGCTTACCAATGACATCGACGGTAGTTTTACCATTGGAGAACCTTCCGGTGGGCCCGCCGGGGTAATCAATCCCATAAGGCATGTAATTAGCTTTAGCCAAGGATTGAATATTGTTGTTATTCCCATTGTCCACCAATGAATCACCAAATATAAAGTAGCAAGGCACTTGAGGCTCCGCCGCCACGCCGCCATAGTAGAGGCTCGCCGCCACCACAAGCGCCACCATCCATTTTCTTACCCCGAACCCCATTGTATGTAAGCAGAATGTTTGTTGAGGGATCGAATTGAAAATAAAAGAAGCAAATCGGAATGTCGAAATTAAAGGCAATGGAGATGATTTGCAATGTCTTAAAGGCATGAAGATGTAGGTATATATATTGCAGATTTTGAACAAACAAGATTGCCAATGGATGCATTTTAATTATTGTACATACCAAACTAAATACAGTTAGCTTGGTGCATTGATTGCACGCGCATGAGATTTCTACAATGGTACTAGTGTGGATTTGGTGTCTTAAAATTACTGACAAGTACCCTTTGTTTGACATTTACAAAAGTTGTCTTGTATTCTATATATAAAATTACATATGATCGAGTAGGGATATAATCAAGTCTAATTCAGTTGATACACTAGAAAGTTTGAGCTCGAGTTCGATTCAAAAGATACTCGAAGCTCAATTCATCAAGCTCGAATTAGACTCGATCGTACAATTGATCAATTCGTTTATCTTATCCAAGCTCAACTCGATTATATACAAACTTGTTAAAATCAAGTTCAACTCGCCAGAACTTGATTGGTTGTAAAATATTATAATATATTTTATAATTCAATTAAGAAGCGAGAACTTGATTGGTTGTAAAAATATTTTAATATATTCAGACTCCACTTAATTACAAATATCCTAAATTCCATAGAGCTTACAACTCTATTGAGTAGCTCGAGTTTGAGATCAAGTGAAATCGTCTTCTTTTTTCTTTTTTTTCTACTTGATTATACCTATATACGAGTTTTTAACTAGTACACTTAATAAGTATACTATTTTATAACTATCGATCGATAATATATAAATTCAGTTAGAGAAAAAGAAAAAAAATCGACTTAAGAGAATATAATTATAATAATTTAACAAAAACCTAGAGACATGTTAAATCTATGTTAATCTCGTTAAAGTTAATTTAAACACATGCATACACACTCTTATGTATATATGTCTCAATTAAGTATATGTAAATTTACACTTTATATAACTTCAGTCGATGATTATCTCAAAGAAGAAAGAAATGGAATCAAAGTCGACAAATTCACATGAGTCTAGGGTTCTTGAATATGAGCCATTTGGTAGTTAGCAAACGATCGACCAAATTTAATGTTTGGACAAAGTCATGAGAAATAACGTTAATTAATTTATGTGGAAAATAGATCTCCAATTTCCCATTACCGACTGCACATGCTTGGAGGATATTAAAATTCACGTATTCTAAATTATTGGGTTTTCAGCTGTTAAATCATTTACTATAAAATTGTATTTTATTTCATTTTTGTATTTTTAATTTATTAAATATGGAATAAATTGAAATATTATATATATATATATATATATATATATATATATATATTATCCGCTCACTCTCATTATGATGATTCTTGGATTTAAATTTATTGAGAAATTGATTAACTATTCTAGAATTTTCACTAAAATTAAAAGAAAATGAAGCTATATGTACTTTTTTTTTTAATCTAAATTGTCTACAATCGTCAAAGTATTGAGAAATATCGAGCTTGAACCCATGTAGGAAAAATCAGAATTGTGATGACCAAATTTTGAACCTGGATCACACAAATTTTCTAATCTTTACTTCTTTCCTTCTACTCCCTCTAACTCATTAAAAAACATGTCTTTCTTTTTAATTTGGATAATTCGGGTTCTTTTTAACTTGTATAATTCAAGTTCAAATTCTCGCTTATCCAATCTACATCTTTATAAAAATGGAAATACAACTTGAGGTACAAGACTCATGTTATCGATGTTATACCACATTGTTGTAATGCTATATACAGCGTGTGTGTGTATATATATATATTAACTAGTTTTTTGAAGTGAATTCTATCAAAAAATGGCCATAATATTGAAATTAAAAATTATGCTAGCTGGAAAATAGCAATTAAGCAGAAAGTGCATGGCTCCATGCATGGATGTCACAAAAAGAGAGGATATGAAATTGACAATCAAAATATATTGCAATTGACTTAGTAACATTTATTGCATATGCCAAATAGTCTTTGTAAAACTGCTGTTCCAATTAACTGAGGCAGTTGAGCAACCACATTTTCTGACCAAGTCCAATTCACTCTAGTAGTTGTCTTCCACAACATATGTCGATTCTATGAAGAGAGAGAGAGAGAGAGAGAGAGAGAGAGAGAGAGAGAGAGAGAGAGAGAGAGAGAGATATATATATATATATATATATATATATATATATATATATATATATATGCCTTAATAATGATCAGTTTCAATCACTAACACCTTTAGTCCATGTTTTTCAAACAACTTTATGTGCTTTTATTGTGTTTTTTGTCATAATTAATTAGTCTCCTAGCCTCCCAACTATTAATTATAATTTATTTATTTATGTAATTATAATGTGGAATGCAACTATGAATTAAAGATCGTGTGAAGCTTTTGGGCCCAGGAAGATTAGTCAAAATAGGGCTTGTGCCTGGGCTTTTATAACTCTGCCACAAGAAAGGCAATCTGGGCTTATATTTTGGATTTAATCGAATCTGGCCATATACAGTGTTGCATATAGTAAGAACATAGTATTTTTTAAGTAACTCAAAATAATAATAATAATAATAATAATAATATTGATGAATTGATAATTACATATATATACTACTTTGAGGTTTGATCTATTATCCAAAAAAAACAAACAATAATAATAACAAAATCTAGAAAGTTTTTAAATTACAATTATCTCCCTTTGGCATGGTTTGTGGGTCGTGGCCCCGTGTGACACAAAAAATCGTTATTTGTATACGAATATTAAATGAGATGTGTGACTAAATGATTGAGCTCATTCATTAAAATTATTATTATTATTTCTTGCTATAAAGGAATTTCCTTATCCAATTTTGCTACTTTAAAATTTTGGCTTTTGTTATTAAAATTTAATAAAACGTAATTGCTATTGGGGCTAAGTGTGCATCATAATGTAGATTAAGAAATATATATATATATATATATATATATATATATATATATATATATACTCATGCAAAAGGCAAAAATAATTTTACAAGAAGATGACACTTCCAAGCCTTCTATTGCGTAATCAATCTTGTTCTTCTAAAAGCAAATTTGTACGTCAACTCATCTCCACCCTTGAGGGATTTGTAATTTTTGTTTTTAAATAATTATGGTAAATTGAGTAATTTAATCTTATATGTATTATTTTAATAATATTATTGAAATTAATGAAAATCAATGGTATATATTAGAAAAAAATTATGATCTTTTATCGAGTTTTCTTGGAAATGTAAGCCAAATTAATTTAGAACCTACACTTTACTTTTTTAAATGATCTAGGAAAGTACAGATACAGAAATTATAAATAGAATATGCATTATAAGAAATATTAAAAAAATAATATCTAAAAAGAAGTTGCATAGACAAAATATAGGCACTCTAGAATTTTAAGACATGCAACATTAAGAATTACAAACGAGACATCAACTATCTCGCCAAGATGTTTCTTATAGTAGAACAATGTTGGGTTGTGTTAATCCTTCACCAGGTTTCTTGAAATGTAGCATTTTGTCAGCAAAAACAGAGCATTGGCTGTGGATTCATTTTGCATGATGAGAGTGAGTCGTTTATTGCTTGTAGCGCATCGTATTGGAATGGATTGCTTGAAGTTAGAGAAGGTGAGGCTCTTGGCTTGAAGGAAGTTTTGTCTTAGGTTCATGGACTTGGGTATAAGAAAGTTGTTTTTAAAATGGACGTCAAATAAATTGTCGATGCGATTATATTTTCACAGGAGAGATTTCCATTATTCGAGAGTGTCAAGTTATTATGAGACATAATTCGTACTAGACTATTCAATTTGTTTATAGAACTGCTTATGAGATTGTCCATGTGTTGGCAAGGAATTCTCAATTTCGCTTTAATCCTTGTGTTTAGAACTCTTGACCAAGTTGTATTGATAATCTTTTAATTTCGTATTGTTATTAGGTTTCTACGATAAAAAAAAATTATAAAAAAAAAGTTCTTAATTTAATGAAAAATTACAAATTTTATATATTTAAACTCTATTTTGTATTAAAGTGGTTCATTCCACTGTTTAACTCATTGGGGTCAATGGTGAGGTCCTCAACTTTTCGACTCTTTATTTATTATTTTAAATGAGAGTGTAGTATAGGAAATAATAAAGACTACAAAATTTGAATATCTTGAGTTCCAATTCTGGTGAATCTAATATGTACATTAATTATATATAAAAGTGGAGATATTACTTAAACCACAAGGCTCGTTGTAATTTAGAACTTTCATTAATTTAAATTATTTTTTATTATTTCAACCAAAATAATTCTATTCCAAATAAAATAAGACATACATTATAAGGCAATATTCATATTATTTTTTTAAAAAAAAATCTTGAAAAGAGAAAGGTGTCTATTAAATTTAAATATTTTATCTTATTTTTAACGAGTCAAAACACTAGTAGTCTTTACTAAAATTTTGGTTTATATTGCAATATTAAATGTCACTTTCTTGTAACGAAAAATATCACATAAGATTATCTATTACATTACACACTCCATCTTTTTTTTAATATAAAATCTTCATTGAAGGCTAACAAAATCATTTAATTGCATATGATTGTCAGATAATTTAAACACTAATCTAATCAAATATATTGGATTGTAAGTTAATATGTAGTAGAGCTATAATATCCATTTACAATCATGATAATTTATCCATCTTGATATAAATTAATATACAAATTATTTGTGTTATAAATCTAATTTAATTAATTTTCACATCACATATTTTAAATAAACAGGATATTTATATATGTATCAATGATGGACATATTAATATATATATATATATATATATATATATATATATATTATACGTGGATAAAAAGATGTCACCTTCACTTAGAAAGTGCTATGTCTTGGTGGAAACTACAAATATTAGTTAAAGTTTATTACTAGTTTAATTAGTTAAACTACAAATAAATAAATAAATATATATATATATATATATATATATATATATATATATATATATATATAACTAGCTCGCCAAATAATAAATTCCTAAAAGCATGATTTGATTTTTCCACAATTGATGCAAACTAATATAAAATCAATTGGCCCCGACATACACGTGTCCAAAGTCCAAACCTTACAATCTTGATTGTTAGACGAATAATCAATAAACATATAATATATACCTAATCACATTAATCATAAAATACACAAACTTATATGAGATTATTTTACGTAAATAATTTTATGAGATGGAATTTTATAAAATTCACAAACTCATTTTACAAGTAAAACTCTTTTGTATAAATTGACTAGCAGCAGTCACATAATCGAATTGGATGACCTCACAATGATATTCTTATTTTTACGATATAACGAAGTCCAAACTCGTAACAAAATTAATGACAATAATAAGGTATACAACAGATTATATTTTTTTCTTTTGAAATAAAAAAAACATTTTAGCTTTATTTTTTATTGTTTGGAATAAGTATGAATATGCATTACTTATTATACATATTTCATATAGTGATAATTATATATTTTATCTATTTGAAGTCAATCCAACTTGTTATGTCCCATGACCTGTAGCGAGACACAATGGGTCGAGCCGCTAGAAGAACAAAATTTGGTCACTGCTAACTTTTCTCTGTGAATTTTTTTTTCTTTTGATTTTAATATTTAATCAATTGTCTTTGTCATAAAGTTATCTCAATAATCAAAAGAAATTGAATCATGTTCACATAATCAGTGGCGGATTCAGGATTTTATCTTTGGGAGACGAGGAAGCAAATGTATATGTGAAAAGTCTAAATATAATATTGAAACTATACCTATAAATTTTCTATGATTATATATCTACATAAAAATATATATGTCAAACTAATTTATGACAAAACATATATATATTGATGAGGAAATATAACAATAAGATAAGAAATAAGGTAAAAATATATGATCTCATTTGAATTTTAGGGGATGACTGAATATAATTATTTAAAATATTTTAATAAAAAAAATTCTCAAAATATTGTTAAAGCCGGTTTTTGTATTGGTCTCTTGGAAAAAATGAAAATATCAATGATATTTCGAAATATTTGCATCCATGGTTATAACTCATTGTATATATTATAAAGTTTGAGGTAATTTTCGAGGTATGTGCATATGTACATTAGTATAATTTGTATAGTAAATAAAGTATTTAAATTGAGAAATATGAAATATGTTGTTGTGTGGATTGTGTATTATTGTTAAGAAGATATTATTTGAGTGCATAAAAAGAGATCCAAATTCGTAGGCCTCAAACCACACACCACAATATGAAGCCGTGACCCGCAAGCTACACCTTCCCCTTTTTTTGCTTCTCACTATTTTACAATAATCATTATTTAATTATTAAAAATTAATATTAAAATTAAAATGTTAAATTAGAAAGCGGGGACCGCACTCAAACGCCATTTCGATGACGTCACCCATAATCAAAGTGTACTCACTACGATTCGCCATTCATTCATTCCTCTACAAATCCCCTCAACTTCCCCCCAATTTCTCAATCCCCCAAAACCCTAACCTTTGCATTCATCTCCAATGGCGGAAGAGGAATTCCAGGAATCCGACGTCGTATTCGACGAAACCGAGGACGGCGGTGATCATCGCGACGGCCGCAGCTTTCCGTCGGCGAAGAGGCGGAAATTGAAGGCGGCGAATGGGCGGAGCTCCGTTCCGGTGAGTATTCCGGTGAACGCGTCGCGGAATAAGTGGTTCCGCGAGCTCGACGACGGCGACGGCGGAGAAATGGTGCCGCCGCACCTCATCATAGGGCGGCGCGTTGCCGGGAAGATGCTGGCGTTCTCTATTTGCACCGGAAATGGGAGGATTCTGAAGGGCAGAGGTTTGAGTGAGTATCGTAATTCCATTCTCAGAATGACTGGATTTCTTGAAGCTTGAGTTTCCAAACCAGCTTCGACACAAAGAGAAGGAGAATAACTTTTTTTTTTTTTTAATTCTCATTTTCGATCAATTAATTAAGTATTTTATTTTACATATTAATTCAATAAATATTTATTTTCACAAATTTGGAATTTTCGAGTGGGTTTTAACTTTTAATAATAAATATAAGGAAAGCTTTATAATGTAAAATATATACTTTTTATATGTTACAACATAATATTATCGAAGTAATTAAAATATAAATTATTTAAATAAAACATAAGATTGAAATAAATAACAATTGAAAATCATGTTACGTCAATTTATTTAATTATTGGGTTTTTGTAGTTTTTTGATGATTGATTCAGACATAGCATGTTATCCAGGGAGATAGATTAGGTTTCTGTTAGGCTTTGATGCGTAGGCTACTAGGCATTACATGATAAATACCTTTATGAAGATTTAGTATAGGATTCATGAAATATATAGAATTTGAAAAATGTATATATGAATGAGTTTAATAATGTATAAATTTTAAAATATTATATATATTGAAAAAAAATTATAATTTTTTTATACCATGTAATTCAATTTATCAATTAAATATGACATGTTTGATTGAAATATTATTTTAGTTGTTAAAACATATATTGCATTTGTAACGCAACATATATAATTTCCATATGTGGATTCAACTATAATTTAATATTTTATTATGTAATATAATGCAACATATATTACAATTATTTAGTAATGCAACATCTATTACAAAATGCAAGTCAAAGTTTTTCAAATAAATTTCATAGTGTATTTTAAAATTTAAACACTTTTTATTTTTGGTAAAAGTTTAACTTTTAAAATTTAAAAAAAAAAATTTATGTATACCTAGTTTTGAAAATCACTATTTGTTGTATTACGTGTCCTGATATTCATATTTTTCTATGAAAATAAAAGATTCAATTACTTAGATTTTTTTTTTTTTTTTTGATACAGGGGTGTAGAGATCTTAATTATTTTTAATCGAGGTAACTTCGTGGCATGTTTATCTATCAATCTACACACGAAAAATGAGAAAAATTATATAAGATGATATGATTTTATTAAATCTTTTTCTTAAAATAAGGTGAGTAGATAACAATGTAGGTCATTTTTCCTTACTCTTTTATACAAATCCAATTTATTTCTTATTTTTTTTAATCTATTCCAAAAATACATAAATTTACTTCCCCACCCTATACCAACCCACACATTCGAAGTGGTGCCTACAGTGGTCGAAGAGCAATATCCTATTCAATTTTGATATTCTATACAACATACTTTCAATTTTTTTTAAATATTCATAAAATATAATAAAATATTCAAATTTTTAATTTTTTTTATATAATAAAGTATTCTTTTTTTTAATTTTATCCTTTATATTTTATTTTTTTCAAATTTCATTCCAATTTTGATCGGAATTTTCAAAATCAATAACGCGGCCGTCGGAAGTTCTGATGTGCAGCCAAATTCCAGCTACCACATCAACGATATAAAAAATTTCAACCAAAATTGAAATGAAATTGAAAAAAAAAAAAAATTAAAACATAAAAGACCAAAATTGAAAAATGAATGAATATTTGGTTGCCAAAAAGTCAAAATCGTCATTACATACGTGACCAAAAGTTGAAGTTACCCCTTGTAAGAAATTTTAGCGAAATCAACCAACATGCAGAACATCATTAAAAAACGAGTAGTTCATAAATAATCAAAATTACTATCTAGCATTGCTTATCAAAAAACAACCAAGAACAACATTAGTCAAAACAAAACAAAACAAAATAAAAATGAAAATATGGCAATACTAATTGGATTCTCTCTATCATAATTTTGTATACTCAGATGCTGAATCCTAATGGCATTACACACTGTAACGATTCTTGGCAGCCCTGTCCAGCCTCTTTGCATCTGCCTGCATTAGAAGAACAGCATAAGTTTCTCAGAAGAAATTCTCATGTTGATATATAGGACTGGTTGAATATGTAAGAATTACATGAAAAATAAAACCAATTTGGTCATTGTAATCCAAAAACTCCTTCCACTGTCTTCCAATGCTCAGCTGGAATATTCAAGAATGCAATTTATAAGACATCAGCAATCAAATCTTTCAAGAAAGCTAAAAAGATCATCGTTTTGATCATCAGAAAAATCGATTTACATGGTTTCTTTTGTGTGCTAAAAACGAACCTGGGCAGCTTCGTTCGATGCATTCTTAGTCCAAAGGGCTATTTTCTCCTGCCTAGCTCGGACATTGACAACGGCCCCACATATTTCATCACCACAGTCAAATTGCTCTCCTATCATTGCCAACAACTGAATCCAACCCACAAGAGCAATTAGAGAGGCCATAGAAGATTCAAGTGGGCTGAAAATTTGATATGATGGAGAAAATAACATTGAATGAAATGAATAGAACTGTAATGTACCGTGTAGAGCCAACAAATATCAGATTTACCCCTGGAGAAACTGACTGCCCATTTACCCCCATTTGCACAAACAGGGTCTTCCCATTTTGGCTCGATTTTGTCTTTGAAACAATGGAAGTCTGCTCCCACTGCCAGCTTGCTTGGATGGTGTATATTGTTGTATACTCTGCAAGCCAATTCGATGATATATTTTCATGACAATTTGATACAAACAAGATCCGATGAGAACTGAAAACGAAAAGAGGAACAATCTGATGCTACTAAAATAGGTAGCAATACTCAAGAAAACAATCTTTCTGTCCACAAAACTATGATCATATGAGGGAAAGACAAGAAAACATAAACGAAATCACTACACATTAGAACGGCTACTTAGATACAAACAATATTCGATGACTAAATAGGTAGCAATATTCAAGAAAACCATCTTTCTATCCACAAAACTATGATCAAACATTAACACGATCTTGTGCTGAGGAAAAAAACACGAAAACATAAACAAAATCTCTATGTATTTGAACGGCTAGTACTAGTGCATCAGCCCCAATCTCACTATATCATTAGGATCATTGTTTTCACCATCTTTCCTTCAATCCACACACTCAAATTCACATCAGAGACGGCATTTCCATAGACCAATTTTATATATCATATAAGAACACTGAACACAGACGAAACACAAATCACACAGATAAGTCAGATTAATCATACACGACGCACATTTCACTGAACAACTACAGGATTTGGCGAAAATGTTCAGTTTCTTCATTCCGATATTCAATTTCTCACAGGCAATTTAAAAAATTCGACAAATAGAAATTCTAAAAATTCGAGAAATACCTAATTGGTACGCAATTGAAACTGAATCCTAATTAGAAATACCTCCAGAAATCTTCGACGGAAGAGAAGGTATAAACAGGGCGAATGGAGCTTCCCCAAGCTGCCTGCCTTGATTTGGCGGAGGGATTGTCGAACCAGAATGTCCAGGCGTTCTCCAATGGATGCCTTTTAGGCGGCGGAGCCACCGCTTTCGCCGCCGCTTTGTTTGAATCGCCGGCGACGGACTCCGCTTCCTTCCCCTGCGAATCTCCTTCATTGATCGCGTTGCTCTTCTTCATTGATGACTCCGATCCTTCCTTATCGACAGCAATCGCTGGCTTATCGGATTCTTCAACCATTTCTCGATTGTTTGTTGTTCAGTTTTTTCAGTTACTGAAAATGGTAGCTATCATGCAGACTCTCCCTCTCCCCCTCTTTAAAATATATTAATAAAATTAAAAAAATTAATTTAAAAAAAAAAGGGTAAGGATATGTTTGTTTTGATTATATTTGTATTTCATTGTTTTTAATTTGTGATGTTATTAGATATACGGTATTATTAGATACATGTAGTATATTGTTATTATTTTGAAATAACAAATGAATACAAATAAAAAATCTACATTTATTTTAAGACTCAAGTTCAAATTTGAACTTACATTTATTAACACTTATTTTTACAATTTTAATAAATTTGAATTCATATATTGACATTTCATATTTCACAACACATATTTTCACATTATAATATACAATCATCAATCTTTTTTCAATATAGATTTTTCATATGCGGAACAATCCTACCATATATTGAATCCCTAAATAAACAGATAATTTCACTATTTAAGTATTTCATAATTAGGATTATTTTCGATCCATTTAAATCCTAACCAAATATATCAAGGATTTTGTATGAATTTTAATCATAGTAAAAATGAAAAAAAAATTATTCGAATTTGATTAATTTATAGTAAGGTCATTTGAATTTTTTTTTTTTTAAGTCGTATATAATCCCTCTATTTAAATTATTTGTTAAGATAGATTATGAATAAATTACCAGAATATCCTTTTTTGTAATATGAAAATATGGGTCTCTTTAAATACTTACATTAAATGAAGACCTAATATAAAAAATAGGGTTAGGACAAAATTGGGAGTGATAACCTAAAACAGTATAATTAAAACAAATTTTATTTCATCACACTATAGTTAATTAATATATAAATGAGGTATAATATATCAAGTGAATCCACTGAATAATATGGTATTTCTAAAATTATGTTGAAGGGCTATTTTTAATATAAAAATATAATTAGCCTTCCCATTTAGATCAAATCAAATGTAATTAATTATCTCTGTATAAAATATTTACACACAACTGACACAAGTGGGTTGGGCCCTAGCTGAAAAAAGATAAAAGAAAGCAATCATTGCTTCTTAATGGGTGGGTTTATAAGAATATTCTGTTTGGCCCACTTATAATGCTTTTAAGAAAGGCCTAACTTGAGATTGATACATAATCTTACATATAGTACACCACTTTAACCAACTAAGTTAAAAAAAAATGTAAAAGTAATTTGTCACTAGAAATAGGAGGGTATTTAATTGATTCATTTACTTGTATGTATGAATTGAGGTGTTTTCAAAATAATAATAATAATAATAATAATAATAATAATAATAATAATAATAATAATAATAATAATAATAATAATTGAATATATGTGTGTGTGAAATCAATAACAAGCTTCAAAATTAAACTAATGTATGTGACGAATAAGATTCAAAATAAGTAAAAAAAATTATATATGCATATTTCTTCTACACCTAGTGACTTCAAATTATGAACATAAATAGTATGGAATCCCAAACAATTCTTTAAAATATTGGATAGAAAATTAATTTATATGGGTCAAAATTGTTAATGGATTCACCGATTTCAATTGATTTTTAACAAGTGAATTTTGAATTTGTGAGTTTCTGAAAATTGGATTTGGTAAAAAGTAATAAGGTAAATCATGTGGCTGTCTTATATGAATTTTTATATTAATATAAACTTAGAAAAATATTTTTCATGTTTGATTAATCAAATTATATTTATAGGCTCAATTAAAACATGTCGATTTTCAGTCACAACATCTATTATACAGAAGAAAGTTAAGCCTATTGATGAATGCCATATAACTTTTTTTTCACACAATATAAAGACAAAGAAAAAAAAACATGTAATGCATCCATTGATTTCTAACAAATAAAACCAAAAATTATTTATGCAGAAAAATTTATAATTCTAACTGATTATCCAACAAAAATCTCAAAGTGAAACCTTAATTTTGTTTATTTGTTTTTATATTTCACTAATTTTACCAATTTTATTATTACTTTCATCACTTTTACCAATTGTATTTATTATTTATCAATTAATCCAGTAAAGCAAACACCAGTACACCACTACTTTAGCTTAATTCTGGGTACAATAAATTAATACATTTAATATATAGGCGATTTGATTCAGTACATTTAATCACGTTGACATTATTACTATGTTAATTTAATTTCTATTTTAAAATAATATATCAAGATTTCCATTTGATTCGGTACACTTCACCTAATTACACACCTTTATTAATATATCAAATCGACAATTAGTACAAAGATTCTACAATAATTAACAAGGATATTTATTATTCTAATTATATTACTCTCTCCCTTTTTAAAATATATTGTCACAATATATAACAAATAAAACAATATAAATTGATTTTAAGTTATTCTCATACAATCTAGGAATTTGCCATTGAGCCTTCTTGAGAAGAAACCATTGACATAATCTTCCATTTTCATGGTTGTGAAATTTTGTGGTTGATTAATTAAGAGAGAAGGAGATGGGCCCACATTTGCTTCAAAATTAGGGTTGAAAAACATTGCAATGGAAATTCTCTCTTTCTCTGAATTCACAGCTGCTCTGTGTTCAATGCTCTTGTATAAACCATTGCTTAATACCTGCAAATATTTACGTAAATAATTAATTAAAAAATATATCAAAATCTAAATGGAAATTCCATGCAAATGATACTCCAAGTAATCTGTTCTTGAGACACTAAACCCTAGGAATCCAATACTGCAAAATAATAGTAATATTTTATAATAAGCAAATATTAAAAGAGGTAGTTGCAATTAATTTACGAAATGTAATTGTGTTTTTTTATAGGCCAAATTGCCCTATGGTAATTCCTGCAATTAATAAGTATTCGATCAAAGTAATAATTAAAGACTTTGAATTCAATATTAGGGAAAACTTCAAAACTAGTCATGTAAGTTTGGATTTGTTGAAAGTTAGACCTATTAATTCAAAACTTATAATTTTAGTCCTACAAATGTGAAGATTTAAGATGTCAAAAGTAAGGAAAAATCGAGTTAAAATCCCTGAATGCAACTTTTGCAATCTCTAGCAAAATTCAAATTAAAATTGGACTTGTTGAAATACGTAGGACTAAAATTGAAATTTTTCGAATTATTAGGATCAGTTCCAAACAAGTCCTATATTACATGACTAGCTAGTTATGATATTTTTCCCCTCAACAACATAACAATTAATTTTTCATCATACTTCATCAAACATACACCAACAAAATACGAGATGAAACATCAGTTCGAAAAATGCATAGAGTTTAGGCAACAAACCTCAACAATGTCTCCCACATTGACAGCCATGGCTTGTGGAAGGAAGTTGACAGGCATCCAAATACCCTCTTTTTTAATCTGCAAACCTTCAACTCCATTGACTTGGAGCAATATTGTAAGAGCACTTCCATCAGAATGTGGGGTCAACCCCATTACCTTGTCTGGTTTTGGACATGGTGGGTAATAGTTCATCCTCACTGATTGCATCCCATCTTCAAACATCTTTTCCACTTCTTTCTTGTCTATTTTCAGGGCTTCTGCCATCAATCCCAATATAGCCATGGATAGATTTTGTAGCTCCAACATGTATGCTTCTAGGGTTTCCCTGTGTGAGTCGTTGGAACGGAATGGTTAGGGACGACGCGTGTTCCGAGGAACTTTTTCGTAGAGATGGTAAAGTGTGAAACAACGATGTTTTTGCACGAATTCAGTTACGGGAAAAAATCATTTTTTGGTTTTGTCCGAGGGTTCTTATATTCGAAACAAGTCTTATTTTAAAGAATCAATCATTTTAGTCATGCAATTGAAAAAATAAATGTCCAATTCAATTCTTTTACCACCAAAATTTTCGAATTATTATGGTTCATTTTTCCACATATGAGACACATCAAAGTTCGGAAAAAGCTAATGAAGTTGCGACATTCCAGTGGTAAATGGTTGAAATCCGACATTTTTTTCCAATTAGAGCGATTTTTTTAAAATTATACAATACTAATATTGGACATGAGTCCTGAGACAGGACGAAAAATGAAATTTTCTCATTTAATTATTTTTTTTTGGAAAAAATATTTTAATTAGTCCTGTTTCCTTGTTCAAAATTTATGGATCCCTACCTAATGATTAAATCCATTTTTAATCATATTTTTTCTTCTATATCCAAGAATTTTCATTACAAATCATGTACATAAAATAAGTGATTTCATTATATAATTGGGTGCATTAATACACACGTCTTAGAAGAATTAAAGGATCTGAATATTAATTAATTTACTAGTAATATATTTTGGTCAAAGATACCATATATAGTTCGTTTGTAGACTGACTCCACTGTCCTAAATTCATGTAACATGTATTTCATAATCAATTTAATTCATATACTATTT
Source organism: Scutellaria galericulata (assembly GCA_946896805.1). Lineage (NCBI taxonomy): Eukaryota > Viridiplantae > Streptophyta > Magnoliopsida > Lamiales > Lamiaceae > Scutellaria > Scutellaria galericulata. The sequence goes on from OX335785.1 coordinate 1,333,988, forward strand.
CATCAAATTTAACTCTTGTCCCCCTAACATGCCACACTGCTATTAATTTTACCAAAATGACATCATCAACATATACATGAATACTCATTAGTCAACAGAAAAATAAAAGACAAAACACGATTTACCATAAACACGATTTGCAATAAACGAATATCGATTATATGAATCTTATATATATATAAACTACCTGAGAGATGAAGGAAGTTGTGGAAAGAGATGAGGTTTTCTTCTGCAAATGGGATTAGTGACCACATAAAACCTGTCAGCCCATTCAACTTTCTCATAACCACTATTCTTAAGCTTTATTTGTCCATAACCCTCAATTTCTCCATTCCTTATTTTGTATTCCAATTTTTCTTCCAATGGCATCGCGTAAAATTCCTCGATCTCGTGCTTCAATTTCTCGAGCAACGAGCAATCTATCCCATGGTTCACGAGCTGCACCACAAAAAAAAAAAAAAAAAAAAAAATATCAAAGTTAAATATCGTCATCGGATCAGGCCCTGCAATAGGGCCCTGATCTGGACATTTGTATGATATTTTTCGTTTTATATATGCACTATTTAATTTTTATATGTACTATGAAAAATATATTAGTGTTGCAAAAAAATATAATAACCTGGAAAATGCCCCATTCTTTGCATGCTGAGTGCAACTTTTCGAGCTCTGAAACCTTGGTTTCATCATCAAGATCAAGAAAGCTTTTCATGTTGATTATAGGAACAGATGAATTTCTACGATTTTCGTCGAAAATCGCGGGTTCTTGATCGATCAAGTATTTTTCTGGGATTTCATTTGTGGGATTTTTAGCAAGCTCTTGAACGCTTGCAATCTGCTGGGAATCTGCCATTTTTGATGTGAAATGTGATATGATATGATTGTGAGGAATGAGCTATATTTATAAGGAGAAAAGCTTAATTGTATATTTAATAAAATTTGCTCAAATTGATTTATTGGCAAATTCAAAAGTTTAATAAATATGATTACCTCAATCCTACATAGATTAGTTGACCAGTTAGAGCTTTCCTTTTTCACCTTCTTGAAACGATAGTCAACTTTCTTTTTCTTACGTATAAAGTAAATGTTTTTTTCTTCCCCAAATTAACTCATTCTGTTTCAAAATAAAATAAAGGGAAAATTGTAATTTCGTCATGTAATTAAATCTTGTTAATTTTTCTTAATCACTGATTTTGTGTATTCTACTTTTGATCTTCTAAATATATCATTGTTCCCTCATTCCATTTAGTTTGGAATTTCGATTTTTGTCTATGTGAATGTTGGAATTATTAATGCGAACCTCGATTCTTACATCTACGTTGGTAGAAATTGACATTCAGAATAAAATTAGATTAAAATTGAAAAAAAAAAAAAAAGAAACTGATAGTTAGATGATGAAAATTGGAATACACAAAATTGGTGGTAAAAAGTAAACAAAGTCTAAGTTACAAGATAAAAATTGAGATTTCTATAAAATAAATGTCGTTTTAGAAATATGCACACAAATTAATGAATCTGATAAAATGATTGATCCACCTACCTTACTTAAGTACAATTATTATGGATAAATTTCCAATATTCACTTTGTATATCATTTAATTTAAGATTAGTAACTAAAGAAAATGATAAAATGTATATCGTGGACAACTCTTAATATGTCCACCAATGACGTGCATTGATTTCATTCCCTCAATATATAAAAAGTGAAATTAATAGTCATTTTGGATTTTTGATATATTAGTCGTGTGCACATCTTAACGTGCCCACTGCCCACATTGTGTATGATAGTAGAGCTGTAGTAACTAATTGTAGTTTTATTTCAACTATTTCTTGAAATTTCTTAATGATTTATTTGGAATATATATATATATATATATATATATATATATATATATATATATAGAGAGAGAGAGAGAGAGACTGTAATGACATATATTTGGATATACCTTACATAATATTCATTGAAAGTTATAAATTATGTTTACCATGTTATAATACAAAATAGTTGTACACAACAACTTGGCGTGATATGATTTCACAGATAATTTCTTTAAAACGGATTTCTTTTACCCACAATCCTAATCCATTTTTATTAATTTACATATGAATTGTATAATGTAGGTTGTGAGTTGACCCATCTCATACAACATAATCCATGAGACGATTTCACGTAAAACTTACTCATAATTATATGGCAAAAACTTTTGTGCACAAGGTGCACGGATCCAAATCTGTGCACAACAATACTGTTATATTATATGAAGTAATACTGTTATATTATATGAGTGATACTGTTAATATGAAGTAATACTGTTATATTATATGAGTGATACTGTTATATTATATGAAGTAATACTGTTATATTATATGAAGTGATACTGTTATATTAATATAACAGTATCACTTCATATAATATAACAGTATTGTTGCACCTTGTGCACAGGAGTGTCACTCTAATTATATAGTATTAAGTTTCCTCAATTCAAGTGAAAGTGAAAAATTGTAGTCTTATATGTATGAGCAATGGATGTTCATTAACATTCCCTATAAACAAAAAAAAACAAAAAAAAAACAAAAAAAAATATTTGTGAGAATAAATATTAATAGTTATCACAAAACCATTATTATCGTTATTTTAAAAAATCTTCTAACGAATAAATTTGTTTACATTGTAATGTTTTGTTGCTAAAATATTAGGGATCACATGTTGTCATAATTGTGTTCCTTTTAGTTATTTTTTAATTATTTTTTGTGATAATTTGGTTTCAATCTATATTATCAATTTTTGTAATATTGTTGCCAAAAAGTAAACTTTTTTCGATAATTTTTGAGTTGTGGTGATTGACTCATGTTTGCAAGAATCTGTAAAATTCAATATATTTTATTTTCTATAACGACTGTCAAATCATTTGTGTTTGGAATTGGGAATAGAAGATTAAATTACCAGGTCTTTTATTCTAGAAGCTAAACATAATTTGTCTTTTATGATTTTATTATATCGATATTTAATTTGAGTGCTGAAAAGACTTCTTCGAGAACAAATTTCATTGTCTATTGGTGTTGAATAAAAGTTTAGAATTGACATTTGAAAACTTAAATTGGTTCGCATTAATATTAATATTACTTAATCTAAATAAGAAAAACTAATTATTAATATTGGGTGACTAATTTCCTCATTAAAAAAATTATATAGAAATTAATTAGGTTGATTAGTGCACGTATTTACATATTCAAAGTTTTATAGATGTCACATTCGATAAAATAATTAAAAGTAGTTTCTTTGTGAAATTACATTAAATTATTATTAATATTCATAATTATTTGCAAAATCCTCTCATGAATATTTCTTTTAAAAAAATCTGATAAAATTTAATGAATGTTCTCATCCAATTTTTGTCTTTATTTGAATATTATATCAAAGTTTTCCATCTACAAACCGGTGTGATTTTGGAGAAAAGGCTGACAAACTCAATAACTTTCAAAGGTTGATCTTTACCAATTAGATTAATGTCATTCTCATAAAAATAGGTATATATATAAATGTTTTCATTATTTATATTGGGAAGCATAGGTAACCTTCGACTCACAAAATATATAAACAATCAGAAGGAATATTTGACCACTGCGACTTTATTTATTTATTTTTAGATTCAAATAATTCACATATAAAATAAAATGTGTCGTACTTAATTATTAATTTAAAATTAAGAGAAAGATGTAATAAAACTGTCTAACATGCCTTAGAGTTGAAATGCTAAAGTCTTAATTTTTCTTGTACTTAATTCTAAGACAGTTTTGATTGTTGGCAGCCATGACAAACGCACATACACAATAAACTTTTAAATTTCTTATCTCTAATTCATTAAATTAATAAGCATAATCATACAGACACAAAACATCACATGCTCTTTTTCATAGGATGTCGTATATTAATTCCCTAGTATATATGTTATAATGATTGTGTAATGAGGGTTGTGTTTCTTTTATAGTAGGGGTGTCAATGGGCGAGTTCGGGGATGATATTGACAATACCATTCCATACCAAATTATCATATCAAATACCATCTCCACTATCATCACCGTTTTAGGAATATAGAATGGGGATGGGATTCACCGCTCGGGGATTCAGGTTCCCCAAATTTAATTTTCTACAAGTTCAATTTTATTTTTTTTCTAAAATAATTTCCAATAAAATAAATATCAAAACAATTAAAAAAACTCATAAACAATATTAATCCAACATAGCATCAAATATTTGAAATCATAAATCTAGTCTTTAAAACAAAAGTATGAAATACATAATCAAAATGACAACACAATCTAACAAGTTTGATTGTTTTGAGTTGATTCAAAGTTTCAACTTCAATTTGAAATTTTAGATATTAAATTATTAATTAATTGGAAAGGAGCCGTGAGGAGTGAGGACCTAGAGTACTTATAGAAAAATTTGGATGTTTTGGTATATTTACTAATATATATATATATATATATATATATATATATATATATAGAATATTGAACGGGGAATGGGGAATCACCATTTCATATAAATTGGACCGATTTCGGGGTCGGGGATTGGGTGGAGGGCATAAATACCATCCTTGTAATTTTTAAACGGGGATTCACCGTCTCCGCCCCATTCCCCAATTTGACCGGGGAATTCCCGCCCCATTAACATTGGTACCCAACGGGATGGTTCCCACGGGGAAATTGCCACCCCTATTTTATAGCCACAAGTTAATTAGTTTTATCTTTTTTAGTCATTTTTATATATTATCATTCTTGAATTGATTAAATGTAACAATTAGAATGATATGATCTGAATTTGAATGTTATGGATTGATGTAAGTTAAATGATTTGATTTTGTTGATAAGCACAAGATGGTATGATTTGATTTTTGATGATACAAAATGATATGTATGATATAGGGTAAAAAGGTAAAAATGTCAAAAATATATATATCAACTTAATATCAGAGAATGAATTTTAAGTTGGGACTAAAAGATTAATAAAGAGTTGCTAGAGAAATTAAGTGACTTAGAAGAATATATATATCAACTTAATATCAAAGAATGAATTTTAAGTTGGGACTAAAAGATTAATAAGGAGTTGCTAGAGAAATTAAGTGACTTAGAAGAAGAAGAAGAAGTGACTTGTTAATTTTGTGACCTAAAACAAAATTATTGCATATTTTTCAATTCACCTCATTAAAATACTAATATTATGTTCATATATTATGAATTCAATCCCCTCACTTTAGTAATTTCATTTTGTACACAAAAATTTATGTGAGACGATCTCATAAATAGTTTTTATGAGACAGATTCTTATTATCCACAACCAAATCCATATTAACAAATTTACATGTGAAATTGTGAAATATGGGTTGTAGGTTGACCCGTCTCATGTAAAAAGATTCGTGAGACGGTCTCATATAAAACTCACTACACTTTGAATACGTAAAGTAGGTAAGTGTTAATACTTCTTTGGATTAATTGCAGCAAACCACACTAAACTATTATCGATTTTGCATATAAAGTATTCGTATATATATTATACGAATTTAGCATTTAAACCATCAAACTAATTTCCCAACCATTTTTCACCGAATTTTGGCACATGATATATTTTTAAGGACTTTTTTGTCCAAACAATTAAATCGTTGTATTCCCACTACATACTTAAGGGTTTTTTTTAATACAACAACTCAATTATTTTGAAAAAAAGCTCTTAAAAACATATCATGCGACAAAAGCCGGTGAAAAATGACCGAAAAATTAGTTTGCTAGTTTAAATGTTAAATCTATATAATTTAAATATATATCAGTGCCACACTAAAAAAATTTGGTGGCTTATATGCAAAATCGCTAATAGTTTTATAGGATAACTGTAATTAACCAATTTATCTTTTATCGAAGTAAAATATCAACTCATTTATTTTTTCAAAAAATTAAAATTAAAGCTTTCTCTATCAAGCATATCAACTATTTACATTCAAATCTCCTCTCCTATACGAAAATTCTTATTCAATCAGTGACTGATTGAATAAAAAACACAAAGAAGTCAAAAAACATAACATCCCTTCTTGTTCATTAAACAACACACACTCTTTAACACAAAATGTATGGATAGAATTGATGACTTTATGATCAATTAGATAAACACTTGAAAAAGATAAGTTTTGAAGAGGATTGTTTCAACGTCTCTATTATATATAGGTACATCAAAAAAAATCCATCTACTGTTTGATTTTTGAGGCATTATGATTTGAATATTTTTTGCAGAAAATCAACGTGCACTCTTTTGGGCACTCTTTTGGGATTTTTGAATTAAAAAAATGTGATATTTGTGTTTGACTCTTATGCTGTCTACAGCACATATATGATAATTAAGCACGTTTATTATTGACATCAATTTAAATTAATAAAATTGTTGACTTTTGGGTGCCAAATCGTCATGGATGATGAATGAATTGGCAAGAGTACAATGTTGAGGTTTTCAAAGACATGTCTTTTATATTGTTGTTTTTGCAATTATGAGGAGGTTATGATTCTTGAAGATTTGGATAATTGACTCTAATTTATATTAATAATGAAGTAATTATTATATTATAGAGTTTTTTTTAATGATCCAATTCATAATTTATACAATAAATATATTCTTTAAAACCATTTTGAGTGTGCTGACATAGACGTGGATAATAAACATTTTTAAATCTGATTTTAAATAAAGATTTCGAATTTCTGATATCTCAAACAAAGCAAATTGACATAAAGGGAAGAAACCAACTTTTATGAGTGAAGCACAAAGAAGAGAAATAAACTTCATTAGAAGTTATATAAAGATCACAACATCAAAATTTTAAATTAAAAAAAAAAAACCCAAATAAAGGAAAATGATGTAAAAAGAGAACATTTGCCCACCCTTCAATGGTGGAAGGACATGGAAGGAGAGAAAATGATTAAAACTTTTTTCTTTAGGTTGGCTTTAAATTTATACTTAGATATTAGATTTTATTTTAAAATAAGTTGTTAAAATGTTTGAATTAAAATGAACAAAGGACTTTTAAAATGTTAATAATGTTTATTTTGTGTTTTAAAATCTTGCTTCTTTATTGGCCCATTTTGTGTTTAGTCAAAGTAAAATCTTACATCTTTATTTTAAAATGATAATAGATAAGCTCCTTTTCAAAAATAAAAGGAATGTTTTAATATTTTGAATATATTTGCAATTCTCAAACATTTTATAAAATATTTGAAGAGCTTAACGATGACATAACGATGACACTTTTTCCTTTTTTTTTTTTTTTTCATAATTTAACAAAACGATAGTGCTGAAAAATGATTAAATTTATTCAAACTTTAATTTAAAATTTGATCTAGAAGCTGGTAACTTTAAAACTACCACTCTTAATTATGTAAACAAATCCACTTAATCAATTATCATTTTTTCAATAATTTTTTAGAAGGACTAATCACTAATGTCTTGATTTTGACCCAAATTCAATTCAACTGAATTGAATAAATCAAGAAGGGCTTAGCCTATTCAAACTGTTAACAAAAATGTAAATAAATAAAAAATACAGAGAGAAAAGAAGGAAGTGGTGGTGGTTTACACGACCATTTCAATAAAAATATTTTTGATCCATCTTTTTAAATAAATCTGTTTGAATCGATTTTCTAATCAACTAGAAGAAGATACTAGAGAGAGAGAGAGAGGGGGAGAGAGAGAGAGAGAGAGAGAGAGAGAGAGAGATTTTATTTTATAGTAAAAAGTGTATGTTGTTGTATTAAGCTTAGAATAAAAGATATTATATAATTATATAACTTGAAATTAATTTGACTATTTTATTTTCTCGAAATAACTTAAGTTGTTTTTACTTATTTCAAAATTTCTAGTGAAAACAATGATTTAAATCTTTTTAAGAATCATCATCACCACCAATACTGTACAAAGGACTTATAATGGGCCAATATAAGCATGGAAGCAAATTGTCAACGGCCTAATCATTTTCTTATTGTAATTAGCCCATCAATTAGAAAAAGGCCCACTAAGCCCAAATAACTATCAGCCCATACAATTTTAAGATCCAATAAGCTAAACTTAATAAACTATAAACATTGAAGTTTAATACTATTTTGTTATGTATTAGAAGCTCTCTTTTTTTTTTTTTTGGTTTCAAATAAAGAAAAAAATTCGAAGCATAGTTATTTGAATGTTGATTATGTTATTTAAATAAATATCTTTAGTTACTAACATTTTGTTAACTCTAATCGAATAACCGTACGTACATATGTTTTTTTTATAATAAATAAAACATATTTTTACCAGTCAATATCTATTTTGTGGGTTATGGATTTTGTTCACAGTTAATTAGTCTATCTTCTAGTATACTCCTATTCAATTTATCATATTTGTCTTAAAATATATAAAATTTAAATTAGACATCGAATAATATATTAAATAGGGTAATACTAATTAAATATAAACATATTAGAAATTTACTTGTTTAGTTGGTATTTTCTATTAATTTCTTAATTTTTGTAAAAATAATTCGATTAACTTATTTATATATGGGACATATGGAATATGAAATTAAAATAAAATAATTACAAAAATCGATAGTGAGATGGTAATAAGAATGCAAATTAATCACAACCTATATATATAGATGAGTTAGGCTATATTTTAATTTGAAAATCAGATAAATAAATTTCAATATAAATTACTTTTGTCATTTAAAAAAAATAAAAATCATGTTTCGTAAAAGTCTAATCAGCCTCGTAATTGCTCTGCCGACGGGCAGCCGACCTAACTGTCATCATCATCATTAGATAATAATTTAATTTAAAAAAAATTAAGGAAAAAAAAACACTTTACATTAAGCATCGACATGAGGTTCCTTCAATTAATTAAGGGGTGTGCTAAAGTCATAACACATATTTTTAAGGACACTCCACACGGCTCACATACTAATAGAGTATGGTGCCCTTAGAAAAAGAGGTGGTGCCTCTAGTGAACCCCTTGATTAATTCAATTCCACTGATGATGGGCCCGTCCAGAAAGTCCCATGATCATAAATAACATAATTATTAATTTATAAACTAATGCAAAAACAAAAATGGCAAAAAGAAATAATGACGAAATAAAGAATAATTTGCACTGTCGAGACCACTTGTGACTTTACAGGCCCCATTCCCTATCATCCAAATATCATAATAATATAATGATGAAAATAAGGAAATGAAATAAAGTAAAATATGTTTGTGAAACTAATGTTAAATAAATAAAATAGAGACGGAAGTAAAAGAAGACAAGATGTACGGATCATCTATTTTTGGGTGAAAGATATATAAATTAATTTACTACATATTAATATGAGTTATAATGGGAGAGAATGGAATGTTGTAACTCAACCATATTTTCATATAATTATTTCATAACAAAATAGTACTATTACTTCATTTTATGCAATTAAATCAATTTAATTACAAACTAAAAAATGTCAATGGCTTCGTTGTGCTTTATTCCAATAAGAGCTTTTTTTTTTTTTAATTCAATAAAAATGATATTTATTCAATTCAAGTCTATATGCCATGTATTTAAGATTCTAGAGTTTTTGACTTAGTATATAAGTTTCTCTTACAAATCTATATATATATATATATATATATATATATATATATATATATATATAACAATTATCCCTGAAAATAGAAATGCCAAAAAATTTCCCACCCATTTTCACTTTCTAATATTAGAAATATCATTAATTATTAATTAGTTTATTTTATATGATATTAGTTGAATTTATTGTAAATTTTCAAAAATATTGATTTTGTATATGAATATATATGGTATATAAACCTTATTATAATAATGAAGTAAAATATATGCATGGTATGTGTAAATCGTAATATATGAAGTACAAAATATATATGGTATGTAAATCATAATATATGGAGTAAAAATAAAAATTCAATTTTTTAATATACATAGATAATTAAATGATAACTTCAATAGTGTAATATACTTGAAATTCAAAGAATAATTTAATTAGACCAATGAAATAATACATTCCACAATACTAATTTGAAAAATAATAATAATTAAAATGTTGTGCGTAGCTAATAAAAAATGAATTAAAAATAAAATAATATTTTTTTAATTTTAATGGATTTAATTTAAATTATGATATATTAAGTCAACTAAACAAATCCGTGTTGACATATAAACTCCATGTATCTGCCGAATTATATGTATACAGACTTTTTCTCAACTACAAGACCAGATTGAATTTTACAAGTCTCGGTACTTAAAATTTCATAAAAGTATGTAGTGTATTTTATGTTATGCCAAAAAAATATTGAATCTGTTATCACCATAACACAAATAATCAAATTTAAATTATGTAATTTATTATTTCTCTATTAATTTATCAGATATGAATATTTTTTGTACATTTCTTTTTACAATCTAATGGTCATCATGATTAGATAAATATCTGTATATAACTTGATTTATATTTTAACATTACGTTTTTTAGATATCTATTCCAAATATTTATATATTTTAAATATATATGACTAATCTTGATTTAAGTATATTAATTTTATAATTAACATAAAATACAATAAATTTAAAATCGTATAAAGCTTTATGAATATTATGCATCAAGTGATATAATCCTTTAAAATGATAAATTTTTGCATAGTTAATCTATATTTTTCAATATTTGTAAAAATTAATGTATGAGTATTGAAATTGGATGTTTTTATGTAACACATTATGTACCACAAAGAATTTTCGAAATCAAAATCTTCAAAATATGGAAAAACGATTTCCAATTTTAATTCATTAAGAAATTTAAAGTATCTTATAGAATCATACATAATTGTATTTTATTATGTATTTTTTATATCTTTAAAATATATTAACACTTCGTTGATAATCGATAAAGGTAAACAAATATGTTTGATAATCAAATGATATATGGATTTGGTATAATAATTGATTATGTAGTAATTATGGTAATACTTACCATATGATAACAATTATCTTCTTAAAAGTGGAAATGAAACTATTTTCTAGTTCATGTCATCCGTTTAAAAGTAGAAATGCAATAATTTATTATTTTTAATAAGAATTATAAATTAAAAATGATAAAAAAATTATCTGAATATTTGATCAATCTCAAGTATAAAATTTGCAAAAATTTGATCAAAATATTTTTATATATTTTTTAACTTTACTTTATCAAGTTATTTGTCAAGTTATCCGAACACATCAACAAGGATAAAATCAAAATTTACACAATGATGATAATTGCACAATGTATCAAATGTTATTTTTGTTTTAAAATTACCAAAATATTTAGTTAAAGTTGTAATTAAAGTAAATATCGTAATTTTTCCAACAATTAACCCTATAATATATGATGTTCTTTCTAAATAAAAAGTACTAATTTAAAATTTATCTTAAAAACATTTTTGTATTGACTTTTTTTAACTTATCTTTTACACCTTTTCGTTTTAAATAATGTACAAAATTCAAGAAAATTGATCTATATTTTTGTTCAAAAAACTTCTGTAATTGAGAAATTTTGATTTTTATGGCATCTAAACAAATTAATATAATTTTTTTTAAAGTATGTTAAATTTAAATTTTTTATTTTTGAATAATATACAATAATATCTCCATTTTATATACTCATTATGAATATCTTATTGAACATATGTTTACATAATTTTTTTCCAGACCAATTGTGACAAGTACAATTGATAAAATCAGCTTAACTAACCTACCCACCTTGGGCACATGTAAAGATGCCCAACCGGTTCCGAAAACCGTGAACCGGCCGGTTCGAACCGTGAACCGGCGGTTTGGCAAACCGGCGGTCCGGTTTCGGTTCCGAACCGGAACCGGGAACCGCCATAACACGGTTCGGTTTCGGTTTGGCGATTTAAAAACCGGCAAACCGGCGGTTTAACCTCCAACCGCCGGTTAAGCCGCCGGTTTATGTAATTTTTTTTTTTTTTTTATTGTTGCCTTGGACACGTGTACGGCTCACGTTTAAACTAAACTAGCCGTTGCGGATCGACGGAGGAGATCAAATAGCCGTTGGAAACCGGCCGAACCGGAACCGCCGGTTCGAACCGGCGGTTTGGAGCAAATTCGAATCGAGCGGCCGAGATCAGTTGAACGTTGGAGATGGACGGGTCAGATCAGCCGAACCGCCGGTTCAACCGAACCGGAACCGGCGGTTCGAACCGGAGCGTCCCTATTTTCTTTTTTTTTTTTTTTTTTTTGAATTTTTGAGATCTATATATAGGGGTTCAAATGGTGTATTTTTTCACACCAATTCTCAAGCTCTCTCTCTCAATTATCTTGCATTCTTGCTCACTTTAATATATCAAGTTCAAAAGCTCTCAAATTTCTTTTTTTAGTTCGTATTATCATCTACTTGTAGTGCTACTTCCACTTCGATTTTTTTAATTTGCTATCATCATGTCTAGAAGAGGTTCTTCCGCTTCCTCGTCTCATGCTAGGGGAAAGAGTCCCATGCCACCTCCACAATCCTACGAAGACGAGCTAATTGATCGATGGTGTGACGAGCTTGATGAAGATGTCGATTTGGGGGAACAAATCGCCCAAGCCTTAGCCGATGATGTTGAAGAGGAAGAAACCGTGCAACACACACAAGGGAGTACCCCCTCTAGTAGAGCACCTTCTTCACTTCGAAGTGATATCTTCTCCGTTCACTTCAAGAAGGAGGCCGTGCCTAATAGTGCCGTTGACTACATAGTAACGTGCAATCATTGTGGGAAGCAATACAAGTTCAAGCATGGAGGAGGATATGGAACGTTCAACAACCACGTCACGAAGAAGCATCCCGACAAGGTTGGATTGGCTCCTTCTCAAACACAACTACGAGGATTCACCGGGTCTTCACAAGGTATGGATTCTTTAATGTTTAAATTTAGCCAACTTGAACTTAGGAAAGGCACCGCCGATTTTATTGCTTCTAAACATTTGTCTTTGCAATGGGCTTCCGATGAATATTATCAAGATTATGTGAGTCAATATTTGCAACCACCGGCTAGAATGATAAGTAGAAACACGGCCACTAGGGATATTGATAAAAGAGTTCGTGAAAAAAAATATAATCTTATGCAAGATTTAGCTAACCTTAAACAAAAAGTTGCAATATGTGTTGATTGTTGGAAAGATCCTTATAAAAAGAATGATTATATGGGCATTACTTGTCATTGGATTGATGATGCATGGGATGTTCAAAAACGTTTAATTGCTTTTGTTGATTTTAATGAAAGTCATACCGGTTTACATATTTCACAAAAAATAATACATAGCTTAAATGATTATGGTATATTAACAAAAGTATTTGCTATAGCTTTAGATAATGCAACTAATAATAAAGCGAGCTTGCCTACGTTAATTGATTTTTGTAAACCTTCATTAAATGGTGATATTTTTCATACTAGATGCATGTGTCATATTTTTAATTTATGTGTTCAAGATGGATTAACAACTTTACAAACGGAAATAGAAAAAATTAGAGTTGCAATTAATTTAATTTGTCATACCATACAAATGCGAAAAAGATGGGCTAGATTTTGTAAAATGAATGGATTGGAAGTAAAAAAATTTGTGAAAGATGTGGAACATAGGTGGAATTCTACTTATTACATGCTTCAAGATTCATATAATTATAGAGAACTTTTATGTGCTTTTTTTATGGAATTTGGAGATAGTAATGTCATGTTATTTGCTCATTCTTGGGATTCTTGTATAAACATGATTGGTATGCTAAAAATTTTTGAAGAAGGCACTAAAGAAATAAGTGGATGTTATTATCCTACATCTCCTTTAGCTTTAGATCAATGTGTTAAAATTGCTTTGATAATGAAATCTTATAAAGATGATCCTATTTTAAGTAATGCCATTATTATGATGAAAACTAAATGGTTAAAATATTATCATGAGATACCCCCCCTATATTTATGTGCTAAATTATTAGATCCTAGGATTAGAGAAGATGGATTAGATTTCAATTAAGGATACGTAGGCAATTTCATTTTAAGTTTGAAATTTCAATTCCAAACTTAAAATGAAACTCAAGCTCTTTAATTTTTTTTATGCTCACTTTTGTAATTGTAATATATAGTATAAACTTTTGTAATAGATTAGAATCATTCAATCATAAATTAGATATAGACTATATAGTTATAACTTGTAATAATTTTCCAAGTTATATTGACAAGTTTAATTGTAATATATACAAACATTTGTAATAGATTAGAATCATTAGATCATAGATTATATATAGTTCTAAGTGTTCCAAGTTCCAACTTGTAATAATTTTCCAAGTTATATTATATTGACAAGTTTATTGAAAAAGTTTGATCAATACAATTCTTAAATATATTTTTTATTCCGAATTGTATTTTCTCATGATATTTTATACTTCAAAACAAACATTAAAGTTTAAATTTGGATCATAGAATCATAAATTAAAAAAAACCAAAAAAAAAAAAAAAAAAAGGAAAACCGAAAACCGCCGGTTCGAACCGGCCGAACCGTCCGGTTCCGGTTGAACCGGCGGTTTCAAACCGAAACCGAAACCTTTCCTTCCACGGTTCGGTTTCGGTTCCACCATTTCGGAACCGTCGAACCGGCGGTTCGAACCGAAACCGGAACCGGGAAACCGGTTGGGCATCTTTAGGCACATGTGATCACAATTGATGTCAAAAATCTAACACAATTATTAATTTTATATCTCAGATTTTAAAGGAACGAAATATTTACACAACAGTGGTGGACATATTATGATATGTTCATGGTGGGCATGTAAGCATTATATTTGATAAAGTAGTTTGACAACGTATGATGAACATATGAAATATTTAAAATTTGTAAATCACACATGCAATAAATTAAATTGAAATAACTCTAAATAAATATATTGTTTTATCATGAACATTTTTTTATTAACACTTACTAAATTTATATGCCCATGCATTATATGGGTACCAATTGACATTAAATTTTTTTTTCTTAAATTAACATTTTACATCAGTTTGGAAATATTTAAATTTTATGATCGTGTATCACATGATTAACAAATGAGATTGAAATTACTCTAAAAAAATTTATTATTTTCGTATTCAACATTTTCACCTTAAAATGGTAAAATTTATATATGTTTGTGCATCGCACGAGACCTATACTAGTTAATATATAAGTTATAAACTTAAAATAATTAAAATACTAATAAGGGAATGGGATTCTTGTTTTATCAAAATGAGGACGAGGATATTTTTTGAAGAAATAATATGCGTAAATTAGAAGAACATTTTTAATTATATTTCTTTCTCAATGTTGCTTTTGAATGGTTATTGTAAAATATTTTCCTCTGGAATAACTGGTTATATTTTATTTTAGAGTTTATAACCTTTTTTTTCCGAGTAAATTAGGTGATCTGACAATTTCTGACTTAAAATTTTCGAACCGGCAATTTAGGATAATGATTTTTCGGACATCTCGAATTTTACTCAATTTCAGCCCGAATCACTCACTTGGATTGAAATAACACGTGAGTTTGCCAATTGGGGCTTCTCGAGCCAATTTCGCTGATCTGGCATCCATTTATTTAAAATCCCAAATTGCCGACTCGAAAACTTAAAGTTTGAAATTGCCAGACCCCTAATTTAGTAGGAAAAAAAAGTAATTAACTCTTTATTTTATTACAAATAATGATAATAATTATTTACTCCCTCCAATCTTGTTTAAACGTCGTTCTAAAAAGTCAATTTTATTTCCAATTTTTTTTTAGCTATAATTCCACTAATCTTTCACTTTTGTCCTAAATCTATCATATGTAATTTCTTTCATATTTATTTTTGACCGTAAAACTCTACAGCCTTCCTTAATTTACTCCACGCTCATAAGAATTCTGAAGAGTGATTTTGTCCAATTTTAATATCCTTGAATTATGATCCAAAAAAAAAAAAAAATCGTTTAAATGAGATCAGAAGATGAAATTCAAAATATAATAACCATATCAATTTCAGAAGATGCAAAAGCAAAGTAATAAATGTATTTTCATTTATTAAAATGTATATAGGCATTCCATTATGGAACTTTTGTAATTAATTAATACTCTTATTTATTTTCTGCAGACATTAATTAATATTATTAATATCCACATTAATTAATTAATGTCCACGTACTAGGTTACTAGGTTTCATGAATGTGCCTTTTGCTACGTTATTCAAAATTACAGGAATATTCAAATTCAAGTATCAATGGCGGGTGGGTTGTCATCAAAAGGTCAAAAGTAAAAAAATTATTACAATAAATTTTGAAAATGAAAAGTGGGAAATGGAATTTATGCTCACTAATTAATAAACTATCATTTAATTTTATACTCTTTATGTCTCATATAGGTTTGTTTTTCTTTTCTTATTTTAAATATTTCAAATATAGTCCATATTTTATGTCACTTACTAATATATTTTTCTTCAATTTAATTTTTTACTCTTGAAAATATAAAATAATGTTAAATATCTAATGATATATTCAATAATTATATTCATTGAATATTTATGAGTATAATAAGAATTGACTAATTTAATTGGTTTTTCCAATAACTTTATTAATCTATGTGAAAAGTCTAATAAAGTTAAGTATATAGGACAGATGGAGTATTGTATTTTATTTTATTTTTGTTTTATTTAGATGGAGGGAGTAAAATATATGAGGAGTTTGAGCGATATAAAGTTCGAGATTTAAGTTAGT
Organism: Scutellaria galericulata; assembly: GCA_946896805.1. Lineage (NCBI taxonomy): Eukaryota > Viridiplantae > Streptophyta > Magnoliopsida > Lamiales > Lamiaceae > Scutellaria > Scutellaria galericulata. The sequence continues at coordinate 1,350,804 of OX335785.1, forward strand.
TATCAATTTGAGATGTGAAAAATAAAAACTATAAATTAAAGATTTCAAAAATGAAATCTATATATATATATATATATATATAATAACAATTATCTTTTAAAATATAAATGTTAAAATTTTCCCGCTCATTAATGCTTCCCAAAATTAGTAACTTAATTACATTACAACATAACTAAATATGAAAGCAAGATTATGTATAGATGGGTGGAGAGAGGATTGCTTTTAAATGTTTTCTCTTTCCCTAGTTGTGAATGATATATTATTAATTTAGATCACAAGGTATCAAAATTAATAATATGTCACTTAAAAAAAGAAATGTATATTATTTTCTTATTTATAAGTGTAATTATTATTTGATCATCTCACAACATATAATTATTTTGAAATGAAATAATGTGTTGCGACGATATTTAATCTTACAAAATTATACTTATAAGATGATCCTTTATGAATTTTGTGTAATCATAATTTTTTTTTTTTTGAACATAGGCAAAAATAAAGGTGTTCGATCAATTCAAGAAATCGAAACCAAACCATGATCAACAGTTAATTTAAGTGGTGGTTCCAATCGTTGGTTTTCTATTTATTCATTTATTTTAAAAATAATTAAATTGTCATGTGTACGTCTGCGATTCATTGATCAAAAATTCTAATGGATAAGATTAAGTGATTGTTGCTAAGAAAATCCGATGAATTGCAAAAAAAAAAAAAAAAACCCCCGAAAAACTCTGCAATTAAAATCGAACTGTCAGATTCAGTGGTTGTTAAGAAAATCGGACGGATTGAAAAAAAAAAAAAAAACCGAAAACTCTACAGTTAAAATCAAACTGTCAGTTTCCAAATCGGAACAGAAATCAAAAACTCCAAGATTGAATTCTGTATATATTCTTCGAAAGAGTCGATTCAGAACCAAAACCATCTTACCAACCAACCGATCATCTCAAACCAAAACTTCAATAATTAGATAACGCGAAAATATGTGGCATGAATCATTTTGTTGTGGGCCAATCTGAAAATTTTATGATAAAATAATATTTTATTTTATGTTATCATATATTATGCTGTGCTCAAGTAAACCGTATATGATATGGTCATTTTACTTGAAGTACACAATACTAGTACAGCAAAAACTAAAAATAGGACCCCTAAAGAATACAATAAAATACGAAATAGTGTAATTTAAATGATAATCAATATTAACAAATTAGTCGGACATGTCCAAGGATGAAAACATTCCTCAAATATCTTCGATTTTTTCCTGATATTTTATTTTTTTTCACATGACTGATAAAAAAATGTGCTACAAGATATATCTTCGATATTTTCACTTTTTCATAAAATTGGTAAAGAAACCAAAAGTTTTGTCAAAATATCGGTATCGATTTCGATATCTATGACTTCATGATACAAATGGTAGGAAAATAGATGAAATATCAGTGAAATATCAATAAATATCATATTTATTTAGATATCGACAACTTTATGGTACAAAGTATAGGAAAATTGGTGAAATATCAAGAAAAATATCATAAGTAATTTTACAGATATCGATATTTTCATAATATTTCTATAAAATTAAGAAACTAAGTTTTCATCCTTGGACATGTCTCAAAATTTTCGCTGGATGGTTAAAATTGCAAAGTAAAGTAAAATTCATAATTATTTCGCAGAATTAGAAAGTTTTTATTAATTTTAAATTTAAATTTTCATAGAAGCTCGTGTTTTTCTTTGGTAATCCAGCAATTAATTAATTGTAAATATATTAATATAGTCTAGCTTCCAAAATTTCATCAAAAATATTTTTCCATTTTTCCACATAAACATAATTTAGAATATTTTTTTGCATTTTTACACATCTTCCTTTTAAAAAAAGAAAATAAATAAATAAATAAAACTCCATTAAAATGGCATACACCAGCACAGAGGCATCTCCATATCCAACCAACCCCCACCACCAATCTGTCAACACCACCACCTCTCTCTCTCTCTCTCTCTCTCTCTCTCTCTCTCTCTCTCTCTCTTTTTCTTTGTCTCTCCCTTCATTTTCAAATTCTCAATCTCTCTCCCCCCCCCCCTCTCTCTCTCTCTCTCTCTCTCTCCTGCAGTAGCAAACAAAAACAGCGAGGCTAGATGGAGAAAGTGTTGCAGTGAGAGAAAAGTTGTGGGGAGAGAGAAAGGAATCAACAAATCAAGCAGACAAGCCACGATTCAACCCTTGCCCCTCAATTTAATCAGCCATCATGCCATCAGGTGCGAAGAAGCGCAAAGCTGCCAAGAAGAAGAAGGGAAATCAACCCAATCCTCCCCCTGCTTCTTCTCACCCTCATGGTACTTCATTTCCCCCCCTTTTTCTATTTCCCTAATTATATGATTTATTCAATTGCAGCGATTAGTTTGTTATTGTTCTGTATTTGAAGTTATGATTGTGATTTTGCGAATTCTGTTGTAAGATCTCTTGTTGCTTGAGTTGAATTATTGTTGTCTTCGATTTGAATTGATAATTTGCTGAATTATTGTGGATGAATTCGAATATGGTAGGGGTTGATGTTGGGGAGGTTAGCTCCTCTGCGTCGCAGGACCACCGTAAGGAAGAAGGTATTAAGGAGGTTTCCAATCTTCCACCTGTGGTAGAAGGGACTAGGGAATTCAAAATCGAGGGTGAATCTGACGGGAATTCGAGATCAATCAAGTCTTATGATGGAGGCTCGTCTTCGAGCTCAAGCGGTAATAGCAGCAGTAGCTCAGAGGATGAGTCTCATGGTATCAAGAATGGTCAAGCTGTAGTCAATCTTGTCCCCATTGTTGATTCTGTGAAGACAGCTGGTACTCTCTCAGAAGAGCATGTTGAGGCTATTGAAACCACTCAGTCTTCTTGTGTTGTTGAGTCTGTGTTTAAGGATAATGGGGAGGATAAGCAGAGTTCTGATGAGCAGTTGAATGTGTCGTATAATGCACCTCCTATAGGAACTGTTGATAATGGAAGAGATGATGAGAAAGATTCAGAAGTTACTGAGGTGATGTCTTGTTTTTCTTTGCATGGTTGTTTACTATCAGCTTTGATTGTGTTGGTTTCATCTTAATGTTTTCGTTTTTGTATTTCTGAATGTTTTTGCAGCCATTGCTAGCTCCTGATCGACAACAAGTTCAAACGACATCCTGGAAAAGTTGTTGTGGTCTGTTTGAATTGTTTTCAGGGTCTGATAGATAACTCAAGGTCAGTATAAAAGAATCGTTTGTTTACCATTGCGCAGTCATGAAGAATTTGATTCATAACATGGTTCTGTTCATTTGTTTATATAGTTATGTGAATGGTGTTCAAGCATAGATGAATTTTGTCTAGTAATGATGAGCTAAGGTGTATGTGCCATTGAATTACAGACTTGGATTACACTTTCTAGTTTGAATTACACTCTTGTTGCTTTCATTATACATGTTCACTGAAATTGACCATTTTTTAAAAAGCCATGGAATGAAAAATGTCTATCTTGTTGACTTAGATTTGAGCGAGAGAGAGAGGAGAGTAGATAATACAGAGACTCTTGTTTGCTTTCATAGTACATTTTCACTGAAATTGACCATTTCTGAAAAGTCATCGAATGAAAATGTCTTATCTTGTTGACTTTCATTTGAGATAGAGTAGATTATAAAGACTAAAGAGACTCTTGTTTGCTTTCATAGTACATTTTCACTGAAATTGACCATTTTTTTAAAAACCATGGATTGAAAAATGTCTATCTTGTTGACATTAGGCATCATATAATAATCTCGTGTTGAAAACTTGATCCACAAAGTGACTAGATTTTCATTTCTTATAGATTCAACCCTTCGATTTATATTTAACATCTGAGAGTGCTAAATCCTACAATTTCATTGGTGCAGAAACAGATCATGAATAGCCCTTATGGAATTCTGGGACTGGTACAGAGTCATCGACTATCAATCTTCCTTAATGATCGAATTCTAAAGAATAATGTGCAAGAAAACAGGGTCGACGGCTTATAGGTTTTGTAGCGTTAGTATTATGTGGAAAGCAGCTAAGAGCTAGTACGTATGATACCTTTTCTCCTTCATTTTGCAGTCTATAGACTTGCTTTCTTCTTGAGTGTGTGATATCATCATTTCTTGACGATGTAGTTTGATACTTCTTCAGGAAACTATCAAGTTGCAAATTTTACGACTTATATTTTTTGTGATCTCATGTTGAATCATATGTTTCTGCCGTCATCTCTTAGTCCTTGCTTCCTTGTCGTTAATGGTTGGTTTTATCGATTTTTCACGGATTTGTTTACATGATTGACAAGTCGAGTTGGCTCCTAAGCTACTCAGATTGATTCATAAGAACTTGAGCTCGATTCTAAGTTAAGTGAGTTGAACTTGAGCTACAGAAGTATCTTTGAAGCTCGAGCCCAACAATACTCGTTTCGATAGACTCATGAGCATTATCATAACACCCCCCCCCCCCCCCCACACACACACACACACAAATTCATATAAGACTTACAATATCTATCGTTCATTTGCACATATACGCACACCAATAACATAAAGATTAAAGAAGGTGGCGTCAAAATCTTCTGCTTGAAGCGGCTTCATGAATGGAAGCTATGTAAAAGAGCTGAGTAGCAGAGAGGATAATCATGAGACCCTCCATTGTTCTCTGTATCAAAAACGCAAATTAGTTTCTCGCTTCTTTGTATATACTGGAATTTAATATTCGTTCAACTCACCAAACACGCGTTTCTGTCACGTAGTTTGATCTCTTCGCACCCCATCCTGCAAAAACATAGCGTATAAACATCTAATTTAGTTCACCGAATTCGCTATAAAAAAACTCTCTCTCTCTCTCTCTCTCTCATTACCATGTGGTAAGAAGAGTGAGAGTCCAGACGATGGTGGCAGCAGAGGCGGCTACGGACAAACTATTGATGTTCCAACGGCGGAGATGGTTTATTCCAGTGATGGTCGAAGCCACTCCAACAGCTCCGGCGATCATAGCAAACATCACAAAGAGTCCAGTTGCAGCATTCCCCATTGAGAAGTACATTGGTGAGTGATCATGTATTTCTAATCAATTAAAAGCTCGACTTGATTAATTATACATCAAGGTTACATTGGCCAAATTAGGGTTGCACTATAAGAAAAATCAACTCGGATTTTGTGAATTGAACTCGACTCAATTAGCTTCGAGTCGATTTTAAATTTGTTTATACATGCATATACGTACGTACCAATGGTATAAGTATGATCGATAGTTGTGTTAATCGCCCAGCCTCCGATGCATAGCACCACAGCATACATGCAAGTGTTTACGAACAGAAAAAGCCCGGCCACGGGGATTAGCTGCTCACCCATCGAATATGAAATCGAAAAGATGTGATTGAGATTTCAAGTTTCTTGCAGATTGAAAGAGGTTTGTGAGTGCAGAAATCTTAAGTAGAAGAAGTAATTTTTTGTTCTTTTCTTGCAAGGATGTATGTTCTAAAGCTTTTTGTATGAGGTTGTGAGGATAATTCTCTGTGTTCATTGCTTGAAAAGGGAATGCCATATTCTTTCCTGCCTACCAATCTGCTAAACAAAATTAATTTTCAAGGAATCTGATATTTTATGTTTTCAAAAATAATATTTTTAAGGTTTCAAAAATATTAATACTTCCTTTGTTCCAGGGAAAGAAATTAAAATTAAAAATCTCAATTGTATTTTATTTTTTTGTTTCAAAAGTCAAAATTTATTATGTTTTTACATATTTCATAACATTTTAATTGCAAATTTACAATATCTTTATAAAAATTAACTTTAATTTGATTAGTTGTAAGTTATAACAAAGTTTAAATAATAGACTTAATGCGCGCATAAATAAATGGTTATAACTTATAAGTGAGACTTTATAGATTACAAAAGGTTGTATGTTTTCAAAACTTAAAAATTGCACTTTAATGAAACAAAATATTTTATTAATTAATTTATTTATGGAGGTGTATTTACATATTGAAGTTGTTGGGTTAATCTTATCAAGCTTTATTCATTGATTCATTGTAATATATCTCAGACCAATTATACAACTATATACTTGAGCTCTTGAATTTTGTTATTGACTAAGAGTTTAGAAATTGTGTATGTACTAGTCCTTTTGTTGCTTCACACCAAATGTTGTTAAAGTACATCAAAATACATGCATGAATTCTATCTCTTGTACAAATTAAACAAGACAACCCAAGAAAAAGAATTGGTAAAAAAATAAAATTTGAAAAATAAATTAAACACAAATCATAAGACAAATGTTCTTAATTAGATGTCAAGTTCTTCTCCTTGAAGCAGCTCCATGAATGACAACAATGTAAAAGAGCTGAGTTGCAGACAAAATAATCATGAATGCCTCCATTGTTCTCTGCACAATAACACAAATTATTAATATTAGTTTCTAATTTTGTTGTGTCATGTTTGGATCGAAGGATTTTAGCATGAGGTTAAAATATGATACTCTCACTTGATCTAATTGTCAATTAATTTCAAATCTCTCAATTTAAACGGAACATAGTATGCAGTCAACTCACCAGACGGGCGTTTCTGTAATGTTGTTCGATCTCTTTACATCCGAATCTGGAAAAAAAAAAATAGAAGCATAAATAACTTATTAATTTAGACCCCTTCAATTTTACGGTCTTAGCCTTTGAAAATTGTTTTAGCACGCACACGCACGTGCACACACATTACCCCATTGCAAGAAGCGTAAGCGTCCACGCGATGGTGGCGGAAGTGGCGGAGGAGGACAAGCTATCGGCATCCCAATATCGAAGATGGTTCAATCCAGAGATGGCCGATGCTACTCCAACCACTCCGGCGATCATAGCAAACATCACAAAGAATCCGGTCGCAACATTCCCCATCGGAAAGTGTATTGGTGAGAAATGTGCTGGTAAATGCAATCCTGGACCTGTAAAAGACAAAAAAATGATTTTTAGCCACAACTAATTTCTCTTAGAGAAATTAATTTTAAAAGAGTACCCTTTTAATTTTTTATCGGTACAAGTTAAGGTATAATTGTCCCAACTTTTAATAGTACGAGTTGATATAAGTTGCACAGACAATAAGGGTAAAAATGTCAAAAAAATCTCGTTTAATGACTAAAACATACCAATGAGAAAACCATGATCAATGGCTGTGTTCATTGCCCAACCACCAATGCCCAAAACTATGGCATACATGCAAAAGTTGAGGAAAAGAAGAAGACCGGCGATGGGTTTTAGCTGCCCAGCGTCCATCGTGTACGAAATCAACGAGACGAAAAACGATGAACAGATGTGGTTGAGATTGAAAGAAGGGAATGGATTATTTGCAGATTGAAAGGGGGGTTTTTATGTGTACAAACTTTATGTTAAAAAAATGTTATTTTGGTTCTTTGCTTGTAAGGCTGTGTTTTGTAAAGGCTTTCTATACATTTTGAAAATATAATGCTTTTTGTTCTTTATAGGAAAAGAATGGCATTTTCTTACTTGCCTACCAATCTGCTATAGTCTTTCAACTTTTGTTTTCAATATTCTTTTATAACTTATTTTATTTTATTTTAAACATAAGTTCGTCTCACAAATCTAATTCGATAAGACAGATCATCCCACAATATATAACTCATAAATGATTTATTCATAAAAACAAGTTTGAGTTATGAGTATTGAGACCCTCTCACGAAATATATATTCGACATAGGTTCATATGATTTTATTTAACCTTAATTATTTTTGTAAATAAAAAGTTTCCTATAATTACTTTATAAATTTCAGTAATATTATGTTTGTGCATCTGAAGAAGCTTTACTTTATGTTTGGTTTCATTTTCTTTTTTTTTTTTGTTTTAATAAGATGAAAAAGTATTTGTTTTTAAAAGATGAAAATGTATTTATTTTTAATGGTTTATCATGCATCTATAATAATATATTAATAATATATTAATAATTCTACATTTTATTATATTTTGTTAGCTACGACCAAAAAATATTGAATTTAAACATCCATATATGATAACATCCCCAGTTATAAAATAAATAAATAAATGATATTAGATTTATTCCAAATATATATATATATATATATATATATATATATATATATATATATATATATATATATATCATGAGCTTACATCTTTTTTCTTTCAATTTTACCACTACTTTTTAATTTTTGTATTTCATTCACAAAATTTTAGAAAATTTGTAATTCGATTTATCATATAATGTCAATATATTTCGTTTTGTTTTAATTACAATTTTGACTTGGACAAATCATGCCAACATTTCGCGCCGTATTCAAAAATTTCCTGTCTTTACAGAAGACTTGCACCAATTCAAGCACCTTTTCATTCTCTACTCTCGTAAATCCTTCAAAATCAACGAATATTTTTGCTAATCGTTTCAAGAACCATAGAGCTGATGAAGATCGACAAGTTTATCACGAAATGCCATCTCGGGATGTGTATTTATCCACAAAGATGATTTCTTCTTGTATAGATAGCTTCAGATTGGATGATGCACTGAACCTGTTCGACGAAACGCCTCTTAGAGACGTAGTCATGTGGAATTTGATGATCAAAGGCTGTGTTAATTGTGGAAATCTGGAGATGGGATTCAAACTGTTTGATGAAATGCCTGAAAGGAATGTGGTTTCTTGGACTACCATGATCAATGCGTATTTCAAGTATGGGATGATTGAAGAGGCTAAAGGGTTGTTCTGGGAGATGCCGGTGAGAGATACGGCAGCATGGAATGCAATGGTTCATGGGTTTTTTACGAATGGGAGAATCGAAGAAGCGATCAGATTGTTTGACGAGATGTCTCATAGGAATGTCATTTCATGGACTACGATGATAAGTGGGCTCGATCACCATGGGAGGACCGATGAAGCTTTGTCGTTTTTTAGGCAGATGGTGGGGATTGGGGTGAAGCCTACTTCAAGTACTTTATGTTCTGCTATATCAAGTTGTGCTAACTTAGGTAATTTTCGCCTTGGGAGTCAAGTTCATGGGCTAGTTATAAAGCTTGGATATGTTCACGACACGTATATTACTGCTTCTCTGATAACATTATATGCAAATTGTAAAGAGATCAAGGAATGTGTGAAGACTTTTAATGAGAAATTGCATAGGAATGTGGTGGTGTGGACGTCTCTTTTGACAGGATACGGTGCTAATGATAAGCATGAAGATGGATTGAGAGTTTTCAGAGATATGATCAGATTAGGAATCATTCCTAATCAATCATCGTTCACCAGCGCCTTGAACTCAAGCCGTGAGATGGAAGTTCTTGATTGGGGAAAAGGGATTCATGGTGGAGCGATCAAGGTGGGATTGGGATCCGATGTCTTTGTGGGTAATTCTCTTGTTGTGTTATATACAAAATGTGGAAATATACGAGATGGGGTTCTCTCATTCAAGGAAATCAAGAACAAGAACACAGTTTCTTGGAACTCAATAATAGTTGGATGTGCACAACACGGTTGTGGTGAGTGGGCGTTAGCGTTCTTTACCCAAATGGCGAAAGAGGGAGTTGATCCAGATGAGATCACCTTCACCGGATTGCTTAATTCTTGCAGTCATTCTGGTATGCTTCAGAAGGGGAGACACTTCTTTGAAAGCCTATGTAGATATGCAGCCATTGAAGTAAAGCTTGAGCATTTCTCTTGCATGGTAGATATCTTGAGTAGAAGTGGGAAGTTGCAAGAAGCAGAGGATTTAGTCAAGAAGATGCCTATGGAACCAAATCTTTCGATATGGCTTGCATTGCTTAGCGGATGCAGGGGACAATCCGACTTGGAGGTGGCCGAACGTGCTGCTAAAAACATCTTCAATATAGATCCACATTGTAGTGCAGGATACATATTGCTCTCTAACATGTACGCGTTCACAGGTAGATGGGCCGATGTTGCAAGAATCAGAAGGGATATGGAAATGATAGGCATAGTAAAACAACCTGGTCGAAGCTGGTTGACAAAAGGTTCGGTTTGTTGGAAGAAGAGTTGAGAGAGTACGGTTTTGTATCCGATCAAAGATTGGCTTTGCACGATGTGGAAGACGAGGAAAAGGAAGAGCTCTTGTTGTATCATAGTGAGAGGATTGCAATATGATTCGGGTTGATTACAAGACATCGAGATCTACCAAAAGGATGAGCCAAATCGCCAAAAATGTCATTTTTACACTCATCCTAAAAAGTAGTTATAAAGATTCGAAACTCAAATTTTTATAAGAAAAAAAATACAAGGATTCAGTTTAAATATATTAAAAAATGTAGGGACTCGAATACATGGATCCAAACAAAAAAAGATTCTAATTATAGAAAAGTTAATGTATGTTGTGGAGGATTGAGTAACAACTTCATCATGGTTTGGAGGCCTGGAAAAACAATTTAGTACATGAACATGATCTTGATATTCATTTCCAAATTTCTAATTAAACATGTTTTTAATCTTCAATGGAATAAATTACAAATCCAAATTTGTCAAAACAACACGTATTTTATTGCAACAAGCTACTTTCATTTCTAAAATAAATTCATCATTCCACTCAAATTAAAAGGGGTGTGCTCTATTCCGTCAAAACCAAAAACACCAACTAAATCGAACCAAAATCTTAATATGTTTATTTCGGGTTTCACGAATCCGGATTTGAGATTTTAAAATCTCAAATCTTCGTTTGTTAGGAGATTTAAATTAGGATTATAAAATCCACTCAAATACTACTTTATTTAAAGAAAACATAATAATTAACTCTACACTCTAACCTATTAATACACAAATTTCAATACACTTAAATTTCTACTATTACAATCATCCAATCATTACTATTATATCAATTAATAATATAATATTACACTTATTAACTTTTTCTAACATCGATTTGACACTACAGTAACAATCCTACCCTATAAAATCTCATAACAAACACAGATTTTAACTATTTACCTTTATTTACAAATCTCAGGATTTCAAAATCAAATTGCCTCAATCCTACATAAACCCGAAACAAACATAATTTTCAATAATTCGATTTCGTTTAATTTTGAATGTTTGTTTTTGACTCATTTTCCTCAGTGGGGTGGTTTGACTTCCGATACTAAACCCATGGTTGTCACTAAACCTCAAAATCCACAAAGAATTTGATCGCAAAATCTCACTAATTCCATACGAATCAGTACCGAATAATCACCCCAATAAATCGCACAGAAGATGAAATTCAAATTAAATCAAACCAACCATTTTTTAAAACTTATATACACATAAGGAAAAATTTTAATTTCCTTTTCACATTTAGAAATTCAAGCAATACTTTCAAGTCTCAATACTCGACCTTTTTACTTTGATTTCTAAACTTTATCTCTATTTCTTTAGGAATTAAACCCTAATTCATTTTTGGTTTTGTAAACCTTATTTTCTTTTATTTGTGCCCTGTAATTTTAATCCATTTTCTACATTTGGGTGTAAGTTTCTTCATTTTCTGTGCGCAGTTTTTTTTTTTTTTTTTTTTATATATTTGGAATATGTAAGTTTAATTCCCTTTTAGTGAGTGTCCTGAATAAAATACTTTTTTTTTTTTTCATGAAAACACATGATTTCTTTTTTGAATTGGGTTTATTCACCCAACCAATTAAAAAAAAATTCAGTTTGATTAAAACTCCTCTCTTTACTTTCTTTTTGTTTTCAATGAAAACACATGATTTCTTTTTCGAATTAGGTATATTCACCCAACAATACATAACAAATATTCAGTTTGATTAAAATTCCTCTTTACCTTTTTTTTCAAGCTGTTCTTGTTTTCAATTCCAAAACCCAATCTTCCATTTATCTTGGATCCAAATCCTCATCAATAGCATTTTCAGAAATGGTAAATCTTGTTTATTAAGTATGGGTTGTGACACAGTGCCCAACTGATGTCATGACTTTTTCGCCTCATTTTCAAAGAAAAAAGAACAAGAAAATGCTGACCTCAATCAATTGCCCAACCTTGGTGACAATAGAATTTTTGTGGATATAATTTAAATTCTTGATATTAAAGATAATTTTTATTTAAAATATAAAAAATTATATAAATTCATTTTTTTTCTCTGCAAGTGAAAAATATTGATATATTTTAAGCAGTCCAAAACTCTTTATTTCCTCATAATCTGGAATTCACTCTTTTCTCACATACTAAAATTCCCTCCTTTCTCACCTAATAAAATCTAAATGATTATTTGATTGTTTTTCAATGAATTGTGATGAATAAATTTAATTATGATTATTCTATTTTTTTTCAATGTCAAATCAATTCGCATCAATAATTCCAATTTTCAACTCCAAAATACAAATTCAAATACTCAACAAAAAAATAAAAATATATTAGCAATGAAGATATGTAGACAGAAAAATAGTAACAGAAAGCTATTGAAATGTGAAGCAATCTGTGTCGCAAGAGCTGTTCCAAAATTATTTTATGCCCTGAAAACGAAACTTCCAGAAACAGAATAATACAATCCTGGAAATTAGATACCATAGGCATATTTTAACATAATTCCAAATTCTGAGAAAATAATTGAAAATAGATTTTAAATAAAATATTAAAATAGCGGTAAGTAGCTGCAATCTCAGCCGAAAGATGGTGAATATGTTTGAGATAATCACTGTAAATCAGCAAATTTTACACAGCTTCATCATTGATTGAACAATTAAATGCGTAATCATAAATAATTAAAAAATTAATCAAAAAAATATAATAAAAAATCAGATCTGATTTGAGATAAACGAGAGAGATCAGATGGTAGTGCATGTTAAGAATCATCATCCAAATACAGATAAAATGTGGGTAAGAATCCTCATATCTCTTCTCGCAAATCTCAAGTGTTTAAACCATTATTCTGAAATAAAAAAATATATATATAGATACAAAAAAATTCTGAAAAATTTGTTGAGAGGAATCAGAGAAACTGTCAATCACCACATTGCATCTACGAATAGATGCAAATTAAGACTGGGGCGACAAAAGAAAAATCATCATATTCCTCACAAAAACACAATTCCTTGAAAAAAAATTTAAGAAATGAGAAAAATTGGTAGAAACAATCCTGAATTGTTCGAACCTTTCTCGATAACTTGCTTATCGGATCGAGTTGCCGCCATTAATGCTCACCTTCTGCTCAATCAGAGATATTGGCGAAGAAAGAGAAAAGGGTGAGAAATGGCGGAGGTTTTGGTTGGGTTTTCAGATCTGTTCAGCAGCAATGGTTTATATAGAAAAATCGATGGGGGTTTTTATTAGGGTTTTGGTTTCTGCGGAAATCAACGGTGAAAACATGGGGTGCATTTAGAGATGCGTGGTGAGTGATGCACGAAATCAACGGTGAAAACATGGGGTGCATTTAGAGTACGTGGAGAGTGATGCACCGAATAATTTATTAAAACGTAAATATCGTGCTTTGATGAAATTTTAGATCTCAAATTAACGACTAATATTTTAGTTCTATTAAGTTTACTTGGATTCTTTTCATAATTAAAATTAAAAGGAAAACTAAATGAATTAAGGTTTGATTACATAAAGATAGTAATAATAATAATAAAGACATGAATTTACTTGAAATCATAATTTTAAATTGAACTCTGTAATTTAACAAACTATGTCATGAAATTAATTATATATTACAGTTCAAATTCCAAATTAATTTTGGCTATATAACTTGCGGAATCAATGTGTACATATTAGTTGTCACACTATCAATTTTGGTTATACAACTTGCGGAATCATGTGTACATATTAGTTGTCACACTATTGGTAAAACATTTTTTTTTAATATAGTTAAATGTTTACGAAACATGTTGTTTGTAAATTTAAATAAAATGTTTTGCTTGTCACATTAATTTGTTAGAGCTGATGGATTATATAGGAAACGAAGTCGTTTAATTCTATTTATATTTTTTTAAATTTAATTTGTTTGACCAACAAGATGCGAACCAAAATAGATAAATTAGCGGGACAACTTCGTAAATTGCTGTCAAAGAATTGATGATGATTTAAATTAAAAAATAATGAAAAGATGTTTTATTTAACTATTGAAAGTTTGTACTAAAATTATAATTTCATGATAATTTATGTTTTTTTTTCTTTGTAAAATTGCTATTAAATATTTGTTAATTGTGAAGAACCAATAGCAAAGTTTTTTTCTTAATTTATCCATTGCTCTTTTAGACTAAAAAGGAAGATTAACCTTCATATAGTTAAATCCTTATAGCTGAGGTCAAAATTTTCATCAAAACATGCTTTGTGTGTATTTTGCACCTAAAATTTGTTTAAAGTGATATTGACACCTACATATAAATTTTTAGGTCAATTTTGCATATTTTCTCTATTTTAATTTGAGTTAGATTGTTCAAATTGATATTTTAGATGTTTGGTAAGTGTTCATTGTACATTTTTTAAATATTGAGGTTGAGTTGTTCAGTTGTTGCTAAATAAACAATTAAACTATTCGTCCATCTTTGATCGAACATATTAATATCTTCAATCACAAACAAAGAATAAAACACAAATTCAAGATGTGTATTTACCATTTAAAATAAATCTTTGAAATCATAAAATGAAAGACTTAAACCCTTGAGAAATTTACGATCAAATGTTTACTTGATAATTTCGACTCATTGTCCGTATTGGTGATGATATAAAAAAATATTAACATATAACTAATAATTTGTATCTACAAAATGAAAATGAAGAAGTAAGTGGAAGCAATTTTATGAAATATTATCCTTAATATACTCAATATGTTTTTGTATACATGAGTTTTCAATTATGTTTATTCTTCATTTTGCCATCAAATTGTAGATGCTTCAATAAGCTCTCACTCATATCATTAATAAAACTTCATACAATCAAACATTCAAAAAAAACTTTTAAAACAAAACCTATTAAATAATAATAACAAAGTACCCCAAAATCATATTTAAGCTATCCACCTATTTCTATAATATTCCATAGTTTCTCCATATCAAAATTTACATAACATAAAACTTGGAAAATATACACTAATATGATAATCAAAAACTTTATTACAATCTCAATTGCATTATTAGAAAATATACAACAGTAAGATTGTAGAAAATAAACAGATTCTGAAAAAGAAGAAATAAAAAAAATTCTTCTTGCAATTCACTTACTCCGCCTCAATCAAGAACATAAGGTGGAATCATATTATCTTGATATCCTCAACTTGGGTTCAAGATCGATTTGAAAGTAACACCGATTTTGCTCTCTAACGTAACGGACCTTACCATTCATCATGCTTAGAAGTTTTTGGGAAATGTTCAGAGCATTTCCTTCTCGTGTTGTCCAATGATTGTTTATAGAAAACATGTCTTCGATGAGAGGGTAAGGCGGACCATTGTCAGGGTGCGCAATTCTGAATGAGAAGAAAAACAATATCGATTTCATAACAATGATATCAATCACCATAAACATAGAAACAACATGAATCTTTTGTTTAGTTTACGAAATTTGTTTTGATATAACTATTTTAGCACACAGCCCTAACAACCAAAGATATCAAGTTGGACCTTGCATTTTATGGTGAATGCTCCTATTACTTTCATAATCTCACCACTTATGAATTGAAGATATTGTTTATTTATTTGACCATTTTTTTGGTTGATTTGATAATAAACTATAAAAAACACTAGCTCGAAAATAATATAACCCAACTTTGTTCTACTTCATGGTGTCAGATTTTAGATGAAAATTGAAATGGACACAGAGAGGTTTTCATGGTACCTGAGTTCTAGATGAACATACTCGTCTCCATCTTGTATCAGTTTCAATGTGAGTGACATCTTAACTTCTACCCATCCATCTGGAGAAGTTGCATAGTTCACAACAGAATGCAAGAAATCAGACAAGGCCAATTGAAGCTTTATTTCATCGATATATACGTTGAGAGTTTTGATTGCTCGGGATGTCATATATAATTTGCAATTCTTTTCTCTTAGAAAAATCATAGCTTGACTAATAATAACATTCACAAAATTGCCGAAAAGAAACTCTTCCACTTTTAGCTCAATCTTGTTGCAGGACCAAAAGAAACCTCATATTAGAAATCATTTCGATAATAATCAAATATTTATAGGAAGACAACTTTTAAAAGATATGAAAGGTGTCAAGGATGATGATGCTTGAGTAAAAGAGCTATCATATGAGTTGATAAAATGTTAATTCCAAATCTACCAAAATCTCTCCCCAAATAATTGAAAATGAGTTGTATATTTAAACTCATCATAAAATAAACTCATCGAAAAAACTATCAATTTTCTATTACATGTTTTCATAGTCAACCTCAAAATTTCTCAAACAAAATGATATCTTAGTGAAATTAGCTTTGGCAATTGAATGTGTATACAAGACACTAATCCACCAGGGCTTCGCAGAATGGATGAAAATAGGTGATCTTATATTTCGTTTCTAACCAGATGCTCTGCTCCATGAAGAACTTTCGACCTTGGTGAGCATTTCGCCAAATATTCAAATACTCCTCAAGTTCAAATACTCCTCAAGGTCTTTTCTTTCTCAACGTCGATGGGATGAGGGTCGTCTATTTTTCCTTCCTTCTCAACGTCGATGAAATGAGGGTGGTAGACGACGTTACCATTTACAACGTCGATAAATCTAACAAACTCCTCAAGTTCAAATACACCTCAAGGTCTTTTCTTTCTCAACGTCGATGGAATGAGGGTCGTCTATTTTTCCTTCCTTCTCAACGTCGATGAAATGAGGGTGGTAGACGACGTTACCGTTTACAACGTCGATAAATCTAACAAACTCTTACGACGTTACCGTTTACAATGTCGATAAATCTAACAAACTCTTGCTATCGAGGGATTGTGAGGGGCGTGCAAGGATTCTGATCTGATTTGGTTGTCCTCCACAATAAACATCAACATATTCATCTCTAGAATATTTCAATTATTATTATTTTCTATTTTAGTGAGGTTCGAAATGATAGTTATCCAAGTTTGTCTCATAGTAGATAGTTATCAGCATATATTCGTTTTTAAGAATTTTGATACATCAACATATATTGAGGATATATCCTATATTTTTAGAAAATTGTTTTTCATATTAGGTTATTCTTAAACTAAGTATAAATTTATTCTTTAGAATTTTGAAAAATATATTATTTATTTAAAATAATCTTCTTTAGTTATTAAGATTAAATACATAGAAGGCAGCCAAAAGAATAATAAAGAACATATAATTGAAGTTAGAATAACATAATGCATTATTATTCGATGTCTTCACAAGCCTATCAATATAAGACTATCAATATAAAACTTAAGAGAGTTGAAAGCTTAGTTTGCATGATAATAATAAACATTAATTTTCAGTTTTCAATAAATGATTTCTATTGAAATTTTATACATTTATAAGTTTGATATTTTCATCAATACAATATTTCAAGGCAAAAACTTCTGTGCACCAGTTGCACGGATTGCACCACACCTTTATGTTATAAATATAGTACTTTTATGTTATAAATGTAACACCTTTATGCATGTTCATTTTAAAAGGTGCAAATATTTGTATATAAAGGTACTGCATTTATAACATAAAAGTCTTCCGTGCAACTCTGTGCACCAGTTGCACAGGAGTGTTACTCATATTTCAAATATTGTTTTCCTCATATTATAGGCAAAGTATATATTCTATATTTAAAACATTTTTCCCACCTTACAAATGAACATATTTTAAAACTTAAAAAAAATTGAATATATTCATAAATTAATTCTTAATTTTCAATAAGTGGGTTACGTTATAATTTCATAAATTTATTTTCATAAATTTCAAATATAATAACTTGGTACATACAATATTACAAATAATGTTACTATTTAAGTTGGTTGATTTTTGTAATGATAATTATCTAAAGTTTTGTAATGTTTTGCATATTAGAAAATTTTTCAAACTATACATATACTTATTCTTAAGAATTTTAAAATATTCCTATATTTAAAAAATATAGATATCAAAATATTCATATTTATTGAAGATATATCTTATATTTAAAACAAGCTTTTGATGTTTCTTATTCTTAAGAATTTTGAAATATCAACATATACATATATTAACGATATGTCATATATTTTCGAAATATCAATATATGTATTTAAAATAATTTTTTGATGTTTTTCATATTAGACATTTTACTAAACATATGTTTATTTTTTTAAATTAAGCAATATATTTATTCTTTATGGTAATAATGATAGTATTAGCATAACAATTAAATACTTACTTTATTTCTCCTAAGGATAACTATCACGTTTTGAATTTTATAGACTGAGAAGAATTTTTGGTAGAATAAACTTTTTTTTTAAATAAGATACAAGTCTTTGAAATCTCTCTTCTCAAATTTAATATTTTAGATTATTATTATTATTTATTATCCTTAAAATTTAACGTGTTTAGGATTATTATAACACTAGTGCATCCGTCGAGCGATGCACGGCCGAGTTCTAATGATATTTCACGTAATGAATAAGTATACATATTTATTATTAAATAAAATATTACATCATGAAATAAGTGAATTCATTTAATCGTAACGTGATTTCATTTTTTAATTCTTTCATTTTTAGCTATTAATAATTTAGGGTAATATGATTTATGGTGTTGTTTTCTAATAATGTGAAACTATGTCCATTTTTTGAAATTTCAATCATTTAAGTGAATATCGAGGGAATTAAAGAAATAGAAACTATTGTTATGAATTATTGTTATTTTCTCAATTGATATTGATAATGACAAATTTTTGAGGAAAAAATCTTTATCAGCCACACGTACCTTCATTTTGTACCTTCATTGAGTTCATAATGTTATTTAAATTAAAAATAAATTTGAAAATTCTATATTACAATATCTATATTGCTCTTCAGTTTTAACATTACCACACTTGTACACATCAACTTCCCATCTACATAATCAACATTTTTAAAGCACCTGCATGTGATAGATACCAACAACTATTATAATTTTTGACCTCAAGAATTGAGACATAAACTCAATATTGTCCATAATTTGCCTGCACATAGAAAAAAAATAAGGTTTAGATTTTATTTCAATTCATAATAATTAAATTGAAAAATATTAAACTTATTGATGTAAGAAATAACTCAACTATTTTTGTACACATACCTCTTTTCTTAAATTCTCAATGTCATTGATAGATTTTACAACGACTCTTCCAGTAAAAAAAACTCATTTGTATAGAACTCTCAAATGCTTTAGTAAAAAATCTCATTTGTATAGAACTCTCAGCTGCTTCAGACAAACCACTTACTGCTATCGTAGCTAAAGGGAGTTTCTCCAAACTAAATAAGTAAATTATGTTACTATTTTCAAATTATAATGACATTTAAACTATTGAGAAAAGATAATTAAACATTCTTATTATTGTAAATAGTTTTAGAAAATATAGCTAAAGGGAGTTTCTCCAAACTAAATAAGTAAATTATGGTACTATTTTCAAATTATAATGACATTTATACTATTAAGAAAAGATAATTAAACATTCTAATTATTGTAAATAGTTTTAGAAAATATAGCTAAAGGGAGTTTCTCCAAACTAAATAAGTAAATTATGTTACTATTTTCAAATTATAATGACATTTAAACTATTGAGAAAAGATAATTAAACATTCTAATTATTGTAAATGTTTTAGAAAATAACTTACCTCTTTCTAAATTCTTTTGTTTGAGGATCAATGGAATTGACAACACACTTGGTAGCATGAAATGCGTTGCTAACTTGATTATTTTCTACAATATATTAATCAATATGTAAAAAAAATTAACAAACCATATACAAAAGCTCATAGTAATTAATCTAACATTTATAGAATTTGAAATAATTTTATGCAGATCGGATTAAAAAAATATAAATATATCATTAATAAGTATGTAAAACAGATCACAATAATTAATCTAATATTTATCGCTTACAAAAGCTCATAGTAATTAATCTGACAGTAAGATTTGAAATTTGTTTATGCAAATTAGATTAAATAATATAAATATATCATTAATAAATACGTAAAACAGAACACAATAATTAATCTGATATTTATCAGTAAGAGTTGAATTTTTTTTTATGCGGATCAGATTAAACAATATATATATATATACACATTGTTGAATTTAAAACTAAAAATTCAACAAAATATCCATAGAACTACTCCCTAACCAATAATCATGTTCATAAAGTAAAATAAATTACAAGATGACATGATAAAAGTAAGAAATAAAATTAAAGAAAGCTCAGTGAATTCACGATTGGTTGCTTCATCTTTGATCTTGAATCTTCAATTTCTTACTTCCTTGGTTGCTCTCAAGATGTATTTTGTGGATATGGGTGTTCGTAAGTTGATATGGGTTCCAAAGATTCTATCAGGGTTCAAAAGTTATTTATTTCAAGTCTCAAAACCTTAATTTATACCTAGGAGTGTTAGAATTGGATTTGGAGAAGAGTTTTAGTCGAAAAAGGGATCTAAAAAAGATAAAAGATACGCGACCTGGCTGGATCCGAAAATTCCGGACCGGGTCGAAAATTTTGGCGTCATTCTGGATAGGAAAACACATGACGGGTGATCTGGACCGGGTCAAACATACTGACTTTGCGCTCCTTCAACTCGTGCACTGGAACACGATCTCACCCGGGTTCTCACTATCGGTCTTATTTCGACCCGTTTAATCTCCGAATTTGACCCAGATTTCTTCATAAAAGTTGTAGTTCTTGAAGTTGACTATCCAATGCCATTAATTTTAGTTCAATATCAATTCCCTATATCAAGTTATGCCCAAAATACTCGAACCCTGTCAAGATGAAAAACTGAATGATTTTGCACAACTTCCACCTTTTTGCAATTTTCCCAAAACTATGCGTTTTCAACTTCATATTTCGACTCCAACTTGACTTTTCAATCGATTGACCTCACTTTGTGCTAAAATTTATCAAATTCCTCTCAAATCAAGCAAATACGTGAAATCTTATAAAGATAATAAAATTTATCTAAAATATCAAGAATACATGCTTTTAAACACAAAATGATATGAAATCAAGCTCTCATCCACAATCTCATTCACCCATCACTGATATCAATCTCATTTCACCCGACTCTTCTGCAATCTCATTTTTCACATCTACAATCTGCAATCTCGTTTCACCGAGCTCAATCAGATATCAGTTATCTACAATCTCTCAGTTCACCAAGCTCAATCAGATCTCATTTTTGCAATCTCATTTCATCAGGCTCAATCAAATCTCATCTTCGCAATCTCATTTTACATATCTGCAATCTCATTACCACAAGTTTCGTAACTCCAGTGATCCCACCTTTATGAAGGTGCAGATTATGATGACCAGAGTTCGAACCGGCATGTTTTCTAATCTTTATTGACTCCCTCCCCTCCACTCCCCAAGCTCATAAAATAACGTCATCAATCTCATTTACTCACCACTGGGGTTTGTTTAAATTGTTACACTTGAAATAAATATATCTTCGGAAATTTAAATAAACCTCTTATTTTTGTCTACTCAAACGGCTTAAATTTACATCCTATTTTTGTCTGAGGATTAATTTTTGTTAAAATTCTAAACATTAGACAAATTTGAGGTAAATAATATAATTTTGTTTAAAATAATTTTGTTTAAACTTTATAATTTATATTTTATTTTTGATATTCTTTAATTCGTTCAATGCTCTAAACCTTCTCAAACTCATCTATTTATTGTATTCAATACATCTTCTAACTATAATTTTTCATTTTAATAGATCCAGAAATTTTGTAGGAAAGTCTCCAACTTCATAAATTTTAAGAATATCAAACTTTTCTATTATACATCATTTCCTAAAAAATTGGTCTTTACAGGATTGAGTGATTTTGCTAAGTTAACCAAAACTTAAGCCAATATTTCGAACCTTCCTCATAATTCCTAATGTTTGCTCGATATATTATATCCTCATAATTCTTGATATTTGCTCGATGTATTTTCAATATGCATGATATCAATTAAGCTTGATGTTATTTTACTAGAGTATTACTTAAAAATCTGAAATATGGGTTGTCATTTATTTGTCGTTCAAAACTAAAACCAAATATAAAAAATAAATATTAATGTACTTGAACCAAATATCAAAAAAATAGTTATTAATATCTATGTAGTTGTAGATTTGTAGTTAATATATATGAATATGTATAATTGTTGACTAATAATCAATGTTTAACATATATGATACATCGATATACTCAAATATTTGTTTTATCAATAACAAAAATACGAATATTTATATTCTTAATTTAAATCGTATAACTCATATTTCTAATATTAACAAAAAATAAGAATGTTGATAGTCTTAAGTTGAAGATGTGGAAATTATCAATAAACATCAAAGTTTAAAATATCATTATAAAGGAAAATATTGATACTTAAATTTAATTAAATAATGAAATATCAATATTATTGTTGATATCGTAACCATATTTATGATATGTTTATATGTGGATATAATAACCGAAAATATGAGGAAATGTTTATGCTTTAAATTTATCTAAATATTGATATCGAATGTTGATATCAAGATGAAATTTATTTCTCTTATATTGGGAATTTTGTTGATGCATGTTTAAAATTTATGAAATATTATTGGTTTTTTGAAATTTCAATATAGTTAACCATAAAATTTAAAATTCGGTTAGTTGAAAAAACAATTATAGCAATAATTTTATATAATTATAATAAAATACTTACATTCAATAAATGAGTCTCTTATTAGAGTCTTCTATCAATATTAATTTAGAACTCATTGTATTGAATTTATTTATTAATATTTATTACTATAATATTGCCTTAATTTTATCAAAATTTATGTAAATTAAAATACAGATGTTCCATCAATCCCAATATTCTTAGCTTATTCCCCATAGCAATGTAAAGTGATTAAAATTATTTTAAAATTAGCTAAATAAATGAAAATAAAAATAAAAAACATAAGGAAAATCAAGACAATCATCTCTCGATCTCAATCTAATCTATTAAACATCCATTAATCATGCATAAAATAAGCACATGTAATCTATAAAACATGGATCAGGATTTCATGTATGAGATGGTGAAAATATATCGAAAGAAAATTCAACAAAATATTCATAAAAGTACACACTTACAAGATTTTTTTTGCACTACTTTAGTATACATCTCCAACTCATTGAATATCCATCCAAGTATACACATAAGTCAAGATTATATATTATTATAATATATAAAATGTATTGTAGTATAAATTTTGGAACTCATCTCCATTTTAGTATAAAATCTACAACTCATCTCCAGTAGTTCACTAGTTTTTGCAGTATTGAAGTCTTTTTTTTTTTTTTTTGTCATATATTTACCAATATTCATTATATTGTTAATTCATCAAAAATTGATCTTTATATATGTTTAAATCTTATTTAATATAATTATTAAAAGAAAAAAATTACTGAAATAAAAAAGAATAGCACAAGTATTTAGCTGACAATTTTTAGTTTTTTTTTTTTTTTTTAATATGGCACACATTGACGATTGGTGAAAAGGGATGTTGAATGATATGAAAAGTTGTTTGATTGGAACCCTAGAGTCCATAATATATGGTTTCTTTAGGTGTATATTGGTGAAAACAGATGTTGAATGATATGAAAAGTAGTAGAATTCGAACCATAGAATCTCTATTATATCTGCTATTATCATATGATGCAGAGATAAAAAATAAAAATAAAATAAAAAAAAAATTTAAAAATTAAAATTTAAAAAAAAAACTATATTGCAAATTGAAAAGCGGAAATACTTTACGTTGGTTTTTTATATCAACCCGTTCGGATATTTTACAAGTATAATTAACTTGGTTATAAAATTATTATATAAATACCCTGAAAAAAAATAAAAAAATAAAATAAAAATTGAAGAGAGGTGTACAAGCAACATGAGTAGAAATAAATGAAGTGTATGAAATAGCTGTCTCTTTCATGCATATCCATTGACAAAGCTCTAGGTTTTGGCTTGATAGCCAACAAGATTACATAGATGTTTATCTTCTCAGGTCACATCAGACAATGTTCCAAATGGTTATAAAGTAATGGGGCTTAATGTATGGATCAGGTTGACATGTTTATATAGCCATTGACAAAATCCAAGTTGTTAATTGGATGGCTACTTTGAGATCCATATGTATAAGTTTGGGTGAAGACTGCTGCAAAATGTGCTAGCATCAAGATCTGAGAGTCATATGAGAAGCTGAAATGCTCAGATGCCATGAGAATCAAGATCCATCTGCAAGTGGTGATTGAATCCTAAGATGTGGAGATTCAGAAGGTTTGGATGCACCATCATAATCCGGAGTGTCGGTTTTTGGGCCCTGCAATGCCATCACAAGAGCATAATCATAAATTTCTTGTTAAGCTGGGTTTTTCTTGTCCTAAATTTCCAACAACGATTCATGTTTGAACGAGTAGTTGGAATGCTAAAATGCTCGTCTGAACACATACTTTATGTACAACTAAGGCCTTTCACAACATACTTCTCCAACGCTCAACATATATTATTCACAACGGCATATGTGAAATTATTAGGAAGTCAATCAATAGTTGACAATAAAGATAGGACATACCTTTTGATTTTGGCTCATACTTCGATGTTGTGGATGCTGATGACCCTGATATTGCTGGTACTGCTGCCATAGCAGCTGCTGCTCTTTTGACGTATATTGTTGATATGCCAGTTGGTACGCTTGGTAAGCAGGATCTGGAGATTGTTGATATTGTGCCTGCTGAAAATTCGGACGAGGCTCCTGACCTTGCACCGGCTGCGATTGCTGCTGAGACTGCTCGAACGAGGGTACTGGCTGATAAATCGATGATTGATAATGTTGCTGCTGGTACTGATACTGCTGATGATCCATATAATGCTGGTAGTAGCTATTCTGCATTTGCAGCTGTTGCTGATACTGCTGTTGCAGTAGTTGCTGCTGCTGCTGGTAATGATAGTGTAGCATCTGGTTCATTGACATGTTCTCCTGCGTTTGAAATGAATCCTGATCACTCATCGGACGA
Source organism: Scutellaria galericulata (assembly GCA_946896805.1). Taxonomy (NCBI): domain Eukaryota; kingdom Viridiplantae; phylum Streptophyta; class Magnoliopsida; order Lamiales; family Lamiaceae; genus Scutellaria; species Scutellaria galericulata. The sequence goes on from OX335785.1 coordinate 1,375,938, forward strand.
GTCTGATCTGTGTTTTGCTGAGGATAAGAAACCGGTCCTGGTCCTGCAGACATGTTCGAAGGTGTCATTGTACTCGTAGGCTGGTCTTGGTCGGTTGCTTTTTCCGAACTCGGTTGAGTGGTGATTTGATTCGTAACTATTGGTTGATGATGACTGTAGGAAGATTGCTCTAACTTATGCTTGTGATCATCTTCGAACCGTGATGCTGCACGTCGGGGAGATGGAACCGTGTGATCTGTACCGATCGAGTCCTCACCTGTTCTAGAAGGCCCATCTCTTTCGGATTCCTTTTCCTGAGAATTTAACGAAACATTGTCCATAGAAATCGGATGCTGAACGGAGACTAAACTAGAGCAAGGAGCTTCAATTGGTTTGGTTGTTTCTGTTGATTTTCTGATCTCAAGAGGTGATTCATGAGGGCTCAAAGCATTTTCTTTGGACTGTAAACCTAATTCATCACCAACATTCATCGGTCTCAGTTCGTCCTGATCTAAATTGCAAACACTCAAAGCATTCTCTGTGGCCTGATCAGTTAATTCAGCACTAACAACCATAGGGCTGGGCCTGTCTTCTCTAGATTGGCCTGAGATTTCACAAGCCATTTCATTACCATGAGATTCATCGTCATTGGAAGAAACAACTTTGGTAAATGGAACTTCTGCTGTTTCCTTGGCATTGTTGACGTGGTCCTTCTGACGCAATGGCTGACTATGCAGAGGAATGTCATTGTTTCCCTTCTTATCCACGGCCAAATCCATCGAGTAATTGCCTGGTGCGAAGTGCTTATATGGGGTCCTGATCCTCAGTGACTGTGGAAATAGTTTGAAGTGACGGTTCCAGGCCTTTCTTATATCATGTGTGGTCCCACAATGATCGACAAACTGAAACCATTATAAAAATGATAGGCATCAATGTAGCATCAAGAGAATGGAAACCATGTCTAGCCCATAAACACAGAAAATGAAAACATCAACTTAACGAAAGAAGCAAGAATAATCATCTAGTGAGGTAAATTTTTATATCATTATGATGATATGGCATGATTATGGAAAGTCCAACCTCTAAAAACAAACGTGATATGTTCTCTCGATCTTTGGCATTCAAACCTTCGTATTCATCTAATCCAGGTGAGATGGCATTAACAATGACCGAATCAATGATAGTCACATGCCTTGCTCCTTCATGAGTCATTGCAAATTTTACCAATTCCTGCATAAGTAGCTATTATCAATTGTTGACCAACATACCTAGAATCAGCAAAGAAGAGATAAAAGAGCCCACTGTGTCTCTACATAAAATAAAATTAAAAAAAAAACTACGCTGCAATCTTCCCAAAGCTGTGCATATTGAACAAGATCGGATTTTTCTATTGAGTGAATGGAGTGGAAGGTGTGTTCAAAAATGTTGTGGTAGTCTTTTATATCTGATAAACAATTATAAAATGAAACATACCGTACCTCTATAAGGAATCTGCAACGAGGCGCCTCTTGTATACCTTCAATTAGTATATCTCTAGCAGCAACTGCATTACCTGTCATCTACCAACCAGTTAGGTGTAGTTAGAGAAGCTATCCTAAGGAACCCATAACAAGCAATATTTTATGCACGACAACTATAGAAAACAAACATAGATTTTAGTGGACGAGCAATATCCCAAAAAATGGTGAGGATCTCCTGTATCTCAAGATCCCATATAGTTCAAACTATAATTCTTGCATATTATAAATTTTAAAACTACGTCATTTCCTTCAATATTTGAGACAGAACATGTTTATGTCCAAATTCCTGCAACATTCCCCACTAGAGAGTATTATTATATCCCTTCTCCAGTTAGCACTAACATAACACTATTACATGAAACCAAAAAATTGTTTTAATACAACATAGCACAACCATATCTTATCTTAAAACTGTATACCCTCTTTTGGTTTGTGCTTATGTCTTCAATTTGACTTTCTTCAAAGGGAGAACTCACACAAAATCACCAAGTATTTCCAACAATAACTGGTACTCTTTCAGCCAATCATTTTCTGAATTAAGAATCCACATTAGCAGTATTTTAGATTCGTAAAAAAACTAATGTTTCAACCATGCAGTTCATAAACCACAGATTCCGTCGGACTTTTGAACTCAAATGTCAGAAATCTTCATCATAAAATTAGGGGTGCTATAAATGTTAAGTCTTGTCTAACCCGACAGTCTAGAAGCAACACTATGGAGCAGTAAAAACAATGCTACTAACTTTTACATGCATAAAGTGATCAAATCCCTAAAAATGCTCCAGCACAGAAAAGCTTCCATGTACAAGTATTAATATAGACAGAGATGTGTGGTTTTGATACAGCACAGTTGAATTTACTCAAGTATCATACCAAGAAGGTAAACTTGGCCATGTGAGAATACAGACAGGGAAGAAGATGTAGCTTTTGTTTCTCTCTTGCTCTTTTAAGTGCTTTCTCATATGTAGCAGAAGCTGCTACAAAATCTCCCTGAAATTGCAAATAATACCTTAAACAGTTCCTCAATTAAGATCTGAAAAATATGAAACAACACAAGACATACCAAACGCCTTTCCAGGTTAGCTTGTATTGCAACATTTTCAATGAAGCTCGAATCAGTTTTTGTATCACACGCAACCAATGCAGCATGTGCACCATCAATATCTCCTATGTGCTCCTTAAACCTGGCATCAAATAAATGGATTTCTGGAACATTCTGCAACATATTAACAAAGCAGAAGTCAAATTTTCCAAAACAATGAAATAACAAGTTAAATAAATAAATGCCTCTTCTTTACCGCAGTTTTCAAGAAAATAGATTTTAAAACAAGAATACAACATTCAAAGTGGAAGAAAAGAAGGTAGAGCAAATCAGAAACTGGCAAGAGCTGCATTTTGACTTCATAGAAAATATATATCAGCATTCACACAGATGTAACACAATAAAAAGCATCACATTTATTTCATAAAGTTGGATACAGCAAAAGCCAGTTAACACGGACATTTAATACATGGCTGCAAACTAAATTGATCCAGCTTACAACTATCAATACAACTATCTAGTTTGCCCAAACCCTTTTGAGCAACTAAACATCCATGAGATGTGCATAAAATAGTCTAGCTCTATCCAGAAATCAAGCAACTTCAACACAAATAAGACAAAATTGCACCTTTAAAAATATTTTAGTCGCCCGGGCAAGGGAAGAAATAGCCAGCTCACGCCCTCCTTTAGATTCCAGGAACTCCACATAACGCATCCAGAATTCAGGGTAATTGGCACAAGGAATCAAACATCTCTCATATAGTTTCATGGCCTGTATACGAATAGATAGTTGAATATAGTATGACAAAAAAAAAAAAAACCAGATGAAAGAATGATATCTGAAAAAAACTTACCGAGTCCAAATTGTCTTCCTTCTCAACGAAATCAAGATAGAGATGCCAATTATTTAATTGATCATCATCAAGAGGTGTTACATCAAAATATTGCCTTTGAATTTTTGTCTCAAAGCGTTTTATTTTCTCTTCCATCTGGCATGCTTTGTGATAGATTTCTTCACCAGTAGATCTATATTTATCCAGTGCTTTGCACTTGAGGGATATATCAGAAGAATCTAGCATATCCTTGATCACAAGAGAGATTTCATCCTTAGATAAGTCTATTGCAGTAAAATTAACAGATGCATGCTCTTCAGTGCTGTTATTCTTGTCATATTCCATCTCCTCTTCCAGATTCGCAACAAACTGCTTAAAGCTGGAGTTAACAGATCCAAAACATGTTTATAGCATCAAAGGAAAAAATGACAAAGAAAATCTTAGCATAGAGTTGGGTTCACCATAATGCCAGGGCATATACAGCAGGAAATAGAATTTTGCATAAAATACATAATAAGCACAGTAAAATTTTCTGACACCCCGGTCCTGAGCAATTTTCACAATCATGTGTGTTTGATAGGTTCAACCATCAAAGATATAGCAATTGAGGAATTGTCATTGATATACACTTTGGTCGGTGTAGGGGTGTAGAAAATCCTTGCTCACAATGCCTACCACCCAAAGCTAGTCCACCATTTGATAACAAACACTGATTGAATGCATTAGTTAGTGGCGAGTTTGACAATTTTCTTGAAGAGAAGAAGATATGCTTTGAGCTTTCCTTGCAAAAATTGAGGAAAACAAGAATTGTGTTGGACAAAACTGTGCGGGCTAGAACAAAGCAGTCTTGCAAGAACTGATTAAAAACTCAATTTAGTCACACTAAAATGGCTGGCCATGCAAGGGAGAGAGGAGAGGAGAAAAATCCTTCTTGTCTGTCTCTATGCCCTTTGTCTCCCAGTTTCTAGCATATCTAGTCCTAAGTATGCATTTATTTTCTGATAAGACTGAGTGAGAGTCTATAATGCGAATGGAAGAGATATATAGACTACATGATATGTACCAATAAATGAACTCAAATACAAAAAGTGCAAGATTTGTACAATGAAATGCTAAGGTAATCATGTATGTCGGAATAGGCTTAGTGGGACTTCAAAAGTTTTTGAGATAAGTCAGCATACTTATCAAAATAAAAGTGCAGCTTCTTCGTAGGAAACCTCAGCACTTGGATATAACTCTGGGCCAGAAAACTCCATCCCTCCTGATTGAACTCAAATCTCAAGTACTTGTCCCATAGGACATGACAAAAGTAATCTTTTCCAACAAATGATATAGCTCTCCCAAATAATCTGCCCATATAAACAAAAGAATGAGAATTATTAATAGATTTCTAGGATACGATCCCAGTATTTCAATCATCTGCAGCGCCAAACCAGTGTTGCACAAGAGCTTCAGACATACTATATTTGCTTAAGCTAAAAGTTCGAATCTTGGTTATATTGATTAGCTTTAAGTGTTTTGATATCCATCGACAAAGTTCAGACAAGAACATATGGAAAAACTGTAACATGCTGTTAAAACCCATAATATACATAGGTTTAACAGTTGTTTCCTGTTTCATGTCTTCTCTGCCCTACCAGTCATCCCTCACCTCATTCCTAGACCATAGAAATAAGCATGCCAAATGCATACTCTAAGCTTCTATAACCATTATAGGCTCAACCCTAGACTCATATTTTTCAAGTAATTCCCAGCATAAAAACCTTAGTTCATACAAGGCTTTGAAAATGAGTATTGGAATATGTTTGGAGACACCCTATAGTGAAAATAGGAATAAAATGAACTCATTGAAGTTCTTCCCAGATGCCAGTAACACATATATGACTTCAGAAAACAGAATCAGGTCCTCGCATAAACCTGCCCAACTAAATAACTTTATTATAAATAACTGCAGTTCACGAAGCTCAAAACAGAAGTCCAATTCATCAGTCAGTGGGACTGCTAAACAAAAAACATTTCACAATAGAGCTTCATGATAAAATCTCAAGGCATGATTTTTGTCCAATGAAAACATTTAAAATGGATTAACTTAATTAATAGTACCGGCGAACATCCTTGGGGTCTCCAAAACAGGCGGCAGCAAATGTAAAATAGTTAACCCAAAAACCAACTGAAAACATAGCCACTTCCGCTCCTCGTTCGTAAATATTGAGAGCTTCTTCAGAGTTGCATAACTTCCCCTTCTGATATGCATATTTCTCCAAATGCCAATGACACAATGGAAACATTGACAAAAAGGAGTCATATGCTAATGATAGAGTATCTATATCCTCCTGCAATTCAAAATCATAGTTAGATTGAAGGTCATAGATAATCCTATGGAGATGGTATTCATATTTTCCTGCATTCAAGACAATGTAATTGGAGCACATAGATAAATCACCAACCAGAACAAGATGTACATGTATAGTCTAATTGCATCTATAATGGTGATCTATCCTTGTCCTATACATGGAACTTTAGCTATGTACATGATAACAAACTTATGGCCAAACTTATCTGCCGACTTCTTGGAGGCAGATGGTGGAATTTTCATTGGGCACCATCTAACAAACTCAGCAGGAAGTGAATATTATGAACTTAAAGCTCACAAGTCTACATCAATTCTATCATCTGCTTTAGTACTCGTCTGACCATGGGACAAGACCATGATCCTTTACAAGAGTGTTGACATTTTTTTCTAAGAAACATCAAAATCTTACTCACTACCTTGTTCGGTTAATTCTCAGAAAACATAATTGTTTTATCTTCACTGCAGTTAAATAAAGGAGTTTTTAAGGATGAATGCAGTGACTAGCGCACTTCATGAAAATCATTACAAGAGTAATCATAGATAAATATAGACTTACTGGAGTTGTCGTTTCAATTTCTAAAATCAATGATCTCCAATAACTGTAGTCATGTGAGCTACCAGAAATCAATTTTCTAAGCCTCTGAGAAAGACTGGCAGCTGCAGAAAATACAAGCAGTTACGTACATATCAGAATCCCAATCGCTTGATTGAATACAACTGAAAATTAATTCATTCAGTTTCTTTCAAGAAAGGTTCCTTGATCAATCCATGATTGCAGATGACTAAGCAGTGATGAGACTATAACAAGCATCCTTTGCAGCACAGAAGAAACCATTATTGGGAAACTGCAGAATCCACATCAAATGTCCATATTTTGGCCCATAAAATTACAACAGTAAATGCATACATGACCTCAAATAAATAGATATCAAACAATAAAATCAACAAACATGAAAAATTAAAAGTAACTGAAACAATAACAAAAACAAAACAAAAAAAACAAGAAAAACAAAAAAATCATAATTACGCCCAATTATACCACCTAGTGATCAAACAACATGAGAAACACACATTTTCCCAGTACAATCAATTCCAACTAATCTACAATGAGCATAACTCAGAAACAAGCAATTAAGAATAATGAGATAATCAAGTTTCTAAGTTCAACGGAGTTGAACATTTACTCGCATTACCGGAATTGGAATTCTGCGCCGCCATTGATGGAGCTTGAAGTCCCACCCCTTCCCTCCAACTAGGGTTTCCGTATTAGGAGTATTTTACACTACATTTCTGCATTCACCATTGATTTTACTTCCATTTCCTCTCTTCCTTTCTCAATGCATCAACAATTCTTGAACTCGGTTTTCTGGTGTACAACGTTCTAATGAAATTGTGTGTGAAAATGCCGAATTTACCCCTTAATTATTAATTAATAGCAAAACTAGTCTTATTTTTTCATTTTTTTCCTTTTTTATTATATGGTAAATTAGAAAGTTCATTTTAAACTATCACGTTTTTTTGTTCCAAAAACTAAAATATAGTTAAAATTTCACAGGCTCATTCATATGTCGGGGTCGATCTCAATATAATATGAATATGGCATGATGTAATATAAATAATAACTAACATTCTATAGATTTTGATTCTTGATATTAAATTTGTATATGAGTTGCGAATGTTTATTTTAAATGTATACAAGTTATTTATCATATCACTAGCACCAAATGTGTAAACATGATCAATATTTCATTTATTTACTTTTGATTATTCATTAGTATTAATACACTATCTAATTTTATTTCTAAATTTATCAAATTCCAGCTTAAGCGAAAGGTTTGATTTTCGTCAAAAGTAAAATATATTCAAATTTATTGCTAAGTCTATCAAATCGAATTCAAATAAACTTCCGAATTTGGAGTCGAATATCAAGAACCGAGGCTTGCATACCAATAATTTGTATATATATGACAACGATGCAATTTATTACTTGTGATTTTGAGTTGCTTTAATAAATTACTTGTATACATCTCCTAACTAAACTTACAATGCTACATATACTTATTAACTTCACCAATTTAGCCATGGAGTAACTAAATCACTAAGATTTGGTATTCTTCACTAAGCTTCACCAATTCATGCCTTGATATCAATGTCCTCTGCCTCAAAATTTCACATATCTTGGAAACTATCAACTAACTCAACAACACATTAGACATGATTGGCCATGAAAAGAGACATCATTAGACAACTCATCGTAATCAACAATACTAAATTGCTTGATATTGTCTGTGCTGAATTGGGCATCCCCGTTGGTTCGGCACCATAATCACTGTCCGTCGGTTCTGAACCGTAACCGGCTCCTCCTCCGGGAGCTGCCATAGTTGGACTGCATCGAGAAATTATTAAAATACCCTTTCATAAAAGAAATGATTTATAGTGACTATAGTCCTTTTTGGCTATGTAAAACTTTACCTTGGAGGCGTTTGAAACGTGGGCGTTGGAACCACGGGCGTCGGAACCATGGGCGTGGGGGGTGTCGTTGTAGGAGTGCTCGTAGGCGAAGCATAACGACAACTCCCATGGCCTAAACAAAAATGAAGAATTAGAGAATCAAAACATAGAAACTAATCATGAGACAGAGACTTAGATAAAAGTAAGAGAACATATATGTATACTTGGATCAGTGTTGGTAAGCTGAGCTGTTCCTCCAAAGACACAGCTTGTAGGAACTGGATTCTTCTGATAGTAATCATTGAAAGCATACGAGGCGTGATCAGCCACCGTGTTTGGATCAAAGCACGGCCCGTTTGGCTGAGTGGCTGAACAGTCGGCCCCACCAAAGCCACAAGCATAGTCCAGAGCAACTTGGAGAGCAGTTGGTGAGGCTGCAGGATTAGCTATGCACCATGATCCACCTGATAATGATCCGGTAGGAGTTGTCGTCGTTGGTGGCAACGGGCCCGTTGGATTCGCCAAGGGCCCGGTATCTCTCTGGACAATCGTCGTTGTAGATGGAAACACCACTTGATTTTCTTGATAGTACAGTTTATCTGCAATGTTTGTATCTGAAATAGGCAAACAAGTTTGATCTGTTATTTATTTTTCAAGAGTTGATTAACAAACATTGATATGAGGATCAAAAATTCAGAAGATCAAGAAGTTGAAAATGGAAGTATTGGAATCAAAGACACAATCTAATCACCAACACATCAATTAATGTCATCTTGACAAAGATTCAAATTCAAGCTCAAACGAGGTTTTTTTTTTTTTTTAACTTAATTCAATTTTAAACGCAAATATCAACCTAAAGTATGATTGTTTTTCAATTTGCAACCTAAAACTTTTTTTATCTGATTGCAACCTAAAGTCGAGAGTTTCTTAAATAGCAACCTAAACTTTTTTTCAGGCAACTTTTCCGACGAAATGCACATCATTTGACTTGCATGTCTATGTGACTTTCGAAAGGATAAAAACAACCTAAAATATGACCATTTTTCAATTTACAACCTAAAGTACAATTTTTTTAATTTATAACCTTAAACTTTTCAGAAATGACAAATTTATCCTTCTAAAAATCATATGTTAGTGCATTTCGCCAGAAAAGTTCAAGAAAAAAAAAATTTAGGTTGCACTTTGACAAACTTCTAAATTTTCGGTTCCAATCGAATAAAAAAAAAGTTTAGGTTGCAAATTGAAAAAAATTCACACTTTAGGTTGATTTTTGCATTTAACCCTTAAAAAAAAAAAAAAATTTCAAAAAGACTCGATATAACAATATAAATATATGAAATAACCAAGTAAAATATTAAAATCAAATGCTCAATAGGACTCGCTATTTTTGAGCTTGAGCTGGACTCTTTTGATATTAAGAAAAAACAAGAAAGATAGAGAGTGCAGAATAATAACCTGGGATCAAGAAAACACAGAAGAGAAACAATAAAACATGATGAAATACTTTGCCCTCCATAGCTCAAATATCCCAAGTTTTTCTTCTTTGTCTGAAACTAAGGATTGGTTTTTATTGATTAAACAAGAGAAGCAAGAATTATGGTGTCTGAATGAAGAAGCTACCTCCATTGGCTTCATTAAGTTTACATAGAATAAAGTGTGAAGAATCATCAGTTTCTTGCATTGAAGAGAGAGAGAGAGAGAATGAGAGGAGAGAGAGAGAGATATCTGTTTTTGGGAATATGAGAAAACTTAAGGGAGGAGGCTTTTGATTGTAGGAAACTTCAAGCAAGAGAGGTTTAAGAAATGAACATATTATTATGGTTTTATTTATTTGATGATGTTTTTTATAGCATCTTCTTTTTCTCTTTTCTTCGTCTTTCACTGTTACATAGTACCAAGTCGAAAAAAGCCAGATAAAAATCTAAGCTTGAAGAGAAAAAATGTCTAAAATGAGATACTTTACTATTTATGGACATTCAGTTAATTTGTAGTTTGTTAAAAGTTGATAAATCTTTCCAAGATAAAATATTTGAGGAAGAAACATACAAGATATTCACTATCATTTAATCATCTCTTTTTTGCATTTTTTATCAGTACATGCAATATGTATAGTGATATATATATATATATATATATATATATATATATATATAAAGTAATGAAATATGAAATAATTATGGAATATGAAAAATGCATCTTTTACATCCATATATAATCTCACCTTTTTTTTACTTTTGATCTTTATGCTTTATTTTCTAGTTATTTATATATATATATATATATATATATATATATATATATATGGATAAGAGTCGAAAAAAATAAGTATATTTTGAAAACTGATTTGAGAGTAAAAAACTAAAAATACAATGACAAAAAACTAAAAAACCACAAACACAGGACAAAATAAAAATATATATAAATATATAGATGCAAAATATGGTTTTATTTATTTAATTTTGTTTTTTTCTGAGTGAGGAACAATTGAACAAGAATCTAAAGTTTGTGATCCTACATTTGTATCAATATAACTATTGCCCATTCTAAAACATAATGAGAATACAAAACTGGTTCTGACATGGTTTTCTTGCCTGTTTCATCCTTAAATTGCACGGTTCCATGGTTGTCTCAACAATTCACGAGTTCTGAACTGTAGCTAATCATCTAGTCGTGAAGCCAGCTGCAATTCGTTAAACAGATTGCAGGATGTATCCCAAAGACCCTTAGCAAGCTTAGCATCATAAGAAAGTGAAGAAGAGTTTAACATTCGACCCTTTCCTCCAAAGAAGTAGACTCCCGATACTTCCTGAAAGAACACGATGATTTGATGTAATTTAGCATAAACTGCATATTTCGATGCCAAGGGATAACAAAACATTCTCTTCTTGACCAAGATGACAGTGTCTACTCGATTATACTATGCAATTTGATCGATGAAACAAAAATATGAACTCGGACAACCAGTCTGTGAGGTGTTTCTACATCTTTATATATTTGTAAGAGGCAATATAGCTGAAAGTTGGGGGCAAACGAGATTAATGCATAATTCACCGTATTTGAAGATGTTCTTTATAAAGTCAACATCAAAAACAACATGAAGTAAGGTCGTTTCTCAATTTGCAACCTTTTTCTTATCTGATTGCACCATAAAGTAAAAGCAAAACACATGACTTACACGCTCTAACCATAAGGTAAATACGTCTTTTCATTTATTTTAGGTTGCAGATTGAAAAACAACTATACTTCCGGTTGTGTTTCAATATTAGCCATAACTTAAAAGACAAGTTTACCCTTGTGATTAGATTGTGCAAGTCACCAATTTTGCTTTCGGCTGGAAAATGTGTTTAGGTTTGCATTTTGAATAACTCTTTGAACTTCAGGGTGCAATCCGATAAGAAATAAATTAGGTTGTAAATTGAATTGAAAAATGGTCATGCTTCAGTTATTTTTTTTAAGCCCTTAATTCTAGTGTGATGATATAGGCAAAAACATTGAAGTTCATTTACGAGGAGCAAGAAGATGAGATAATGTCGTAAACACAATCTTTGAAGTGCAAATGAAGTTCTAACTTCTAAGTAGAGAATTTCGATAGAGATTAATACTTACTGGAGGGGCAAGTGCTGCATCAACAATGGAGGACACACCAGTTGCAGAAGACTGAAGAAGACCGAAGAGTTTCAACCCTACAAAAGCCATTTGTGAAACCGATGAAGGAATTTCTCGCATGATGTTCGTCTTCACGGCTCCAGGATCCGCAGCACTTCATTGTCAAAAGGGGCCAAATAAAATCAATCAGATATTTTCCAAAGCATAGAGAGGACAAGGTCCCGTTTTCAAAAAAGACGACCAAAGCTTTTGGTCAAAGCAATTCAATAGATTGCTTTTCTCTAGGTTCTTTAACAAGTCAGAATGAATCTTCTGAAAGTGTACCACTCCTTAATCATTAGTTTTGTAATAGACCCTTTGCTCAAGAGTATCATATTACGAATTATGAATTAAATATTAAATATATCTGGAAACGGCTTTAGGGTTAAATATTGGTATGCTCAAGCAAAGAGAATATCCACTTACACGACAGAAAGATGCTGAGATTTCTCTGCTAGGCCAACTTGTCGATGAAGCTCATATGAAAAGAGTAGTATGCATACTGTCAATAGATGTCAATACATCTTAACATTGGAATATGATCAAAAGAAACACCGTACTTCTTTGATATAACGTACCTACATTTAGAAAACTCATAAATGTGCGCGTATGGGTAGCGTTTGGATTTCATGAAAAACTTTCCAGAGACGGTTTCTCTGTCAGCCTGCGTGCAACAAACTGAAGTCGAAAACAAAAGGCAAAAAGGGTAAGAAGAAGATAAGTAAAAAATTGAGAAAAAATCATTTTTGTGTAGGAATTTTGATAACATGAAATATGCAGAGTAGATCATACCACTCCAATGAGTAAACGATGTGACATTTACCACACGTGATGGAACGGGGCTATTTTCAAGAAGGGGAAGCAAAACTTTGGTAAGACAAAAGGCACCAATATAATTCGTAGCAAGCATCCTGCAAAATCAAGAAATAGATGTTAAACAATTTTCACATTTCTTTTAGAAGCATACAAATTCTGCATTGAACACATAAAAATTTTGGAAAACAAGCTTTTATATTCTAAAACAGATATGATGAATTATGACCAACGTCATTAATTAAAGGACAAAGATATCAGGTCGACAAATTAAAAAGGAGAGTGAGGCAGAGATGTTCGAGCAATAAAATTCCTATCTTGAAATTATATGGGAGGAAAATGTCAAACCGACTCTTGTTAATTAGCCATCAAGGTTTACAGCTAAAACTATTTCATTCTATTCTATCTTCTACACTTCAATGTTTTGAGTGAGTACAAAGAAATCATATCACAATAAATTAAACAATAAAACTTCTTCGTTCTCTTCTATCTTCTACATTTTGATGCTTTGAGTGAGTACAAAGAAATCATATCACAATAAATTAAACAATCATAGCAATCGAAAAGTATTTTTGGAATAATAACTGATCATATCCTTCAGAAGTGAATCTACGTGATGTTGCCAGGATCCCAGCATTATTTATCAGGAGTTGAACAGAAGAATGCATGTGTGAATCCTCTAGCCATTGCTGAAGTGAGTGCTTGAACACAAGGATTGACTTGAAGGAAGATAAATTAACCTCAAAAGCCTTCAAACAAGCTTCTCGGTTTCGACTCTTGACATCAGATATAGCCTAAAGCACAGATATGGTCCGCAAATCAATCATCAAGTGGCAAGTTCGTGATTGATGGAAAAAGACAAGTTACGCACCTTAGACAAACGTTTAGATGATCTTCCAACTGCAATTATGCGAAAAGAGTACATTAACTAAAGTGAATTTAATCTATTTCAACACTTCATATAAAAGATAAGCCAAGAAAGCTTAAAAGGCCAGATTAGTGCTAATATGAACTGATTCATAACAAACAAAGAATCCCACAGTTAAATATCCACACAACACATTCTGTAATTTCCAATATTCATCTGGATAAACTTTCTTGCAGGACAAATGATAGACAAAGTACCAAGAACATAAATACGATCAAACAATCATGACTTAACCCTACATACTATGCATATCCATATCATCTATCTCAACACTTGTCGTATAAAATGTAAGCCAACAAAGCTTAAATGGCCAGATAATGCTAACACGAATTTATTCATAACAAACAACGAATCCCAACATAAATTATCTAGACAACATATAAACTGCAATTTCCAATATTCATCTAAATAAACTTTCTTACAGGGCAAGTGATAGACATAGTACCAAGAACAACGTAAAACCCTTCCTTCGAAAGATCATACGCTGCAGAAGCACCCAAGCCAGACGTTGCCTGCAAAACAATCACTTGCCGAATCATATGACTAAGACCCACATGAACACTCATCAACTAAAGGCAACATTGACTAAAATACCCCAGTTATTATGCAGAGAGGCTTTTGCACGGAGGCGAAAATCGAGTCTCTAGGCGAACAACGAGGGTAGCATTTAGATTTTGGGGAGAATAAGCATTGATAGAACAATTTCAAGTAGGAAAAGGTAAGAGAAATAGTCCAGAGCACTGCCATTCTCCAGAACTCAACATCACACATAAAAATAATCATCTCTACCATAATTTTCACCATTTCCATTGCTTCCCACTGTTCACAAGCAAACCAAAACAATATTCTTAACCCCTTTAAGCTGAAATAGTGCGTATATGAAGAACACACACTAACTAGTACAACAAACAGTAAATTCTTCTCAAATTCTCTCTATACATATATTTCTATTTCTATCTCTATCTCTATCTTTCTGCAGCGTAAAGGAGATCCCAGATGCCACTTTATCTTCTTATTCTGAATTTCCCAATAAACTGCAGATCTATATCTATATATATATATATATATATATATATATATAGATAGATATAGATATAGTCTACTGTATATATCAGTAATAAATTTCCCGCCCAAGGAAGGTTACTGTATTTGGAAATCAGAGGAGATGACTTCCTAATCTTATAATACTGTCATATTAATTGTATAGTTTTTCGAATTTTACTTTTATTTTCTACTTGGAAGTTTAATTTCCATATAAAAACAGCGCTATTTATTATGTAGAATTAATCAACCGTCATTATTAAAACCACTGCATTGAAAATATTCACTGTAAACAATAGTGAAAGCCTGGAAAAATTGACTTAACAAATTTCCAGATATATGACTTTTCGGTTGCCTAAGTATATTGTTGGCTTATAAATAGCACCATTGGACAAAAGATTATTTACTAGCAAATTTCATTTTGCAGGCTAAATCACAAAATCCGAAGAAATTATTTCACAAAATCAACATCGATCCATATAGATTCCAGTGGGCCTTGAAGCAGCATCTGGTACCAGTATTTCAAAAGATGTTTCAATCAAAAATTGGTTCATTTTTTGCTCATTCCACAAGTATTTTCAGTTCTTTGATTAAATTCTCACTAGCACATTGCTTATTGAAAAGCATGCAATGAAGACACTCACTGGTTCTATATATATGAAGGGGAAGAGAACTGATGATAATCAATTAGAAAAGGGTATGTTATTCAAATATCTTCAAAGCTAACAACTTTTTATCATATTAAATAACTGAAAAGATGAAGAGAATCTCGCATTCATGGTAAGATGAAGAAAATGAAAACTTACAATGAAATTTAAATAACAGATTACATAAATCATACATCTTATTTATTTCGAATCATATATATTTTTCATACAAATACAATTTATCAAAAAGAAAACTGACCTTTAACACCAATATCTGGTAAAACTACAATGTATTGGGATTTTCTTTTCGAAATCTGAGAAGATCACATGATTTCATCATCGATTTCCTTATTTCTTCAGAAATTTACAAAATCCCGAGAAGATTATTAAACCAAACAAACTCTTAAAACCGCCGATATTTTACTGAAATCTCCGAAGATCTTATGATTTTCATCATAGATTTGTTATTACCTCGATGAACAGTGGATCAAATCGTGAAGATCCTTTGATAATCAACTGTAATGGAGGTGTTTTCGCCGAATTTTCTTAAGGTTTCATAGAGGCGCTGATGAAGAGGGATATTAGAGAGAGAGAGAGAATCAATAGTGGATTTAGGGTTAGTTTTCGGGTTTGGATTAGGTTGTACCTTAATCTTCGCCTTCGCCTTCTCTCTCCTCTCCACCGCCGCCGTCGTCTTCACCGTACACCTCCAAGCCGGTTTCCTTCTCCATTTGTGTGATGATATGGTGTAATATCCAGCCCATTAACAGGCCCTATGGATATGGACAACAATTTCTCATATGGGCTAGGTCTTTTGTTTATCATTTTTTTAACAGCCCATGTATTTGAGCATAGATAAGGATTGCAATTTTTTTTTTTTCAATTTTATTAGTTGGTTTTTTCTTTAATTTAATAATTTAGTGGTTTCATTAATTCAAACTTATTTTATATTATTTATTTGCAGAGTAGTTTATCCCATTATAGATAAATTAATGTATGGATTAATTTATTATTATAGATATTTTCTAACAAATATTTATAGATTACATCAAGATGATTTTCAAAATAGTTGGACAAAGTTGGTTAAGGATGTTAATAATATCATCTTTCATTATCTCCGCTGAGTGATACTACATATGAAAAGTAGTAGTAGTAAAAATGATTTATTAAAAATGATTTTTTATTAATTTTAATATTTATTGAAATTTTTTTAATGCTTTTACAGTTGAGACTTTGAAATAGTTATCAAAGTTTAAAGAATTAGATAGAGGATCTTTGGATCAATTTTCGCTTTGCTAAATCATATTCACCTACAATAATTATTGATGTAACCAATAATAAAAGGCCAAATAACCAAAAAAATCCAAAACTTTTTGGGTTTTTGTTATTTTGGTCAATTCTTTTATTTTTGTCAATTCATCCATAATTTGAAAAATTAATTGTTATTTTAGTCAAATTAAGATTTGAGTTAAAATTAAATAAAGTGGTAAACACGTGGCAGACACACAAGCTACTTTTCTCTTCCCAACATTTCTCTCCTCTCAACATCACCCTTTTCCTTAGAACTCCGCCGCTACCGCTTCCTGAACTTCATAAACTCAACTCCTCCACTGTGAACAAAAAGTCATGATTTCAATGTTTGAGTCTACCAAAATTCTTCTTCCACGTTGAAATTTAGGAAGAGTGTGAGGCCACTTATTGAACAACTCTATGAGCTCCATATCATCAGGCTCATGAGAAGTTGGAAAAACGATCAGATTTCGAACAACGATGTCGAAAACCTCCTTCCAATCCCTAACATTCTTCATATGCTCACTGTCATAATATCCAAAGGGGTTCTCTGCATTTCTGCTCACTTTGTTCTTCTCCTCTTTCGGCAGCGCAAAGAATTTCCTGAACGCTGATAAGATCCTTTCACAGCATTTAGAAGGCACGCCATGATTTATCACATGGAAGAATCCCCAGTTCCGGTAGGCGCCGCCAATCTCCGCAACTAATTCCGACACGACGGCGGAGTCCGGCGGAAGATTGATAGGGGAGAGATCAATTAGTGGGATGTTTTGGGCTTCGATGGAATGGGATTTGGGCTTGTGTTCCACCGCTTGGAGGAAAGCAGGGTCGAGCTCTACCATGAAATGTTGGTAGGCTCAAACATTGAAATCATGACTTTCTGTTCACAATGGAGGAGTTGAGTTTATGAAGTTCAGGAAGCGGTGGTGACGGAGTTCTAAGGAAAAGGGTGATGTTGAGAGAAGAGAGAAATGTTGAGAAGAGAAAAATAGCTTGTGTATCCGTTGCGTGTTCGCCGCATAATTTAATTTTGACTTAAATCTTAATTTGGCTAAAATAACAACTAATATTTCAAATTATGGATGAATTGACAAAAATAAAAGAATTGACCGAAATAGTGGGTATGTTTGTTTCGGGTTTCACAAATCCAGATTTGGGATTTTAAAATCTCAAATCCTTATTTGTTTACAGACTTAAGTCAAGAATTATGAAATCTACCAAATTCCTACTCTATTTAAAAAAAAAAAAAAAAATTAGCCTTATACTCCAACCTATTATATCAACTAATAATATAATATTACACTTACTAACTTTTCCAGCATTGATTTGACATCTACAGTAATAATACTACCCTATAAAATCTCATAACAAACACAGATTTTAACTATTTACTTTTATTTACGAATCCCAGGATTTCAAGATCTGGATTTCCCCAATCCTACATAAATCCGAAACAAACATAAAAAGTTTTGGATTTTTTTGGCTATTTGGCCATAATAAAAATATCGAAAATAATCTATGGCGTCATGTTCATCCAAGTATCTCAAATCAGTTAGATGATTCTATTTTTATTGACATCAATTTTGTTGATCCTAATGGTATGCTTTCTTTTTTAACAATTTTAATTCATAATATTTATTTATTAGTAAATGAAGATGATTTATCATGTAGCTATTTTAGATGTTCATCACGGCTAATTAAAAGCAACTTTTTTTTAGCAACTTAATTATTTGAAGCATTTTATAAGCTTCTAAATACAATTTGTTTATATATCTGATTTTTCCAATACATTGCAATTAAAAAATAGTTAAAACATGATGATAGTTTATTTAATTTTCTATAGTTTATGTTTTTTCCAATTAAGTAAATAGTCAAGCAAATTCTCTCTCTCTTTTTTATAAATTTGTTAAAATTTATGATAGTGATATTTCATATGTTTGATTTTAAGTATAAATAACAATAAATCAGAGGTCTCATTTTTATTTTCAAATAAATTGAGTATATTAATTAGAAAGCCAGTAAAAACTATTTTGTTTCTGAATTAGATTAAATGCACTATATATGTTTAAATCTTGATTTGGATAAGTTTTGGATAAAATAAATGAAACTCCAATATAAATTATATAAAGTGTAGTGAATTCAAAATATAATTGAGTAGAATTCTATTTTAATGGAGAAATAAAATAGTATTGCATTTGGAATGGAGAAATAAAATAGTATTGCATTTGGAAAATTGAGTAGGATTGTTTTTATTGATGTTTAAATGTCTTATTATATTTTTGTTAATAAGTGAAGATGAGACAGTAGATGGAGAATTATATAATTATTCAGTTATTGATATTCCTGATGACATTTTGTTGAGAAATACAAGTGATCCAATTACAACAATTGCCAATAGTATGCATTCCTTTGGGTCTCATTGGCACTTTCAAATGCCAATTGATTGTCTTTTAAATTTCAAATGAGAGTTTTTTTAATAGTGTCGCATGCAATGACTATAAGTAAGAGACAAAGTCAGTCTTTTCGCATGTAGGATTTTTGTTAAAGAAACCAATTTTTTAGTCATTATCAACTATATGTTGTTATATCAAAAGCGATTAATGGAGATGGACAAGAGATTCCATATGTAGTGTAGATAATGAGGGAATGGTTCAACTATGAATGTTTTATATATAGAAACTTTCAAAAGTTTGTAATTATTATCTTTATTCAAATTATTGTAAATTTGTTTTTTATGTTTAATTTATTTTCATCTTCCTTTATGACAATGCTAATAATTATAAACTCTTAATATATTATCCTAGTATAGATCCCGTGCGATACACGAGTATATAAATTTTACTATTTTAATATTTATATATGAAAATTTTGAACATAAAAATAATAAATTATTGAGAGTACTTTTAATTTATTTTATTGCCCGTATGATGCATGTTCATTAATTTTAAATATTTCGAATTTGATGTGAAAATGTTAATTTACAAAAAAAAATTAAGTTCTTAAGAATATTTAAGTCTCATTTGACACTCGTTTGATGAAGGAACATATAAACTTCAAGTGTTGTAATTTTTTGTTATAGAAATGTTGACAATGAGAAAAAATAAATTTCTTCAGAGTTATTCAATTTTAATATAACACCATATAATTTATGAATTTTAAATATTTCATAAATTCATCATATGTTGTTTAATTATTTTATTAATTGTATTTGTCATAATTGATGTATAAAAAATTATTCAGTCATATGTTCAATAACATATTCATAATGAGTGTGAAATTGTATATTGAATAAGTAATTTAATTTGTCTAATTAATTTAGATTAATGGAAATGTAATTTTGATTTGCTTAGAATAAATATTCTCCTAAAATCATGAAAAAGTATTTCAATTAGATTTGGTCAATCACCACAATTAAAAAAAAAATGAAAATATGTTTCCAAATTTGAATTTCTCAATATACTTGAATTACATTTTTTTTCAATTTTATTTATTAATTAGAAAAATTAAAATAGAAGGTTCAAATTTTGACTTTTGGTGGAATTTTATTATTTTGGAAAAACTTTATGATCATTTTTTATTATTATTATACTAGTAGTCCATCCACGCGATGCGTGGTTTATTATTTATTGTGTTAATATTTACAAATTGTAATAATATAATGAAGTTGTATAAATTAATAGGTTATTCATAACATCTTTTATTATTTTAATTTAAAACATGTTCCATATACAAATGATTTTTCATATTACTCATGTGTGTTACACGAATTGTCATAGAACTTTAATAATTTTAATTTTTAATTTTATTTTTAAACAATTTTATTTTATTTGTTGATTTTATATTTTTGTCAAATTAAAATTATTATATACAATAATATTTCCTTCAATCATAATAATTAATCTTTCCTTTTATATTTTTTATTTGTACATTCAACTCTCATACCTCAGTCATCATATATAGTTTTCTTATGTCATTTCTTCATTTCTCTTTCACAAAATTATTTGTTCAATTTGTGTTTAGTGTACAAAGACAATTTGATGAGATCTCCTAAAATGAAGATATGAGACAATAAGATTTGAAAGTGCTTTTTTTACCTTTGAATGTTTAGCAAATCTTGTATATAGATTTGAAAAATCATTATATCTATGATTTTTTATTATTCTTTTTTTCTTCGAACAATAAGATTTGGAAGAATTTTTCTACCTTTGACTGTGTAGCAAATCTTGTATTCTTTCCTTTTTTTTATATAGATTTGAAAAATAAATATATTTACGGGTTTTTCTTTTTATCCTTCATTCTTTGCATATATATACATTTTCCATTTTCTATACATCTATCTTTTGTTGAGAAATCACTATTGTTTCTCCATTTTTTTAGTTTTACATAGATTTAACCCTCTATTCATTTCTTAGTTTTATATAGATTATAGAATAACTTGTAGAGTAAGATTAATTTTTTTTTAATTATTATTAAAAAAATAACTTATCAAGTAATTTTTTTTTTTTATTGATATGACATTTTTAGGCGAAAAAGTGACATTCTTGTAATTTTTGCCAACTTTCGTGTTTTAATATATATATAGAGAGAGAATTGACAATAGATTACAGCATCGGTGAAAGGCACGAAGTAAGAGTGGGGGAAGAATGTTGAGAAGCTGCCTGGCAGACTTATCCACGTGATGTGCACGTGTCGGATGAGTCTCAATGCAGATTGGGCTTCATGAATTAGAAAGGCCCATTGGAGTTCACCGCTCAATAATTTAGGCCCAAATTAAAGCAATACTAAAACCACTTCGTTTTAATTGCACTTGTCAATTAGTAATATTTTTATCGTACGTGCATCAACTAAAGAAAAATTTATTGCTTAATATTTCAATCAATTTAATTTGAAATCTAAAATTTGTATTTAAAATTAATTTTGAAGTATTTGGAACGATTAGAAATCCATTTAATTTTATTTTCTTCAAATAAAAATCCATTTATTTCTAACGGGTTTAAAATATATTGATTTATTTTTTAACTTTTGAAATATCTCAATCAAAACATAAACATAATGATTAAGAAAATTTTAATGGACGCCAATTTTATTAAGTACATGTATTTTGTTGTGATTGAAATTCTACATTGCATCTCGTTTCTAATTAAAATATATGAACATAAAATACAATGATACTTATTTTATGGCATGCCTCGTAACATTTATGGTGTAAATAGTGATATCTTAATAGTGTATTAGATAATTCCAAATAAGTTTTAAATCTTATCTTCATATTTTGTTCTTTTGTCAATAAATTTCATTTAATGTAAACAGATACCTTTATTTGCTTTGCTTATGGGTCAAGTCAATCATATATAATTTTTCCATACTTAATAAGATTTGCACTTTATTTTCATTCCTATGTAATTTGAGATTGTCACACAATTAGTTACTTTCAATCCTATCTAATTTGAGATAGTCATACATTAAATTGCTTTCAAATCTTTACAAGTGAATTTTTTTCTTATATATTTTACAAAAATAAAATAAAATAATTACATTACAAAAATTGGACTAGTTCTTTAATATATGGCGGAAATTAATTTGGGAAATAATTTAAATTTTTATTCTTGGTCATAATTTTTTTAGTTTTTTTTTTTTTTTTTTTTGTTTATGACCGAATCATAAAATTTTGGTTGAAAAGATAAAAATATTTCAAATTTATCCATTTATCATACTCATTCCAATAGTCATCGAGAAGGGCTAGTGTACCTTTGAGATATAATGTACCCAAACTCAAACCTTAATACATTTGAGTAATATGATTAATACTTTTACATGTAATAAATAATACTTTAAATAGTGCATTTTGCTAAAATATATATTCAAGTAATACTTTAAGAAATATCTTTAATTAAAACATATATTTCAATTATACAATTAAATACCTTGTGATTAAGCAACTAATGAATATACAACTAATATGTTTCATTAAAACATGTATTTTATTTATACAAGTAATACCTTAAAAATATTCAATAAATACATTATGAGTATAGAACTAATATATTTAGGATACATCATTAATACTTTATAAGTATATAACTAATACCAAATTAATAATACATTTTAGGGTATGTACGTCGGGACATATAAGTTTTTGTCATAATTATCATATCTGACGTAAACTAAATGCAGTCTTAAATTGTCTTAAATTACATTGATATGACATCCATATCATTAACTTGATATATACTCGTAAATTAAAACATAAATTTGATGTATAATTTAATATAAATCAATGTTTAATATTCAATTTAAATAACATGGATTACATAATTTAATGCTAATTTATGCAATTAAGATATCCAACCCGATTTCACCTAACTAATCACAAAAGCAAAAGTTAGGCTTAGACGTTGCAACTTGGCTTATCCAATTTAAGGATGAGCCAATAATTTCACACATAAATTTTGAAGGAAAATTTACTAGTAAAGTTAATTTGTCACAAATTCTGAGAGAGAGGTCAACTATCAACTCATGAATTCAGAATTTCAAAGAATTGAAAAAATCAAATTAAATTTTAAAATTTGACACCATCTAATCAAGATTTCTAAATTTAAACCCTTTTTTTGACATTTTCTCAATTATGCTATCATTCTCATATTCTCTCACATGAGCTAGCTTCTCTCACATGTGCTAAACCACATTGTCATTTTCACAGGCTGGTGCAAATTATCACATAACGCTGATGTATCAATTAAAAAATAAATATTTCTCGAACTATTTATATATATATATTAGACAATATAATAATTGTTTAATATGTATGTACGATTAATTTTAACATATCATTTATAAATTCAAGTTACATCTTTACATCTAACCAATTGTAATCAAACATGAAAATATTATATGCAAAACTATTGATACCGATATTATTCTACAAAATTAAACAATTACATTTGCAAACTATTTTTCTTATTTTTTAATTTTTTAATTAACTCATTTGACAACACCTTTAATTTAGAATCTATGTACTACACAATATAAAAAAATATGGATGTCGATGTTATTATTTGAATTGTGAATACTTTCTTATTATTTAATTAGCACATCCGACGAACTAAAGCATTGGGTCGAACTCTTCTTTGGTGTCAGGAAAAAAAAAACAGATTGATTTTGGTGCAATCAGATCATTATTCGAGACCAATCTCAATCAACAAGATCAAAATGTAATATGTGTTTATGTAGCTATTGGGCATAAAGTATCTTCCGTGGCTTAAATAGTAACTAGTTTACATGAACCGTTCTCCCGAAGTTTCGGGGCTATTTGGGAATGCTCCAAACTATACTTGAGCATCCAAATCATCAAATTCATGTATTTCACAATATAGTAAAATATCAATAGTAATATTATTCTGTGAAATTTCATAATTACTATAATAGGTAATATATATATATATATATATATATATTACAAAATATTTTCTTATATTTTAATTAAATAATTTGATAACCCCTTAAATTTAAAATCCTTTCAAATCTTGAATTGATAAATTTTATGTTTCAAATCTTGAATTGATAAATTTTATGTTCATACATTGTATTGTATTGATACTTGATCGATTTTCTAAAGTAAAAATCCTTCAAAGTTATAATTATTATTTAATGACAAGGAATCCATGAAATCGGGCCAATTTAATCTATCCGGGCCGGGCCGGGCCTGGAATAGGGCTAAGTGGAGATGGGCTCCAAAGCAAGAATTTCAAAACCGCCAATGAGAAAAGCAAATTAAGCCTTTTCCGTGTCTACAGTTATTTTATAAAACCCCCACTCCCACCCCACCCCACCCCACCCCAAGCACACAGATAAAAGAAAAACAGAAAACAAAAGCAAAAGAAGAAGAGAGAGATACTTTGAACTAGAGAGAGAGAGAGAGGGGAAGGGTTTCCGAAACTTTAGATAGATAAATCTCCTCCTCCTTGCGGATTCTTCAACACAAGCATAAATTCCAATTGCTCCACTCAACGCTACTCTGTTTCTGTGTGTTTTTGTGCGTGCGTGTGTGTGTTTGTGTTTCTCTCTCTCACTACCTTCTCTATCTGCGTTTGTGTTTGAGGGCAAAGTGATTGAGGAAAGAGATAAGGCGAAGAGTTGGCCCTGGTAGGTTAGATCTGGTTGGGGAAGTATGAGTACAAGCAGGGGAAGCGGCGCAGGGAATGGCGGCGGCGTACCCATCCCTGCGGGGGCGCGGAAGGTGGTGCAGAGCTTGAAGGAGATAGTTAACTGTCCCGAGGCGGAGATCTATGCTACTCTTAAGGAATGTAATATGGACCCTAACGAGGCCGTTAATCGTCTACTATTTCAAGGTATATATGCTCAGGAGCCCTAATTTATTCTCTTTTGTGGATTATTGTTTTCTATTATATTGGTAAGAATGTGCATGCGTTAATTTGCTAAAAAAGGTGTAGCGTTTTAGTTACTGAAGAAGACAGCGTGGGACACAAATCAGATGCTGGAATTTTATTTTCTTCACGGTCGTCAATATGGTCTCATCAGATAAAATTTTGAAATAACTGGAAATCAGAACGAGGAAATAAAAGAAAGAATTTCAAGAATCGTTTTGTTTCTCCTTTTCCTTTTTTGGTGTTCCTGGGGTTTTAAGAAATTATAGAGTTTTTTCCTTACTCAAATTTGAAAACTTTAAAAGAAGAGCCTAACCAAGATGGTGAAGTTCGGTTCTTTTTTCTCTCCTTAGTAGTTTTATGTATTTAATCTTCAGAATGATCATGAAGATTCTTTTCTGTTTATGATTAATACTTCCCTTCTCTTTGGTATATAATGTGATGAGCTGGTTTTCACTATAGTGGAGTTATGGTCTCATCAGATTTGATGCGGGAAAGTGGGTTGTATAGAACTTGTTCTATTATTAATTGACTTCTTTAGCCATCTTACTAGCATTTCTCTCTGGTGGATTTGCCGATTGGCTGGTTGGAGGCAATTTAGTTTTCAGCTTTCACTTTTTGACTGCTATTGTGCATTCTGCCATTCACTTGCTTGCATTTCTTGATATTAGATAGTAGACTCATTCTTGTTCCATGGTAGTTTTGATTATGGGATTGCAGATTTTATTATAGTGCCATGCACTGCCCATCTTTTGTCACCTGATTTTTTATTTTCATGGTAGTAAATTACAAACTAGAACAGATTATTTGGTTCTTTACCATAGCTGATTGTTGGCTTGGAAACAAGCCAACAACTATTGCTTTATTGAGTTTGCTACAAGATCTTATTAGCTAATTGCTAGGTAGTTGTGGCATTGCATTAAGAGTGTGTAACTGCTTGTGGAGCACTTAAAGCTGAAATCATCTTGCTATTTTATTTAGTTGATCTTTTTCTGACAACTTTTTTTTAATGATTTTTTAGATCCTTTCCACGAGGTGAAGAGCAAACGAGAAAAGAAAAAAGAGGTTTGTAATTGTCGTCAATCGATAATTCCACTCTACGTTTTGTTATGACAAGTCTCTCTTTCCTTACAATATGTATCATCATGTGATGCATGTTATTTCTGAGCCCTTGTTACTTCTGGAACTATTCTTGTAGCAAATCTGCTAGCTTGTGGTGTATTGCAGGGACTGATTAGTTCCTTTTCTTGCTCTGATAAAATACAGAATGATTCAGATTATAATGAGGGCATAGGCCTAGCAATGTTATGGTTGTTTTGTTGTTGCTTTGATATGCTAATGCAAAAAACATTGAGAATCATGTGATTCAGATTTATGAATAGTGGTCTAGCTCTATAACATATTTGTTCCTTCCAACTGAAACATTTCAGGGTAAAGATAACTTTGAGTCCAGGGCTCGTGGTGCTAATAATAGCTCAACTCGACGCAACAGGATTGGCACTGAAAGACAACCTGGCCGTGGTGTATCAACACCATACAATGCTTCAGGTATCCCAGCTTTAGTTTTATTTTAATTGCCAAGTCGCAAAAAAATATTGTGGACTAACTGTGTTTATTCTTTATCAGAGTCTCCCTTGTACGGGAAGTCAACTTATAAGAAAGAAAATGGATCGACTTCTTACACAAGCCACTTATCTTCAGGACCTGGTGTGTCAGGAAGTAACAGAAGCAGAGGACATTCTGGCTTCAGGTTTGTTCTGTTTGACTTCGTCATGGTAAAGTAAAAATCTGTAGTTCCTGTATCAATCAGAGGGTTGATGTGATATCTGTTGCTCACAATAATGGGATACTTGGTTTGTCAGCCTGTTTCAGCTATGTTGTTAAGGAATTTTTTAATTTTTTTAATCATGTCTTGTGGTTTGGTATTTATAAAATATTGATTTGGTATTTATAAAATATTTAAAATGTAGCTTGATAGATTGAAATTCATTGCGTAGTGTGCTAAATTATGTGCGCATTTTGCATACACAATACTAGCAAATATAGGAAGACACTTTTGCAGCCTTATAGGTTCACTGTGCATTATGGGGTTATTCAAACAGTAATCAATCTTTCTAGTTTATTACTTTTCACTATTTGAAATTGTGGGCCTAGAATACTTTGCCATTGCGATTTTCCAAGAAACTCAGAAATTTTGCTATTTACTTTGAGTTAGATCAGCTTTGAGTATGTTTTATTTGTGTCCATCATAATGTGGTTTTGATGACAGAACCTGTTGTATTTATAGTTTTGTGTCAATGTTTTATTACGTGTTAATATTCAACATCTTCCTTGATATATGACTTGTATTTGAACCATACCACATCCTTTTGCCCTTTTCTGTTTGAGATTCTTAGCTGGTCAAGGCTGTAAAATTCACTAGATATGCAAACAAATTAAAATTGCATATATGTAAGTGGTTTCTCAATCTAGATTAATTGAGACCAATGAGTGAATTTTGTCTCCATCTGCAGTTGAAAGTACAATATGTTATTTCTCCATACTGACACCTGAATTTAGGTCTTTGTGTGAGTCATAAACTTTCAGTGAACATGAAGTTGTGAATTGCCTCAATAGGTGGATCTTTGCGGTTCTTAATGATCTTTTCCTGCATGGTATGTTGCAGTGATGGAACCTTTGCCGAAAGTAAAGGATCCTTCCTGGGGACAGCTGATGGCATGCCATCTGTTGTACAACCAGCTTCTGGATACCAGTCTGCCTGGGTGGGTACTCCTGGTCAGGTGTCCATGGCTGATATTGTGAGGATGGGAAGACCACATAATAAAGCATCTAATGCTCCAAATGCCCCTCATCACAATGTTCAAGATCCTTTCACGACAGAATCACTTCATAGTCAAAGACTACCTGCTGATGTTTCTTCTGCTCAGCAGGTTCCCTCTACTGATGAGTGGCCTTCCATAGAGAAGCCAGCCCCTGCAAATGTGAATTCCATCCCAGAGTATGCTGCTGATTCTGAGCTGCATCCAGAGGCATCTGGTGTACCTTCTGACAGTAATAATCACCATTATGAGGCAGAAGAGGTTCATGAAAGAGAAGATGACAACATTGAAAGTTCTGGAGGAAATGATTTGGGATCTGTTTCTATCTCCAATAGGAATATTCCAGAGAATGATTCAAGAGGTGCTTCGCTATTTGAAAACGAGTTGTATAAAAACATGGGCTCTTTCCACTCTGAGGCTCCTGATTTTGAGCATCATGAAGGTGATTGTTTTTATAATCTCTCTTTTAATGAAGTAAAGTGTCTCAAATACCTGCACACTGTATCAAGCTTTAATATTTTTTTGAACTGTTAAAACATTTAGGGAGAGTGCTTGTCATGTGAGTTTGGTATCTAGTGCTGCTTATAACTTTATAGATTAGAGAGCAACTGTTATGGATGAAACAAAACAAAAATTGAGAGCAACATTTAGAGTCTCCTTTATAGGTATAGGCTAGCTACTCAGTCAAGACTCCTATCCTTCCTGATGGGTTCTATACAAAAAAGTTGATGGTAACATGCTACTTTTAGTGAGGTTGGCATAATATATGATTGATGATGTAATCACCTGATTATGTAATGCATGTCTGTTGTTCAGTCACTATTCTTTTTGGATATATATTTCTGGCTACTTGGAGTTTCAAGTCTGTTATGATGTTGCAGATGAAGAAGTTGATGCTTCAGTGTCATCAGTCACCAGAGATTTGCAACAATTAAGTGTAGAAAAGGATGATAGAGGGGTTCCATCTGAGGACAATGCACCTTCTGTGATAATAATTCCAGATCATTTGCAACTTCAAACTGCAGACTGCTCACACTTGAGCTTTGGTAGTTTTGGAGCTAGTATGAATGCTCCATATTCTTCTGGGACTATTGCTTCTGTGCCTGTAAAAAAAAACTTGGAAGAGAGACATAGTGAGGCCGACAATTCATCAGCTGCACATGTGGAAACTAGGTAAAAATGTGTAACTTTTATTCCTTGTGGTATTGAATCTGTGATGTCTGAGAACCTCTCTATCTTCTTTTACTGCAGAAACTCCGAATATTATGTCGATGATTCTATTAGAAATTCACCTGATAGTAGCATGTTCCATAGAAATGGACCAAATGGTGCAAGCGTAGGGAGCTATGATGCATCCTCTGCTTCACAGCAAGAAGAAATGAAACCTGAGAGTGCTGAAGTGGCACATGGAAGTCAATATCCATTTCCTTCTCCCAGTCCTGGTTATACATTAGAGGATGCCCAACGTCTAAATGCTGCTTTCAATGAGACAAGTTCCCAGATGCAAAATCTTGCTACATTTTCGAATGTTATGGTAAGATGTTATCTCCGTCAATATAAGATTAAGAAATGTATTTGATTTCCAAGATTGTGCTTGGTTAGAAAAGAAAAGTATGCTCCTTAAGATTTTTGTCTGTTCTTTCTAAAAATGGAGATTTTGGAGCTGCCTCTGACGTTGCTATTTTTTTTCCACTTTTTTTTTTGTAAGAATTTAAAAAAAAAGTGGAATCCTTTTTGTGGTTGACTGAACTTGTTGGTATATTATGTGGGTGGGATATAGGGATAAGTGCTTTCTGTGATTGTATTTTCTGATTCGTGCTTTGTGTAATTGCTTTAATTTTTTTGGGGGGGGGGGGGGAGGTTCCAACTAAACGATGATTCACATTAGGGCTTGCTTATTTGCACATGTCTTTTTTATTTTGTATTTTTCGAAAAGGCCAAACAGGAAGAATAACAGATAGAACAAGAATATATATATAGCTAAGTAATTGTGAATTTTCTGAGTACAGTTAATGTGTGCAGCACTAACGATGTGGTTTTTGGCGAACATTGAGTTATTGGGTTTGAGTTGGCATAGGTAGACTATATATTGAGTAACTTCAGGCATATCTGGTTGCAGTTTAGTACTTGAAACACTATTGTGCTTTATACCCCTCTATCTCCCTCTTTTTCTTTCTTTTTTATAATTGATTCATTTAAAAAATTGTTTTTAACATTTCATATTTCATGTTCATTTTTCTTTATGGTTTTTTACCCATGTATTGCTAAATTGGCTGATTCTTGTAGGCTGCCTATTTGTGCAGCATTGAAAGAGTGATTCATTTCCTTACGTAAGTTATGGCTTGAACCTTTCTTGGATTTCTCACTTTCGTATTTCTTAGCAGCAGTCGTACACAAATTCACTACCAAGCACTTTGCTGGCTGGAAATGCACACTCGACTCGAGAATCTGATCTTCAATACTCACCATTTCCTGTCTCACATTCTATGTCTGCTAAATATGGAAACTCTGTCTCTTCTGGTGGTGTGTCAGCAATTTCTATGTCCGAGGTAACCATGCAAACTAAGTGTGGTAACAGAATTGTTCTCATCGTTTATAACTTGCTATTGGAAATGCTTTAGTTTCTGCAATACTTAGCATTCTCTTTTGCTTTGCAAATTTATAAACAAATACGCTACATGTGATCAGTTTACACCAAAACCACAAAATTCATTTCTGAATGTGTCATAACAAACTATATTTGCACCACCAGCACTCTTACAATCTTTACCAACCAGTACCCTCAACCTCTACGTTCACAATCACCACCCACCATATGCTTGATGATCTTTTTTGTTGTATTCATAAAATTTAGGTACATTGATTCAAGAAATCATTTTCTGATATGAAAATTTTATTTTACTGGAAAGACATGCTACATTAACTTTCAACCGAAAATTATATGTTATCACATTTCACGAGTTCAGTGGTCTGAAATTGATTGTGCTTTTGGGATGCTTCAGGCTTTGAAGACCGCTGCTTTCTCATCAACACAGCCTGCTCCACAGTCTGCTTCCGGAACTAGTGTAGCCACCGGACCTCCTCTGCCTCAGCACATTGCCATTCATCCTTATACTCAGCCCTCACTTCCTCTAGGACCGTTTGCCAACATGATTGGCTACCCTTTCTTGCCCCAGAGCTATACATACATGCCTTCTGCTTTTCAGCAGTCATTTGCAGGTAGCAGCACATACCATCAATCCCTGGCCGCTGTACTCCCTCAGTATAAAAGTAGTGTTTCTGTCAGTAGTTTGCCTCAGTCTGCTGCCGTGCCTTCTGGATATGGTGCTTTTGGAAATACCTCAACAGTTCCTGGAAACTATCAAATGAATCCTCCCGCTGCGCCTTCTGGATCAACCTTGAGCTATGACGATGTTTTGAGTTCCCAGTACAAGGAAAATAGTCAGTTGCTCTCTCTACAACAGGTATGTTGCTTTTCTTTGGCCTTTTAATTGATTCTGGACTGTTGTCTTCGACAACCACAATCCCTCCTCCCTCAACCAAAAAAGAAAAAGAAATAGAAAAAAAGAAATAGAAAAAAAGAAATTATTGGTCATATAGTATCACCCTATGGGTGGCAATTTGTGTTCTCGTGTCGACACGAACATGATAGGCATAAACTCTAAGCTGTTATTTCTGTGTTGTGCTATCATGATGTGTCAAAAATTGTCACAATTCCAGTTATCATGTCTTGTTTCATGCTGACATTATAATGACAAGGACATGATACAGAGAAACATCTGCCTGTGTCCTTAACAGGTCGACATGACAGCCCAAAACTGCTAATTTTCGTGATGTGCTCATGTCATCACTTTTATATGTTAATGTCTGTATTTGCTTGGGGTATACAAATAGACTCGTCTCTCATTATTTGGCGTTTTCTCAGAGTGAGAATCCAGCAATGTGGCTTCACGGACATAGTTCAAGAACAGCGCAAGCTGTTCCATCGAGTGCGTACTACAACTATCAGGGACAAACTCAGCAACCCGGTGGGTTTAGGCAAGGTCAGCAGCAATCACAGAACTACGGAGCCCCAGGATACGCAAATTTCTACCATTCTCAGACCGGAATGTCACTCGAACAGCAACAAAACCCAAGAGATGGGTCGCTTGGTGGCGGCGCTCAAGGACAGCCCAAACAGTCCCAGATGTGGCCTAACGGCTATTGATCACCTCCTGGTTTCTCGAGCCTGAAAAGTTACCGTTCAAGCCATATGGGAAGAGTACGAATGATCTATGATGAAAAATTTAACCTGTGCCTTCCTTCACCTAGAGGTTGTATCTCATGCTTATCATCAGTTGATGTGACTTAGGATAATGGTTGCTAATTTTGTGTTGGTGGAGATGTGTTTTTACCTTTCCACTCGCACTTCGTAATTTAGATCCACTTCACTTAGAGAAGCCTGTTTTCAAGCTCAAGTTAAAAAAAAAATGTTGGTCGTCTAATCTTGTTTTCTGCTCTTGCTTTCAGTTGCTTTCGCTGTATCATTTGCTCTCTGTACAATAGGAACTTTCCATTTTTGGTTTATTGTCATTTCTACTAGTTTTCAGTGCTAATTACATGAATTCACACCTCCTTTTGTTTTGTTTTGTTTTGGGTATTCCATTTGTGTTGAGGTTTTATATGTGGTAATTATGTATAAATAGTTCCTTTAACTATTAGAATGAGATTCACCAAGTGGCTCAGGTAAAAAAAATTGTTGATGAGATATAATATTCTGAGGTGTATTAGATAATTAGATTATATAAATCAAGTAGAATATGTTGCACCTTTTTATTTGATATAGGAGTATTAAAAAATGTGCTTCTGAGGAAGAGATTTATTGTACAGATTATAATATAATTTCTTATAATTAGTTTGAACCAGGGGTCTTGCTATTTTAGAAATTTTGCGTTTTTTCTGCATTATCTAAACATCATGAATGACACTTCAAATATTTTAATACAAGTAAAATCCAATTGCAGGTGAAATCACTTTTTTTTAAAGTTCTTGAAAGCATTGCCTATGTATACTTGCATGGTTGATTCTCATTGATATCATCAGCGTATCTCAAAAATGTGTGTTGCTAGATTTATATATTCAATTGATTGTATTTGAATTAAATGAAGAAAGAATTCGAAAAGGTATTCTAAACAACTTCATACATTAAAAATAATTCAAAATATAGTAGATGAAATTCAATTTCATTGTAAAATAAGATTTTAGGTTGCATTTGGAGTGAAACAGAAACTTTAAAACTCAATAGTTTAAAATGAGAGGATTTAAAACCCACTAGTTCAGAATACTAGTATATTTGTAATTCATAATTCTAATCTCTTAATGTAAATAAAAACAAGGAGAACAAAGAGTCCAGAGAAATCAAGTCAGCATAGCATATCAAAAGAAGCAATATCTACAAAGTTTTCCCTAAAATTTGTTACTTGAAAATGACAGAAAATAAGAAAACAGCTAAAAGTCCAAATAGATGAAGCCTTCGAATGTCCAATCCTCTGCAACAGCATATAGCCAAGACTCAAGCAGAAGAAGCTCAAAAGCAGTCGATAACATTGTAAGTGTTCCCATTTTCTTTTTGTGTACGTTTTTCCATTGTACATTAATACATATCGTCACTTGAGAAGAGATCTAGTAAGATGTTCTCGTGCAGTCGCCAGTGCTTGACTTATTGTCTGCGAAAGGCATAGCAAATGTGAGTTGCTCAGAACTATGGTCTCAGAAGTTATTACTTACTTTCTAGAACCAGGGAATTACGTACCTGCTCAGAAAGAGGTGCTCCACTATCGATACTGTGACTAGCAACTTTACCAGCTATACTATTTGCATCTGTTTCAAGAACGATCCTACATACCACGGAAAGTAAAAGGTGTTTGTTAATAATAAATATTAAACTAGTAATATTACTTTTGGCGTAAAGCATCAAAGATGATTCTAAGTTTGCACGAGATTTTGCACATAAATAATTGCACCATTTTCATGCAAAATCATTGTAGATGGCCTTCCAACACATTTACATGTACATTATGCATAAAATATTTCATCCCCACCATAGTTTCTCTATAATTTTTCCCTTCTCATTCTGAAAACAGTTCACGTGTGTGTGTGT
This sequence comes from Scutellaria galericulata, assembly GCA_946896805.1. NCBI lineage: Eukaryota > Viridiplantae > Streptophyta > Magnoliopsida > Lamiales > Lamiaceae > Scutellaria > Scutellaria galericulata. The sequence goes on from OX335785.1 coordinate 1,409,822, forward strand.
TTAAGGGAAACATATGAAATTATCTATAGTCTTATGCATCGCGTTATGGCATCAAGATTTCGGTCAGCATTTGAAATTCGATCTCAAACTAGTTGGATTGCAAAAGAAAACAAGCAGATGCCTTTACCCGCCATCAACAATTTCATCGAGACATAAAAGAATGACATCCAGATTTTCAAGTGCCTCCCTTTTTTCCACATTGCCCCTGAAACGAGCAACCATAAATATGATATAAAGCATCTGTAAAGCACAGACAGAAACAATCTCACTGGCAAATTATCGATAGATCCATTGTGTACCTAAGTAGAATATCAACAGCATCAAAGAACCCCTGAAGAACAGTGGCTAAAATGAGTTCATTTTCATCTTCACTCCCAGTAACAAAAAAATGCAGATCTTGAACAAACTTGTAGACAACAATGTTGTTCTCGAACATTGCTATCTCCGCTGTAATTAAGTAACAAGAGGTTGGCAAGGGAAAATGGAATGCAAACTTAACATAGAGGGCCACTATCTCAGCCTCAAAGAATACAAGATGAACAAAAATATGAGACAAAAAATTCCACAAAACAATTAAAAGAAATGTAAAAGTTTCACAAAACTACTAGCAAATAAGGTGCAACAGAACTATGAAGATAGCATGAGGTTATCAGCCTAGATAGAGTGTCTTCTTGCATTAGTAATAACTAATCAAGGATGTATAATGAGATAAAGCTGTATAAATTTCAATCCAGTTTCCTGAGTTTCCTAGGGCTAAAGATTTTACGATCACGATCATAATGCACAGTTGCTCCATAATTCACACAAAACAGAAAGACCACCCCAAGTGGAGTAACATGAATTAAAACCACTTATGAAATAGTTTCAACAGAATTATCACCGATAACGGTTCTAATACTTCAACTATTAGCTCCCAAGTTTTGCAAAAGATTAATGAAAGTCATAGAGAACCTTCACTCCGTGCATTTGTCTTTTGAGTCTTGGTAAATACAGTCTTCTCAAAAGCTTCCTTTGCACTATTGGTAGGCCAGTCATCTGAACAGTACTTGGCTGCAATACGTTTCCCTTCTGAATCAAGAAGGAGAATGTTCTTCACAGAAGGGCACAAATCCTGGCAAAAGCAAATAAATCAATGTAACAAGAAATGAAGCAAATATAGAATTAACATTATGAATTGTCAAAAATGATAATACACCGATCTCTGTGTTTTATATCGCCTATTCTTTCTCCGAATATATTTTATGATTAAAATAAAGTACAAGATAACCCTTGGTTATCATTTTCCATTCTCATTCTCTTCTGCTTAAAATAAAGAAGCACATCTAATAAAACCATCTTAATTAGGACTAAATACTTTTCACCTTCACATCTTTTAGCATTAGCAACGCTTCAAGGAGATCGACTACCAAAATTCTACTTATAATCTCTAGAATAGAGCACTTTATCTAAGACATTTCTAACAAATCTGTATCTCAAAGCAGAAGATAATCCTTAATTACCCCCGCCATTTCAAACCAAAAAACCTAATTTTGAATTTTATTAATCCAAGAGAAATACTTAAGATTCACAAATTGTCCTTTTCAGAAACAAGCAAGCTTTGGATGCAGCCATGATTAACCAAAATCCTAACATTTAGACGCTTTCAGAACAGATCAGCAGCTGTTAACGAAACAACATTATGCCCGAGGTTGCAATCACAGTAGTAGTAGAAATTAGAAAAGGATTATCACAGTATATGTGCGAGTATGTGAGAAAGACACACACACATATACATATACATACATATATATATATATATATATATATATATAGAGAGAGAGAGAGAGAGAGAGAGAGAGAGAGAGAGAGAGAGAGAGAGAGAGAGAGAGAGAGAACCATATTCGCCGGAGAAGATTTAGGGTATGGCGTAGATCGCGATTGGCTCGGCTTTCGGACACGGAATGAGAGAGAATGAAGAAGAAAGTGTGTTTACGCAATTAAAGTTAAATTATTTGGTTTTTTCTTTTATTTAACTGTATAAAAAATAATGAAAAAAAAAGGGTATAAAGATACAAAAATAAAAAGTGTATTAAAATAATTTAAATTTAGATACTTTGAATTCAAATAACAATTACCATGAGTAAAGATGATGCTAGCATTGTGCACGAAGATTTGTAATTATTGTAGTAATTTCGTGTTGAATTGGCATTAAAATTGAATATCTTTCTCCAATTTAATTCACCAAAATAGGGGTGTGCATGGTCGGTCGGTTCGGCTAAAGATCAAGACCGAATATGCAAATTTGAATTAATCGAATGTTATATAAAAAGAAACAAAACTGACCGAATTTAGATGGAAAACTAATTTGAAACCAAATCGAAATCGGTTCGGTACAACCGTATTATGGTACAAAACCGATATAATTGAATCATTCAAATATCAACATCAAAACCGAACCAAATTAGTAAATCCAACGGAAATTCATATTTCGAATTGGTTGGTTAATTCGGTTTAATCAAATTGTGCATACATCTACCAAAGTAATTACCAGTGAATGTTGATAACATTTCATAAAAAAATTATTGTAATAATTTCTGATTGAATTTTGAGTTGTGGTTGCAAATTAGAGTTTGTTTATTCGATTCTCTATATATTTTGATTTTAAAATATTGAATGAATTTTGATGAGATTTACTAGAATAGTTGTTTTAAAAAGTGGTCAGAAAGTTATTCGAAAATTATACGCTTTATAAAGAGGACTATAAGTTTCAACTGAAAAAATAAAATAAAAAACTAAAACTCATCCAAATTATAATTTGATAGATAAAAAAGAAAGTTTAAATATAATATTTATTGGTCAATACCAGCCCAACCTAAAAATTCCATACAGGCCCATGATGAGCATACGGCCCGGCCCAATATGTAACCGTAGTATAAATATTTCATTTTAGAAAATGCAACTGCATAAATGCCGCTTCCAATGCGTCTGTGTTCTCTCTCCTCCAAAGCTCGTGTACGTCTCTCTCTCTCACAAACACACACGCACACGAATCGTCGCAGATTTGTGAGTTTTCTGTCGTTTTGCTTAGGTTATATTGGCACCGCTACCGCGGAGTGTCTGGGCTAGCTATGGACGGTACTTTTTTCATTTTCTTCATCAATTTGGAATTTGTTTGCTGCTTATTTTTCCGAGAAATTTATTTCACTTGTCTCCTGTTAATTTTGAGTAATTTGTTGTATGTTTGATTGGTGTAGTGTGTGATGATGTCCCCTCCGAAAATAATAATGGCAGTTTTTGATGATATGAAAATTGAAGTAAATAATAAAAGAGCATAAATATTTCGAGTCCACCGTTGAGTAATCGTATTACTGGTATTGCATTATATCAAAAACATGTAGTTTATTTATTATTATTATTTTTCGCATACTCATCTTTTGGTGATCATGTTTGATGAGTACCTTCTTGATTACTGTTGCATGGTACTGCTAATTGCATGTGAAAATTTTAGTCAAGTGAGAGCGGTAGTTAGTATTGATATCCTAATGGTGGTGTCTCAGTTTTTTTGATGAATTTATGACTATGTTTGTAAGGAGAAAATTGTCTCTTCAGCAGTTCAAGTATTCGTGTAGCTGATAGACCTCAGGGCCATGAAGGACACTTGTCGTATATTAGCAGTCCTAATGGCATTAGGGCTTTCAGTACTGACCAAGGTTAGTGAATAGTGGTTGCACTGGAGCTGCAGATACTGTTTTAGGTGTTCAGTTTTCCTTAATGCTGTCATTAATGGTACTAGAGTTGCCTTTGCTTAATTTGAACTACACAATTGTTGTTATTTATTTGGTTTGGTATGATATTGCATGTCTTTCCAATTATTTAATGTATCAAGGGAGATTTTGCCAAGAGGCATGAAATAATACGTTCACGAAGAAAAAAAAATTGGATAGAAAAAGCTAAAAAAATTGGAGATGAGGGGTGTGAAAGATGTAGAAACAAGCTTACCTCTATCTATTATGAGGGTTAAACTGTCATTGATAAAGGACATATTGAGCTTGAGATAGACTTCATGAAGAGTATGGATGTGGATATGTGAACTTGGTGGTCTGAGGGTTCATGCTGAGTTTTCTCTAAGGGGAGGCAAATTCAGTAGATTTTACTTTGTATATATTGTTTAAACCCTTTTGCCATGTTTGTTGATTGTTTGAAATGGTGCTATATGTTATTGAGTTTCTATTTGTTCTCTGGAATGATGGAATCATATTTCATCCTCTGGCCATGTATGTAATTGAGAAAGCTTTCTTGTTATGGAGGTTTGCTCATCATATCAATCATTTCAAATAATTATACCTGTTTTATCTTTATTTCAGATTTGTCAATTAAGAAGTGTGTGCCATGCAATTCCAAAGATCTGAGGCCTATGACTGAGGATACGGCCAACATTCTGATACAGCGGGCATGGATATAATTAATTTGATGTTTTGTTTTTCTTATCAATGCCTGTGAATTGGAATTTATAATTGGTATTGTGTGTATCAGGTTCCTGGATGGAATCTAGTGAATGAAAGTGGTATCTGGAAGCTGCATCAGTCATGGAAAGTTAAGACTTTTGTGAAAGGCATGGAGTTTCTTCGACTTGTAGCTGATGTTGCAGAAGCAGAAGGTATAGTCCAACCTATCTCTTTTGTCGTAGTTCTATTCTGGTGTTCTCTATTTAAAGAGAAGTTCTTCTTCATATTCTGGAAAGCCTGAGCTTACAGTGCCAATATTCATCCTTGTATTTTTGTCTGTCCGAGGTATATACATCCTTGTTATTGTTTTAGTTTGTCAGTTTGTAGCAGTTTGTAGCGTTTCTTTTGTCGTTTTCTTTTGTGCTCCCCCAATCCATAAGAGGTGACAGATCAACTTCAATATGGCTCTCCACTTTAAGACTTCGTTTATCGGTATCTGCTACGTTGAGTACTTTGATGATCCTTCTTGTTGCATATCCCACCAATGAATAATGTTTCTCTCATGAAGCTTGTGTAACAAATATGTTCTACTGCTATTTTGAAGTCTTTAGAGTGGATAGCATAGGCTTGCAAGAGATGATGGCATCTACTAACTTGAGTAGAAATTTAGTGTAATGTGGGTTTTCTTAGTGTACTTTTACAGTTGTGACTTTTTATATTTGGGTACTCTAAAATAATCATCTATCTGGGGTTTCTTTGTCTTTCAATTGTGAAGCTTCATTTACCATGACTTTGTGACAAGTCCCTTTTAAAAGTTCCACTTTTATCTAACAAATTATTTTCTGCAATATATTAATATAGGTCACCACCCAGATCTTCATCTTGTTGGATGGAACAATGTAAAGATTGATATATGGACTCATGCAGCTGGTAAGATCACCTTGCACAAGCTATGTTAAGCTCTTGATTCATCTTTTGAAAGTACAAGCTGCAACCTCTTGCAACTAACGATTCTGCTTCTTAAGCGCAATTAAACTAAAGAATTGAGCCATTTCTTTGAAATTCCATTGCTGTTTGTCTTTAGTAGTCATAAATACGAGGATATGATCTTTCGCACATTTGCAGCACACCGCACTTGGGTTATACTATAATCGAAGATCCATTAATAACGCAACGATTGAATCATCAGTAATTCATGGAAGTAGTCTTGATTTGTGTTTGTGGTGTAGGTGGACTCACTGAGAATGATTTCATACTTGCTGCCAAGATCAATGGACTTAATCTCCACAACCTTCTGAGGATAACACCTTCGAATAAGTGACGATTTGACACAGGTAGAGATGTGGTTTTTTTACTAATACATGATGATTTGCAATGAACTTGTTTTCGATAACCCAGATCCAGGCTTTTGTCTAACTGATCTTTAGTTTTCTCTTCTTCACTCTGTCAAAGATTGTATAACTGTTGCATTTTGTTTTTGTGAACCTTGAATGAATATATTTTGTCATTCTTTTGTGATATTTGATGTTATGTTAATAAGGCTGAAACTACTACATAATTGTTTGAATTGTTCGATTTGAGATTGTTTGTTAGATTTTTGCCAAATTTGTGGGGAGCATAAAGAACAATATTTGGATGTATCTTTATATTTGCCATTAATATACATAAATATATATTTTTTCTTTTTTTGAGTTACAAGTGTGATAAGTGCTGATCAATAAAAAAAAATTATATAATATTCTTACATAAATTATATGTGCACTAGAACAATGAAAAGATAATTTAGCATAACATAAATCAAAATTCAGAATAATGAAATCACTAATGAAATCACAATAATTTCATGTAAACAAACATAAAATGTTCTACAGAAAATGATCAGTCAATGACAGTCTATGAAACATATTCATAATGTTTCTCCAACACTTACTGAACATGAGCAAAATGTTCAATAAAATAGGTGAAATAGATGATCCAATATTGAGTGTGTGTGTATATATATGTATATTAATATATTTCTATATATATATATATATATATATATATATATATATATATATACGGTTCAAATATTATATTATACACTAATACAAAATCATTAACACACGGAAATCTTATTCATCTTTCTTTAAAACAAATCATAACCTTATAACCAATACAAACACAACCAAATTGAAACGAAACAAAACGAGGTTGATGTAATTAGCAATGTGGTGTATTAAGTAAGTAATTTTCTTGGTTCGAGTAGCCCATTCATATAAATAACATAACATATATTAATAAAATGAAACACAACTTCTACTATTAATATCATATAATATAAAAGTCTTATAAGTATATTTCAAGTATATAATAAACTTTTTTGTTTCTAATTTTATATTAAGTTTTAAAGTAACATACTACATGATAATTCGGCCCATATTAAGTCATTAGGCCCATAATCACAGGAGTTGGGTCTATTTAGGCCCGACTATTTTCGGGCCCAATAGGCCCACTACATATAGATACTGGTTGATATAATATATAAACCCTAAAGTGAAATAAATAAAAATAAGGAGTAGAGAAAGTCGAAATCCAACCGCGTAATTCGGACGCAAGAGCGGGCCCGTGGGCCCGTTTCTACTCAGAACAAATATATAGAAATTTTTCTAAACTCACTGTTTTTTCAGTTTTCACCAATCTCTGAAATTCAAATCTGCGATACAAATGGTAAGAATCTTTCCCCCAAGATATATTTGATGAAAAACATTCTATTGTTGCAATGGATTATGATTCTGCAGTAAGGTAACTGTGTCTTTGTTTTTCTTTTTCGTGAATTTTTTTTTGAAGTTCAGTTGCCTTAAATTTATGTAGAAGCTGGTTTTCTTCGTTTTTCTCAATAAATTTTTATGAAATATAATCGGGATTTTTGTCTGGATTGTGTGTGCTTTATGCTCACTCTCACAAGTTTGCTGAATTGGTTTTATTTAGAGTAGAATATACTTTAATTACAGAACTTAGGGTTGTTTGAATTCTCAAGCTGATTCAGTTTATTTGAGTTCGAAAAATCAGAAATTAAGTTGTTCGAATTCGTTGTGTAGTTTACTGGCTTAAAACCTGTAGTTATGTCTCCATGTTAACATTTAGATTTCTGACCTGTAGTTATTTTTAAAGATCATGTATGAAGCCTAGATGTTTGATATCAGAGATCGGGACATGAATGTATATCAAATGGAAATATTTAAAGAGATTAAGATAATTTCTGGTTTAGTTGATATTCTTGTTTTTAATATGATATTTTGACAGCATATGCATATTCAGGCAAATGTAGGATTTGTGTTAGGGTATGTTCTTAGATGGTGTTCTTAATTGAGCAACAACCTATATCTTATTTTTACACGGTCCGAAGTCGTATGTAAAAGTTTCTTAAACTTTGTAATGAATCCTTTTAGGCTGGTATCTCTTAGCTATCTCTTTAACTCATCAAAATTGAATTATGCAACAAATGTGTTGGCTGTGAACTTTTTTCGCCTGTTGTTAGTTTAACATAATATGCTTGGCTCTTATAGAGATAACAAACAATTATATATGCTAATCAAAGTTGTATATGATCATCAAGAACTCTTGTATGCACTTCCAAGATTGTGGTTTATGGTGTGTTTGGAAGATAAGATGCAGCTTATTGTAATTTGTATACCATAGGCCAACTAGAGTGGTAGTGATAAAGACAGCCTAGACTGTGTATGCATATGTATAAGTATACTAGATGAGGGGAAAATGGAAAAGAGATAAGTGGTTGCAATCTATGAAAGAAAAATGAACCAGATGAAATGGAAAAAGATATGGTGTTTGGCTCAAGTCAGTTTCTCTAGGCCCTTCTGGCTGGTACGTTTGAGCCCACAGTTGGGTAGAGGTGTTAATGTTGAGGGAGTGTGAGATTTTTCTCTAACTGTGCACTCTAACATTAATATGGATTGGTTAGTTTGTTCTAGATTGATGTTCCTGCTTTTGTTTTAACTAATATAACTGTATTCTAGGCTGATCCGGAGTTGGAAGCGATCAGGCAAAGGAGAATGCAGGAGCTAATGGCTCAACGTGGTGGCGCTGCAGTAAATTTTTTCCACTGACTAAAGGCATATATTGCATCACATTTTCTGTTCTTAGCACATTGTGGTGACTGGATTATTTACTTGCAGGGTAGTCGTCAAGGACCTGAACAGCAAAAAGCCCAGGAGGAAGCTAAAAGGTGAACAATCTCTTTTCACATATAGCCTATAGATTAATCTTCTCCTTTTGTTGCAAGTCCTCAACTGATGGTGTATGTCTAAGAAGCTGTCTGTAATGTTATCTTGGTTGAACTCTGTAATTATCTTAGGGAGGCCGAGGAACAAAGACAATTGATGCTTACACAGATTTTGACATCTGAAGCACGGGCAAGACGTAAGTGAAATTATCGAACTTCCCAATTCTGTAACTAGAGCATTACTTCACAAATCTTTTTTTTTTTTTTCTGTACTGGTGAACTTTATTATGTCATTTGTTCTTAGTTGATAATGCATGAAATGTCATATTTGTCGAGATAAACTTCTGCAGGTCCGATAGATATTTAGTCTAGAGATAGAATCACACTGTCTATGTTGGCAGAAGTTGCTATTAAATTCTTATGTGCAATCATCCCATCATGCTGCCTCGACTCTCATGCATTTATTTTTGCAGTTGCTCGAATAGCATTGGTAAAACCCGAAAAGGCAAGAGGGGTCGAGGATGTTATACTGAGAGCTGCTCAAGTGGGTCAGATTGTTGAGAAGGTAGCTTGTTGCCATATACAATCAGTTTCTGATGCTTTATTATATAGATCTCTTAACATACATCACAAGGACTGAGTTTTTTGATTTAACATAGGTATCTGAGGAGAGGCTTATATCACTGCTTGAACAAATCAACACCCAAACAACTAAAGAAACCAAAGTCACTGTAAGTAGCTTTGGTTGAGTTCTCACATTGTTGCTTTCTTTTCATGAACATAGTCTTATGGTTAGTTTTCTTATTGTTGATTTGCATTCATTATTTCTCAGATTAAAAGGCGTACAAGTGTTCTCGATGATGAGTAGGCGAATTTACGGGATTGTTATGCCCATCCTATAAATCTATCTATCTTAGAAAAACCCTTGTGTTATTTATTCACCCAATCGGATACTTTGTGCTATGGAGGTCGGATTTTTCAGTGTGTTTTGTCCATTTTAACCCTTCGACTGACTGATATATCTCCCCGTTTCGCGAGGCTTTATTGGGGTCTGGGTCTCTTAATTAAAACAGGTATGTTTCAATAATACCTTCATCCTTGTTGCTGCATTTGGTGATTTGAATCATAGAAAAAATTGCTTAAGGCTATATAGTCCAAGTGTTGTTGGATTGTTTATTGCAGAATGATGATTTATCTCGTGTTTTTATGTTTTACCAACTTGCGTTCTTTGTGTATCGATGATATCAACGTCGTGTAGATGATTTGGAATACAAGATGTAACAGAAGATTCAGATTGTAATCTTAAGATTGATGGTGCCCAAAGAGAGGAAAGAAAATTGATGGGCATATTTCAGTTATGAAATTATTTACTGATTTGAAATTAAATATTTGAAAGATTATTTTATGGATCAAAATCTGAGAGACGAATCTCCATTTAGAAAGATTCAGATAGAAGATTCGTTTTGATTTAATAATAAAATGAAATGAATTGGTTGAGATATCTTTAAATAGGATAACCTTGTATTATGTATATATATGTTGTATCTATCTATTTATCTCCTTGTTTTAAAAATATTTCCTATGTTGGCTAATATATTACTACTCAGTTCATATTTTCCTTGGAATAATTATTTAAGCCACTACAACATAGGTTAATATGTACCATTTATGTCTCAAAATCACTAAAGTAAAATTTAAACATGCAAATCAATACATCTTTGATCTGATTTTGAAATATTTTATAGTTATGTCAAACCAAATAAGTAAATATTAAAAACTAAAAAAGGACGTGGAAATAATTTCCAGATTTCTGTAGAACACTTTTACTTTCACTTTACAAATATTCTCAGCTCCTCAAGAGCCAGCAATGACAATATGCCATTGCTAATCACTTTATCTGGCCTATATTCTAACTTAAAGCTTTCAAAACGAATTTTAAAAATGGGATAAAATTTAAAGAATATATGCTTTATGGCATTAAGGTCCATTCAAGTAAAATATTTAAAATGGGATCTTCCGCAATAATTACTTATAAGTAGTAAAATATTTTCTAATTATTTTATGATACGCTATTCATTACTATGTAAGCTTTGCCCATGCAAAATTGCAAATATGGATTCTCATGAAGGATTATAATTAAGGATAGACAATGAGATGAGGTGTAGTTGAAACTATACTCATATCATCTCATATAATTTTTTACGGTATTATATGTATATTTTTTAGGATTTGTTTTAACTAGTGCTCTGTTATAAAGAAAAATATTCAACAATATTTAGAACATAAAAGAAAAATGGAAACTAACATAAGAATTGTACACTTCAAGAATTCTATCCATTAAAAAATTCAATAATCATGCCAAAGGGTATGTTTGTTTCGGGTTTCACGAATCCGGATTTGAGATTTTAAAATCCCAAATCTTCGTTTGTTAGGAGATTTAAATTAGGATTATAAAATCCACTCAAATACTACTTTATTTAAAGAAAACATAATAATTAACCATACACTCTAACCTATTAATACACAAATTTCAATACACAATTAAATTTCTACTATTACAATCATCCAATCATTACTATTATATCAATTAATAATATAATATTACACTTATTAATTTTTTCCAACATCGATTTGACATCTACAGTAACAATCCCACCCTATAAAATCTCATAACAAACACAGATTTTAACTATTCACCTTTATTTACAAATTCCAGAATTTCAAAATCGGATTTCTTCGATCCTTCGTAAACCGGAAACAAACATCTAAGGTATTTTAATTCCAAAATGATATCAACCATATTTTAATCCTATTTTATATTTTATATATTATTTTAATAAAAAAATTATATATTATTCAAACCTGCAGTTATTACCCCTTTTCATGCACTGCCAAGTGCCAACCTACTCTTGCATTCTTGCATGTCTCTCATTTGCAGTTCTTAAATAAAACATTAAACAAACAAAAAAGATTTTCCATCTAAAACTAATCCTTCCACCACCACCACATAACCGCGACAGACCACCACCGCCGCCGCCCTATACTCCGCCGGAACTGCCACTCCACCACCAGCCAAAAGCTGACATGGACAAAGAGCCACTTCTCCCTTACAGTAGCCCCAGAAAACTCCGGCCACCGCCCTTACTCTCCCCTCTACCGGAAAACAGTGAAATTACCATTCCACCCTCCCCTCTCACCCCTTCTTCCAGAGAACTCAAAGATAGGCTCATTTTTGGCCCCCCCACATCCCCATCTTCCTCAATAACAAATCTAGACTACGAAAGTTTCGATTTTGGCCAGAAAAAATCGAATCTTGATCAAGAAAACCAGAAATTTCCACCTCCCAAGAGCAGTCTCCACAGGTCCAAAACTGCCCCTGCCATGGCCAACATCAATGAACTTGTTTATTTTCAAGAATCCAAGCAGCCCCAGTTTGGTAAACCCTCGATTGTGAGACAGGGCTCTGTGCTATTGATTATGTATTTGATTCTTGGTGTGACTATTTACTCTTTCAATAGGGATCATTTCAGGGCACATGAAACACACCCTATTGTTGATGCTCTATATTTTTGCATTGTGACTATGTGTACTATTGGCTATGGTGATATAACTCCTGATAGCACTGTGACTAAGCTGTTTTCCATCACATTTGTGCTTGTGGGCTTCGGTTTTATCGACATTTTATTAACCGGGATGGTTAGCTATATGCTTGATGTGCAAGAGAGATATCTTTTGAGGAATGTTAAGGATAGGAGAGACCCTGATTCGGAGTCGTTTATAGTTGATATAAAGAAGGGGAGGATGAGGATTCGGATGAAGGTTTCGTTGGCTTTGGGGGTTGTGGTTCTTTGTATCGGAATTGGGGTTTTTGTTATGCATTTTGTTGAGAGGTTAAATTGGTTGGATTCGGTTTATTTGTCAGTTATGTCGGTTACAACCGTTGGATATGGTGATAGGGCATTTAGGTCATTAGGTGGTAGGATTTTCGCGTCGATTTGGTTGCTTGTTTCGACTCTTGCTGTTGCTCGAGCCTTCCTTTTCTTGGCGGAGGCGAGAGTCGACAAGAGGCAGAGGAGAATGGCGAAGTGGGTGCTCGACCAACATATGACCGTTTCACAGTTTCTTGCTGCTGATATTGATAACAATGGATTTGTGAGGTAAGTATATACATATATATCTATTGATTTATTTAAATTCATAGCTTATAGTTGGCTAATACCAGTTTGTGATATGTGATTGCATTCATAATATTGAGTTCTTGATGATGATTATTTGAGATGAAGGCCTATATATCCTTATTGATTTTGCAAGTAATAACAATGGATTTGTGAGGTAAATTAAGTTTTTTGTCACCCTTCATCTATATATATCATGATAAGTGTCATTGGCTAATATAAGTTTGTGGTACTTTTCGTCTCATAATTATGGTGTCTTCCGATTTTGGTCCCAGAAGTATCACTATTTTCAATTTAGTTCCATAATTTAAGAATTTTGCGGATTTCAATCCAATTTTGGTTGGAAAATTCGAATTTCATTTTTAGGTCACTAGAAAGCCCCGATCCGGAGAAATTGGACTAAAATCAGACATATTTTTAAATTGTAGGACTAAATTGACAATCTTGACAATTATGGGACCAAAATTGGAAGACACCATATTTATGGAACAAAAAATGATTCTAACCCCGATTGTATTCATACAATTTAATTCTTGATGATGATTGTTTAAGATGAAGGTCTAGTTGAATTTGCAGAATCTTGTTAAAGTTTTTTGTGATCTTATTGAGTTATTCACTAATGCATGATAGTTGTTCTTAGTATTCATCAACAAACTTTGAACATTATACGAAAACGTTCCAACTTTAGCCTTTGAGATATCGGGTACCTGTGTGAGGTTATTATCATAACTCTTGTTTTACGAAGCTCTCTTGTTTCTTGGTTGATTTAACAGTAAATCCGAGTTTGTGATATACAAGCTTAAGGAGATGGGGAAGGTCTCAGAGAAAGACATCTTCGAGATATGTAAGCAGTTTGAACGACTCGATTCTGGCAACTGTGGCAAGATCAGCCTCGTCGATCTTATGGAAAATCGTTAGAGATTAAGAAGACGAGACGTTCATCTTAAAATACGACCACTTCGCCAATTCTTGCATGTATATATGTACTCGGATGGATACAACCTCGACTCTGATCTCCTTCTCGGACATGGCTTGTTTTCCGTTTGGCCAAACAGGTTCAGATCTTCCGTTTCATAGTGTTTCTTAACATCGTATTTTATTTTATCAGATTATGCTATGTATATGATACATGTTGTAGCTATATATGTTAATGTATCTATATCGATGATGAAATGTTATAGATTAATAGAGATTATTATTTTTTTGGACAAGGTAACTTTATTTGAAAAAAATTGGAATGTCAAAATGTGAAGTAAAATTGCATGAATTATTTGAGAAAATATATAAATTGTTATTTTTTTTTTATGCTTATAAGCATCAATTTGTAAATGAAAAACAAAAATAGGAGTGGAGAATTCTTGTCAGACAGTTCATGGATTTATTTATATTATCTGATATGTTCCATAACACATGCATACAATGGAGATGTATTTCAAATCATATTCTATAAATTAAATGAATATTTTTTCAACTAATAATTTGTTCTAAAAAAAAATTTTAGACAAAAAAATATGGTCTAAATTGCAATAGTGAAGAAATGTCGTGATATTTTTTCAATTATTGAAAAGTGGGGATAAATCTGTAAATTCAGAAAAAGTGATTTTTTTTTTTTTTTTTGCAATTATGCATTTTATAAAACATGAGATTTCAAAGTTAAATTGAACAAGTGAAAGACAAACTTGGGCTGGGCCGGCCCAGACCATCTTGCTCCTCTAATACTTACTTTATTTCATACTATTTAATTAATTTATATTATATCTAATTCAAATTGTTTAAACAATCCTTTAAATTGCATTTTAGTCTCAACATTGCCTTTTTTGCAGTATTTCTTGAAACCATGAGCAATAATAGGATTAATGTAATCTATCTTGGGATTGTTTCTGGAGATTCAAATGTAAGAATGAGTGATGGTAGAATAATCCATTAATAAGACCAGGTCAAGTCTTCTTCAACTTTTCATGCAATTATTATCATACACTTCATATATTCATGTCTTTTTTTTTCTTTCTTATTTATATAAATATATAAATATTAAGTCTTAACCGATCCCACTACTTTGCCGTGCAGGTGTTAATGAAGTATACGATAGATGTTAGGGTCGATATAACATTTTCTTGAACTCTTGTTAGGATAATTATTGTCGAGCATCACATATTATTAAAATACGATGTATATATCAGCATATGTGGATCTTGTTCGAACTATATCAATTTGACTATCAGTTCACGTCATCATGATTCAACAGGTCAGATCAGTTCAATCAATGGTTAGACTAGATATATCGATGGAAATATTATTGACCAGTGGAATACACCATCAAAATGAATAAAATACAAATAATGAAGAAATTCAATTTAAGAAGAAAAAACCTTGGATGATTCTATATTTTCAAACACATTGATTAGAAACTCAAAGAATTTGGGGGAGTATCTATATGAAATATGATATGAATGAATTTGACTTGCACATTGAAATGAATGTAGAAGAAAAAATAAAATGCAAATATGCCAAACAAAATGCTAACAAAATATTCAATTGTGACATATTTTCTCCCACACCGATTAGAAATCAAAAGAAATAAAAAGGAGAATCATTATAAAACATGCTAGAATTAATGGATATTATCTTAAAAATACTCAAATAGACTATATTCGATTTTTTCCGTTATTGATTGGTATCATGGTTTCGACTACTTTTTTCATATTTTTTCGATTTAACTCTAATATTATCAATAAACATATAATAAAATACGGGATGAAATATATTACAATAAAAAGTAAATATTAAATTAAAATGTTCAAAGTAGTATTTGATGAGGTGAAGTGGTCTTTCAATGACCTTGACTGATGAACAAACACCATCAATGGAAATAATACTAATTAAACAATAAATTGAATAATTAATTTAGAAGAAATAGAACTAATATGAAAAGGGAAGAGATAATTGCGGCATGACCCCTACCCCACCCCCATCAACCTCTCCATTTTCTATTAATTCTTTTTTTTAAATCATATTTTATTTTTTTATATTACGTCAAAGTCTACATTGTATATATACATTTTTTTAATCAAAATTAGATTTATACTCTAATTTATTAGGAATAAACTTTTATTTATTTCCTATGATGTTATATTCTTCTCACATTTTTTAAATCATTAAATGTAATATATCCATTATCATTTATTTTTACATAAACATTGGCATATTTATATTTATGTGTTCTAGATAGTTTATTCTAGTATTTGGTGTATTTCAATTTATGAACATGACAGTGAAATCAGATTATTGGACTATTTTAAATAATTGTGAGAAGAATGCTTCTTAGATCATATGGTCAAGAATATTGGGAGAATGATTATGGAATCTAAGAGAGAATTCACATTTGAGGATAGTTTAGCTGCAGTGAGATAAATTAATTTGACACAAATTAGGGTTTAAAATAGAAATATTGACTGATTCAAAGCATTAATAGTGGAGTAGATGTGCACATAATGATTGGAATTATTGACTTGGGGGTTGAGATTTAATTTATTTATTTTGGTTAATTTATTATTTTATATTTTATAAGTACAAATACACTAATAGATATGACTATTGCCTACCATACACAAAATTATATGATTTAGGTAAAAGATCATCTATTGCTCTAAAAAATGTTTTATATATCTAATTGAAGTCAAGATCTTCTGATTTTACTATCGACTAGGTCTTATTTGAGAAGGTCTCATTTAAGATTTTATGTAATACAGAGTTTATATATATATATATATATATATATATATATATATATATATATATATATAAGCAGTCTCGTTCAAAACGATATATATTGATCTCATATAAAATCATATATAACTCTGTTTCACGTAAGGTATTATGGGAGACGGTTTCCTATAAGATTTTGTGTTTACTCTCGAAGTTAAAGTGTAGATATATAATATCTTTATAATCTTAAATCATTGATATAAATGTGAATATATATGTTTAAACGAGTGGAATACTTGGTATGTAATAAAAATATAGAGATGTAACATTTAATGGGTGTGAACAAAATTACCCAAAATGTAAGTAGAGGTTATTGATTAATTACTAAAAATTGAAATTAAATATTGGAGTAGGGTGAGATAGTTGAATTGGTCTTACACTGACTTCTTGCATCTTTTTCAGCAAATTAATAAGTGATAAAAATCTATTATATATTCTTATATTAATATTACTACCTCCGTCCCGTGATAAGTGTCACATTTACTGTTCGGCCCTATTTTTAAGAATTATTGTATTTAAATGTGAGTGGAGGGAAAGAGGTAGTGAGATATATTATTATAATGTGAGTGGGAGGAGAGAGAGGTAGTGGGATATATTATTATAATGTAAGTGGGAGGAGAGAGGTAGTGAGATATATTATTATAATGTAAGTGAGAGGAGAGATGTAGTTGGATATATTATTATAATGTAAATAAAAAGAACTTTTTTATGTCCATTTTTAGTAAGTATATAGTGTGACATTTATTTTGGGACATCCAAAAATGGAAAGTGTGACACTTATCACGGGACGGAGGGAGTACCAAATTAAAAAAATCTGGGAAAGTCCCCTATTTTTTATTCCATTTTCCTTATAACAATAATGGTAAGAGTTGGTCTCTTGTCAAACTGTCTCACATGTGACAAGATTCAAGTATGCCTTTTATAGGTATAAGTATGCATTTTATAAATGTGTTTTTTAAAGTATAAGTATGAGTTATTCAAATATGTCTCTTACGACTATAAATATATTTTTTTCTACTATAAATGCAACCGTCGCATAGTGCAATGATTGCACATGAATTTTTGCTAATGGTAATTATTAATTTGGAGTAGACTATAGTTAGGGTTTTGTCCAGATGTGCCCTTGTCTGAAATATTTTTTTTTTTCCTTTAATTTTTGTGGATTTACACACCTAACAAATAACCTGCCCTCTTCTGTACTGATTGGGACTTCCAATAACAATTTTAATGACCATACATTTTGTCACACATAATGGTAGCAAATGAAGTCAATAATCTCATAAATATTTAATCAATGGGAGAAATATTTGCATCCCTAACTTTTACTATTTTTCTGAAATTGAAATTGTGTGTGTATATATATTAAAAAAAAAAAAGTGTAGATAGTCAAATTTTGCTAGCCAATCAAAAGATGTCATGTGTAAAATGATATATTAAATAAATCAATTTTATATATTCTATTTATATTTTGGAAATTTAAATTAAATTAATTCCTAAAGTAAATAGATAAATAATTGATATTTTAATATATATATTTTCGACCAATCAAATGGTGACAAGTGTCCAAATCATATTACTTGCCAATCAAGATTAAATCTTGTAAATATGGAACTAATATACCAATAAATTTGGTAATAAAATCACATCTTTTGATTAAGAAAAAATATATTTCCAAATCATGGATGACCAATCAAATTGCATCTTCATCAACTATACATGAAAATAGTTCATATCCTACACTTATAAATAAAAGTCTCTTTTCATAATTCAACATACAAGACAATTCAAGACTCAAGATTCAAGGAAGACAAATCAAGAGTTCAAGACTCAAGGAATTTTCTCTCCAAGATTCAAAGATCAAGGTGTTAAACCCCTCTTGTCAGCGTTTTTCAAGTGAAAGTTCAAGGCATTCTTCGCGGAGGTTTCTAAAATTATTTTTGAAAATCAAATTAAAGATTCAACTTCAAAGTCCTATCCATTCAAAAGAGAAGAATCAGAGGAATTCATAGAGATTTGTATCAATTTTGATTTTAATTCAAAAATTATTTAAATTGTATCATATTTTTGTGTTTATATATTGCAGACACAAAATTTATTGCTACAAAGAATTTTCTACTTTTATTTGAATTAAAATTGAGTCCTTTAATATATACCAAATGACACTTTAATATATAACACATAATATTTTAACATACAATTCAAATATAATTCTTATTCACTATATATGTTAAGCACACAACGTGGCTTATCTTGTTGATTGCAGTAAAAAG
Organism: Scutellaria galericulata; assembly: GCA_946896805.1. Classification (NCBI taxonomy): domain Eukaryota; kingdom Viridiplantae; phylum Streptophyta; class Magnoliopsida; order Lamiales; family Lamiaceae; genus Scutellaria; species Scutellaria galericulata. The sequence goes on from OX335785.1 coordinate 1,428,678, forward strand.
TTTCATCTCATCGATCGAGATTCATGAAACGATCTTTTATAAGAATTTGTCTGACTAAATACGTATTTCCCTTTTATTTTCAGTTTGTTTATTTACTATGTTAATTTACATTTCAAGAAATTCCCCAATCTTAGTACAACCCTTATGGTTTTCCATTTTTGGCTCTTAGCTTTTCCATGAATTATTAAATGTGGCTTGGAGTCAAATTATGAGACAAGTGACAATTCGTTTATTTTTCTGATTGATTTTACTCAACAAATCTAGTATGAAAAGAAGAAATACCAACAAAAAAATGAATTTGTACAAATAAAAATTGTTAACTTAAAAGTTAATGTTCAAAACTCGTGTTCTAGCCCACATAAAGAACAAATGCCTAGTTAGCCCACATAAACATCCGTAACTTATTCTAAAATTATGTATACGAGATTTTCAATCATTATTGTTATGTTTATAGTTTATTAATATATATACACATACATGAAGATATACATACAACATGAATTAATAAGATAAAATGTGCATTATCGTAAAGAAAAACATTAAAAATCAAAATATTGAAACTAGAGTTGGTTTCCCATGCAACCGGGTTGACCTGACCCGGATTCGTGCGTATCTGGGGTTTTTTTTTTTGATTTATGTGTTATATTTATATCACATTTATGTTATATTCATGTCATATTTATGAACAAATGTTTTTACCTTTATGTACTGTAACTTAGGATAAAAAAAGAAGAATTTCAGCACAATTATACATATATACCTTTATGTAATATTCATGTCACTTTTATGTTATATTCATGTTACTTTTATGTACAAATATTCTTACCTTTATGTAATATATAAAGGTGCAACTAACATAACTAAAAGATATGAGTAATATCACATAAATGTATATTGATCCAAAAACGCTGAAATTCTTCTTCTTTTTTTCTACTAAGTTCCAGTACATAAAAATTATATTAATATAGTATAAATGTCATACAAATATAACATAAAAGTAAAAAAAAAAAAATCAAAACACACGGATCCGGGTGGGATTGACCTAGATTACACTGATTTATGACTCATACACCTAGTGCATGAGAATTTATGTGTTGAAAGTAACTAGCATCCACGTGTCTAATTAAAAAATGTTGTTTTCTTAATGTCACCTCGGTTGGATACATAAGTTAGGTATGTATGTGGTATTTAGAATAATCATAGACTATTATATATACTAATTTAGTCATACCTAAGTAAATATGTCATAAAAGCATGTTTGGCAATTTAACCAAATTTGCCCATTTGTCAATTACACCACATCATTGATCATATTGCTTGCCAGAATCTGTCAAACAAACATGTTTGTATGGTGATTTGTGCCTAATTTTGTTTAAAATTAAAATTCATATGAATATCAAGAATATAAATTTATTAGACAAAATCTATTTATCTATGAATCAAATCAATTTTCACGAATTCATATTTAAATTATAAATTGTGGGTTGTGAATTATAGTAAATTATATCTTGATTTTTATTGAAGAAGGATAAGTGAATGGTACTATTCACCTTGGTTAGCTATAGATGAAGCTAATAAACTTGAAAAGAAAGTTGGATTATTATAATTAAAATGACAATTAATTTGTGGGGAAAGAATTATATACCCCAAAACGTCAAATTTAATTAGATTTGAAGTTAGCATCACATGTTAAAAAAAAAAGATTATAACCACATCAATAGAAAAGGATTTTCATTTAATTAATATGCTCATGTTCGAATTATAATTTACTTCATTATTTTTTGTGATTAATTATATGTACTACGAGCACTTGCAATAAAAATATTTGGGAAAACCAACCGAATTAGATATAATTTTACATGTGATAAAAATAAAAAGGAAGAAACTAAACTCCATAGTGAAGATAAATAATAAGAAAGAAATTGAGTTATACAAAGTTAGATTCAAACATAAAATATGATTTTATTATTATAACTTGATTCCAAATTTATGTCTCGTTAATTTGGGGATAACATTTACAGAACTTTCTCCTTATTATTATTATTATTAAAATCTCTTCTTAAACTTAAATTATTAATCCGTACAATACAATATTATAGTAGATAGTTAAATATTTTTCTAACTCAATTATATATATTCCAAAATGAAGGAGGATGAGAGGGTATAAACTTTGACTACTATATGAAAACAGACAAATTATGCAGCTAGAGTTAGGCAAGTCCTTTAGTCCAATCAATAAAAAAGGTGTGGACTATTGGGGACTAGAATCATTTGTTAATTATAAAATATTAATTTAAATCTTGACTTAATTTATAGTATTCTATCCAACCATTTTCTTATCTATAATATTCTCATTATTTGACAGAATAATATAAAATTTGGTTCATGTTATCATTTGTTATCTATAGTATTTCAAATTCAGTAAAATTCTCATGACACCATTTTATGAATGAGACTAATCAATCTGTAATTTACAATAATAATCTATAATTAACTTATGCGTTTCTAAAAATAGATTTAATTTGTAAATAATGACATTCCATCTCACATAATTATATTTGTAATACTGTCATATATGAGTTTCTATGTTACAAATTCATATGTATTTTTGGTACTATAGAATTGTTGACATATATGTATTAACTAATGAAATGAAAATAAAGTAGAGTAGGAAATAGATCTAGAATATCATGATATATATACCTTTTCTAGATCTTTATCATGAATCTCATAATATACACAAAAACTTAATATGAGACGATCTCATGGATAGTTATCGTGAGACGGAGCCCTATCATCCACAAACAACATATGAATTATAGGGTTTGAGTTGTGAGTGATTAGGTTGTAAGTTGACCCGTTTCATGCAATATAATAAAAATTCGTGACATAATCTTACAAAATACTCACTCCACAGTATATAGACACTCCATGAATTTCAGCAGCTTGAGAATTATGAAAAAATCTCTCACTTTTTAAGTTGACAATATGTCGGAGCAATTTGTCACATGAGTATTTCATGGCTTAAAACTAAAACAACGTTACTTATAAGTTATATCTTAATTTGCCGACTCCATTTCTTAAAAGTAAAAAAACCAAATAGCTAATTTTTTTGGTTGGAAATTGTTGAATAATATTTTTCTTTTATATAATAACTTATATCAAACTATCTTATGAATATAATGATGTGAGACGAAATTCTATTATCATTAAGTCAAATTCAATTTATTTTTACAAATCAATGATCACTACTTTGTGAGTTGTGGATTGTAGGTTAACTTATCTCACAAAATTTGATTTGTGAAATGGCCTAATAAGAATATCTTTAACACTGCGTTTAAAACATCTGAATTCTATGTTTTTATAGTCCACCAGTACTGTAAAATGTTGCGTCAAATATTCTCAACTATCATCTCTCCACTAGGTTAATGCATGGTTAAAACTTACGATATTCTCTTTTATATTTTTTCAATTCTTTTTCTTTTTCTTTTATTTTCATTTTTTTTATAATAACAAGGAATATTATGAAATATTTCTTGTTAGTGCAAAAAATAATAATGCACACTATTGGATGTGAATGACTGTTTTTAAATTAGAACAATATAAAATTTACAGGAAAATATTGTATAGTGTTGGAGATGGCCTAAGAGTCATATTCTCTCTCTTACAAATTAATATATAACAAAAAGTATAGAGTAATTTAAATTGTCTTTTACTACGGAGTGATGATTTGACTATTATTAATTAATATTTCATTCATATGAATTATAAATTATTGACTAAAAAGAATAGTTTTAATATTCCATTTAGTTTCTGTTCTAATATCGGCATACCAAGCACATGATTATTTTCAAATACTTGGACAGATTATATTATTAATATTAATTTTAAATAAAATAAATTCATGTTTAAACAAAATCAATTAAAAGGCGAGCATTATAGATTAAAGCAATCTCATAGCCCACACGAATGATCATACTAAAGGAAAACAAATCATGATTGTCATATCTGTACTCGTTGGTCTAAAAGAAATCAATGATGAACTTTTTGAAAGAACCATCTATATATCCTCCTCTTCTTGATATATAAGAAAATATGATAAAATGCCCAGGGTAGATAATTTTTAATATTTCTACCAATGATATGTAATGATCACATCTTCTCATTATATGAAAAATAAAATTAATAGGTATTCTAAATTTTTGACACATCAGTTGTGGACTCATTTTAACGTATTCACGGTGAATAGAATAACATGGTTGTTAATATATAAATGAATAGTCAATTAATGTATAAATAAAAATAATAATAAATAATTATAAATATTAGTCACATGCATGCACATATATATATTCTTATGTACATATATAAATTCAGACAATAAAATCCATTATTTCACATTGGTGTTTCATTGAATATTTCAAAATAACCATCATTAAGATCCTCTATTTCATATTGGTGTCTCTTCTAATGTTTCAAAATAACTAACATACGTCAAATGTAAAGATGACATCACTAACTTATACATGATGCAGATTAAAAATAATTGAATAGAAAATGAAACATCAAATTAAAATAGATGATCCAATTTACAATGAGAGAATTTTATTTTTTCCATTTATGTTGGTCATACTTATTTTGGTCAATAAGTTTCCAAAAAAATACTTTTAAATCCACTATATTTTTTTAATTGGTTTTTTTGCCCTTCAAATTATGTTTATATTAAAAAAAATGGTTCTTTCGTCCCCAACCTACTGTAATTGATAATTTATACCGATTAATATTGATTATACCCAAATTACTAAAGATTACAGATCAACCCCAAATAATTTAGAACATATAATTATCATGTTAGAATATAGTTTAATTTCAACCTTAAGTTTCTTATCTAAAATCAGCATTAACCTATCAAAATTTTTGCAATCATAGGGAATCTGAAAATATTTTCCCAAAATTTAAGGATTAAAAAACTCAAAGGGCAAATGAATATTTTCCTATATACAAATGTACTAAATATTACTCCCTCCGTCCCAAATTATTTGTCGTTTTATCTTTTGAGATTTGTCCCAAATTATTTGACGTTATAGGAATTTAAGACATATTTTCCCAAATTCTTCCAAATTTACCCCTATTTATTATTCCTTACTAAATGCTTCATTATTTCAAAGTAGACATTAAAAATATGTATTAAATAGGGATAGCTCAGTCTTTTTATTAGTTTTCTTAATCTGCGTGAAAAATGTTAAAACGACAAATAATTTGGGACGGAGGGAGTAAATCTCAATCGAATGTAACATCTACAAAATCGAAAAATGTTGGCGATCCATAGAGCAAATCCCACGTGGCAATGATGGTCAAATGGCGGTGCACCAATAGGGACACGTGGCTCGAACATCAATCCCATGTTTGAAAACTCGACCGCTCTATTGGTAAACCCCCCTAATAATAACATCTCTTGTTAACCCACACAAAAATAGTCATAGTTGACTTTTGTTCTCAAATATAATAATTATTATTTTCTTTAATTAACATATGACTAATTCCTTGTCTCTTTTCATAACTACTCGAATTTATGACATGTAATTTAATCAAATGTAATAACTATTAGTTGTTTGCAATTATCAAAGAAAAAAAAAGTAGTTTTTGGATGCATTTCATTTAATTGTTTGTATCACATATACAATATATCATCAAAATATGTGACTCAATTATGCCAATAAAAAAAACAACTCATTACATCTGGTCTAAACCACCAAAATACAGAAAGATATAATTGATAAAAAAATATTTTCTAAGCAAAGAAGAATGAAACTTAAGTTGCAAATAATTTTTGAAGATTCTTACATAAGTAGTCAAATTTGAGGGTTTCGATAAGTTAAACTTCCTTACTATATTTTTTTTTAATAGTGAAAAATCAACCCCGACCAATTAAATAAATTAAACTAAGGATAAGGAATTTACAAAAAGACTATCTTATGTCATCAAGCTTAATTCTCTAATATTTATTATCTAGTTTTCATAAATGCTAACAAATTAAATTCGTCATCTCCTTTTGGGGTGACTCGAATTTAATCACGACCAATTAAATAAATGTAAGTGCAATTAGATGTTTATGACCAAATTATTTGTGCATGTGATGTATTAAAAATTACTTTCTACACAAAGTTTAAAATATAGATGAATGTGATACCAAAAGGTGTGCATTGATATTTAGCAAGCAGCAAAATTGGAACGTTTCTTTGTCAAGAAAATCGTATAGTGGCAAATGACACCATTCTTAATCAACTTAGGTTTGTCAAACTATCTTTTTACAAAGTGGGGTCGGTAGCCCTTTTTCAAATTGTCATAATTTATTCCTCATCTTCCACACACACGAGATCCTCTATTTTTTATCGTGTTTCATTTTATTAATAACGTTATGTAACGATAATTCATATAATAAAATACATGTCAACTACTTCAATTTCTTTGATTGTTTCGATCAAAATGACTATTGTTTAAGGTTGTTTTAAAGAAATTAAGATAATTTCATTTAATATATATGACCGATTATGTGTATGATTAATGTATATAATCTATATAAAAATCTAGCAAAAAAAGATTTAGACTAACTTGAAAAATTCATTCTCTTCTTCTTGATAAAAAAAAAAAAAAAATACGCGTTAAATTTTGAAAATTGATATTTATATTGAAAATGGAGAAATTATAAATCTATTTCCACAAACTGACATGTAAATGTGTGCTTGTATATAAATGAGCAGTACTATGATCGTATAATAAAACGAGCAAGGTTCTCTTGTAAAATAGCCGTCAGACATATATCAATCATATATAACTAACAAAATAAATAGATATTGAATTGTGAAAATCGATTTGAGTTTTTGTTAGTGGAAAGTGGATCCCGTCTGACGAAATTATATTAGTTAAAAAATCTAATATAAATCTTCATGTAATTAATCATAAATACTAGAGTGACCAACCCCATCCCACAAGAATAAATTAAGAAACAAGAAATATCACAACTACTAACCTCAACTTCCCCTCGTCAAAGCTAAAATAAAGACAGCATATATAGCAAACTAACCTCTTGTCAAACTTCACATTTCTCTATTCCTCTCTCTCCTCCTCCCTCTCTCTCTCCTCTCATGTCTGAAGATTTCAGAGAATTCTACTACAACCAGCCCTTTCACGACGATGATCAACGGCTGAGCACTAGCGGCGCCGCCGCCTTTCCCTACTCCGGCGGCCACACGTTTTCAGCTGCTGACTCATCATCACTTCAATATTCTCATCTCCAAATGTTTGATCCTTCTTACTTAACCAGCTTCACTGAGTTCATGCATGGGCCCACAGATAATGGCCCACTTCCCTACGACTCGCCGCCGAAACCCTCCGTCGAGAAACCGGTGGCGGGCGAAAACCCGGCGACACCCAACTCTTCCATCTCCTCCTCCTCCACGGAGGCGGCGGCGGGGCCCGGAGAAGAAGTGTCGAACAAGGGTAAGAAAGAGAGTCGAGTAGTGAAGGAAACCGCCATGGAAGATGGAGATCAAGAAACCTCCAAGAAAGAGTAATTATTTTTTTCACCATTTTTTTTCTTGTTTCTGATTATTTAAATAAATCGTTTTGTGTGTGTATATATGTATTTATTTATTTATTTTTTTTTGAAATTAATAAAGGGGAAAAGGGAAGAAGAAAGGAGATCAGAAGAAGGAAAGGCAGCCAAGATTTGCTTTCATGACAAAGAGTGAAGTTGATCATTTAGAAGATGGATATAGATGGAGAAAATATGGCCAAAAAGCTGTGAAAAATAGCCCTTATCCAAGGTTATATGTTTATTTAATTTTCATTTTTTTTTTCTCTTAATTTCTTCAATTAGTACTATATATTTCAAATCAATATACCCACATATAGAATGACCAAGAGCAAGAAATCAATTTTTTTTAGTAATTGATTTGATCATGTTCCTTTATGTATAAAGTTTGAACACATTAACCCTAATGTATGAACACCTTTACATTATTCTTTTAATTTTTTTTATCACAATTGAAATCATGCTAGTAGTGATCAAAACTTTTACTAGCATTGATCTCATAAATCCCATCTAAATTAGTGAACGAAATCATGGTGGAAAACGACGATCGTTTAGATATATCGAAAATTATTGGATCATAGTAATGTTGTATCTAATGTTGCAATTCATAGTTTATTATTTTATAGTATGATTATACATGGCATAACATCTTTTGTATTGCCATGAACTTTAAATCTGATATATTTACGACATTAGACAAATTTTACATTGATTTCGAACATGTGTACAATTATGATTTGTTTGATATCAATACATACATCAAATTTAAAGTCCATATCACAATACACAACATTTCAAAATTTATAAAAAAATGTCAAATCATGTATTGTTTGAATGAGAAAATATGGTGTTTTTTTTTTTTTTTACTCTTTTCAATATGTATTAATTAACGAAACCAAATTAAAACTTACCTTGCAGAAGCTACTATCGGTGCACGACACAAAAATGCCCGGTGAAGAAACGTGTCGAGAGATCATTCCAAGACCCTTCGATCGTGATCACCACCTACGAAGGGCGGCACAACCACCATGTTCCGGCTACTCTCCGGGGACACATGGCCGGAATATTCGGGCCATCGATGCTAGCTCCACCATTGTCACTAGAAGGAGGTCCAAACTTCACTCAAGAACTATTGCTTCAAATGCCTCATCTCTATGGCTATGATCATGGTGGCAGTAGTAGCAATATGTATCATCATCAACAGTTCCAACAGTTTCCTGACTATGGACTCTTGCAGGATATAATTCCTCCCCTATTTCCCAAAAAGGAGCCCTGATAAATGGGAATTTCCAACTCTAACCCTAGTCGCGGTAGTTTGGATTTTCTATGGCATACTGTATTTCAATTTTGTGTTTTATTTTATTAGTGGACGTCACGAATATTACAATATGATCATATCATCATGATTGTAAACGTGATATACATTAATGAAATGAAATATGAGATCGAAATGTTATAGAAAATAGAGAATTTGATGCTTTACTCGTTTAGAGATATTTTATTTATGGTTTTTTTTTTTTTTTTTGGATTTTAAACATTGGCTTTTTTACATGCATGGTCATGATTAGTATCTACATATATGCCTTAAAATCCTCATTCCCCAAATCCCATTACTTCTCTTGTATAATATGAGCACTCTTATATATAATTTATCATTTCATGTTATGGAATTTGGTTTTGGTTGATTATAAACTCATAGGAAGTATAAAATTTTGTTTCAAATATATTATTCTACTTGTTATTATTATACCTTATCATCAAGTATTATAATTTATGAATGTATTCAAGATTGTAATAGACAAATTTTTTTTTTTCATGTAATTATAGTGATACAGTACTAGACGAGCAATTATCACATGAAACCTCAAATTTAAATATAGTTGAAAAATTAATTGGAGATATAAGAATGGTGATCATGATCATATAAATTTGATTTAGTTACTCTTTGCCCTCCAAGATTTAAATATATTACAAAATGCTAAATTTCGAAAAATTTAAAGGACGATGTAAAATTAACCTTACAATTCTTAAAAAGGATATCCAAAGGTTCATACTCGCAATATGCAGTCGTGTTTATGAAGTCAAACATGAATTATAAAATATACTACTATTATTTCAAAAAAAAAAAAAAAGTTGATCGAAGATCTAAAATCAGAAATGTTCTTTTGTGCTTTGTATTAATGTGATCGATTAAGTGGATTCTTGATAAATACAAAAAACTACTTGCATGTCCCACTTGTAGGTGAATATAGTATAAATATTATATAATATTAAAAAAAAACTTCAAAATAAAAGTTGTTATGTGAACATAGACCATTACTATTAATAGGGCTTTCACATTTAGTGGCAGATACATTATAGTTTGTGTTACAGTCCATCACATATTTATTTTCTTATATTCTTGTAGATTTTGTGGCAAAACACCTAAAATATATATAATCAAATATTCCTAAATTTTTGGGAAATATTCTTCTAAAATGTGTACAATTTGTGTCCCTATAATTTGTTAGGTGAGGAATATATATGACCTAAGACTTAGCCTTCCTATTTTCCATGTGAGAACAATTTAGCATTCCTATTTTAGAGAGACGTCCAAAAAGAGTAAATGTCATCCCAAGATCAATAAATTATACTCTTCACATTTGGTAAAATTAATATTTGGTCACAGACATGTCAATGTCTATGATAAATAATAGATGACTAAATGCATTTTCACGTATTTATACGATTCCATATTTATAAATAAACGTGTGATAGGAAGTACTGATAATTCGAGGTCGAATGTGGTTAAAAAAAAAGACCAAGGTCAAAAAAATATATTACATGTATAATGTTATGTTATTTTGATCAATAATAAAAATTAAAGTTTGGTTAAAATGTCGATTATTCGCACGAATAAAGATTGTGATATTTTCGATAATTAACCCTAATTTCTATAATATCAATATGGAAGTGTATGTATGCTAAAAATTATCTTAAATTTTTGTTACGTGGATATGCATTAACATCCAATCAACCTCAAATTACCATTATCTATTAATATTGGAATATCATCGGATTGTACTATATTTAAATTATCACGCATATATATAACATTTAAATTTGTGTATAATGTCGGGTTGTCTAGTTTTTCATATACATGTGATGTAATTAATTTTGTATTCTAAACTACGTACCATGATTAACCAATGGTTCAATTAAGTCAACAACCTGACCAATAATCATAAATGCGGATGCATGATGTCCATGAATTATAAGAGAACATATTAAATATTCTATAATGAGTTGCATAAAGAATAAAGTCAACTTAGTATATATAGATTAATTTCCAAATATATATATATATATATATATATATATATATATATATATATATATAGAGAGAGAGAGAGAGAGAGAGAGAGAGAGAGAGTACTTTGGATTTTTGTTGCATTTTTTGTTTAATCTCTTAAATTTTATTTCACCCGTACATTTAATATATATAGTGAGGATATTATCAATCAATAATACAATGTTGATCCTTATCTCATATTGTATCAATCAATCAATTAATTAATTAATGGTTTTATATATCATCCTCAAACCTAAAATTGTTGATACTAATAAATTTAAAAATTGACATGCTTTGACTTTGGATTGGCCATGTAGCCAAAACTCAACATAAAGTCGAAAATATGATATATTTATTAAATTTTGATTTAGTAAAGTAAATATTATGATAAAAATGTTCAAAACTATAAAGATTGGAATATATTTAATTATTAAGCCAAGTAAAAATCAGAAAAGTAAAGTGAAACAGGATTGTATATTCCATTGTTATTAGTTGTTCGGAATTCTAGTGTATATGGGCTTTAACCCATTGGACTTTTTATAAATTACACTTGAATGATTGGGCCGAAACCATTTCTTCTTGATAATCTCACTAAATAGTTAACTTTCAATAAATATTTATATATTTTTGCATTATGAATATATGTATATGTATTTGGTATTCGTGTGATATAAATAAATAACTTTGAGAAAAACTTGAAATCAAAATAAAATAATAACTTCATCATTTATAATTGAAAAATGAAATAAGATAAATCAAGGAGCTGCTAATTAATCACTAATTTGTCTAATTTGTCTAATGTTAAAGATGTGTGTGTGTATATATATAATTCTTTTTATTCATCATTCGATCACTTTATCTATTTAAGATGTATGTACTAAATATTTGTATCATATTCCCTAAATCGATAAATAGGAATAAAACGTCCATTACAAAAGAAAAAAAAATTGGTTTTAGTGAAGATGGGATATAAAGAAAATATGAGAAGAAAACATGAAAACAAAATTGTCAAAAATAAATAAATAAATAAATAAACAACTATGCAATTGAGAAGAATGCAATTAAAGACAGAGTACACTTAATTAATCCAGAAAAATCACTAAAATTTATAACATCTATGAATTACTGTTAAATATATAATATATTTACATGTGCTATGTCTAGTATATAGTAATTTGGATTTATATACCAAATTCACGAAACAATTAGGAATCTAAATTGAATTTTGTTGGTTTTATATTCATTAATTATATAACGAATTTTCGGGTATTGAGACGTTTCGTTTACCAAAACTAGCTAATATAGATGTGGCATGCACTCATAAAATAAAGAATTAATTATAAAATAAAATATAATTTTCATGAATTTACATTTTCAATACAAACTTCTAAATTTAGTAAAATAAAGTACAAGCTTAATCTTATTTTATTATTCGAATCATCATATGGTCATATCCAATCAATTTCTTTTTGTTGATCGTCACACTGTCGGTCAAACAAAATAAAAATAATAATAATGAGAGATTAACAAAATGATATCATTTTGTGGAAAAAAAAAAATTCCACTTCAATTTTAATAAAATTGCACAAAGGTCGAGAAGAATGTCGTCATTTTGTTTACATTTCATTAATTAAGTTTTATTTTTATTTGATAGAAATAAACTAGCGAAATATTTACATAAGTTGCAACCTAAAATCGATGATGATTCAAATTATAAAATAATGTTAAGTTCACCATTTGTTTTGCCAATTTAATTTAAAATTTTCATGTTGAAATTATAATTGTTAATTATAAAAGATCGTGAAATTTTTTTTTTTTTTTTTTGGAAAATTTAAGTCAAACATAAAAGGTGAAACAAATATAATATCCAAATTGAAATTATAGTTCCTATATCTTGATTCCAGATATTATTGATTTTTCAATAAATTAAATTGCAAACTATTTCATAAATCTTATTTTATTTTAGACTGTTTATTCAATTTTAATAAGCAAACATAAGTAACAAATGTCTCCCTCAAATCTAGCTGTAACATAAATTAACTATCTTAATCGGACAAAGATTATTTTGTAACTTGTAAGCATCATCATATTCGGACCATTGTTAGCATAAATTAGAGTAGATTTTATCAACTTATAATGTTTCCAATTATACTCACCTACTAAAGTATGTTACTTCAATTGTACTCATAAAAATTCAAAAATAAATTAATGATGAGTTGCGTTTTTGTATAAATGTTTTGTTTGTGTGTCATTTTTTAATATAACCCAAATCAAAATAATTAATAAATTTAATAGGACATTTATGAACTGCCTTATAGGAGTAATTCTGTAACACGGTTAACCCACAAAATATAATTTACAAAGTCGATGTTGAATTAATTGTGGAAATGAGTTTGAGTTGTAAGTAATAATACTACACATTTCATGAAATTATATAGTAAGACTATGTTATATAATTTTTTTTATAATAAATTAACAATTAATGGTAATTAAATTTTACAACATAAGAGTTGTTTACTTGGTACTATTTCTTAATATCACACTATTAATCATAAGAAACATGTGTTTTTCTATGTAAAAGGAAATAAATAGAACCATATTTATTAGGCTAGGAGCGAGCTATCATCTTGATAAATTAATGTAATAACTAATGGCAACATTTCTTAATTAAGTGAAGGTCTTCATGTTTATCAGAAGAATTAATGGTTTCATATTTTATTCATTTTAATAAAATAAATATTTTAAGGGATGTTCTTCGTGTGGAATAACATGTTTTGCACTTGCAAATATCATGGATTGTTAATTGTTACATTTAAATAGTGAAACACTGTATTTATTTGTTTTTTTTTTCATGAAATTTGTTACACTATATATATATATATATATATATATATATATATATATTCATTTTCATAAATACGACATGATAAATTTAATAAACTTAAGATGGTACCTTGAATACACACTAAAAGTACAATTAAAACGACATGTCATAGTTAACTATAAATGTTGTTCTTAGACTTTATTTCTTACTACTAGTTTGGCCAACCGTTTACTAATAATAATCCTTACAATTTTCCTAATGTTTGGTGCATATATGGTCAAATTTATCAAAAATAAATAAATAATAACAATAAAAATTCACAAAAATTCATATACGACAGTGGCTCAGTGCGACGATTGGAGAAATCCTTATTTACAGTTTTATAGATGTAATCCGCATACTTCCATATTGCATGCATGTGAGACGATCTCACAATAGGCCAACACCAATATATAGAAATTAAACTAAAAAACATTATAAGATGAGGTTTTAAAAATTATTAGAAAAACCTGGTTTATGCATTGTTTCGTTACACAAAAATCGGATTTAATAAAAAATGAAATCATTGAATCTTGATCCACTATATTAATGATGATAAAACATGAAATAAAACATGGTTTTTCAAATTTACATGCTCAAAATATAATAACAAAAAGTTTCCCAAAAAAATAAAAATTTCCTTTAATTAAAGATCATGTGAAAATATATCAAAACGTATAAAAACTTAACATTAATGGAGAAACTAAAATAGGAAAAATTCATAATTATAAACCAAACCGCAACTACCCCAAGCCCCAACGGTTGGTCTGGAGAGAGAGAGAGAGAGAGAGAGACATCTCGACCTCCATTATCAATTCTTGAAGCAACCGACGACGTCACTTCGACCGACTGACTGCCACTCACTAGTCTATATTACTTTGTTGCTTCAGATCTCTGCATTCCTCTTCCGATTTAGGGCACTTTCTGGTTTTTTTTTTTTTATATATTCACTCACTGTCCCCATTTCTCGGCATAGCAGTGAATACAGTGTCTGGCTCTGTGTGGTAGTGTGTGTGGATGCACTTCAGTTCTGTGCATTCACTCGATCGATGAAATTTCTGTAGATTTGCGTGTTTGATCGCTTGATTTATTGATTTGCTTCGTTGTCGAGGTAATGGCGGTGGAGTCTGGACCTCTGACGGCTGGACAGGTGCGGATTCGAATTTTGCAACTCCGATGCTAGTATTTTCTTTTTAGTGTTTTATTTTTCTGAACTCTGGAGTTTTACTTCACCGTCTGTGATTGTCGGTGGGTTTGAGATTTCAATTTTTATCTTATATTTTTAAATTGAGGTTTATGTATGAGATTTTGGACAGTTGTTGTTGTGAACTGGAATTTTGAAGTTTTGTTTATGCTGTGATAGGTGAAAGGATTCAACAGTAGAATTTACTTTGTACTGTGATTTTTTTTTTTTCCTTGGGTAATTCTAATGATCGCTTTTTGACTTATCATTGTAACCGCTTTTCGGATGCTGAATAAAAAGGATCAATAGATCCTTCATCGGTTTGTTTGAGCTTTCTGCATTTGGAGTTTCATTTGATGGATAAGGAAATGTGGTTTCTATCGAAAGAGAGTGTAATATGTATTAGTACTGGTGCTTATATGTGGTTATCACTTTATGAAATTCTGGCATATTAAAAAAAAAATCTCAGTGAAATTCTTCTTATTTTGTTTTGTTTTGTTTTATTCAAGTAAGAATGGAATGATTACAAAGTTTGAATGATGTGATTCATGGTGAAGAATATCATGAAATAGTAGGATGAAGAAAAGGCAGAATTTTTGGAATGATATTATCGTGTTGTTATAACAAGCATAAAGTTAGAAATCTGACATGGCGTGGACGAGATATGAATATGATTGAACAAAATTCTTCATCAAGCTTTTCAATAATCCATTTTTATTAGCCGGATGGTATTAATTGTATGAACCTCTGCATTCTTGATTGTATGATGAGTTTCAAGCGGATAACTTACATTGTAGTACGTATAAAGGGAGCGATAATCAGAGTTTGTAAATGTGATGCAGGAATCTGTTTTTCTTGATTAACAACTATTCAATATAGTGAATTTTTTATCCTTTTGTGGATGTTCTATTTTTTGTTGGTTGCATTATGGTTTTTGTCTCTGAGACAGAATAAGGAGTAACTGGAAATTTGTGGAATTTTAGTTCACATTACAAATTATTTGGGAATTGTCTTATATGATCTTGTTTTGGCCTAAGAAATATATCTGTGACCGATCATCTGCATTGTTTGATCCTTTTTAACTGTGACATATATACTTTTTTGTTTGCCTCTTTTTCTTGCCTTGGCTATAGTTCAAGATTGTGACTCCCTTAAATAATTCTTATTTGAAATCTTACTTGTGATTTCACAGGTGTCATTTTTGCTTGGAATAATTCCTGTTTTTGTTGCATGGATATATTCTGAGTGGTTGGAATATAAAAAATCATCATCTCCTTCTAAAGTGTAAGCACCTACCTCTTTTCCTGTATAGACCATTTGGCGTCATAATATAACAAGGTTGAGAAATTGGGAAGATTTTTGTTTATCCTTATCCAGAGGATCTATTTACTGTTATGCTATCTCACTGTTAATTATCTTGTCTGATGCATGTCTTGCTTTTCTGCTCAGAAGTCATTCAGATAATAATCTGGCTGAATTGGAAAATGAAACAACGATAGAAGATGAACGAACAGTGCTGATGGAAGGGGGTGTTGCTAAGTCAGCATCTACAAAGTTGTCCAGTTCATCCACCAAAACAAACATAATAAGGTGGGTTTTCTTGTGTTTGTTTCTTATTCAATTATGTTGACATATTCTTTCTTACACATTACTGTGCATGATTTGTAGGTTTCTGACCATGGAGGACTCATTTTTACTTGAAAATCGACAACTTTTAAGGGCAATGTGAGTTGTTTTGATGATGTTGATTGCATTCCATCCATTTTTTTCATTTATTAATGGTAAATAGTCTCATGCAGGGCAGAATTTGGGGGAATTTTGATCTATTATTACATTTGTGACCGAACAAATATTTTTTCAGATTCTACCAAGGTGCTTTTCTATTTCCCTGTTCTTTCGAAAGTCAAGTTATTCTATGTTGTTGATTTTTTTTAAAGTTCAATCCAAAAGGTCTCTTGTAGACAATGACAGAAAATCCTTTACCTATATACAGTTTTAGATCCTGATACAGTCTTAAATACAATGACAACCATAGTCCCATTTCATACTTGTATTCTGCATGTTTTGTCACAATCAGCAATTGTTCTAACTGATTTTCTCTGCATCTCTCTATTGTTGGACAGAGCTATAATCGCGACCTATTTATGTTCCTGTACATTATTCTCATCATAGTTTCAGCAATGACTTCTCTTAAGAAACACCATGACAAATCAGCATTTTCCGGAAAGGCAATTCTCTACCTTAATCGTCATCAAACTGAGGAGTGGAAAGGATGGATGCAGGCAAGTATTTTTTTGATAAACCTAATTTATGTTTCTGAAAGAGTTAGGAGAGAACCATTAAGTTTAATATGTAATCATTCTTTTTAATGTTTTTTTTTTTTTTTTTTTAATTCACTACTGAGGAAAATGAAAAGTAAGGGCTCATACATGCCATTCTTTTTTTACTCAAATTTCAGAGGTGTTTCTATTAGTTTATGTCGCTCACTGATGGAGGCTAGGAATGTTTTGCCCTTGTTTACTAGTTGGCTTCCTCTCAATGGATATTGAATGTCAGTAGTAGTTGTCAGATCATTCTTTTGCTGGCTAGGGTCTGATAATTTGCTTTGTTTCTTACAGGTGCTGTTTTTACTGTACCATTACTTTGCAGCAACGGAGATATACAATGCAATTCGTATTTTTATTGCTGCATATGTGTGGATGACTGGCTTTGGAAACTTCTCTTATTATTATATCCGCAAAGATTTTAGTGTTGCTAGATTTGCTCAGGTGTTGTTATAGTCCGTGGTATCATTACATTCTTTTTCTTCTTTGGTCTTTCAATTATTGTTCTAAATTGACTGGGTTCTTTATGCAGATGATGTGGAGGCTCAACTTTTTTGTAGCATTTTGCTGTATTGTTCTCAATAATGACTATATGCTATACTATATTTGCCCAATGCATACCCTCTTTACTCTTATGGTGTATGGGGCCCTAGGCATTGGCCACAACTATAATGAGATAAGATCAGTTATAGCTTTCAAGATTTTCGCGTGCTTTCTGGTGGTTATCTTCGTATGGGAAATTCCTGGAGTTTTTGATATCTTGTGGAGTCCTTTCACTTTTCTTTTAGGTATGAGTTCACTAATAACCTCTTTTTTACCTAATGAATCTAATTGTTTTCTTCCCTGTTGTACTTCAGTCTTTTTTTATATCTCCTGAGAAAGTAATAGTTGTGATAAGGCAACTCAATCTCAAGTCTCTCTATTTGTTCTCTAGCCTGAAGCCTTGACCATTTGATACTTTTTCTGACAGAATATACCGATCCTGCGAAACCAGACCTCCCTCGACTTCATGAGTGGCATTTTAGGTCTGGGCTTGATCGTTATATTTGGATCGTTGGAATGATCTATGCCTATTTTCACCCAAATGTAATGCTATAAGATTTCAACTTTTGCCAGTGTTTCCTTGCATGGGATCAAGACTGATACCATTTTGTCATTACAGGTTGAAAAGTGGATGGAGAAATTGGAGGAGTCCGAGATCAAGCGTAGACGTACAATCAAGACATCCATTGTTACTGTAGCCTTAATTGTGAGTCATTTTATTCAATAAATGTCAAGGTATATATCTGCTTTCTACTTTATAACTTTATGGTTATTCCTGGGCCGTAGGCTGGCTACTTGTGGTTCGAATACATATACAGGCTGGACAAAATTGCATATAACAAGCTCCACCCTTACACATCATGGATTCCCATAACGTATGTACTGAAACATTGTATTAATTTAATTTTTTTTTTTTCACACTTTTCAGTTTTGTATATATATGATGGCTCTGGTGCCCTTCTTCTGGTTTTGACAAGACCACTTTGCTATCAATTCATGGCATAGTGAGTCCTGTTTGGTATGATCACTATTCAAAGATCACTTTCTCATTTTCTTCTCTCGTTGTCTTTTGCAGTGTCTATATTTGTTTGCGGAATTTCACTCAGGAGCTTAGGAACTTCTCATTGACGCTTTTTGCGTAAGTCATATCTTCTAAACTCTTGTCAGTAATTCACCATGGAAGGTTTTTGTTGAATATCAACAGATATATTGGTGTATCTCGTGTTCTCTTTTGTTGGATCTCAAAAGAGCTATTCTTTTCCAGGTGGCTTGGCAAAGTTACTTTGGAGACTTATATATCCCAGTTTCACATCTGGCTGAGGTGTGTGCTCATTTTTGTATTTTAACATCTTTATGTTTGGTGCTTAATTGCTCTGAGTCATCAACTCTCAGTTATGTATTTGCAATCTGACAATTTCATTTATTCACTCAGGTGTTAAAATCATCTTCCTAGTGTAACCCATGTTAAATTATTCATGATAAATATGCATATCTTAATAAGATGGTTCCTATAATATTGAATTGGTAAAGATATTACATTTTAAAACATTAATTAGTGATTAGAAACTTTTCAGATTGAGTATGTCATAGCATTTCTGATGAATATTAAAACTCAATTGAAGAAATTTGATTCTGTTTATTAGGCTTCACAGGCTTCTTTTGATGTATTTACAGATCAAATATGCCCAATGGACAGCCTAAATGGCTGCTGTGTTTTATTCCAGATTATCCAATGCTTAACTTCATGTTAACAACTTCCATTTATCTCTTGGTTAGTTAATCACTCTCTCCATTTGGAATATAAATATTAAAGTGATGACAAATCGAATACTCCCTCTTTTAGGAATTTAATCAGTTGTTTGTTGCTGTTGCTGCAGATGTCATATCGGCTCTTTGAGCTCACCAATACGCTGAAGTCAGCTTTTATACCCACGAGAGATGATAAAAAACTGTTTCATAATTTTGTTGCCGGAGCGACCATTGCAGTGTGTTTATATTGCATTTCATTCGTCCTTGTTCAGATTCCTCATTAGCTAGTAAGTTCTTTATCTATTTGCTAAATAGATTAATGTGGGTTAATATAAGGACTAGTGACTAAAAAAAAATCCAAAACTGGTGATCAAACAGTCAAAAACTGCCAACTTGTTTTCCCTTTTTAAGTTATATATAACTAGACTTGGATTGATATGAATTTGAATTTCATGTCTTTCATTTTGAACTAATTTTTTAGCCGCATGGGTGGATTTTGAATCCATTCTGATTTGAGTGGATTTGAAATCTATTCATTTCAAATCCCTCAATCCAAACGCAACCTTAAGGTTTGCATAGTGTATAACCAAACCTTTTTTTTTTTTTTGCTATTATTCCATCTCATTATGAAATTTGTAATTGACTTTGAATTTGCACTTGCAGACATCTGTATCAAAGTCACACAACAATGTAGAAATGGATATAAACGGACATTCTGAGACCGCAATGTTTTTGTCTCGAAAGGAGTTTAGAGGCTACCATTCCCAACAATTTTTGGAATATCAGTGCTCGCGATTTCTGCATTTCTAGTCTCAGAATGAGTAAGATTTCAGTTATACTAGCAAGTTTAATGTGGAAAAACGGAAACATGAAGGGTTGTATGTGGAGTTTCCCACTCATATATATTATTCATATTCGTTGTTTTCACTTCCCCATAAACTCTCCCTTGATGGCAAAAAATGACAATTGATGTTGTTAGTAGATGTGTTTCTCTTGGTACATATTCTGCTCAATTGCTATATCACCAATTTTTTTGGAGAATGTTGTCCACCTTTGTGGTAATGAATTCTGCAGGATTTTCAATCATATGACAATGCTCAGTATTGCTTGAGTATTTAATCTTAGAACAAAAGTTAATGTGCTATGGTATTACTGGTGCTGTAAATGAATCGATTCAAGTTGAGTTACTACTGTTCAAGTTTGTTAGAAATGTTATCGAGTTTCAAAAATTATGTTTGAGGTTGTTGCGTAGTGGATGATTGGTTTGAGATTAGTCGGGCTCGACCCGACTAAAATTACATGGAATTTGTGTCTTGTTTGGGCATTTTTCATTATAATCAAGGGCAAAATGGTGATAAGACTACATATTGCACAAGTTCAACTTTTAAGAATTAGTATTCTCTGTTGCATTTAGTATTGCATTTCATCAAACGAAAAAAGAACGTGAGTGAAGTAGAGAACAACTAATAAGAATATATTTACTAATGAATTTAAGAAACATTAGTAATCCTTGGCCTGAAATCCTATTACTAATAAGAATCTCTCTCTCAATCTTCTACTTTCCTGAAATCTTTGGCCAAGAAACATCGATTCTTATGATATTTCACTTTTTTTTATCATTCTTTATTCACCTTTAAATTTTGTGTAAGAATGTTGAAGAACAGTTTTTCATTTTCAAATTCGAGCATATCTACGAGATTGCATATGAAATGTTTTGTTGAGCACATGAAACAGAGCCCATATCTTACAGAAGCAGTGCAATTGAACTTAAAATGTAGATCAATTATTGGGAATTATCATTAATCAATTAGGAAAACACTCAACATTAAGAGAAGAATGTATAGAATTGAGACCTGGATAACCAAAATCCCCATATTTAGCACGGATATGCTCAACCTATGAAAAGAAACAAAGAATGATGAGCAAACATCAGAAGCATTTTGCAGATATAGAAAGAAAGAAAAGAATTGCACGGTGAAATTATGAGATCGAGAGCATAGGCGAAACCTCCCTCGACTTGGATGAACTTGTCCTGGCCATGAGGAGGATCTTTGCGGAGAGCGAGGACGTTCTGGATGCCGTTGGATTTGATGGTAGCGAGGGCATGGTCGATCATATCAACATGCATGTTGGTGCAAGTGAGGTGCATCATGGTCTCGACGCTGACCATGTTCTGCATTGAGATCAGTGGTGCATCCACCTATGCCTAAGGTGATGTCGCAGAAGGGCGACCATAACCTCCATTCTTTCGAAGAGGTTGTCGATGCCATTGAGGTGTGGAAATCGACCCAAATTTGATTACTTTTGAATAACTTATGAGTAACAAACCTGAAATAAGGTCCAGTTTCGGGTACTAAATCTGAATTTAACCCTTTTAATTAGGTGGGATTTTTTTGGAGTATTTTGAGTGGTGTGATCTGTAGTTTTTAAAAATAAATTCCGTGCAATACACGAGCTCTCCTCTAGTATATATCGAAGGAGATCAACTTGGGATTAGATCATTTCTTTTCTAAAAAAATGAAATCCAAACCATACATCTGTCAATATTGAATAATTACACTAATTTAGTTCTTAATTGAGATAAATTTCTATTTCAAAAACACCATTGTTTCTTATATATTAATAATTTTATTAATTGAAAATCAAAATCTCTAAGTACATGCATTAATATCACATGTTGATTATCCATAATTTTTATTGTTTTAACGGGAGACAAGAAAAAAACACATAGGAGAACTTGTTAAGATATGGTTAATTATACATCTAATTAAATTTATTAAAATAATATCTTTTAGAAAAAGAGGTTGATATACTTTAAAATAATAAAATAAAACATAATTTCTGATAAATGACACTGTTACACGAGTTCACCTAATTGTGTACCAAATAATCTATTGAAAATTTGACAGTTTTATAAAACACCTAATTTCTTTGAGTATTTTTGGTAAAAAATACATAAAATTACATTAAGAAAAAGAAAAAAAAAAAAGGAAAACAGAGTAATAAAACTGACCAGCATGTTGGGCTTGGGATCCAATTCTAACGGTAAAATTAGGACATACCATATTTATTAACCCTAAATAAATCATTCTTGTTCTTTAAATTGCCGATCATCATTTTTCTTCCATTTTCTCTATATATTCATTCCTTTTTCCAACTCCACTCTCATATTCACACTAGACTGCTTTTTTATACACAATCAATTTGGGTTTCAATTTCTTGTCTGAAACTGCATCAGGTACTATCTCCTTTCTTTTCTTGATTTCTTGAACGCAAAGTGTTAGTAATATTGTCTTCTAACTATCCTCTGTTTTCTTGACCAACCTTTTCTCTTTTTTAAATTAATTTTCTTTCTTTTTTCATCATAAGCCCTTTGGCGCTTTGTAATAAATTCGGTTCTTGAAATTTTCTTGGAGTATTTTGGTTCTTGCAATTTTCTTGGAGTATCTTCGGTTCTTGCAATTTTCTTGGAGTATCTTTGGTTCTTGACATTTTCTTGAAAATAGTTCCTAACATCAGAATTTATGAGAAATCACTGATGTTATTATGGCATGCAAATGTTGTATTAGAATCTGCATCTACTTTGCTCGTATTCACTAATATAATCATTGTCCTGAAATTGTTTAATGGGCAGATTGTATCATCTGACTGAATGATTTTTTATTTTCCTTCATGAGCCGCCTTATTTGGTTAATTCTGACAACAAATTATGTATTTGGCAGGGGAACTAATATCTAAAGAATGGAAAGATTTGTTCTGGGACATTGTTGAATCATGGGTTCACTCAGTGAAACATAGATTCTGATTCAAATATGGGAAAAATCCTAATGATGCGTAAGTCTATGTAATTTCCATCTACTTTCTCTAGGAAAGAAAAAAAGATTATAGATATGATTTTTTTTGTACATGCATAAACTGTTGGTTCAAGTTTCATAACCATAATGATGCTTTTTTTTTTTCTCCTTCCACCAGAAAGGATAGTGCATTTCAGCAGCCTGAGATCTTCGAATTTGATCATGTCTATCCAAGTTCAATTTCACTGCCACTCTTTATAGGACTGAATGCTCTAAGGAATTTCAATGTAGCCTTAGTCAGAGGCTGCCATAAAGGTGCAAATACTTGAAAAATTTATTTAATAATTTGTTATCTTTTATTTAAGGTAGACATGTACTTCACAGTTTTCTGGAATGTGATTCTTCTTTGGTGTAACTGAAATATAAGATAGTGATGGACCTTGTATTACATGATGAATGGTTTTTAATTTGCATGTTTTTCAAGTGTGAGAGAGAGTTGTATATTTTTAAAAATGTAGTGCAACACTGGCATGCTGCATGTAATAGGCCATGATATCAACAAGTAGCATGCGAATTGTTTTCATAAAAGCATTAGAAATGCATATTCAGATTTTTGTTAGAACAAGTATCATATCTATTGATATGTCTTTGGAACCATGAGATGATTGCATGATTTCTATTGAATCAGCTTATATGTTTTGTGCTCATGGCTTGTACTAGATGAGATCCATAGAGGGATTGTTGGTTTTGGGTTCACTGAAAGCGTGAGAAAGCTTAAAGATAATCTTCACTTAAATTTGTAAATGTTAGTAATTTTTCCTTGCGTATACTTAGAAAAAATCTTCAGTTTCTGATTTGTCCATATTTGTTGACCAGTTTTTTACGAATGCTTTAGGGAAACATTAAGTATGTCTTCAGATCTGTATTGCTCTCTGGGTGTGAATCAAAGAGTTCTTCTTGTGGAAAATTGGTGCTGGAGACTCTGTAAACTGGTGGCTAGGGTGTTGAGATTGCCCTGAAGAATATGGAATACAAGGCTATTGATGATAGCATAATAAAGAAAGGTCAAGTTTCTTTAGTCTTCCTACGATTTATAGTTCAGCATGTGTACATGAGGTGGCACTTATGCGTTTAACAATTATATTAATGCAAATGCTAATGCAAGTGCAAATGCTAATGCAAGTGCTAATGCTAATGCAAGTGCTAATGGTAATGCTAATGCTAATGCAAGTGCAAATGCTAATGCTAAATTATTCTACCATTATTTCTTTTCCTATAGTCTGAATTTACCTTATTCTACCCTTAAAAATCATGTCTTGAATGTTCACTGCTACAAAACTGTATTATTTTGAAGCTTGAGTACCAATTTCAATGGATATGAAGGTGAGGTGTTTTTTTGGTTCGTTTTTCTCTTAATGATGCTGGAATTTGGTGCTGCTGCTCGACGGAATCTTGAAGTTAAACAACACTTGAACAAGCATTCTCTTTAAGTCCATCAAGGTATTCTGCATGTCCAATTTGTGTGTGTATTTTTTCTTATGTGAGTTTTATCTCTATGTTTGAGAAAAATTAAAATAAAAACTGACTAATGTGCCCTAAAGTAGAGCCCAGATGGTGACTGTGAGAATATGTCTCACATCTTTTGTTCATCCTCACTCAAAAACCACACAGATCAGGTCACCATTTCTTCTCTCACTCTTTTTTCATGATGTTTTGTTGATGGAGAGTGTTTTTTACAGATTTTAATTGTTGCAGATGAGGCCGAGTTATCATCCGGAAAGGCTATTCAGTCAGAGCGAGATATTGGCGAAGAAAGAAACAGGGCCAAAGCCGATAACTCAGCTGTGGCACATGATTGGGAGATGCCATGACGGAACAATTCTGATTAGAAGAACCAGAAAAGATGATGTTCTTCGAGAAGGCTCTATTCAATCATTTGGGAAGAAGAGGCTAGAAAGCATTCCAAGGCCAATATCTGCTGCCCCTGAACCTGATCTTATTAGCCAAAATGGGCATCAGCATATTTGTAGTCTCAAGTGTTTTATCAGGTTCTGGGAATAGTTTCAGCTCTCTAGAATGATTATTGACTTGAAATTTATTCATGTACTATTGGTGAATTCCTAACCCAACAGAAAGAGGATTTTCAACAATTGTAACTGGAGGTGATGATTTTGTGCATGCCATGGTTGTTGTTGTTGAATCAGTTCTTCAACAACCAATCACAGAAGTAAGCATCTTTTTTTTGTTTTCTGGTTGCACTTATATGGCTCACATGCATCATTAAATTATATGCTATTTTCTCATGCTTTTGATACTTCCGTTTTAGTTATTCTTTCAGGATATCAGTTCCATTTCAAGTATGAGATTTTCTTCCTCTTACGTTTAACTCAGTAAGCTCTATGAATTCTTGGAGGTTCATTTGCCTCAAATCTCAACCACATTGAAGCAGGTTGGCAGGTAAAATGTTCAGACAATTTTTTCTATTAACTCCTTTGTGGAGCAAGGTTGGCATTGACCAGGTAAAACCTGGTCGAATTTGTTTTTTTATTCAGATGATCTTATTTTCGTATTTACAATGTTTGAAGTGTTTATTAGTCAAATTTTGTTCTTGGATGATCATGTTTTGGTATTTCCGATGATTGAAGTGTTTTCTGTGGTTGGGATAATCTAATGATGAGAGCTCTGAATATTATCCCAACCCAACTTCAAACGTCTGCAGTTGTGATAATATTAAGATGAGGGCTGAATATTATCCCAACCCGACTTCAATCTTGCGGTTGGGATAATCTTAAGAGAAGGGCTGAATAATTATCCCTTAATATAACTATTTGCATCCGGTCATCCTTTAATTTATATAAAAATTAAGATTCACCTGCTAGTTTTGTTCAGCTTTGTAGTTTATTATTATGAAGAGCTTCATTTTTCTTCTGTGAGATGCGGTTTGTGATAATCTTGATATTGTAATTTCAGGATTGGGAATTTGCTGGTTTGGTGAGTTCGTCGTCTTTTCTTCACGTGAGATGCTTAAGCTGATAAGTATTGAAAATTCATATAAAGATTAATGAATAGAATCCTTGCATGCCTGCTAGTTTCCGTTCTCATTCGTAGTTTATTGATATGAGAGCTTCACTTGTCTTCTCTGAGTAGCGGTTGTGATAATCTAATTCCACGATTTGGAATTTACTGGTTTGTTAGGTTTGTTTTCTTCTTTTCACCTGAGTTGCTTTGGCTGATGAGTATTGAAAATTCATATAAAGACTGATGAAGATAATTCTTGCCTGTTAGTTTTTGTTCTCCTTCGTAGTTCATTAATCTGAAGAGCTTCATTATTGATCACTGAGCTTGGCTGTGATATCTAATTTCAGTATTGGGAGTTTGCTCTGCTTCGTCACGTTTGCATTCTTCACTTCACCTTTAGCAATCAGTCTGTGATTCCCTCGGTTAAAATCTTTGCATGAACGTGTATCCAGTTCCAATTTAATTTGCTTTATATGTGGGATTTCACTGGAATTTAGGTTCTTGCTTGATTGTTGATGATATTTTCCTTTGGTTTTCATGCTGTGGTAATCTTATTAGCTATTTGGACAGCTGACAGTGAAATATTTGGGATGTAGCACCCTATGATGCGGTTGTTGAAGCTGCAAATATATGGATTCAGGGGATGCTAAGTTGATATATTATTACAACTCTCGGCCATAATTTTTTCATCCTTCTGCAGATTTCTAGTGTATACTCCCATCTTTTTCTTACAATGTCATCAAATATGGTTCCTTAATATTTTAGAAAATGTGCACCAAGAGCGGTGATAGCTCTCCGTTTATTTGGGATTCTTTATTTCGGGTTTCAAGGAAGTTATATTGGGTGGCCTTATTTATGGAAAATTTTGAGGTATATGTCGAGATTCAGAGTCTCAGACTGATTGCTTATTTTGAAACATCTAGGCCATAATTTTTTCATCCTTGTGCAGATTTCTAGTGTATACTCCCATCCTTTTCTTACAATGTCATCAAATACGGTTCCTTTATATTTCAGAAAATGTGCACGAAGAGTGGTGGTAGCTTACCATTTATTTGGGATTCTTTATTTCGGGTTTCAGGGAAGTTATACTGGGTGACCTTACTTTTGGAAAATTTTAAGGTATATGTCGAGATTCAGACTGATTGGTTATTGTGAAACATCTACTTGTTCGGCTGCTTATACAGGGTTTTCTTCTCCGAGCAGGGATGCAAGGCAATCAGTGTATACTCCCAATTTTTTCTTATTTGTTCTCAAATATGGAATTCTTTATTTTGGGTTTCAACGAAGTTATGATGCGTGACCTTATTTTTGGAAAATTTTTAATGTATATGTCGATATTCATGATCTAAAGAAACTAATTGGTTATTGTGAAACATCTACTTGTTAGCTGATTGTACATGGATTTTTTCTCCGAGCAGGGATGGAAGGCATTCATGGATGTTCTGGTGTTTTTAATATATTCAATCTCCTGTTTTAATGTATCCTCCCCATATTTTTCCCTATCTGTCCTCAAATACGGTTCCTTTATATTTGCAGAAAATATGCACCGAGAGTGTTGATAGCTATTCATTTATTTGGGATTTCTTTATTTCAGGTTTCAAGGAAGTTATGTTGGTTGACTTTATTTGTTATAAATATTTTAGGTATATTATAGTTGAGATTCTTGTTCTGAAGATACTGATTGGTTATTGTGAAACATCTAGCCTGTTTGGATGCATTTACAGGTTTTCTTTTCAAAGCAAGGATGCAGGGCAGTCATTGATGTTCAGGTGTTTTTAATCTGTTCAATCTCCTTCTGTTCTTCTAAGTTCTGCAATATTTTGTTTGTGTTGGTTGAAGTTTGCTTTGATTGTCTGTTTGCTGAACTTGATGAGCAGTAAATCATAGAGGCATTGTTGTGTATTCTGATTAGCTTCTCATTTTCAGTCCAGAATTTTGATCATTCCTTGTCACTTTGCAACTAACATGGCGTGTGGTTCTAAATTCTCTTGTGTTTTTTGGTATTGTTCCATTGATACATGAAACTTATTTTCTTCTTCCCAGAAGTGGCTGTATTAAATCTGTCAGCTAAAGTTACCATAATTGATCAATTGTTATTAAAATTGACATGCTTTGATTTCAATCTTGGACAATATATTTATGTTTGCATATCTCGCTCATTTCTCTTAGTGTTTTTGTGGGGGCTCATTGTGTTGTTCCTTTAGAGTATATTCTTTGATTATCCTTGGTGTGAATTTTTCTGCATGATTTTAGCATATAGATTTCAATTGAAGTGCTATTTTCAGAGGACTTGGTATGATATTTGACTATGTACGCTTCTCTCTTTAAACTAGGATTGGAACTTGACGTTATTATTCAATTTTTTGAATTATGTTTTTTGATTTGGAAATTTGTATGCTTCAGAAATGTATTTGACTAATTCACACAATATTTTCTTGTTTTCATGTTCTTTTGGTCTTTATTAGGTTGAGAATGTCGATATAATAATCTCATTGTAGTAAAATGATCTATTTCATGAATTATGTAGTTGCAATTTAAATGTGATTGATCGAGTTTTTAATACTATCTAAGAGATGGAAAATAACTTTGAGATAAATAAAACACTCGTTTGGAAAACATTGGGGTAACCATTTTGTCACCATTGCTTAATATGATTTTGTGTTTCTCATGTCATATTGTGAAATATTGGGTTGAAGATTGCATGATATGTAACCTACTTTCTGGTGCATTAAGAGCTCTGGACTTGATCGAGTTTGTTATTACGATGTTATGATTTGTCCTCATCATTTTATGATTGTGAAATAATGTTTTTTGCATTATGATACGATATTTAGCTAGATAATTAATTGAATATATACAATGCACTGATAATACTAAAATTGTTGCATTGCTTTCTTTTAATTTTTGGTTGCAGTGCATAATTGTTGGGTTGACAGTTTCGTTGGTAAATATGCGTATTCTACCTGTTCATTTACTAATAGGATGGGTATAAATAGTTTTAAATGAGTTTGGGGAGAGAAAAAAATCTCATTAGGGTTTGGGTTCTTACATTCGTACCTGCTATCCGTACCCGTTTATATTATATCTTATTTGTAGAAATTTGAGATTTTTGCGGTTTTTTTTTTTAGCTTATTACTAGATGTTCCAACACTATTCATGATTAGTATTTGTAATAGTGAATTATTTGGTATTTTGTTATGTATTTTAAAGGATTATTGATTGTATAATTATTAGAATTTTTAAAGATGGGTCAACAACACGGGTATGAAAGATAATCTTATCGATCTAAAAGATTGAATAATATCAAATTAAGATTTTTAACTCTAAATTCGTTAACACTTCTTTATCAATCATTATTTCATTCTCTTTTAATACATGATATTTCTTTATCAGTTATCATTTCATTATTTTCCAGTAGATGATGTTGATGTGTCAACTGTAAAATTAAAATTAGAGTGTTGGTGTTGATGAGTCAATTGAAAAATTAAAACTAGAGTGTAAACCTTTATTGTTATTAGCTAAATTGTCATCCATTGTTCACTTTAATTACATTTAGATACATTTAAACAATAACTAGTATTTACCTTGTGCGTTGCACAGTTTGTTAAATAACATATAATATTTTTAATTGTTTTATAACATAATGTAATGGTAGACTATCTTAACATATTTTATTTGTTAATTTTGATCTCTTACCCACCGGTGGGCAAGATTTAATGTGCCCATGGCTTATGTGGCATGACACATCATTTGTGGATTCAATACTTTATTTTGTTTCCATTTAATCTCATTATTTTCATTTTTTTCTTTTCCACCCCTCTCAATTACAATAATTGATTCATATCTTTACCAAATCATTATATTAAAATATATGCCTAGATATTATGTGAATAATTCAACACATACGAGAGTGAAAAAGTACAATCTCAATTAAAAATATCTTTTTTCATATTAATTGTGTTCAGCGAACTATCAACATAAACATATATATTTGGAAGAATTATCAAAACATACGTATTGAATAACAAAACAGATGTGACAAATTTTTATATCAACATAAACAAATGTATTTGAATATATAAATTAGAAATTATAACAAATTTTGTGAACTAAAATAAGAATTGAAACTCAAATTGTATCATTATCATCACCTTATTGATCAACATATATACCATCGTCAGAAAATTCTGGATAATATGATTCATCTAGTTGGGACCTATTATTAGTAATTAGACATTCATGTAAGTTTAAAATTTTATAAATATAAAAAAATTAATCAACATACGTAAAATGCAATTTCTATTTCAGTTCACAACAAATTCTTCGTTTGATCCCAAGAGCTGCAGGTTAATTTATTAAATTAAAATCACATGAAACATAAATCAATCAACAGACATTCATTACAAGAGAAGCAAACGATTGCTAGAAGGATTGAGAAGAGGCGATTATAGTGATCCAATTTGAGTTCCAATTTCTATCTTAGTTGATACTTTTAATTCATATTTCAGTTCACACAAATAACCATATTTCAGTTCATAACGTATATA
Organism: Scutellaria galericulata; assembly: GCA_946896805.1. NCBI lineage: Eukaryota > Viridiplantae > Streptophyta > Magnoliopsida > Lamiales > Lamiaceae > Scutellaria > Scutellaria galericulata. Next base: position 1,459,624 of record OX335785.1, read on the forward strand.
TTGGGTGATACAGTGCTACAATTTGAGTTCCAATTCCTATTTTAGTTCACACAAATAAGTAGCTGTTAGAATTATCAGCGTAATATATAGGGATTATATCTTAAACTGTCAATTTTCTTAGTCCATCCCAAATTTAACATATAATTGAAGTGATAATAAAAAAATTGTCATATTTATTTTGTAATTCAAATACATGTGTTTATGTTGATAATTCTTTCCTAATAAGTGTGTTTATTGATAATTCGCAGAACACAATTAATATGAAAAAATAAAATTTTAATTCAAATTGTACTTTTTTTTTTCTTTCTTGTATGTGTTGAATCATTCATGTAATATCTAGATTTATATTTTAATATAATGATTTGGTAGAGATATAAAATAATTATTGTAATTGAGAGGGATGAAAAAGAAATGGATGAAAATAATGAGGTAGAAGGGAAAAAAATAAACAAAATAAAGTATGGAGCCCATGAATGATGCGGCACATCACATAAATGGTGGGCACATTAAATCGTGCCCATAGCACCTATGGATAGGAGATCAAAATTGTTGACCGAATTCGATTCGGGTCCAATTAATTTATCCTAATGGAAAATAAGTGATTTTAGCTCGTCACCTATTTGACGCAAAAAAGATGAAAAATTCATGCAAGAGACAATTTTGCTGATATTATGCAAAAACACCACTTGATGCAGTTCATACCAGCAAGAATCAATCAAACATACTTATAAGTACTTCTAAAAGATCTACAACCTTGTTCTGTTAATCTGTTCTTCTTATCAACATGGGAGAAATCCAAGAGACAGTGATCAGATCCACAGGTAATTAATCCATAAAAACATGTTTTGATCATTCATTCATTCCATATTATCAACATTTTTCTCCAATCTTGATTTCAACAGCTAATGAAGAAGCCCACGAAGAAAGAATGGCGGTCCACCATAAGGTATCGTGGGCCAGAATGATCGTCTACACGCTATTCGTCCTCGTAGGCCAATCCACTGCCACTCTTCTTGGAACTCTATTTCAATGGAGGTGGAAAGACCATCTTGTTTGTAGGCCTATTGCAAACCATTGGATTCCCAATTCTCATCCCTTTTGATCTCTACTTGTCGACACTGAAAAACGAGCAAACCATCAGCCTTCTAATCTGACCGGAGTGTGGTATGTGGTGATTGTGGTGATCGTTGCAGCTTGTTGGCAAGTGTGTTCCGTTGGAGTGGTTGGATTAATATTTGAGGTTTCTTCGTTGTTTTCTAATGTCATTGCTACCCTTGGCTTGCTTATTGTCCCCATAACTTTGCAGCAACGGAGATATGTGTGGATGACTGGCTTTGGAAACTTCTCTTCTTATTATATCCGCAAAGATTTAGTGTTGCCACAACTATAATGAGATAAGATCAGTTATAGCTTTCAAGATTTTCGCGTGCTTTCTGGTGGTTATCTTCGTATGGGAAATTCCTGAAACATTTCTGGTGGTTTTCAGTTATAACGTATGTACTGAAACATTGCATTAATTTAATATTTTTTCACACTTATCAGTTTTGTATATATGATGGCTCTGGTGCCCTTCTTCTGGTTTTGACAAGACCACTTTGCAATCAATTCATGGCATAGTGAGTCCTGTTTGGTGTGATCACTATTCAAAGATCACTTTCTCATTTTCTTCTCTCGTTGTCTTTTGCAGTGTCTATATTTGTTTGCGGAATTTCACTCCATTGACGCTTTTTGCGTAAGTCATATCTTCTAAACTCTTGTCAGTAATTCACCACGGAAGGTTTTTGTTGAATATCAACAGATATATTGGTGTATCTCGTGTTCTCTTTTGTTGGATCTCAATAGAGCTATTCTCTTCCAGGTGGCTTGGCAAAGTTACTTTGGAGACTTATATATCCCAGTTTCAGATTGAGTATGTCATAGCATTTCTGATGAATATTAAAACTCAATTGAAGAAATTTGATGTATTTACAGATCAAATATGCCCAATGGACAGCCTAAATGGCTGCTGTGTTTTATTCCAGATTATCCAATGCTTAGCTTCATGTTAACAACTTCCATTTATCTCTTGGTTATTTAATCACTCTCTCCATTTGGAATACAAATATTAAAGTTATGACAAATCGAATACTCCCTCTTTTAGGAATTTAATCAGTTGTTTGTTTGCTGCTGCAGATATCATATTGCATTTCATTCGTCCTTGTTCAGATTCCTCATTAGCTAGTAAGTTCTCTATTCATTTGGTAAATAGATTAATGTGGGTAAATATAAGGACTAGTGGCTAAAAATAAATCCAAAACTGGTGATCCAATTTGTTTCCCCTTTTTAAGTTATATATAACTAGACTTAGAAACCCCCAAAATCCTATTCTTCCTGTCAATGAAGAGTCATGATCCCGTCACTGAAACAATTTACCTCCGTTTCGAATCTTCAGCGATTTGATTGAATTGTTTATCGTCTACAAGTCTCTGAAAAATGATTTATCAACTGTTAAAATCATCGACAGTGGTTACTTGATCAACTGTAGAAAATAGATGTAGTCATTTGCCTTTGAAAAATTTTAGATTGTGTTTGGATGGAGGGATTTGAATTTCATAATAGTAAATCCATTGGTGGTGTTTGGATTGATATAATTTAAATTTCATGTCTTTCATTTTGATCTAAGTTTTTAGTGACTTGGGTGGATTTTGAATCCACTCTGATTTGAGTGAATTTGAATCTATTCTGTCAGAAAATCTGATGCTCTTACTTTGAGAATTGATCCAAACACTTGCAGCTAGATTCTCAATCAAGAATCAAAATTGAAACTATAAATCAACACACAAAAACTTACGTGGTTCGGCTTGAATAAGCCTATGTCCACGGGTAAACAGGGGGGGGGATTTCTATTAACAATCACAAAGAATTACAACAAGTTCTAGATTGCGAACACACTCAAGAAGATGACTCTCCCTCTTACTTTCAGCCTATCTCGCTCCCTTTCTAGAACTCACTTGTCCCGCATACAAACACCTATTTTTAGACCTGTATATATAGAATACACCGCAAAAAGAATCATCTAAAACGGATCTAAAACGACTTCTAAAATTGATCTTGAAGATAACTACTCCAATCTTGATTTGCAAAGCTTGATATAAACTGCCAAAATAAAGCTTCCAACGGTAACATGAAAATGCAGTGACCTTATCCTGTTTCTTTAAGTTGAAGCACGCTTTCTTCCTATTCTTCAGCCAAATAGAAAAACGTTGACTTCTTTATTTTATATGCATGAATGATTTTTGCCATATTATTTACAAATCTCCACCTTACGGCTACAACCATTCATGCTACTATCTTCTCTTGAAACTGGTCTTCAAGTAACATTAGTTGATGCTACTCCTCTCAATCCTATCAGATCCATGCATAACTGAAATTTACTCACAGGCAATGCTTTAGTTAAGGCATCAACAGGCTTTTCTTCACTTGGAATCTTGCTGACTTGCACCACTTGGTTTTCAACTTTGTCCCTTATGAAATATAATCTGACATCGATGTGCTTAGTACGCTCATGGTAACCTTGGTGTTTTGACAAATGTATTGCACTGTTGTTGTCACAAAACACAGAGCCACATTTTTGAACTAAACCAAATTCTCTTAAAATTCCCTTCAACCACACTGCTTCCTTTATGGCATTTGTAAGAGCTATGAACTCAGCCTCTGTTGTCGACAAGGCCACCACCGACTATTGTGTAGATTTCCAGCTCACAGCAGTCCCAAATAAAGTGAATACATAGCCTGTGAGTTCCTTGTATCCACGTTGGATGCATAATCAGCATCAACAAACCTAACAATTGGAGTAATGCTATCATGCATTTTCCTAAATCTTAAACCAAGCTTAACTGTACCATTAAAATACCTAAGAACATACTTTACTGCCTCCCAATGTGCTATACCTGGATCAGCCATATATCTGCTTATCACACTCAAAGAGTGAGCCAAGTTTGGTCTGCAACACACCATGGCATACATGGTGCTCCCAACATCATTAGCATATGGAATATTCTTCATCTTCTCAACCTCTTCTTGAGTTCTAGGACTTTGATCTTTGGATAACTTTATATGCTGTCCAATAGGAGTAGATACAAGCTTGGACTGATTCATTTGATACCTTATCAGCACCTTCTTCAAGTAATCAGATTGATCTAGCATTACTTCACCAGTTTCCTCATTTCTACATATATCCATCCCTAGCATTCTTTTTGCTTTCCCTAGATCCTTCATCTCAAATTCAGCCTTTAACAAGTTCTTAACTTCAAGCAAACCATTAGTGGAAGTACTAGCAATAAGCATATCATCCACATAAAGTAAAAGATAGGTGTGTGCATTGTGATCATGTTTAAAATAAACACAGTGATCATACCTGCTTCTAGTAAACCTTACCTTTTGCAAGCACTCATCAAACCTGAGATACCATTGTCTTGGACTTTGTTTAAGTCCATACAAGGATCTTTTGAGCAAGCAAGCTTTATTTTCTTTATCAGCAACATGTAAACCTTCAGGGATCTTCATGTAAATCTTTTCTTTTAGTTCACCATGGAGAAAAACTGTAGTTACATCCATTTGGTGTAGATGCATATTGAACTGAGCTACCATGGCCAATAATATTCTAATTGAACAGTGCTTCACCACAGGAGAGAATATTTCAATGTAATCAATCCCTTCCTTCTGTGTGAATCCCTTAGCCACTAGCCTCGCTTTGTATCTGATTTTGCCACCTTTAGATGCTTCAACTTTCTTCTTGAATAACCACTTACAACCACCAAGTTTCTGATGTGCTGGTTTATCAACAACTTCCCAGGTAGAATTCTTCTCTAAGGAGCAAAGTTCTTCTTCAATAGCTATCAGCCATTTATCTCTTTGCTTGCAATTGACAGCTTCTTTGAAGTCCTTTGGCTCTTGATTCTCAATGTCCTGAGTTGCAAGCAAAGCAAAAAATATATTATCAGCATAACCAAGCCTGTCAGGTGGTTTAATAACTCTCTTGGATCTATCTCTGACTAGCTGGTAATTAGCTAGTTCATTTTGTACATCTTTCGGTTCACTTGTATCTGAATCATCATGATCAGATTCTTCTTATCTTCAATGGCTCCACCTCAAGCTGAGACTTCTCACTCTCTGTGGAAGAGCTTGCTCCTGGATCATCTCTCTTTAATGACATCTTTGATTCATCAAACACCACATCTCTGCATATAATGCATTTTTTGTTATCCTTTTCTAAACACCATAGTTTATAACCCTTAACTCCCTTTGGATATCCTAGAAACACACATCTTAGAGCCCTGGGCTCTAATTTATCCTGCTTAACATAAGCAAATGCTAAGCATCCAAACACCCTTAACTCAGTGTAATTTGTTGGAAATCCATTCCATATTTCTTCTGGAGTCTTAAACTCTATCGCTGAAGAAGGGCTTCTGTTTATCAAGTAAACGACAGTGGCAACAGTTTCTCCCCAGAAACTCTTAGCCAACCCTGAACTTATCAGCATGCATCTAACTTTGTTCAAGATTGTTTGGTTCATTCTTTCAGCTAGACCATTCTGTTGAGGAGTTCCAGGGACAGTTTTGTGTCTGGCTATTCCCCTCTCCTTACAGAATTTGTTGAACTGATCAGATGTGAATTCCAAGCCATTATCTGTTCTCAAATATTTGAGCCTTCTTCCAGTGAGATTTTCAGTTTCAGTTAGCCAATCCTTGAATGTTTGGAATGCTTCATCCTTTGCTTTCAAGATATAAACCCACACTTTCCTGGAATAGTCATCGATTATGGACATGTAATACCTACCACCACTTCTTGTTTGAGTCTTAGCTGGTCCCCAAAGATCTGAGTGAACATAATCAATGGGTGCTTTTGTAGTATGAACACCAGTTTTGAAACTCAGCTTCCTGGCTTTCCCAAGAACACAAAATTCACACATCTCAAGATTTGTTATCTTATCTTTGCCAAACACTTTTTGATTAGCCAGTTCATGTAAACCTCTCTCACTGATATGTCCCAATCTTCTATGTCAAAGCAAAGTTCTATCCATCTCAGTAGCTGAGTTAACTTGCCCATTTAAGTAATACAATTCATTCTTCTTGTAACCTTTCATCACAGTAAGAGATCCTTTTGATACTTTCAAAACTCCTCCTTCAGACTGGAATTTATAACCTTGAGAATCAAGCATACCAAGAGAAATAAGGTTCCTCTTGAGTTCAGGAACAAATCTGACTTGTGAAAGCACTCTTATAACTCCATCATGCATCTTAAGGGGTATTGATCCAATCCCTTTTACCTTGCAACACTGATCATTGCCTAGCATGACAGAACCACCATCGAGTAACTTCAAATCTTCGAACCACTCCTTCATAGGGCTCATATGAAATGAGCACCCAGAGTCTAATACCCAATCAGAGCTCACCTTGGATGCAGTAATGGCCAAAACTTCTGCTGATTCATAACAGAGTTGGAAGCTGATGCTTCAGTGGTTTGATTGGCTTGATTAGGTTGGTTCTTTTCCTTATTCTTCTTGAATTGCTTGTATTTGATACAATCTTTCTTGTAGTGTCCTGGCTTGTGGCAATGGAAGCACTTATTTCCCTCAATATCATCTGTAGACTCTTGATTCCCTTGTTCAGCTTTCTTGTTGATTTGCTTGTTATTTTTCTTTTGGAACTGCTTTATTTGGCCTCCTTTCTTGATAGCTAAGCCTTAACCAATACTGTCTTGCTTTGGTTATGTGGTTTTTGACAATACTTTGGATTTCAGAGCTATGATCACTTCATCAAGAGTGATGGTGTTTTGTCTTCCATAAAGAATGGTGTTAGTGAAATTTTCAAAGGATTTTGGCAAAGAACTCAGAAGCATAAGGGCCTTATCCTCTTCCATCATGCTGTCATCAATATTTTCAAGATCATCCAAAATCTTATTGAATTCTTCCTACTGATCTGGAATGGGCTTTTCATCAGTCATCTTGTAGGCATAAAGCCTCTTTTTCATGTACAACCTGTTAGCTAATGATTTAACCATGTACAGGTCTTCAAGCTTCTTCCATACACCTTGTGCAGTTGATTCCTTAGCCACCTCTCTCAGAACCTTGTCTCCAAGACTCAGAATTATAGTGCTGTGTGTCTTCTCCAGAAGCATAGCTTTTTCATCAGATTTCATAGCCTCTGGTAAGGCCCCTTCTCCCTGCAAAGCTAATGCAAGCCCCTGCTGAACCAAGAGGGCTCTCATTTTGATTCTCCAGAGACCAAAATCACCTTTCCCGGTGAATTTCTCAACATCAAACCTTGTTGCAGCCATATCTTGAAGACCTTCCCACAGACGGCGCCAAATTGTCAGAAAATCTGATGCTCTTGCTTTGAGAATTGATCCAAACACTTGCAACTAGATTCCCAACCAAGAATCAAAATTGAAACTGTAAATCAACACACAAAAACTTACGTGGTTCGGCTTGAATAAGCCTACGTCCACGGGTAAATAGGGGAGGGGATTTCTATTAACAATCACAAAGAATTACAACAAGTTCTAGATTGCGAACACACTCAAGAAGATGACTCTCTCTCTTACTTTCAGCCTATCTCGCTCCCTTTCTAGAACTCACTTGTCCCGCATACAAGCAACTATTTTTAGACCTGTATATATAGAATACACTGCAAAAAGAATCACCTAAAACGGATCTAAAACGACTTCTAAAACTGATCTTGGAGATAACTACTTCAATCTTGATTTGCAAAGCTTGATATAAACTGCCAAAATAAAGCTTCCAACGGTAACATGAAAACGCAGTGACCTTATCCCGTTTCTTTAAGTTGAAGCACACTTTCTTCCTATTCTTCAGCCAAATAGAAAAACGTTGACTTCTTTATTTTATATGCATGAATGATTTTTGCCATATTATTTACATATTCGTTTCAAATCCCTAAATCCAAATGCCTTAACGTTTGCACAGTGCATAAACGAACCATTTTTTTTGCTATTATACCATCTCATTATCAAATTTGTAATTGACTTGGAATTTGCACTTGCAGACCTCTGTATCAAAGTCACACAACGATGTAGAAATGGATATAAACGGACATTCTGAGACCTCAATGTTTTTGTATCGAAAGGAGTTTAGAGGCTACCATTCCCAACAATTTTTGGAATATCAGTGCTCGCGATTTCTGCATTTCTAGTCTCAGAACGAGTACGATTTCAGTTATACTAGCAAGTTTAATGTGGAAAAATGGAAACATGAAGGGTTGTATGTGGAGTTTCCCACTCATATATTATTCATATTCGTTGTTTTCACTTCTCCATAAACTCTCCCTTGATGCCAAAAAACGACGATTGATGTTGTTAGTAGATGTGTTTCTCTTGGTACATATTCTGCTCAATTGCAATATCACCAATTTTTTTGGAGAATCCATAGGTTTTTGTGTTAATTAAAATAACTTCACACTATATTTCAAATTAACTACAATAACTTTGACTTGCGTAAGTGGAACACCAAAGATTAACAATTAGTTATGACACTATTTATTGATACTAGCAGTGTACCCGCGCGTTGCGCGTCTTGCAATATAATTCAATTACTTTAATATAGTACAATTTTAATCATAATTACATAATATATGAGCATCATATATATATTTATATATATACACACCGTTGAATAACACTATTTATAATAGTACAATATAAAGCCGTATATGTCTGATTTTATATTTCAATCATTATTGTTTGGAATTTTACGTATATGTCTATTGATCATGGAATAGTTGCTTCACCGATTGTTTTATAAAACCGTATCTATCCTTTGAGGAGAACTTTTTTTTTATATAGTTCTCTAACTTCCAATTCAATTAATTCAATATTTAGAATGTCAAATTACTGATTATGAGACCAAATTCCTTCGCACTATACTTAATTAATTCATTTCTTTTTTCAATTGTTGGCTTGTTGTGAATTTTCAAAAGTTAATTGTGCTCCTACAGAAGAATCATCCAAAAGCTCTTAGGAAACCCAATAAATACTTGACTTTTATTCTCAATTCTTTGAATTGGTAGTCTTTTTTTTTTTTTTTTTTTTCATTTTTCCAGGGTAATCAAAATGAAAATTCATGAATATACAGACAATTGAGGTATGTACCTTGATTGATATAACTCAAATTTTCATATGTATGAATCCATCCGAACCATAAACTCCTAACAATTGATATTGGGAAGGTACAAAAACTTCATCATAAATCATAGAAGAAAAAAGCAAAAGGAAAAAGAGGAGAACTAAAATTTATTACGACGAAAATTTAGAAGACCATATCACATATGTGAGTGTTTTTGTTGAAACAACCACACATATCTCTACTTATATAATTCAATGGCTTGTAGGGAAAGCCTGATTCAAGAGTCTTGGAGAGAAAAACAATCTAATGGCTTGTAGGAGAAGCCTAATTTAAAATCCTTGGAGAAAAAGACAATCTAATGGCTTATAGGGTAAGCTTGATTCAAGAGGCTTGGAGAGAAAGATAGATTAAAAATTATTGAGTCATGAAACATTAAAAGAAAAAAAAATATTTACACAGTCAGCATTGTGATGTGACATTTTTGAGCGGGAAAATGGCATTCCGGTAAATTTTTCCAACTTACCAGCTATTAGTATAGTATAGATAAGCTACATTGATTTATTAATAAAGGGTAAAAATTTTAACTCTCACTTTTGAACTATTTTTTGGGAAATAATTTTGGTGAACTTGATGAAATCAATTTAATATTATAATTTTAAGTAAAATCTTCTATGTACTTTAAATTCGTTTATGTCTAACTGCCACCTAAATCATTAAATTCATATTGCCGGCATTTTGAAGAATTCTATGTATTTTATTATTTCTCATTATATTGCAACAAATTGGCAATTTCGCATTAACAAGAACACATTTGCAACCATGGACAAAACTACTTGTTAGAATTTTGCATATGCTCTACCACTATATGAAAATTTACCATCTAAACTTTTTCATTTTTTTTTATTTCACCCAAAGTTCAAGATTTTTATTGTCATCTAGCTAGGATCATTTTTGGATCATTTTTCTTCTAAAATCAAATTTAATGTCCTGATTTTTAATCAGAATACATGAAATTCATGCCAAAACACTCCACATTTCAAACCAACTAAAGCCCCAAATTCGATTTTCATTTTCGTTCGATTCAAGATCAATTAGAGAAATAATGAAATGAAAATTTCGATTTTGACAGGAAAAAATGACTTTAGGTTGCAATTTTTTAAAAAAATCATGACCTTTGAGATGCAATAAGAAAAAGAGAAAAAGTTTAGGATAATTTACAAAGTGAAAAAATGACATACTTTGAGCCAAAGTGATTTTATATATTAACCCTTACAAAAGTAATAAATTAAACATAGAGTAAAGACATAACATGACATAAACTATAATTTTAACATTATAGGCAATTCAGTATCTAATTTTATGTTAGAGGTAAAAAATTGTTCACCAAAATTCCATTAATAAAGTTTATCAGGATATCATCTCAAATCCATCACAACATATTTAAGATATGGATATTTTATTGTTAGACAGTTTTTGGGTATCGAATATAATATTTTCTTTTAGATATTAGTTTTAACCTTCAAAACGAGCTACCATCCAACCAGGCATAAACTCATATCATTTGAAGCCCTTATCACATACTTGCAAGATTGTGAAATTAACACAATTAATTGTAATACTATCTTTATTAAACAGTGAGATGTCTAGTACAAGCTCCATTTACTGTCAAATATTTGTATACCAAAGATTATTTCTACAAAACAACAAGTTCAAGAGGGCTTGTGTGACTCACACAACTTGTTGGTTCAATAAATTGGTTATATTCAACCTTAGCCATAGTAGTACATTGAGATTTGATTTTGAGCAGCTGTGTTAGAGCTTCTTTCATGTTTATCCTATCACTCGGTGACTCTGCACAACACTTCACAGCCAACTCCAAGATGAATGATACACATTGCACCATTTTGCCACTATGTTGTTGATCAAGATTGATGAATAAGTTGGCATCTATAATCTTATGGGATGATTGTGGAAGTGAGTTTTGAACCCAACTCTTTAAGCTCAAATCTCCAACAAACATGTCATCACTTGGTCTTTTCCTTGTAAAAGTCTCCATCAACATCACACCATAACTATATACATCACATCTTCTCGAAACTTGCCCTTCCAAACCATACTCTAGAAATAACATATATCAAAATGCAAGCAGATACAATTAAAATAAAGATCATGGAATGTAATATATAATATTTCGAATAAAAATATTGAACCTGGAGCAATGTAACCGAATGTTGCTAGGGTGTTGGTCAGCACCATGCTCTCCTCGTTGCCCAAAAGTCTTGCTATCCCAAAATCACATACATGGCCAATCATCTCTTCGTCTAACAACACATTACTTGGCTTCAAGTCACAATGAACAATGGGTGTTGAATAGCCATGATGAAGATACCCCAATGCAGATGCAACATCAATCATTATATTCAATCTTTGCATCATATCCAAACAATAGTTGTGGGAATACAACCATTTTTCAAGGTTTCCATTGGTCATATATTCAAGTATTAATGCCCGAAAATCTTCATTGGAGCAACTGCTTAAGACCTTGGTAAGATTTCGGTGACGAATGTTACGTAGTATTTCACACTCGATATCAAAACTCCTAAAAGCAGCTTCGTTTTGCATATTAAACACCTTCACTGCAATAACCGTCCCATCTCTTAGAATCCCTCTATAAACTGAACCAAAACTTCCATAACCTATTAAATTGCTTTCGTTGAATTGTTCAGTTGCTTGCAGGATTTCATAATAGGAATTTCTTTCAGACACAATAGACACTTGCTCATCAGTTCTTCTACCGGACTTATCTCCTTTTCTGTATCTTATAAAAATAAAAGCTAATGAGATAACAGTAATTAGTGCGATCACTCCAGCAAGAATAAACAGAGCAAATTTCACATTCTCTTTCCTTGATTTACGATTGGAAGCCGTATGACAGAGAGGGACATGAAACCTCTGGATTCCACATAATGCTTTATTAGCCTTAAAAGACTCCATAGTGAAGTTTTTGAAAGGACCACCAATAGGAATTTCTCCACTTAAAGCATTGAAAGAGACATTGAAATTAACAAGATGTTGAAGGTTTTCAATGGACTTTGGGATTGAACCAGAAAGGTTATTGTAAGAAACGTCCAGAGTTTCCAAATTAAGCATGCTCCCCACAGACACAGGAATGGTACCTTCAAGTCTATTATGTGCCAAAGATAGATAAATCAAAGTTTTTAAATTACCAATTGTGGCTGGGATTGACTCTGACAACTGATTCTTTGATAGATCGATTGTGGTTGCTGCCAATAAATTACCTATCTCCGGAGGTAAAATTCCACTCAAGGAATTCTTGGACAAATATAGCTCTAACAAATCTTTGAGGCGCCATAAGCTTGATGGTATGCTGTTTGTCAGCATGTTGGAAGCGAGAGAAACCTCTCTTAAAGAAGATACATTTCCTAAACATTCAGGAATTGTGCCTTCTAATTGATTGTTGCTTAAAACTAGGCCAAACAAGTTGGGTAAATCACATAGACCTTTTGGAATTGAACCTCCCAGATTGTTCTCATTTAGAGATAATCCTTGAAGCTTATACAAATGTTTAACAGTATGAGGAATATTTCCGGACAACTCGTTATTGTGTAGAGAAAGTAGGACCAAGTTGCTTAAATTACCAATACTAGCGGGAATCCTACCCTCAATGTTGCAATTGTTAGCAAAGAATTGTTCCAGAGAGGATAAATTCCCAATGGAAACTGGAATGACACCATGGAGAGGATTATCATCAATGGCAAAAACTTTTAAAGATGGGCAATTTGTTAATGAAGTAATGAAGCTCAATTCTGAAGAAGATGATTTCATCCTTAGATTGTTGCTAAACAATTGAACTAATTCAAGGTTTCTTAGGTTTCCAAAAAAGTGAGGTACGAAACCAGTAAAATTGTTTTCAGCTAGTCCGAGTCTCCTAAGTTTCGAACAATTTGAAATGGAGTCGGGTATTGCTCCACTCAAGTAATTTCCAGAGAGGAGCAATTGTTCAAGAAGGGGTAACCCATAGCACAAATTGTTTGGAAGAGTACCCGATAGACCACTCTTAACAAGTGAAAGACGTAGAAGAGTTGAGATATTAAAGATCTCAGATGGAATCAAACCAATGAAGTTGTTAAATTGTAATTCTAAGTACTCCAGTTGGTAAAGTTGGCCAATTTCTTTAGGTAGAACACCTGCGAAGAATGAAAAGCTATTACTATGAGTATAAAGAAACTTATTGCAATATATTGAAGAAGATCAAAACCACTTCTTATTTTTTAGTCAAAAGCACTTTCTCATTATCCCTACCTTGATTTTCATTTATATTAATAACTGATATGATTTATAAGTGGGAATCATCATTTGCGTTAGTATTACAATGGATATGAGATTAGTTATGATTTATTCCCATAGTATTGTTCTTTCCTACTAAACAAAACGACTGTACCTTTTTTTTTTATTGCTTTAATGTTGAGCATTAAAATTATATATTTTAATTTTCACAAGTTAACTTTCTAAAATTCAATTATCATATAAACTTTTTAGATAATATAAAATTATGTACAAATAATATAAAATATATCTTAATAATATAAAGTATTATAACTAAAATATAAAAATAGCACAAAATAACAAAAACTTGAATACATAAATACTACAAAAGTAATTAATAAATACTAAAATAATAACAAAATAAAGATAATATGAATATAATTTTAATAATAGATGTAATATTACTTGTAATATACAATTTGTATAAAAAAATGTAGTATTATATATATACAATTAAGATAAGTAAAAATTATAACAGATAATATTTTATAAAATACATAAATAAAGTGAAACTAAAATAATATTTTAAATAATTAAAATAAGATATTAAATAAATAATATAAAATAATTAAAAAGAGTATGATAAGTATTATATAATTTAATTACTTTAAGAATATGCAACTATAAAAATGTCTAATCCATTGCTATACACTCATTAATCACATAAAAATTAGAAATAATTAATATTAGTATCAAAGAAGAAAAAACAAAACTTGTTGTTTCATAATATAATCATACGTTAGATAAAATTTTAGAAGTATATTAACTTATAACAGTATGTTATGCATATTGGAATTTATGTTGATTTAAATACAAATATTGATAAATATCGTAATGTGTGGTATACTATTATTATCTCTATAGATAATTAATTTATTAAAATATTTTAATACAAATATTTAAATATTTTATTACTTTTCATATCTATAGTCTATAGATAGATATGTAGATTTTATTGAAATATTTGGTTCAACCAAACAAATAACTCAATTAAATCCAATAAAAAAAATCAACCTTTCAAATATCCCAAATAATTTGCTATCTATTTAATTATGTATACATATATAAATAGTTGAACTCACAACAAAAATATTCAATCCACTTGGACTAAGACAAATATTTCAATACATGCATTATACCAAATTTTTGTTTTGTAAAGGTTTTCTCAAATAATAAAAACTTTTCTTTGATTTTTTGATTTGTAATTTTTTTCATAATAATTTTTATTCCACATTTCTAATTTTGATGAGTATAATTTTATTTAGAATTCATAATCTTTTAACTTTTACATTTTAGTCCACTCCTATAATCGAAACTACTACAAATCAATATAAACTACACAAATGCATCAAAATTTAATTATTTTAGATTTGATATTTTACATTTCTATATAAATATATATAAAAATGAAAAAAACGTAAAAATTATAGATTTAATTTATCATGCATTAAAAATGAATTTTCAATGAAGAAATTTTTTAATTTAAAATTATGATATGTTTAAAATCAATTATCACCCCACATTTAATCAATTTATTTATTTTCTAATACTTAATGTTATTCATTGTAATTTGGTTTAGTACAATTTTTACTTTGAACTCATATTTTTTAGCTCCCACATATTAATATACTACTACCATAGAATCCACTACAAATCATAAAAAAACTTCTCAAATGAATAATATATAAACATTTTAAATTTAATGTTATACTTTTCTATATTCATCAATAATTATAATAATAATAATGATAATAATAATAATCATCATCATCATCAAAGAAGAAATGGATGCATGAATAGCACTAACCTTATAAAAATTTAAATAATATTCGGATTTTTATTTTAATATATAAATATTATTTTAAAATACAAAAATCCAAAATTAAAATATAGAAAGTATGATATTTTGATTGAGATTAATATTTATATTTTAACATTTCTTAATGTTATTTATATTTCTTTATTTCAACATTTAAATTTTTTTAAATAATATTCAAATTTTTATGTTAAAATACAAATAAAATACAAAATTTTGAGGTAAAACTTAATATCAAACGTCAAGGAAAATACTCGCTCCATAAAAAATATAATATCAATCTGTACCTTTTAAATTGTTGAACCCAAGGTATAACCTTTGAAGCGAAACTAACTTTCCGATTTCTGCTGGTATCTGCCCACTGAAGGAGTTGTAAGACAATGATAGACTTCCAAGTTGTGAACATTGGGATATATTTGATGGGATTTGGCCGCTCAGCTGATTGGAAGAAAGGTATAACCCTTCAAGAAGTGGAAGATTACTGCACACGCCACTGGGAAGACTGCCATTCAATTCATTTGTTGTAAAGCCGATATTTTTCAGTGTGGATATGTTAAATATGTCAGAAGGTATAGCACCCGAAAGATGGTTGTTTTCAATAGCTAGAAACTGCAGGCTACGAAGTCTTCCCAGCTCCTCCGGAATATTTCCTTGTAGATCATTGTAAGAAAGTTCAAGGAATTGTAGATTTGATAAATTAGAGAGGGATATTGGGATGAAGCCTGAAAAGCTGTTATTACGCAGAGAAATGAACTTCAAACGACGGAGAAGAGACAACTCATTAGGCACATTGCCATTGAAATGATTGAATGAGAGGTCGAGTGAAATGAGGAAAGAGAGGTTTGCTAGATGTGGTGGAATGGTGCCAGAGAGACCCATGTCTGAAATATTCAATGCACTCACTCTGTGGTGGCGCAAGCTGCAAGTGACGCCAATCCAACTGCAAACAGAGCTTGAATTTGTCCAATTTCTTGCAAGAATGTGTCGAGGGTCTAACACGATGTTTGCTTTAAGGGCAAGAAGGGCAGATTGATCTGTGGCAAGATTTGTAGTTGTTTCGGCTACGTACAACATTTGGCTGCAGATCACTATTAGAATATGGATAAGAATGTAACAGTAGCTGGTGATCTCCATTTATGGTTGCTAGCTAAAGGGTCTAATGCAAGAAATATATGTTTCCTCACAATGCTACTAATATATACTTATTCATCTCTAAAGCTAATTGTATATGCAAGAGGGATATTACCTGGAAATAATATGGGAGGCATAGAACGTCTCAAGTCAAAATAAGTTTCTCCATTCACATCAATGATATATAGAGACAAATCATATATCTAAAAACTTGTAATGAAAGTTCAACTCTGAATTAAGAAGATGTTGGAAATAAGGCCGGATCACTGGCCCCTCAAACTTTAAATAATTATAATTATATAGTATAATATATAGTAATTTTGAAATTCTTTAGTGAAAAAACACATAGAAGATACATAGATATAGGATTTTATCATAATATATATATAGACACACACAAGCTGAGTCAATGGAGACTTAATTAATGCACTTTTGTCTGAAGTGTTTTGGCATCGTTTTTATGAGAATAGACATTGATATTTATGAGAAGTGGTTGGAGGAATTTATTTTTCTTTATGAGAATATTGTTTTTTCTATTTGTAACCGAACTTTTTTCTTCCTGTGATTGCAATTTTTTCAAATTGTATTCTATGACTATTTCTAAGCCATTTTTCCAACCAAAATCTCAAATTTCATTCATATTTTGTTCAAATTGAGTTTGAATCGAATGAAAATCAAAAATTGATTTGGAGTATTGGTCTGATTTGAAATTTGAAGTGTTTTGACATCGTTTTTATGAGAATTGATATTGTATCACCGTTAATGAGGTAATTTAGAATTTCCACTATTTATAAAATAATACAAGGAGATATACAAGATAAATATAACAATGAAATCAAAAAAATATGTTTACAAAATCTCTAAAGAATAAATTAGAGATTTAAGCGATGTTAACTGAACACATAGCTTGGAACATAACAACTCAAAATTGGGACAAAAAAGAACTTTTGGTGAAGATGTTTGCAACTTGAAGGCTCGAAAGAACAAAATACATGTCTAGTTGGCTTGAGGAGACCAACTCGCGAATAAAGTGGCAGTCGATATCAATATGTATGACACGTTTGTGAGCAACAAGATTCTGACCGAAAAATAAGGCACTCTTGTTGTCACAAAGGGGCAAGTGATGAGTGGAGAGCCGAACATCGAGTTCATGAAGCAATTATGAAATCCAAACAACTTCTTGAGAAGTATTGGCAAGAGTCCGATACTCACATTCACAGTGATGAGTTCTATTTTGTATATTTTGATTATGATGTTTTCCTTTCATTTTAGATGTCAACTAATCCTTTATTCTTGATTTTGATGAAATTTTGTGATTTGTAGAGCAAGATAAGGATTTAATTGATATTGAAAGCATTTTGAATTGATTTGGAAGAAATTTGGTGGAGTCCTCAAAACTTGCAAATTCTGCGACGGTTTTAGCTTTAAGTGTGGGCATGCCTAAGCATTCGAGCTTGATTCTCAAAAACCAATTCTCAAAAAACTGCAAAAGTCTCAATAATAGTTGTGGACACGCTTAACATCCGAAAATTGCAAAAAGGAGAAGACGTGGATAAAATCTACATAAATTATTATTATTATTATTTTTTACTTCCAATTAGAATTATTTGAGGAGTAGTTATTAAATACAGATATATGGAGTTCCAACTTCTCTCTTCATCTTAACTCTTATTCTACGTTCAAACTTTTCAACTTTTATTTTGGGATCTCAATTCCCCCTACCCGCTTTGACTCGCGTTGACCATATGAATACGTTTTTTTTCTTCCCTCAACTGCAATTGAAAATTTTAAAATATAAGGTAATGCAGATTTGTTCTGTAGGTATTACAAACATAAACTACATGTATTACATAATTAATTACATGCTTGAATGATATGTAAATTATGAAAAATAGTTTTGAGGTATTACAGATTTGTTCTATAGGTATTACATAATTACATGCTTGAATGATATGTAAGTTATGAAAAATAGTTTTAAGGTATTACAGATTTGTTCTATAGGTATTACATATATGAATTGCAAGTATTACATAATTACATGCTTAATGATATATAAGTTATTAAAAATAGATTTGAAGAAGAATAATAACTAGAAGATAGAGAAAACAAATGTACAAAACAAATAAGAAAAATAACAAATCGATAAGAAAAAATATTAAGAAGAAGAAGTAGAAAGAAGAAGAAAAAAAAAGAGGAAAAAGAAGAAAATATCTTAAGGGTAAATATGTGATACTTGAAGAATAAATGTGTGACACCTAAAGACAAAATGTGTGATACCTGAAGAGTAAATGTGTATACCTGAAGAGAAAATATGTGATACCTAAACATAAAACATTATGTGATACCTGAAGAGAAAATGTGTGATATCTAAAGAGAAAATGTGTGATACCTAAACATATATAAGTAGGTGGAAGCACGACGTGGATGTGTGGGAGCGGCCTACGCATGGGTTGGGTTGGGTCCATGCCCCTGGGGCATATAAGTTTTGGCGTAAATTCTAAGATGATTGTTTACTAATTAGAGTAGTAATTAGAGATCGTATCCTGATTACCGAACCTTAAGGAAAGATTAGATTATTAGGTGGTACCAATGGCTATAACCAATTTAATATTGAAGAAAAGATAGAATCCTTGCATCTATGATCAATACGGGAACCATTTTTGAATTTGTCTCTTGGCTAGATATTTTTATTTCATTGAATTCATCTTAGTTTATTTTAATTGTTCTAATTTAGTTTATTAATTAAAAAAATCTCAAAAGCCCCCCCCCCCAATCATTTATTTTTAATAAGTGTGCAAAAGAACAATCGTTTTACCAATCTTTGTGGATTTGACCATACTCACCGCTATCTCAAATTTATATCTTTAGAGTAAAATTTATTATTTGTTGGATTCGGCACCCATCAAACAGATCGAACGAGCTACAGTAGGTTGCTTCTTGGCATTCCAAGAAACAAAATTACCATCCAAAAAAATAGAGTAACCATAAGTCGAACAATGTCTCTCAACACAACAGGCCCAATTGGCATCAGAGTAGCCGACTAGAAAACTCAGAATCACAAGTGAAAGAAAGACCAAACTGAAGAATTAAAGCTCAAGATTTAATGCACAAAACTCAAACCAAAACTAACACAGCAAATCCTAAAACCACAGCAAAGTAAACTCAAAACAAAGAACGAAAAAAACGATCAACACTCGCAAGATTTAAGGTGGTTCGGCTCGCCACATCGGCCTACATCCACCATCAAAGGATCGAACTCAATGCACTAAGAAATGTTGCTGAATTTCAGCTTACAAAGAAGAACTCCAAATTAGGGTTCTAACTCTCAAACATAAACTCTAACTCTCTCAGCTCAGAAATTATAACGAATTCTATTGATCTCTACTCACTAAACATGCATATATATAGGAGGATCAAAAACCCTCGATCAGTTGTTGAAACCGCTCAACGAATTGGCAACTAATTCCAGCTCCAGCTTCAAGACCTGAAAACTGTGAAGAAACAGCCTTGGACCGGCAGTTAAGAAATCGGCCGGTTCACCCAGTTTTAACCCGGTTCTCTGCAATCTGAATCCGGTTCTGAGCTCAGCGAATTATTTCCGAGTTGATATGCTACAAATCTCCACCTCAAAAAGTGAAATCATTCGACCCTTTATATTGAATCTTCGATTATGTTTGATGCACTTTTGTCCAGTCTTTTACCTGGACTAATTCCCTGCAAAACACAAACTTGGTTCCTGGAAGAACCTTGGTTAACATATCTGCTGGATTATCAGCAGTTCCAATTTTGTTGGCTTAAATTACACCCTTTTCAACTAAGTCTCTTACAAAATGTAATTTAACATCTACATGTTTGCACCTATCATGGAACATTTGGTGTTTAGTCAAGTGCAGAGCACTTTGGTTATCACAGAAGATAGATACTCTCTTTTGCTTCACATATAGTTCATTTAAAATACCTTTCAACCAGATAGACTCCTTCACAGCTTCTGCCATTGCTACAAACTCAGCTTCAGTGGTTGATAATGCAACTGTGGATTGTTGCATAGCCTTCCAACTAACTGTTGTTCCATATAATTTGAAAATATATCCTGTTGTGGACTTTCTAGTATCTGGATTTCCTGCAAAATCAGCATCAACATACCCTTCAAGAGGATTAGTGGAGTTAGTTTTCTGATAAAAAACCAAACCCAAATTTGAGGTTCCTTGAAGGTATCTGAGCATCCATTTAACAGCTTCCCAATGCATCTTTCCAGGATCAGCCATGAACCTGCTGACCCTACTCATGGCATAAGCTATGTCTGGTCTACTGCACACCATGGAATACATCATACTCCCAACAACATTTGATTAAGGAACACTTAGCATATATTTTCTTTCTTCTTCATCCTTTGGCTTCTCATCTGTTGTGAGTTTGAACTGAGTCCCTAGAGGTGTGATTACTGCTTTGGACTCATGCATGTTGAATCTCTTTAAGACCTTTTTGATGTAGTCAGTTTGATACAAGAATATCCATCCATTTTCTCTATTCCTTTTGATATCCATTCCCAACATTCTTCTTGCATCTCCAAGGTCCTTCATCTCAAACTGAGATTTCAGCTTCTCCTTAAGTGCTTTTATCCTTTCCATGCTCTTACTTGCTATGAGCATATCATCAACATAAAGAAGTAGGTAAGTGTGTACAACCTTGTTATCTTTCTGCAGGTAAACACAGCTATCATAACTGCACCTTTCTAGACCAATGCTTATCATGAAACTATCAAATCTCTTGTACCATTGCCTGGGGCTTTGCTTTAATCCATAGAGAGATCTTCTGAGTAGACACACCTTATGTTCTTCTCCTGGTTTCTTGAATCCTTCCGGCTGATTCATGTAAAGTGTTTCATTCAAGTTCCCATGTAAAAAAGCTGTTTTTACATCCAATTGTTGCAGCTCCATGTTTTCTTGTGCTACCAATGCCAATAGAATCCTTATTGACACATGTTTTACCACTGGGGAAAATATCTCATTGTAATCTATTCCTTCCCTTTGTGTATATCATTTTGCTACCAACCTAGCTTTAAATCTTACTTGCTCCTTGGCTGCTACCTCTATTTTCCTTTTGAATATCCACTTGCAACCAATTAGCTTCTTTCCCTCAGGTTTGTCCACTAACTCCCAGGTGTTATTTTTCTCTAAGGACATGATCTCTTCTTGCATAGCTTGAGCCCACTTATCACTGTCTTTAGATCTCACAGCTGCCTAGTAACTTGCTGGCTCTTCATACTCAATATCCTGAGCAATACACAGAGCATAATCAACTATGTCTGCTTGGCCATATCTGATAGGGGGATTTATTCTCCTCCTTTGTCTATCTCTAGTTAGGTTGTAATTTGACAAATTCTGAGTCCCTCTTTGGTCTTGATCTGCAGTTTGATCATCATTTTGGTCTCCATCTGAATCACTGGACTCTATAATTCTTTCTTCATTATCCATAGTATTACCAGTTTGAAGCTCCACCTGAACTTGAGTGTGTTGGGGGTCTAATTCTTCCTCTTGTTCAGTTGTGGATTCAGATGATTGATTGATGTTCTTGTATCCCATCACCTCTTCCTTAAACACAACATCTCTGCTAATAAAACACTTTGGTGTTCCTGATTCTAAACTCCATAACTTATATCCCTTTACTCTAGTTGGGTATCCAATAAAGATGCACTTAATGGCTCTTGCTTCTAGCTTGTCATTTTTTGTGTGTGCAAATGCTAGACACCCAAAGACTTTAAGAAAAGAATAGTTAGAGGGCTTAGAATACCATACCTCATTTGGAGACTTGAATTTAATGGAAGAGGAAGGGCTTCTATTCACCAAGAATGCAGCTGTTGTTACTGTCTCTCCCCAAAATGATTTTGGCAAGCTTGCATCTAGGAGAAGACATCTCACTCATTCCAGCAGAGTCCTATTCATCCGTTCAGCAACTCCATTTTGTTGGGGTGTTGCTACCACAGTCCTATGCCTTGAGATACCTTTCTCCCTGCAAAAACTTTGAAATTCTTCTGACAAATACTCTAATCCATTGTCAGTTCTTAAATGTTTTAGCCTTTTACCAGTTAAGTTTTCTTGCTGAATTAGCCATTCCTTAAACTTTTCAAAGGCATCTGATTTGTGTTTGAGAACATAAACCCATACCTTCCTTGAATAATCATCTGTGAAGGTGATGAAATACCTACCTCCTCCATGAGTTTCAACCCTTGTAGGTCCCCATATATCAGAGTGTACATAATCAAGAATACTTACAGTGGTGTGAGTAGCTTTTGGAAACTGAGATCTTGATTGCTTTCCCAGAATACATTGCTCACATTTAGGAATTTTCAGTATACTTCCATTTCCTATGAGCTTCTGCTTTGATAGCTCCAAAAGGCCTTTTTCTCCTATATGTCCAAGCCTCTTGTGCCACAGGTTTGCTTGATCTTCTTGAATTACTGGAGCAGCTTTACCAGCAACTATTGACCCTTGCAGAATGTATAGCCCATTTGACTTGATTCCTTTCATGACAAGTGTTCCAGCTTTGGTGACTTGAATCTCACCATTATGTGTTATGAATTCACAACCTGCAGCATTCAGCAATCCAAGAGATATTAGATTTCGTTTGAGTTTAGGGATATACCTTACATTGGTAAGTTTTCTGATTCTTCCATCATGAAGCTTGAGCTTGACACTTCCAATTCCTTTCACTCTACAGGAATGATCATCCCCTAGTAGTACTGATCCTCCATCTTTTAGTTCCAAGTCTTCAAACCAAGATTTGATGGGACACATGTGGAATGAACATCCAGAGTCTAGTACCCACTCATCCTTTATTTCAGAAGTTAGAACACAAAGCATATCAGCACTATCATAGTTTTCTTGTGCCACTGCAGCTTGTTGTGAATTGTTGTTTGCCATTTGTTTCTTCTTTCTTTCTGGACAATTCCTCTTGATATGTCCTGGTTTATGACAGGAAAAACACTTCCTCACTTCTGATCCATCACCCCCTTGTCTTGAATTTGAGTTTTCTGATTTGTTTTGATTTTGGTTCTGATTTCCTTTCTTGAACTTTCTTGCTTTCACGTTCAAACCTTCACCAAGGTTTTGGCCCTTCTTTTCTGATTCATTGCCTAGCACCCTTGATTTTATGGCCATTTGAACTTCTTCCAAGGAGAGAGGAACCATCCTTCCATAAACTAATGCATCTTTGAAAGATTGAAAAGACTTTGGAAGTGAGTTTAAGAGGAGTAGAGCCTTATCCTCATCCTTCTGTTTTTCCTCAATATTTTCAAGATCGTCTACGATCTTATTGAATTCATCAAGTTTCTCAAGAATCTTCTTTTCATCTAATATCTTAAAGGATATCAATCTCTGCTTCAAGAAAAGTCGATTTGCCAGTGACTTTGTTTGGTATAGAGCTTCCAATTTCCTCCATACTTCCAGTGCAGTCTTTTCCTGATAAACTTCTCTTAAAGCTTTCTCTCCTAGGCATAAGATGATCGAGCTCTTTGCCTTTCTACAGATTTTGGATCGTTCTTCAGCTGATAGAGATGAAGATGTCAGTGGTTCATCACTGATCGCATCTTCCCAGCCTTGCTGTATCAAGATCGCTTCCATCTTAGCTTTCCACAACGTGAAATCCCCATCTCCGGTGAATTTCTCCACGTCGAGTTTCATGCCTGACATCTTGATGATCGGTGGTTGGCCGGAACTTCCCACAGACGGCGCCAATTGAAGAATTAAAGCTCAAGATTTAATGCACAAAACTCAAACCAAAACTAACACAGCAAATCCTAAAACCACAGCAAAGTAAACTCAAAACAAAGAACGAAAAAAACGATCAACACTCGCAAGATTTAAGGTGGTTCGGCTCGCCACATCGGCCTACATCCACCATCAAAGGATCGAACTCAATGCACTAAGAAATGTTGCTGAATTTCAGCTTACAAAGAAGAACTCCAAATTAGGGTTCTAACTCTCAAACATAAACTCTAACTCTCTCAGCTCAGAAATTATAACGAATTCTATTGATCTCTACTCACTAAACATGCATATATATAGGAGGATCAAAAACCCTCGATCAGTTGTTGAAACCGCTCAACGAATTGGCAACTAATTCCAGCTCCAGCTTCAAGACCTGAAAACTGTGAAGAAACAGCCTTGGACCGGCAGTTAAGAAATCGGCCGGTTCACCCAGTTTTAACCCGGTTCTCTGCAATCTGAATCCGGTTCTGAGCTCAGCGAATTATTTCCGAGTTGATATGCTACACAAACTTTAAAGTACCTTTGACAGAACGAAGTATGCGCTTAAAATCAAAGAAGTGATAATCTGTAAGAGAGTGCAAGAATTGGCTAACATGATTAACAACATACGAGAGATTCGGCCAGGTTATGGTAAGATGTTGTAGAGCTCCAACTAGAGAACAGAAGAGAATGAGATCACCAAACGGAGAACCAGTGCTAATAAGAGACAACAAGAGGCTGGCTTAGACTCATAAAGTATATCCCGAGTGTCGTGCGCATATTTAGCTTGGCTTAAGAAGAGACCATCAGAGGTGTGAGAGACCTAGGCTAAGGAAATAGTTAAGATGACCCAACTTTTTAATGGTGAATTCTTTATCAACACGAGCAATGAACCGCGGGAGAAAGGTAGAATCATTACCTATGACAATTATATCGTCAACATATAATAATAAATATAGCACAATATGCCCACGATGAAAAAAAAAGAATACAGACGTATCCGCACGCTTGCATTGAAAACCCAAACTGAGTAAGAAATTAATGAACCGAACAAACCACGCCGATGGGCTTGATGAAGACCGTAGAGAGCCTTTTTGAGGCGACATACATGATCAGGGAAATGAGGATGAAGCAGAGGACTTTCTGGTTACCTAAGTGTGACATGGCAACACATGTCAAATTCTTATTGGTTGTCCTTAATTAAAAAATTCAAAAATGAAATTAAAGGTTACGCATCATAATCTCATATCCACATCATTAAATAAATAAATACAAAAATAAGAAAAAAAATTACACATCATTAATCACTTTAAAAAAAAATCCAAAAACTTATATGTCCCCACAACCACCACCACCTCCCCACCGCCGCTGCCATTAGCACCATGAGAGGCATACTTCAATGACACATTATACAGTTGCTTTTTCCGAACTCGGTTGAGAGGTGATTTGATTCGTAACTATTGGTTGATGATGACTGTAGGAAGATTGCTCTAACTTATGCTTGTGATCATCTTCGAACCATGATGCTGCACGTCGGGGAGATGGAACCGTGTGATCTGTACCGATCGAGTCCTCACCTGTTCTAGAAGGCCCATCTCTTTCAGATTCCTTTTCCTGAGAATTTAACGAAACATTGTCCATAGAAATCGGATGCTGAACGGAGACTAAACTAGAGCGAGGAGCTTCAATTGGTTCGGTTGTTTCTGTTGATTTTCTGATCTCAAGAGGTGATTCATGAGGGCTCAAAGCATTTTCTTTGGACTGTAAACCTAATTCATCACCAACATTCATCAGTCTCAGTTCGTCCTGATCTAAATTGCAAACACTCAAAGCATTCTCTGTGGCCTGATCAGTTAATTCAACACTAACAACCATAGGGCTGGGCCTGCCTTCTCTAGATTGGCCTGAGATTTCACAAACCATTTCATTACCATGAGATTCATCGTCATTGGAAGAAACAACTTTGGTAAATGGCACTTCTACTGTTTCCTTGGCATTGTTGACATGGTCCTTCTGACGCAATGGCTGACTATGCAGAGGAACATCGTTGTTTCCCTTCTTATCCACGGCCAAATCCATCGAGTAATTGCCTGGTGTGAAGTGCTTATATGGGGTCCTGATCCTCAGTGACTGTGGAAATAGTTTGAAGTGACGGTTCCAGGCCTTTCTTATATCATGTGTGGTCCCACAATGATCGACAAACTGAAACCATTATAAAAATGATAGGCATCAATGTAGCATCAAGAGAATGGAAACCATGTCTATCCCATAAACACAGAAAATGAAAACATCAACTTAACGAAAGAAGCAAGAATAATCATCTAGTGAGGTTAATTTTTATATCATTATGATGATATGGCATGATTATGGAAAGTCCAACCTCTAAAAACAAACGTGATATGTTCTCTCGATCTTTGGCATTCAAACCTTCGTATTCATCTAATCCAGGTGAGATGGCATCAGCAATGACCGAATCAATGATAGTCACATGCCTTGCTCCTTCATGAGTCATTGCAAATTTTACCAATTCCTGCATAAGTAGCTATTATCAATTGTTGACAAACATACCTAGAATCAGCAAAGAAGAGATAAAAGAGCCCACTGTGTCTCTACATAAAATAAAATTAAAAAAAAAAACTACGCTGCAATCTTCCCAAAGCTATGCATATTGAACAAGATCGGATTTTTCTATTGAATGAATGGAGTGGAAGGTGTGTTCAAAAATGTTGTGGTAGTCTTTTATATCTGATAAACAATTATAAAATGAAACATACCATCATACCTCTATAAGGAATCTGCAACGAGGCACCTCTCGTATACCTCCAATTAGTATATCTCTAGCAGCAAATGCATTACCTGTCATCTACCAACCAGTTAGGTGTAGTTAGAGAAGATATCCTAAGGAACCCATAACAATCAATATTTTATGCACGACAACTATAGAAACCAAACAAAGATTTTAGTGGACGAGCAATATCCCAAAAAATGGTGAGGATCTCCTGTATCTCAAGATCCCATATAGTTCAAACTATAATTCTTGCATATTATAAATTTTAAAACTACGTCATTTTCTTCAATATTTGAGACAGAACATGTTTATGTCCAAATTCCTACAACATTCCCCACTAGAGAGTATTATTGTATCCCTTCTCCAGTTAGCACTAACATAACATTATTACATGAAACCAAAAAATTGTTTTAACATAGCACGACCATATCTTATCTTAAAACTGTATACCCTCTTTTGGTTTGTGCTTATGTCTTCAATTTGACTTTCTTCAAAGGGAGAACTCACACAAAATCACCAAGTATTTCCAACAATAACTGGTACTCTTTCAGCCAATCATTTTCTGAATTAAGAATCCACATTAGCAGTATTTTAGATGCGTAAAAAAACTAATGTTTCAACCATGCAGTTCATAAACCACAGATTCCGTTGGACTTTTGAACTCAAATGTCAGAAATCTTCATCATAAAATTAAGGGTAATGTTAAGTCTTGTCCAACCCGACAGTGTAGAAGCGACGCTATCGAGCAGTAAAAACAATGCTACTAACTTTTACATGCATAAAGTGATCAAATCCCTAAAAATGCTCCAGCACAGATAAGCTTCCATGTATAAGTATTAATATAGACAGAGATGTGTGGTTTTGATACAGCACAGTTGGATTTACTCAAGTATCATACCAAGAAGGTAAACTTGGCCATGTGAGAATACAGACAGGGAAGAAGATGTAGATTTTGTTTCTCCCTTGCTCTTTTAAGTGCTTTCTCATATGTAGCAGAAGCTACTACAAAATCTCCCTGAAATTGCAAATAATACCTTAAAAAGTTCCTCAATTAAGATCTGCAAAATATGAAACAACACAAGACATACCAAACGCCTTTCCAGGTTAGCTTGTATTGCAACATTTTCAATGAAGCTCGAATCAGTTTTTGTATCACACGCAACCAATGCAGCATGAGCACCATCAATATCTCCTATGCGCTCCTTAAACCTGGCATCAAATAAATGAATTTCTGGAACATTCTGCAACATATTAACAAAGCAGAAGTCAAATTTTCCAAAACAATGAAATAACAAGTTAAATAAATAAATGCCTCTTCCTTTAGAATACAACATTCAAAGTGGAAGAAAATGAAGGTAGAGCAAATCAGAAACTGGCAAGAGCTGCATTTTTACTTCATAGAAATATATATAGTCATTCACACATGTGTAACACAATAAAAAGCATCACATTTAATTCATAAAGTTGGATACAGCAAAAGCCAGTTAACACAGACATTTAATACATGGCTTGATCCAGCTTACAACTATCAATACAACTATCTAGTTTGCCCAAACCCTTTTGGGCAACTAAACATCCATTAGACGTGCATAAAATAGTGTAGCTCTATCCAGAAATCAAGCAACTTCAACACAAATAAGACAAAATTGCACCTTTAAAAATATTTTAGTCGCCCGGGCTAGGGAAGAAATAGCCAGCTCATGCCCTCCTTTAGATTCCAGGAACTCCACATAACGCATCCGGAATTCAGGGTAATTGGCACAAGAAATCAAGCATCTCTCATATAGTTTCATGGCCTGTATATGAATAGATAGTTGAATATAGTATGACAAAAAAAAAAACCAGATGAAAGAATGATATCTGAAAAAAACTTACCGAGTCCAAATTGTCTTCCTTCTCAACGAAATCAAGATAGAGATGCCAATTATTTAATTGATCATCATCAAGAGGTGTTACATCAAAATATTGCCTTTGAATTTTTGTCTCAAAGCGTTTTATTTTCTCTTCCATCTGGCATGCTTTGTGATAGATTTCTTCACCAGTAGATCTATATTTATCCAGTGCTTTGCACTTGAGGGATATATCAGAAGAATCTAGCATATCCTTGATCACAAGAGATATTTCATCCTTAGATAAGTCTATTGCAGTACAATTAACAGATGCATGCTCTTCAGTGCTGTTATTCTTGTCATATTCCATCTCCTCTTCCAGATTCGCAACAAACTGCTTAAAGCTGGAGTTAACAGATCCAAAACATGTTTATAGCATCAAAGGAAAAAATGACAAAGAAAATCTTAGCATAGAGTTGGGATCACCATAATGCCAGGGCATAGACAGCAGGAAATAGAATTTTGCATAAAATACATAATAAGCACAGTAAAATTTTCTGACATCCCCGTCCTGAGCAATTTTCACAATCGTGTGTGTTTGATAGGTTCAACCATCAAAGATATGGCGATTGAGGAATTGTCATTGATACACTTTGGTTGGTGTAGGGGTGTAGAAAATCCTTGCTCACAATGCCTACCACCCAAAGCTAGTCCATCATTTGATAACAAACACTGATTGAATGCATTAGTTAGTGGCGAGTTTGAGAATTTTCTTGAAGAGAAGAAGATATGCTTTGAGCTTTCCTTGCAAAAATTGAGGAAAACAAGAATTGTGTTGGACAAAACTGTGCGGGCTAGAACAAAGCAGTCTTGCAAGAACTGATTAAAAACTCAATTTAGTCACACTAAAATGGCTGGCCATGCAAGGGAGAGAGGAGAGGAGAAAAATCCTTCTTGTCTCTCTTTGCCCTTTGTCTCCCAGTTTCTAGCATATCTAGTCCTAAGTATGCATTTATTTTCTGATAAGACTCAGTAAGAGTCTATAATGCGAATGGAACAGATATATAGACTACATGATATGTACCAATAAATGAACTCAAATTCAAAAAGTGCAAGATTTGTACAATGAAATGCTAAGGTAATCATGTATGTCGGAATAGGCTTAGTGGGACTTCAAAAGTTTTTGAGATAAGTCAGCATACTTATCAAAATAAAAGTGCAGCTTCTTCGTAGGAAACCTCAGCACTTGGATATAACTCTGGGCCAGAAAACTCCATCCCTCCTGATTGAACTCAAATCTCAAGTACTTGTCCCATAGGACATGACAAAAGTAATTTTTTCCAACAAATGAAATGGCTCTCCCAAATAATCTGCCCATATAAACAAAAGAATGAGAATTATTAGTAGATTTCTAGGATACGATCCCAGTATTTCAATCATCTGCAGCGCCAAACCAGTGTTGCACAAGAGCTTCAGAGATACTAAAAAGTTATTTGCTTAAGCTAAAAGTTCAAATCTTGGTTATATTGATTAGCTTTAAGTGTTTTGATATCCATCGATAAAGTTCAGACAAGAACATATGGAAAAACTGTAACATGCTGTTAAAACCCATAATATACATAGGTTTAACAGTTATTTCCTGTTTCATGCCTTCTCTGCCCTACCAGTCATCCCTCACCTCATTCCTAGACCATAGAAATAAGCATGCCAAATGCATACTCTAAGCTTCTATAACCATTATA
Source organism: Scutellaria galericulata (assembly GCA_946896805.1). Lineage (NCBI taxonomy): Eukaryota > Viridiplantae > Streptophyta > Magnoliopsida > Lamiales > Lamiaceae > Scutellaria > Scutellaria galericulata. Next base: position 1,490,143 of record OX335785.1, read on the forward strand.
GGCTCAACCCTAGACTCATATTTTTCAAGTAATTCCCAGCATAAAAACCTTAGTTCATACAAATGCTTTGAAAATGAGTATTGGAATATGTTTGGAGACATCCTATAGTGAATATAGGAATAAAATGAACTCATTGAAGTTCTTCCCAGATGCCAGTAACACATATATGACTTCAGAAAACAGAATCAGGTCCTAGCATAAACCTGCCCAACTAAATGACTTTATTATAAATAACTGCAGTTCACAAAGCTCAAAGCAGAAGTCCAATTCATCAGTCAGTGGGACTCCTTAAAAAAAAAAAAAATTCACAATAGAGCTTCATGATAAAATCTCATTTGTCCAATGAAAACATTTAAAATGGATTAACTTCATTAATAGTACCGGCGAACATCCTTGGGGTCTCCAAAACAGGCGGCAGCAGATGTAAAATATTTAACCCAAAAACCGACTGAAAACATAGCCACTTCTGCTCCTCGTTCGTAAATATTGAGAGCTTCTTCAGAGTTGCATAATTTCCCCTTCTGATATGCATATTTCTCCAAATGCCAATGACACAATGGAAACATTGACAAAAAGGAGTCATATAGATAGAGTATCTATATCCTCCTGCAATTCAAAATCATAGTTAGATTGAAGGTCATAGATAATCTTACGGAGATGGTATTCATATTTTCCTGCATTCAAGACAATGTAATTGGAGCACACAGATAAATCACCAACCAGAACAAGATGTACATGTATAGTCTAATTGCATCTGTAATGGTGATCTATCCTTGTCCTATACATGGAACTTTAGCAATGTACATGATAACAAACTTATGGCCAAACTTATCTGCCGACTTCTTGGAGGCAGATGGTGGAATTTTCATTGGGCACCATCTAACAAACTCAGCAGGAAGTGAATATTATGAACTTAAAGCTCACAAGTCTACATCTATTCTATCATCTGCTTTAGTACTCGTTTGACCATGGGACAAGACCATGATCCTTTACAAGAGTGTTGACATTTTTTTCTAAGAAACATCAAAATCTTACTCACTACCTTGTTCGGTTAATTCTCAGAAAACATAATTGTTTTATCTTCACTACAGTTTAATAAAGGAGTTTTTAAGGATGAATGCAGTGACTAGCACACTTCATGAAAATCATTACAAGAGTAATCATAGATATATATAGACTTACTGGAGTTGTCGTTTCAATTTCTAAAATCAATGATCTCCAATAACTGTAGTCATGTGAGCTACCAGAAATCAATTTTCTAAGCCTCTGAGAAAGACTGGCAGCTGCAGAAATACAAGCAGTTACGTACATATCAGAATCCCAATCGCTTGATTGAATACAACTGAGAAAATTAATTAATTCAGTTTCTTTCAAGAAAGGTTCCTTGGTCAATCCATAATTGCAGATGACTAAGCAGTGATGAGACTATAACAAGCATCCTTTGCAGCACAGAAGTAAACCATTATTGGAAACTGCAGAATCCACATCAAATGCCCATATTTTGGCCCATAAAATTACAACAGTAAATGCATACATGACCTCAAATAAATAGAGATCAACCGATAAAATCAACAAACATGAAAAATTAGAAGTAACTGAAACAATAACAAAAACAAAACAAAAAAAACAAAATTCATAATTACGCCCAATTATACCACCTAGTGATCAAACACCATGAGAAACACACATTTTCCCAGTACAATCAATTCCAACTAATCTACAATGAGCATAACTCAGAAAAAAGCAATTAAGATAAATGAAATAATCAAGTTTCTAAGTTCAACGGAGTTGAACATTTACTCGCATTACCGGAATTGGAATTCTGCGCCGCCATTGATGGAGCTTGAAGTCCCACCCCTTCCCTCCAACTAGGGTTTCCGTATTAGGAGTGTTTTACACTATATTCATGCATTCACCATTGATTTTACGTCCATTTCCTCTCTTCCTTTCTCAATGAATCAACAATTCTTGAACTCGGTTTTCTGGTGTATAACGTTCTACTGAAATTGTGTGTGAAATTGCCGAATTTACCCCTTAGCAAACGGCCCGCTATCCACACCCCCAACAAACTTCTACACAAACCCCACAAAAATAAATAGAAATAAAATTATTTAGACAAAGATAATTATATTCTTACTAATAATTAAAAAGACAACAATCAATATTTAATGTAAATCACTAAATACACCCTCAATACTAAATCACTAAACACACCCCATTTGATACATCCATATACATTACACATCTTCTGCTTCTTTCCCATTATTTTTATCCTTCAAATCCATTAACACTCAACAAACATACCTAAAAACCTTAATTCATTCCTCAAGTTACTCAAAAAACATCATGATCAAGAAAGAACACATGAGATGGACAATGTAAGTTGTTAAGTTGTCTTTTATCGATTGATTTTTTGTATGTTTTGTTCAAAAATAGTTCTACGAAAATCGCAATCGACCATTACAGACCGAATTGATTGAAGTACATTCAACTTGGAATGGCCGAACAAAATGAAGTGTGTTCGGCCACCATTGACCGAACAGAATATAGTATGTTCGACTTGCAGTGGACGAACAAAATATTTTGGATTCGGTGAATGTTGGTCGAACAATAGGTTTTTTTTAATTGTTTTGTTTTTTATCAATGTATTTACTTGAATCTCAAATGAGCATTATCAACGTACCGGATGAATTGAACGTTATCAATCCGATGTATGAACAGATAGATTTTTCGAAAGAATTTAGAACGAATGAAGTATTTGATAATCGTGAAGTGTTGGCCAATTGGGCAACTAGGGTTGGAATTTGTCTTAACATGGTTGTGTTGGTTAGATGATCAGATAGTAGAGATAGTGGAAGGCGAGCTCGGGTATTTTTGGGTTGTGAGCGTGATGGTAAGACAAAAGTTACAGTAGACACGTCTGCGGATATTGAAAAGAAGACGGTAAAAGAACGACTCACTGGCACTAAGAAGTGTGAGTGTCCTTTTATGTTGAAAGGAATACAAATGAAAAAGACTGGACAATGGTGCTTATTGGTTGTATGTGGATCGCATAATCACCCAATGGGGTTGAATTTGGTCGGACACGCATTTACAGCTCGACTAACATCTGTTGAAGATCAACTTGTACGTGACTTGTCCATGAACAATACAAAACCAAAAGACATATTGAGCACGGTTAAACTTTCTTTTCACGAAAATGAGTCGACATTAAAGACAATTTACAATGCTCGTCAAAAGCATAGAGTTGTCGAGCATGGAGGCCGTACTCAAATGCAAATTTTGTTGGGAAAATTGGAAATGGAGAACTACTACTACTTGGCAAGGAGATGTGGGCAAACAAATAGTGTTACTGATCTTTTTTATGCTCATCCAACATCTATTGAGTTGTTATGTGCATTTCCAAATATGCTATTGATGAATTGTACCTATAAAACTAATAGGTATAGGATGTCACTTTTGGAAGTAGTTGATGTCACTTCTACAAATGTAATTTTCTCAGTTGCGTTTGTGTATATGTCCCACGAGCACAAGAACAACTATAGATGGGCGCTCAGTACATTGAAATGATTAATAAACGACAGAAGCTTGCCAAAGGTGATTGTAACCGATCACGAGCTTTCACTAATGAATGTTATAATTGTTACATTCCCCAACTCCACGTCGTTGCTATATCGGTGGCATATCAATAAAAATTTCTTAGGCAATTGCAAGATGATTTTCAGTAGAAATGAGAAGTGGGAACAGTTCGATCATTCTTGGAATATGTTAATATTAGTTGAGGATGAACATAGGTTCAATGAGTTACTTAGGAGACTTCAAACTGACTATAGAGATTATCCTAGGACTGTACTTATGTCATGAAGAATTGGATCGAGCCGTATAATTATAAAGAGAAGTTTATCTTGTGTTAGACTGACAATATCATGCATTTTGATAACACGATTACTAACAGGTATGCTCTTACATTAATATATAAACTACAATTATAGTTGTTTTCTATTAGAAGTTATTTAACATAAGTATTTGTGTCCTCACAGGGCTGAGAGTGCACATGCCAAACTCAAAAAACAATTGGGCTCAAGTCAATCAAATTTTGAGATATCATAGGAAAGAATGCATTACCTACTCATCACGTCACATACACATGTGAATGCCTCTTTTGAACAAAGTATTAATGTGGCACCACATCGTTATGTAAGAACATTCGAGGATTAGTGTCACATATGTCCTTGGTAAGATGTTTGACGAGATAGTGGCATGGATAGTTGCGGTGTAAATTCTTTAATTTGTGGTTGTGTGTTGATGAGGACATGTGGTTTGTCTTGTGCACACGAACTATTCGAGTTGATACAAGATTGTCAAGTTGTCTAACTTGAGATAATTGATCAATTTTGGAGAAAGTTGGATTGTGAACCATCAAAGTGTGAAGGCTTTATCAACATTGATGTTGGAAACCGTTGGGTGGAAACAGTCATGATATTAATGACATGTGTGGATCCACCTCAGAGTCTAAAAAATTATTGCTTAAAAGATTTCACGAGATATCCATACCTTCAACAAGTTCGCTTCAAGAACCCCAAATGGTAACATGTCCTCGTGGTAGGTCTAGTAAAACAAAATTACGGAATTCAACATCGACAAAATGTAACCCTAGTAAGTTTGAATACGTGAAATCTTTTCACGACAGTTATTCGTCACCTGTCGAGAAAAATACTTACGTAGGTGAATCCGCTAAGGCTGTACCAATAATCACAACATTGAAGAGAAAAATTCAACCAATAAGGCGGCGTTTTGTTCGCAAGGCTGGTGATGAAGTATTCATAAGTCAACTTCCTTCTATTATGCAAAAACATGTGTTAAGTAAAAAAAATCCATTGGGAGATGGGTATTGTGGTTTCCGATGCATAGCTCACGGACTAGGATTGAGAGAGAATTCATGGGCACAAGTTTGTAGTGATCTCATCAATGAGATCAACAACTTTGAATGGTTGTACAAGAATATCATTGGTATGCATGATCGGATTGAACAGATAACCGTCAACTTGACTTACTTCGAAAAATCTATTTACCAAATCAATTTTTTGTGGGCATTCCCCGAAATGACATATTAGGCAGCAAATGCTTACAACATGCCCATCGTCCACCTCTCTTCAAGCATGCGTGTTACGGTTCTACCTATAAGGACACAAATACTAACAAAGCCTCGACTTGTATGCATGACCCTGGTTGGTAACGATCATTATGTTTTGGTAATTTGGATATGTTATTTTATGGTAATACTTGATGATGCATTATTACAATGGAGTGATAGATGACATTATGTTACTTGTTTGTAGGTAAAATTGGATGAAGACGCACAGTTACCACCCATTATTGATTGATGGTTTGAAACTCATCTACCATGTGCAAACAGTTGATTTGAATTTTATAAAAGATGAATCATGAAGTATGCTCTTCAAAGTCGTAGTGAAAGCTCATATGTGGGTATTACATCAATTGACATAGATGATGATTAGGTTTTTATGGACAACAAATGTTGGGACAAATGAAACATCATTTTATTGTTTTTATGTAATGTTGAACGTATGACTTAGATTATTGTCATTTCTTATTCCTTTAATTCTATGTAATCCTGTCATTAAGTCAACTTCCTTGTGGTTATATATCAATTTCACATATGTAGGATTTTAACAAATGATGTTCTCTTAGAGTGACAACTCTTATAACGATCAATTGAGGCTCATTTTGTCATTGTTCGGTCACGTATAACCGAACATGTGTTCAATGTTCGACCACACGTCGAACTCATCAGAAATTGTATAGTGCATTTTAGCTACTGTTTAGCCCAAATTAGCCGAACACTTTGAAGTATGTTCGGCGAGTTCGGCTAATTTGGGCTGAACAGTAGCCAAAATACAATGTGTCGGTGTTCATTTTTACTTCAAGTAACTACTCACGAACAGGCTCATTTACTAGTTTTACTACAATGTGTCGAACAACCAAAATGTAATGTGTCGGTGTTCGTTTCATATAGGATGTTCGAGTAACTACTCAAGAACAGGCTCATTTACAAGTCAAATTTACTTCAAGATAAGATAAAACTAAGATAACTAAAACTGAATAAAAATGAATCAAACTAAAATCAAAGTTAGGCAAATATTTGAAATACATAAGCAGTCAATGTTGCCCGTCTTCGACCCAAACTATCATCTTCGACCCTAACGAGATCTACTAGATGATGCCCGTCTAGATGACTCAGGTGAATCATCGTTCTCAATTAATCTTCAATGCACAATAAGCTCCTATTAAAGTTGGGACCACGATTGATGTATCAAGTTCATCCTGGTCTACAAGCCACTAATGATACGCCGACTCCAAATAACCTAATGCATTTCCAATCATATCCTATGGTTGCGGCCCCCGAGGTCGAGTAGGTCGAGTAAAATGAACATGATGCTCGAACACGTTCCCTGGGTTCTGGATTATAGGATGTGAGACGATGTGGAACCACTCCATATAGTCCTCCGAGCACTCCCAATCCAGACAGACACGTCTCCCACGACATGCTGGAGAGAGTACATGGTTCCTCCAAACTCGAAATTAAACTCCGAGAGCATCTCACGTAACCTTGTACTTGGCGCCCGTGTTGGACCTGAAACGCTTACCGCTACACCAAAAGGATATCTTGTGGGCATAAATCGCAACTTTAATTCCTTATACTTGTGTAGCTTTGTGCTCACAGATTCGAACCTGGCAGAGCTGCGCCTCGCGCCTATTTAAGCTCAGACCCAACATAGGATGCTGGGCAAATTCCCAACACCCCGTCGAGTGATCATTGGAATGAGTGGCTCACCGGGACCCTTTGAACAAACCCAAATTGTCGAAGCACATGATCTGGATGATACGACTCCACTATCTCGAAGGCTCGTATGCACCCTTGATAGAAAGTAACTTCATCCAATGGATAGTGATCCCGAATGTCACTATAAGGTGTCTAATTAACCTATGTATAAAAAAATTATCATAATGGTTATTCGTAAGTATACAAAAAGATCTTAATTTCAAACAATTAACTACTCACGTTGGTAGGCGACATTGTGTCCAATATTTCTCGAATAGTCAACAACCGATCAATAGTTCCACTGTCGTGGATCGTTGAATCCATTTTCTTGCCAGGTGCTCATCCCATCGATAATTCACATTGTGTGTTGGCTTGAAAACTGGAAAATACTTGTATATCGAAATCTAACACAATTGAGGGGGAAAATAGTTAAATACATGTAAGAAGTTGGTATATACATCTAAGAAGGAAAATATGCCAGAAGTTCGTAGATATTGTACCTTAAGTAGTGTCAAATAACCACTCATTTGTCTCACCCCACTTCGAGAGGCGAGTCCGAGCTGTCCATTCTTTCGAAGAGGTTTGTCGACGCCATTGAGGTTGGAAATCGACCCAAATTTGATTAATTGAAAATCAAAAACTCTAAGTACATGCGTCCATAATATCACATGTTGATTATCCGTAATTTCTAACGGTAAAATTAGGACCTACCTTATTTATTAACCCTAAGGTGGATCCAATCTCTAACTGTAAAATTAGGACTTACCTTATTTATTAAACCCTAAATAAATCATTATTGGTCTTTAAATTGCCGCTCATCATTTTTCTTCCCTTTTCTCTCTATATATTCATTCCTTTTTCCAACTCCACTCTCATATTCACACTTGACTGCTTTTTTATACACAATCAATTTGGATTTCAATCTCTTGTCTGAAACGGCATCAGGTACTTTGTCCTTTCTTTTCTTGATTTCTTGAACGCAAAGTGTTTGTTATATTGTCTTCTAACTATCCTCTGTTTTCTTGACCAACTTTTACTCTTTTTTCAATTAATTTTCTTTCTTTTTTCATCCTAAGCCCTTTGGCTCTTTGTAATAAATTCGGTTCTTGAAATTTTCTTGGAGTATTTTGTTCTTGAAATTTTCTTGGTGTATTTTGGTTCATGCAATTTTCTTGGAGTATCTTCGGTTCCTGCAATTTTTTTTGGAGTATCCTTGGTTCTTGACATTTTCTTGAAAATAGTTCCTAACATCAGAATTTATGAGAAATCACTGATGATATTATGGCATTCAAATGTTATATTAGCATCTGCATCTACTTTGCTCGTATTCACTAATATAATCGTTGTCCTGCTACTTGGAAATTGTTTAATGGGCATATTGTATCATCTAACTGAATGATTTCTTATTTTCCTTCATGAGCCGCCTTACTTGGTTAATTCTGACAACAAATTATGTATTTGACAGGGAACTAATATCTAAAGAATGGAAAGATTTGTTCTGGGACATTGTTGAATCATAGGTTCACTCAGTGAACGTAGATTCTGATTCAAATATGGGAAAAATCCTAATGATGCGTAAGTCTTTACCCTATGTAATTTCCATCTACTTTCTCTAGGAAAGAAAAAAGATTATAGATATGGTTTTTTTGTACATGCATAAACTGTTGGTTCAAGTTTCACAACCATAATGATGCCTTTTTTTTTTCCTTCCACCAGAAAGGATAGTGCATTTCAGCAGCCTGAGATCTTCGAATTTGATCATGTTCATCCAAGTTCAATTTCACTGCCACTCTTTATGGGACTGAATGCTCTAAGGAATTTCATATAGCCTTAGTTAGAGGCTGCCAGAAAGGTGCAAATACTTGAAAAATCTATTTAATAATTTGTTATCTTTTATTTAAGGTAGACATGTACTTCATAGTTTTCTGGAATGCGATTCTTCTTTGGTGTAACTGAAATATAAGATAGTGATGGACGGACCTTGTATTACATGATGAATGGTTTTTAATTTGCATGTTTTTCAAGTGTGAGAGAGAGTTGTATATTTTTAAAAATGTAGTGCAACACTGGCATGCTGCATGAAATAGGCCATGATATCAACAAGTAGCATGTGAATTGTTTTCATAAAAGCATTAGAAATGCATATTCAGATTTTTGTTAGAACAAGTATCATATCTATTGATATGTCTTTGGAACCATGAGATGACTGCATGATTTATATTATTGTTTCTGTTGGTGTTCATTTTCACCTTAAGTGTTCATTTTTTGCTTTTTTGGTTTAAAAATCAGTTGATTGTCTTTGCAATTAAATTTGATTTCATATTTTGCGAATATCATTCTGTTCTATCTTATGTTTCTTTTAGCCAAGTGGCAAGGTTCTTGCTGTTTCTGTTATTGTTCTGCAATGCTTTGCAATGTGTCTCATTTGTACTTTGGAGTTTGCTTTGACTTTCTGTTTACTGAACTTGATGAACAGGAAATCATAGAGGCATTGTTGTGTGTGTTTTGACCAGCTTCTCATTTTTAGTCCAAAAATTTGATTGTTCTTCATCACTTCAAACAGTTTGAATTGTTCTTGTTGTTTGTTTAACATGAAACTGTTGTTAGAGGTTGGTTTTCAATTAGATGATTCCATTATCTGTGCCAGAGTGTGGAGGAACTTATTAACATATTTGTTCTGTTTTTTTTAATTGGGTGCCATGTGTTAGTTGAGATTCTTGTTCTGAAGATACTGATTGGTTATTGTGAAATATCTACCTGTTTGAATTCTTTTACAAGGTTTTCTTTTATATGGCATCGACATTGGACCTCATTTCCTTCATTTTTTGATCCGTCTGAACTCATCTGCTGTTAATAACCTAACTATAACATTAGTTCTTATTGTGTTGTTAGTTGTTTGATTCCATATTCCACGATTATGGATATATTGAGTGGTTGCTATGATAGCATCTTGATATTTAGTGAAAAAGTGTTATGATGGTTGTGTGTTATGAGAAGTTATTGGCGTCACTTTGTTATGCATCTCTTATTTGTTATACGAGTGCTCGACTCTTTGTACTAGAATGGGTAATTCAATTGTGTTTTGAGTTATGCATTTATGCCATATGTTAGCATGGGAATGTAATTTTTTGAATTATGCTTTTTGATTTGGAAATTTGTATGCTTCATAAATGTATTTGACTAATTCACACAATATTTTCTTGTTTTCATTTTCTGACATTTTAGTCTTTATTAGGTTGAAAATGTCGATATAATAATCTTATTGTAGTAAAATGATCTATTTCATGAATTATGTAGGTGCAATTTATATGTGATTGATCGAGTTTTTAACACTATCTAAGAGATGGAAAATAACTTTAAGATAAATAAAACACTCGTTTGGAAAACATTGGGGTAACCATTTTGTCACTATTGCTTAATATGAATTTGTGTTTCTCATGTCATATTGTGAAATATTGGGTTGAAGATTTCATGATATGAAACCTACTTTTTGGTGCATTAAGAGCTCTGGACTTGATCGTGTTTGTTATTACGATGTTGTTATGATATGTCCTCATCATTTTATGATTGTGAAATAATGTTTTTTGCATCATAATATGATATTTAGCTAGATAACTAATTGAATATATCCAATGCACTGATAATACTAAAATTGTGGCATTGATTTCTTTTAATTTTTGGTTGTAGTGCATAATTGTTGGGTTGACAGTTTCGTTGGTAAATATGCGTATTCTACCCGTTCATTTACACATTGTTTTTAAATGATGGGTATAAATAGTTTTAAATGAGTTTTGGGAGAGGAAAAAATCTCATTAGGATTTGGGTTCTTACATTCGTACCTGATATCCGTACCCGTTTATATTATATCCTATTTGTAGAAATTTGAGATTTATGCGGTTTCTTTTTTTTTTAGCTTATTACTAGATGTTCCAACACTATATTCATGATTAGTATTTTTAATAGTGAATTATTTGGTATTTTATTATGTATTTTAAAGGATTCTTGATTGTATAATTATTTGAATTTTTAAAGATGGGTCAACTATCTAACACAGGTATGAAAGATAATCTTATCAATATAAAAGATGGGTCAAATTAAGATTTTTAACTCTAAATTCGTTAACACTTCTTTATCAATCATTATTTCATTCTCTTTCAATACATGATATTTCTTTATCAGTTATCATTTCATTATTTTCTGGTAGATGATGTTGATGTGTCAACCGAAAAATTAAAATTAGAGTGTTGGTGTTGATTGGTCAATTGAAAAATTAAAACTAGAGTGTAAACCTTCATTGTCATTAGCTAAATTGCCATCCATTGTTCACTTTAATTACATTTAGATACATTTAAACAATGTCTAGTATTTACCTTGTGCGTTGCACAGTTTTATAAATAATATATAATATTTTTAATCGTTTTATAACATAATGTAATGGTACACTATCTTAACATATTTTGTTTGTTAATTTTGATCTCATACTCGGTGGGCAAGATTTAATGTGCCCATGGCTTATGTGGCATGGCACATCATTTGTGGATTCAATACTTTATTTTGTTTATTTTTTTTCCATTTAATCTCATTATTTTCATCTATTTCTTTTCCACCTCTCTCAATTACAATAATTGATTCATATCTTTACCAAATCATTATATTAAAATATAAACCTAGATACTATATGAATAATTCAACACATATAAGAGTGAAAAAGTATAATCTGAATTAAAAATATCTTTTTTCATATTAATTGTGTTCAGCGAACTATCAACATAAACATATATATTTGGAAGAATTATCTATATAAACATGCGTATTGAATAACAAAACAAATGTGACAAAATTTTATATCAACATAAACACATGTATTTGAATGTATAAATTGGAAATTATAACAAATTGTGTGAACTAAAATAAGAATTGAAACTCAAATTGTATCATTGTCATCACCTTATATATCGATCAACATATATACCATCGTCAGAAAATTCTGGATAATATGGTTCATCTAGTTGGGACCTTTTTATTAGTAATTAGACATTCATGTAAGTTTAAAAATTTATAAATATAAAAAAAAAAATTAATCATTATACGTAGAATGCAATTTCTATTTCAGTTCACAACAAATTCTTCATTTTATCCTAAGAGCTGCAGGTTAATTTATTACATTAAAATCACATGAAACATAAATCAATCAACAGACATTCATAACATACATGAGAAACAAAAGACTTGCTAGAAGGACCGAGAAGAGGTGATTATAGTGATCCAATTCGAGTTCCAATTTCTATCTCAGTTGATACTTTTAATTCATATTTCAGTTCAAACAAATAACCATATTTCAGTTCATAACGTATATATTGGGTGATACAGTGCTACAATTTGAGTTCCAATTCCTATTTTAGTTCACACAAAGAAGTAGCTGTTAGAATTATCGGCGTAATATCTAGGGATTATATCTTAAACTATCAATTTTCTTCATCCATCCCAAATTTAATATCGGTTTAATATCTAGGGATTATATTTTAAATTGTCAAATTTCTTTGTCCATCCCAAATTTTACTTTTTTCACTTTTGTATGTGTTGAATCATTTACATAATATCTAGGTTTATATCTTAATATAATGATTTGGTAGAGATATGAAACAATTATTGTAATTGAGAGGGATGAAAGAGAAATGGATGAAAATAATGAGGTTGAAGGGAAAAAAAATAAACAAAATAAAGTATGGAGCCCATGAATGATGCGGCATGCCGCATAAATGATGGGCACATTAAATCTTGCCCACCTATGAATAGGAGATCAAAATTGTTGAACGAATTCGATTCGGGGTCCGATGAATTTATCCTAATGGAAAATAAGTGATTTTAGCTCGTCACCCATTTTAAAACAAAAAAAGATGAAAAATTCGTGCAAGAGACAATTTTGATGAAAAACACCACTTCATGCAGTTCATACCAGCAAGAATCAATCAAACATTACTTATAAGTACTTCTAAAAGATTTACAACTTTGTTAAGTTAATCTGTTCTTCTTATCAACATGGGAGAAATCCAAGAGACAGTGATCAGATCCACAGGTAATTAATCCATAAAAACATGTTTTGATCATTCATTCATTCCATATTATTAACTTTTTTCTCCAATCTTGATTTCAACAGCTAATGAAGAAGCCCACGAAGAACGAATGGCGGTCCACCATAAGGTGTTGTGGGCCAGAATGATCGTCTACACGCTATTCGTCCTCGTAGGCCAATCCACTGCCACTCTTCTTGGAAGACTACTTCAATGGAGGTGGAAAGACCATCTTGTTTGTAGGCCTTTTGCAAACCATTGGATTCCGAATTCTCATCCCTTTTGCTCTCTACTTGTCAAGAAACGACACTGAAAAACGAGCAAACCATCAGCCTTCTAATCTGACCAGAGTGTGGTATGTGGTGATCGTTGCAAAGTAACTTTGGAGACTTATATATCCCAGTTTCACATCTGGCTGAGGTGTGTGCTCATTTTTGTATTTTAACATCTCTATGTCTGGTGCTTAATTGCTCTGAGTCATCAACTCTCAGCTATGTTAGTAAAGATATTACATTTTAAAACGATATCTGCTTCTTCTGTATGCCAACTTAATTGCTTTTTTCACATGAAAGCTTTTTATGGCAACACCTTTTTACCATCTAACTAACCGTCTGCAAAATAAAGAAACAATGAAGTCAGCAATAACATACGGTTTTTCCTTTATGTTTAGGCTTTCCAACCCCTTCCCTCCAACAATTCCTCCTCACACTCTATTCAACATATCTCATAGACCACTGAAGATAGGCTTGATTTCAAATATAAAATATTTTTTAAATTTAATATCAATTGTCTATTATTATCTGGTATTTTTACCAACATAACCAATAAGTACAATTTGAGAGTTCAGGTAATTCAAAATCTGTATCGAGAGATCTAATTGGTTTGTTGAACCTCTTGTCGGTCTTTCAAATGCCAGTTATATTAAGTGTAGATTCGTCTTCAACTTTTCATGTGTTATTCATGTATTACTGTCAAAACTATATAATTTAGCAAATAAAGTAGTACATAAACGAATCGAGAAACAGTGGAATAAAAGGATCATGTTGGGGCTTTTGAATAATTTTTGAACCCCCACAATTCCAATCACCCTAACATGTGGCACTTCATCTTGTAGCAAAAGGCCAAATAAGACAATCTTCCAAATCCAATCTAACAAGAGGGATGCTTGTTATCAATGTTACATCTCTGTCATTATAAAAAGTCCATGAGTTCCACACCCCACTCTCTAGTGCCTGGTATGATAGTTTCATAAGATCATGCATCAATAAAGTCTACATTCTTAAATCATTTGTAATTTATATATTTCGAAATTATTTCTAAAACATGTTTGCATCGAACTCATGAAATTAAACAATGACCAAACAAAATCCTCTATTGTAAAATGTGTGGCAGATCGGGTTACGCGTAGCTCGGCAAAATTTAGGCCCATCAAATCAAAAAATTGTGGTTGGGTTAGCTTAAATTGAATTCAACAAGTGTTTTTGCATTTGATGGATTCTATATATATATGATCTATTGACTAATCAAGTGGTATTCAAGTTGCATCGGAATAAACTCGGCTATTTTCGAACCTACTAAAGATGAGCCTAGCTCCACATAAATCTATTAGGGCTAGCTTGTCCAAATTAAAAGATGTATCCACTCATAAATTAATGTTATTAATGCAAGCAAAATTTATACACTTTGACGTTTATTGTAATAATAGATGGAGACACAATTTAGTATATGGGAAAAGCCAATTGAACAATAAGGCAACACACATTGGTTGTTGTCCTTAGCACAAGTTTCACATATAAATGGTGTAAGGCCAATTATTTTCCAACAACAAAGATATTTTCAATATATTATCATGAAGACATACAGTGGGCCTACAAAAATTTGTTGGCAGAGTGAAGTTAAATGAAATAAAACCTTCCTCTATCTATATTCCCATCTTACAACTTTCCCTTAAAGCTTTTAGTTTTATTTCAAATGATAAGTTTCTAAAATTATTAAAATAGATCGTTTCATTGATCTAATTATGTGAAACTAATCAACTCATAATACATAATTCACGAAATAAAGTTGAACTTACGAAAATGAATTTGATTAATATAAAGTGGTGGGCCTCCATCCCTTTGAGTTAAATCCATAGGTTTTTGTGTTAATTAAAATGACTTCACACTATATTTCAAATTAACTACAATAACTTTGACTTGCATAAGTGGAACACCAAAGATTAACAATTAGTTATCACGTTATTTATAGATATAAGCTACATTGATTTATTATAAAGGGTTAAATTTTTAACTCTCACTTTTAAACTATTTTTTAGGAAATAATTGTGCTGAACTTGATGAAATCAATTTAATATTATAATTTTAATTAAAAATCTTCTATCTACTTTAAATTCGTTTATGTCCAAACTGCCACCCAAATCATTAAATTCATATTGCCAGCATTTTGAAGAATTCTATGTATTATATTGTTCTCTCATTATATTACAACAAATTGGGAATTTCGCATTACAGTCCCCACAAGAACACATTTGCAGCCATGGACAAAACTACTTGTTAGAATTTTGCACAATATGAAAATTTACCATCTAAACTTTTTCTTTTTTTTTTAAATTTCACCCAAAGTTCAAGATTTTTATTGTAATCTAGCTAGGATCATTTTTCTCTAAAATCAAATTTAATGTCCTTATTTTAACCAGAATACATGAAATTCATGCCAAAACACTCCGCATATTAAACCTAACGAAAGCCCCGAATTCGATTTTCATTTTTGTTCGATTCAAGATCAATTAATAGAGAAATAATGAAATGAAAATTTCGATTTTGGCAGGAAAAAATGGCTTTAGGTTGCAATTTTTTTTTAAAAAATCATGAACTTTGAGATGCAATAAGAAAAGGAGAAAAAGTTTAGAGTAATTTACAAAGTGAAAAATTGACATACTTTGAGCCAAAGTGATTTTTTATATTAACCCTTACAAAAGTAATAAATTAAACATAGAGTAAAGACATAACATGACATAAAATTTAATTAGCAAAACATTAACATCTGATCAGCGAGACTAGAAATTAGAGATTTAACATTATAGGCAATTCAATATCAAATTTTATGTTAGAGGTAAAAAATTGTTTCCAAAATTCCATCAATAAAGTTTATCAACCAACACTTAGTGGCTATCATCTCAAATCCATCATAACATATTTAATATATGTATATTTTGTTGTTAGACAGTTTTCAGGTATCGAATATGATATTTCTTGTTAGATATTGGTTTTGACCTTCAAAACGAGCTACCATCCAACCAGGCATAAACTCATATCATTTGAAGCCCTTATCACATACTTGCAAGATTGTGAAATTAACACAATTAATTGTAACACTTTCTTTATTAAACAGTGAGATGTCTAGTACAAGCTCCATTTATTGTCAAATATTTGTACACCAAAGATTATTTAAAAAAAAAACAAGTTCAAGAGGGCTAGTGTGACTTACACAACTTGTTGCTTCAATTAATTGGTTATATTCAACCTTAGCCTTAGTAATTTAGGACCACTTGAGAACATTGAGATTTGATTTTGAGCAGCTGTGTTAGAGCTTCTTTCATGTTTATTCTATCACTCGGTGATTCTGCACAACACTTCAAAACCAACTCCAAGATGGATGACACACATTGCACCATTTTGCCACTATGTTGTTGATCAAGATTGATGAATAAGTTGGCATCTATAATCTCGTGGGATGATTGTGGAAGTGAATTTTGAACCCAACTCTTTAAGCTCAAATCTCCAACGAACATGTAATCACTTGGTCTTTTCCTTGTAAAAGTCTCCATCAACATCACACCATAACTATATACATCACATCTTCTCGAAACCTGCCCTTCCAAACCATACTCTAGAAATAAC
Source organism: Scutellaria galericulata (assembly GCA_946896805.1). Lineage (NCBI taxonomy): Eukaryota > Viridiplantae > Streptophyta > Magnoliopsida > Lamiales > Lamiaceae > Scutellaria > Scutellaria galericulata. The sequence goes on from OX335785.1 coordinate 1,506,957, forward strand.
ATATATCAAAATGCAAGCAGATACAATTAAAATAAAGATCATGAAATGTAATATATAATATTTCAAATAAAAATATTGAACCTGGAGCAATGTAACCGAATGTTGCTAGGGTGTTGGTCAGCACCATGCTCTCCTCGTTGCCCAAAAGTCTTGCTATCTCAAAATCACATACATGGCCAATCATCTCTTCGTCTAACAACACATTACTTGGCTTCAAGTCACAATGAACAATGGGTGTTGAATAGCCATGATGAAGGTACTCTAATGCAGATGCGACATCAATCATTATATTTAATCTTTGCACCATATCCAAGCAATAGTTGTGGGAATACAACCATTTTTTAAGGTTTCCATTGGACATATATTCAAGTATTAATGCCCGGAAATCTTCGTTGGAGCAACTGCTTAAGACTTTGGTAAGATTCCGGTGACGAATGTTACGTAGTACTTCACACTCGATGTCAAAACTCCTAAAAGCAGCTTCGTTTTGCTTATTAAACACCTTCACTGCAATAACCTTCCCATCTCTTAGAATCCCTCTATAAACTGAACCAAAACTTCCAGAACCTATTAAATTGCTTTCGTTGAATTGTTCAGTTGCTTGCAGGATTTCATGATAGGAAATTCTTTCGGACACAATAGACACTTGCTCATCAGTTCTTCTACCGGACTTATCTCTTTTTCTGTATCTTATAAAAATAAAGGCTAATGAGATAATAGTGATTAGTGCGATCACTCCAACAAGAATAAACAAAGCAAATTTCACATTCTCTTTCCTTGATTTACGATTGGAAGCCGTATGACAGAGAGGGACATGAAACCTCTGGATTCCACATAATGCTTTTTTAGCCTTAAAAGACTCCATAGTGAAGTTTTTGAAAGGACCACCAATAGGAATTTCTCCACTTAAAGCATTGAAAGAGACATTGAAATTAACAAGATGTTGAAGGTTTTCAATGGACTTTGGGATTGAACCAGAAAGGTTATTGTAAGAAAAGTCTAGTGTTTCCAAACTAAACATGCTCCCCATGGACACAGGAATTATTCCTTCTAGTCTATTATGTGCCAAAGATAGATCAACCAAATATATTAAATTCCCAATTGTGGTTGGGATAGACTCTGACAATTGATTCCTTGATAGATCGATTATGGTTGCTGCCAATAAATTACCTATCTCAGGAGGTAAATTTCCACTCAAGGAATTCTTGGACAGGTTTAACTCCAACAAATCTTTGAGGCGCCATAAGCTTGATGGTATGTTGGAAGTCAACATATTGGAATAGAGATAAACCTCTCTTAAAGAAGAGACATTTCCTAAACATTCAGGAATTGGACCTGATAATTGATTTTCACCTAAATCTAGGCTAAACAAGTTGTGTAAATCACACAGACCTTTTGGAATTGGACCTCCCAGATTGTTCTCATTTAGAGATAATAGTTGAAGCTTATGCAAATGTTTGACAGTATGAGGAATATTACCAGATAACTCATTATTGTGTAGAGATAGTAGGACCAAGTTGCTTAAATTGCCAATATTAGCAGGAATGTGACCCTTAATGTTGCAACTGTAAGCATAGAACTCTTCGAGAGATGAGGATAAATTCCTAATGGAAGCTGGAATGACACCATGGAGATCAGGATTATTACCAATATTAAAATATTTTAAAGATGGGCAATTTGTTAATGAAGTAATGAAGCTCAATTCTGAAGAAGATGATTTCATCCTTAGATTGTTGCTAAACAATTGAACAAATTTGAGGAGTCCTAGGTTTCCAAAAAAGTGAGGTACGAAACCAGTAAAATTGTTAGAAGATAGTCCGAGTCTCCTAAGTTTCGAACAATTTGAAATGGAGTCGGGTATTGCTCCACTTAGGTAATTCTCAGAGAGGAACAATTCTTCAAGAATGGGTAACCCGTAGCACAAATTGGTTGGAAGACTACCCGATAGACCATTCTTAATAAGTGAAAGAACTAGAAGAGTTGAGATATTAAAGATCTCAGATGGAATCAAACCAATGAAACTGTTAACATCTAATACTAATTCCTCCAGTTGGTAAAGTTGGCCAATTTCTTTAGGTAGAACACCTGCCAAAATCAAAACTAAGTAGTTGTTCTGTGAATCACCTGTCATATTTGCACTGTGAATCTCTCGTTTACCTGTGAAGTTGTTGTATCCGAGATTCAGTGATTTTATTTTTGTAAGATTCCCAATTTCTTTAGGTAGAACACCTGCTAAGAATGAAAAGCTATTACTATGAGTATAAAGACTCTTATTGCAATCTATTGAAGAAGATCAAAACCACTTCTTATTTTTTAGCCAAAATCACTTTCACATTATTCCTACCTTGATTTTCATTCATATCAATAATTTGCGTTAGTATTACAATGGATATGAGATTAGTTATGATTTATTCCCATAGTATTATTCTTTCCTATTAAACAAAACGACTGGACCTTTTTTTTATTGCTTTAATGTTGAGCATTAAAATTATATATTTTCATTTTCACAAATTAACTTTCTAAAATTCAATTATCATATAAACTTTTTAGATAATATAAAATTATGTACAAATAATATAAAATATATCTTAATAATATAAATTATTATAAATAAAATATAAAAATAGCACAAAATAACAAAAACTTGAATACATAAATACTACAAAATTAATTAATAAATACTAAACAAAATAAAGATAATATGAACATAATTTTAATAATAGATGTAATATTACTTGTAATATACAATTTGTTTAAATTTTTTTAGTAATTATATACAAATAAGATAAATAAAAATTATAACAGATAATATTTTATAAAAATATATAAATAAAGTGAAACTAAAATAATATTTTTAAATAATTAAAATAAGATATTAAATAAATAATTATAAAGAGTATGATAAGTATTAGATAATTTAATTACTTTAAGAATATGCAACTATAAAAATGTCTAATCCATTGTTATACACTCATTAATCACATAAAAATTAGAAATAATTAATATTAGTATCAAAGAAGAAAAAAAAAACTTGTTTTTCATAATATAATTACACGTTAGATAATATTTTAGAAGTATATTAACTTATAACAGTATGTTATGCATATTGGAATTTATGTTGATTTAAATACAAAGATTGATAAATATCGTAATATGTGTGGTATACTATTATTATCTCTATACCTAATCTGTGATTTCATTTAAAAAATAATGAGCAAATATTTTATTAATTTTCATATCTATAGATAGATATGTAGATTTTATTGAAATATTTGGTTCAACCAAACAAATGACTCAATTCAATCCAATAAAAAATCAACCTTTCAAATATCCCAAATAACATTTGCTATGTATTTAATTATATATATATATATATATATATATATATATAGAGAGAGAGAGAGAGAGAGAGAGAGAGAGAGAGAGTTGGACTCACAAAAATATTCAATCCACTTGAACTAAGACAAATATTTCAATACATTATACCAAAATTTTGTTTTGTAAAGGTTTTCTCAAATAATAAAAACTTTTCTTTGATTTTTTGATTTGTAATTTTTTTCATAATCATTTATATTCGACATTTCTAATTTTGATGAGTACAATTTTATTTAGAACTCATAATCTTTTAACTTTTACATTTTAGTCTACTCCTATAGTCCAAACTACTATAAATCAATATAATCTACACAAATGCATCAAAATTTAATTATTTTAGATTTGATATTTTACATTTCTATATAAATATAAATAAAAATGAAAAAATGTAAAAATTATAGATTTAATTTATCATGCATTAAAAATGAATTTTCAATGAAGAATTTTTTTAAAAAAATTATGATATGTTTAAAACCAATTATCATTTAATCAATTTATTTATTTTCTTACTTAATGTTATTCATTGTAATTTGGTTTAGTACAATTTTTACTTTGAACTCATATTATTTAGCTCCCACATATTAATATACTACTACCGTTGAAACCACTACAAATCATAAAAAAACTTCTCAAATGCATAAGATATAAACATTTTAAATTTGATGTTATACTTTTCTATATTCATTAATAATAATAATAATAATAATAATAATAATAATAATAATAATAATAATAATAATAATAATAATAATAATAATAATAATAATAATAATAATAATCATCATCATCATCATCATTGAAGAAGAAATGGATGCATAAATAGCACTAACCTTATAAAAATTTAAATAATATTCGGATTTTTTTTAATATATAAATATTATTTTAAAATACAAAACTCCAATATTAAAATATAAAAAGTATGATATTTTGATTGAGATTAATATTTATATTTTAATATTTCTTAATGTTATTTATATTTCTTTATGTCAACATTTTAAAATTTTTAAATAATATTCACATTTTGATTCCTCGTTTTTTCAAGACTTATCGTCTTAATTTCCTTGCCAGAAGGATTTAGCCCTTCATGGTTGCGAAGGCTGTGAATCAATACAAATTTCTAGCCCTTCACTTGAGCGCATAAGCTTCTTGCCGTGTAAGTTGGATTAAGTGTTATTTGTGATTTTAGTAGAGTTCAAAAGATCCTTCTATATCAAAATCAAGTGTACAAACTAAGCTTCATATTTTGTTAGCATTGCACATTATTAGTGTGTTAAATCCTCTCTCTCTCTCTCTCTCTCTCTCTCTCTCTCTCTCTCTCAAATTTAGTGGACTCATCAAGTATCATGGTATTTAAATTTTTATTTTTTATTAAATATAAGTGCATCTGTTCATGTGTTGAAAACACGAGACTTCTGTTCATAATTGTCATAAATTTGGTGCTTTTGATGTGATGATTTCCCTTGGTGAAATGTAGGGACCCATTGAATTCAGATATCGAATAGAAACATTGAGCAATGCTTTCTAGCGCGCACTCTCTCACTCACTTACGCGTGGCAACATACTTTAAACGTTTAAAAACATTATTCTACTTAAATTGATTTGACATTTTTTGTATAAACTTTCATACGTTTCATATTTAAAGATTAAGGAATGATTTTGTATTTTATTACAAGAAACTTTCCACACACTCTGTGGAATCCATACTTTAATCCAGTTTTATACGAAGGTTATGGATCTATGAACAGGGCCTTCACTATCAAACACAAAATCAAAATCATCAAACAGATGATTAGAGAAACGAAGAGTCTTCTCATCAATGATCCCTATTTTCAGAATGAGGAAAATACAGCAAGAGTAGTGGATCTTTTCAAACTAAGAGAATCACTCAAAGCATTCATGAAATTGTTAGGATACATGAAATTAAAGACCAAAGGAAATTTTTACCAGACATTTAAACTCTTAGGACTTACTGAGCATTTAAGAATTTGATGTTTATAATTTCCCCTCCAACCCATGAACGCCTAAACGCCTTCCTGGCTCAAACGGCTAAAAGGGTGGACATTAGTATTCTTATAAACATCTTAGACTTAAGCCTCTAACACATTTAATTTATAAAATGAATTTAAACCCTTTTAAGGTAAAAAATACTGTTAAAAACAGTATGACAGAGGAATATCATATTCCTCTGTCATACTGTTTTTAACAGTATTTTTTACCTTAAAAGGGTTTAAATTCATTTTATAAATTAAATGTGTTAGATCATTAATGAAAGGTTAAGACACTCAGGGTTGAGGCTTAAGTCTAAGATGTTTATAAGAATACTAATGTCCACCCTTTTAGCCGTTTGAGCCAGGAAGGCGTTTAGGCGTTCATGGGTTGGAGGGGAAATCTATGTAAAAAGATATTAAATTAGGTATAGTTCAGATGAGAAATATTTGACATGCTACTACCCTTGAGACGATCAACCGTTGTATTTTGAGTACAAAATGTTAGGTTATCTCGAGCTCTTGTTCTAACATATTTTCTACCGTTTCTATTTGTATTTGCAATATCTGCTATGTTGGAACATAGCTTCATCCAGATTCTGTTCATAATTAGTACAATGTATCTTTTGGTTGTGAATCATCTAGATTCCGTTCATAATTAGTACAATGTATCTTGTGGTTGTGAATTAATTTCATGTCTATTCCATGTGTGGTTGTAAACTTGGATTTGACCAAAATTTCCCATCAAAACACCATCTAGATCATTCTATTGCTAATTTTCCATTATAAACACATGGAATCATTTATCAAAATTTCACTTATAAATAACCCCATCTTACGCCACAAAACATCCCACAACCAAATCCCCACAATGGATATTAATCTCCCCATCTTCCTACAAATTGCAATATTTCTAGCCACAATCATCATCTTCAACTACTACAAAACATCCAAATTAACAACCAACCAAAAAACCCTAGAAACCACCGCGCCGGAGCCACCGGGTGCATGGCCCATAATTGGCCATAATTGTTTGTTTTTAGTGGTTCTTTATATAGAAGTATATATGTTTGCATTATATATATATATAATAAACAAAATCAACCCCAATCGAAAGTACTGTGTCCAATTCCCCAAATATCCCTTTCTAAAAATGCATGATTGAATAACTGGGTTGTTATTTTTGAAGTTTCTAAACAATTAATGGATATCTTTTTATGGATTTTTAATTGATGGAATACGGTTCTTGAAATGGTGATAATATATTTTGGAGTAAAATAATTTTAATAGTGATTTGCACGATTGAATCTGAATATAATAAAAAAAAACCAATATTAATATTAATCTTAATAAAAGGTGTAGTAGGGTTCGAACTTAAATTATCTAAGAGCTCCATTTATATCAAGTGGTTTGAAATTTTAGATTTCAAATGAATGGATTTCAAATCCACTCAGTGGATTTGAAATCCATCAAAATGACTCTAAAATTAGTTTAAAATGAAAATGATGAATTTCAAATTCACACATATCCAAACACTATCAATGAATTTGTCATTATGAATTTCAAATTCCTCCTCAAATCCATCTCCGCGAACTCATTAAAGAAAAGAGAATTGTGAATAAGTGTTGTTCATATTTGGTATAAATTAGATGGAATTGACGGCCCAACCCGTTTGAAACAAAAAAATAAAATAAAAAGCAACGTTATGGCTGAATATTTCTAATTCATTTGAATTTGTTCATTTAATCTGAAGCCTATTTAACCTTAAACTGTTAGGCCAACCCAATGATTAACAAGTTGGCCCGTTAGTTCGTATTTTTTACAAACTTTACATTTTATGTTTGGTGTACCTAAGTTTGAATATTTGATGACTTCGAATTTGATTTATAAAAATTAATATATGAAATAAAATAAATAATAGTATAACCTTTATCAAGCATTTAATTGATAAAAAAAGCACACATAAAAAGTGTAATTGTATTTATTGCAATTTATTGTCATTTTTTATCGGTTTCATCCACAAATTGCATTAAATATAAATTCTCAATATTAATCTAATTTTAATGATGCTTTGCTTTTGCAAAAATAATTTAAAGTTAAAATATTGTGATGTATGATTATTTTTAAATTTGAAATGTAAATGTTCAATATTTTGATTTATGTTGTTGCAATGAAATTATATATTGTAATTTATATATCATTTAATTTTATTTGTGAATTTTCAATGTTTATGCATATTTTAATTCAAAATTTTATAAATGTAATTTCTTATTAATAGTTCGAGAATAAATAATAACCCGTATAGCTTGAAACTCGATAGAGTCAGAGTTTGGGTACACTATATTAGAGGTCCATTTAAGTTGGTCTCTATAGCCCCAAACGCGTAAGGGATAGCCCGAAACCGTTAGAACCAGTTTGTTTAACATGTGTAGATGGTAGTATATTAATGACATTTCAATTTCAATATAGTAATAATTTTAAATTATATATTATTATTATTATTATCTAAAATTAAATTTAAATTATTATTATGATTTTCAGTTTTTTTAATTTTTAGCTTTTATTTTTATGTGTACCGACTTCAACGAATTTCATATTTGCATATTGTATAATAATAATTATCGAAAATTTAATTCACGCTTAAGTAATTCAATTAACGTTTTAGCATATTGGATAATGAATTTTGAAACATATATAAATGACAAATAAAATCAATTTGGCAAAAACTCCCATGCACCAGTTGTATAGATTTGATCAATGAATCGACTCAGGTTCGATCCGGATCTGTGCACCTCTATTTTTTTTAATGTTTTAACATTAATGTTATATTAGTACGACTTCTATGTTATATTAATATGATTTTTATGAACAAATATTGTAACCTTTATGTAATTTTGTAACTAAAAAAAAAAAAAAAAACAAATTTTAGGCAATTTTGTTATCTTTACTTTATATTAGTGTGACTTTTATGTTATATTAGAATGAGCTTCATGTACAAATATCATAACTTTTATGTAATTTTGTACATTTACATTATATTACACATTTTAGTTATGTTAGTTATACATTTTAGTTATCTAGTCATATATTTTAATTATGTTAGTTGTAACATTTATATATTTACATATAGGTATAAGTACAAATAACTCTGTTACCCTACCCACCGTGAACACATTAATATGTGTCCACCATTGATGTGTCAAAAATCTAATATACCCATTAATTTCGCTTTCCATATAATGAGATGAGATCATTACACGTCATCGGTTGGCATAGTAAGAGTTACACACACTATACATTTTATCATTTTCGTAAGTACGTACAAATTATGTGAAATTCTTCTGTTTTTAAATTTAAAGTATCACTTAAAAATTAGAATATTTGTACATAAAGGTCATACTAATATAACATAAAAGTCACATTCATATAACATAAATGTAACACGTGGAAAAAAAAGTAAAATAAAATAAGTGAATCCTAGTCGATCCGATTGCATTGTGCCACCAATTGCACAAGAGGCCAACACAATGGCTATGACCTTGCTCCGTTTCTCTCAGGCGGTGCTCTGTTCTAATATGTCATAGTAGGATCTTGATGTTCGACCGACCAACATCGAACGAAACGATGAGCATAATCGATTTTTAATGTTTTTTCACATAATTTTCAAACATTTAACTAATCCGTGAAATCTTCCTGATTATATATTTTGACGTTTCATGTCTAGAAATTTCAACCTCAAATGAAGTGAGAGAGACGAAAGAGATATAGAGTGAATTTAGTGAGAGACGAAAGAGATATAGGGTGAAGGGGATATAAGTTGGTACACGCGACAGCTTCGCTGTTGCCAACGAATTGTGTTCATAATCAGTACACTGTATCTTGTGGTTGTGAATCATCCAGATTCTGTTCATAATCATCACTATATATCTTGTGGTTGTGAATTAATTTCACGTTTATTCTATGTGTGGTTGTAAACTTGGATGTGACCAAAATTTCCCATCAAGATCATACTATTGCTAATTTTCCATTATAAACACATGGAATCATTTATCAAAATGTCACTTATAAATAACCCCATCTTATGCCACAAAACATCCCACAACCAAATCCCCACAATGGATATTAATCTCCCCATCTTCCTACAAATTGCAATATTTCTAGCCACAATCATCATCTTCAACTACTACAAAACATCCAAATTAACAACCAACCAAAAAACCCTAAAAACCTCCGCGCCAGAGCCGCCGGGTGCATGGCCCATAATTGGCCATCTCCACCTCCTCGGCGGCCAGACTCCAGTGGCTCTAACCCTCGGAGCCATGGCTGACAAATACGGCCCGATCTTTTCCCTCCGGCTCGGGACCCAGCATGGCCTGGTGGTGAGCAATTGGGAAGCAATTAAAGAATGCTTCACCACCAATGATAGGGTCTTCGCGGACCGGCCAAACATTGCGATGGCTAAGTACATAGGGTACAATAGAGCCGGCTTTGCATTGGCTCCGTACGGACTATATTGGCGAGATGTACGGAAAATAGTGACGACCCAGCTCTTCACGGCTCGACGGCTAAGCAACATGAGCCATGTTCGAGCCTCTGAAGTGGACCACTTCATAAGGGACTTGTATTCATGTTCGACAAGTGAAGGTCCAAACAAGGTCGTAAGCATGAGTAGTTGCTTTGAGTACGTGACTATCAATACAACAATCAGGATGATAGTTGGAAAGAGGTTATCAATCTTGAAGTAAGTGGCTTTAAATGTTTAAAAGATATACATTTAAATTATTAAATATGTGACAATTGATATAATTAAATAACCAGGATAACTAAGACTTTATAGTAGTCATTTCATAATAAAAAACCTTTTCCAAGAAAAAAATAAAAAATTGGAAAAAATTGTTATTATACAAAAACAAGCAGGTACGGCCCGTGTGTATATGTGCGGTTGTGCACACGGCTCGTGTCATGGTCGTTAATGCATCATATTTTTGTGTTACATAAGAGTTGTGACTTATTTTATTAAGTCTATATTTGTTCTGCACTCAAAATGATTTTTCGCAAGTTTGGATTTGAGCTTTAAGAGGGTTTTGTGAATATGAATTTTAAAATTTTGTGTTTGTTTTAAGATTTTGTAGGGTATGACTATAATTAAGATGTCATGTTCACATTAAGAAATATAGAAAAGGAGATGTATTTGTTGGAAATTTTAGAAAAAGTAGGAAAAATATGGTATTGTAGGATTTTGTAATTTTTTGTCCAAACAAGGATTGAATTGAACTCATCCAAAATTCGGATGAGCCAAGTCCAATCCAAACACCCCATAACCCATAAGAGTGTTTCAGTTAATTTGACTATAAAAAACGATTTTATTCTATTTTGATTAGTAATTTGAATTTCTAATTTATCCTACTTTAACTAGTTTTATGGTCATCCCTTACAGTCTTGATATAAAATCCGTCAATTGGCTAGCTTTTTAAAAAGCCCATTGTTTTAAACTCTATATCGAAATTGTATCTCTCTCTCTCTATATATATATTAATATGAATGTGATGTGGCAGCAAAGATTGGGAGTTCAAAGAAGCTGTGAAGGAGGCATTATATCTTAGTGGTGTGTTTGTTTGGTCAGATGCAATCCCATCCTTGGAATGGTTGGATATTGGGGGTTATATCAAGCGAATGAAACAAACATCCAAGGAAATGGACAAAGTGTTAGAGGATTGGGTTCAGGAAAGAATTCAAACAAGGAAGATAAATTCAAGTAAAAGTGATGATGAAGAAGAAGTTGCAGATTTCATGGATGTGTTGCTATCAGCTATTCCTGAGAACCAAATAGTATCTGGTTATAATAGGGAAACTGTCATCAAGGCCACAATTCTGGTAAGCATTTTACATTGAATTAATTAACACTTCTAACTTTAAATATTACTATTATTAATAATATATTTTACCTCGTATGTTCAGATGTTAATTCTGACAGGATCAGAAAGCATGGCGATAACCCTAACTTGGGCCTTGTCATTGTTACTAAACAATCCCCAAGCCCTAAAAAAAACCCAAGATGAGCTGGAAAGCCACGTGGGCCATGGTAGATGGGTTCAAGAATCGGACGTGAAGAACCTCACCTACCTAAAAGCTATTCTTAAAGAAACTTTAAGGTTGTATCCACCGGGCCCACTTGCAGGGCCCCACGAGGCAACCCAAGATTGCTATGTTGAAAACTATTTCGTTCCAAAAGGCACTCGTTTGATCGTGAACTTGTGGAAATTGCATCGCGATCCTAATGTATGGTCTAATCCAGACGAGTTTAGGCCAGAACGATTTTTGAATGAGAATAGTGACATGAATTTCAGAGGACAATGTTTTGAGTACATTCCGTTTAGTTCAGGAAGAAGAATGTGTCCTGCAATGATATATGGATTGCAAGTAGTAGAATTGAGTCTTGCTCGATTGCTACAAGGTTTTGAGGTGTCGACACCAATGGGAGAGGCTGTGGACATGGAAGAAGGGTTGGGAATTGCTCTTCCAAAGCTTAAGCCTCTCGAAGTTGTTCTCACTCCTCGACTTCCCAATCAATTTTATCAAAATCTAGCTTGATGCGAACTTTTAGTTATAAGGAAAAGAAAAATAGATATAAATAAAAATATTTGGCTACTGGTTTATATACAAGCTACTTCAATATATAGTGCTATTGAGAATGTTATTAATGTTTATATGATATGTATAATGATCAGAAATTATGTTTTATATATGGAGGAATCCATTATAAAATTTTAACTTTAATAATACGTTAATATACATTATTGTTTAGTAAAAAATCAAATCGTGCATGAATGATGTGCATTAGACAGTTGGCCACACCGCAAGAAAATGTGACTACTACTTATATATAGATGAAACGTAACTTTCATATAGTTATTATCTTTTTATTCAAAAACTTTTTTTTCTTCCCCACATTTTTTGCTCCTTATCACATTTTCCATATTTATTGTCTTTTGGTACTCCTTTTTTCACATTTTCTATGTTTACTGTTTTTTTTTCTTTTTTGTCATTTTTCTTTCCTACAAATTATGACATGACATGTTATTAATGAGATTTAATGCAGGTGTCAATGTATGCTTTCTAGCTCCTCGACTCATACATCTCTTATGAAAATTTTATATTATATGTATTGTACCATATGTAATGTCTTGTGCTTTAAGGTTGTGTTTGGTTAGGTGGAAATTCAAATCCATTAACATAATTTTAAATCCAACAAAATTTTAAGGGATGGTTCAAAATAAAGGTAATTGACTGGTTTGGTTTTGTTTTCAGTGAAATTTTAGAAATATTTTATCAAATGAGATTAAAACGGTGTATTGATTTTTGGGTGAAATTTGAAACTTATTTTATTTTGTAACTCAAAATCATCTTGGATAAAAGAGAGTTGGGCTCAAGTAGACAACTCACAAAAAAGAGTACTCAAGCGAGTTATGCATCTACCAAAACCCGACCCGAGTATAATATTATATTTGGTTTCTTATCAAATAAAAATATATAGTAGCATACTATATAAAATAGTATTTGTGTGAGGTCGTCTCATAAATTTAATTTAATCGGAGGGATTAATTTATAACTCGCAGTGCATTTATGAGTTTATGAAAATAAGTTTTGTTTGTATACTGTAAGTCACCATTTTAAAGATGATAAATTTGTGTGACATTTTATATGAGGTTTTTGTCCAGTACATGTAGAATAAAATAAAATAAAAATCATGCAACTTATTCTCGCGATTTGATTCACTATCCTCACTCACACATTGTTTTTTTTTTTGTTTTTTTTTATTTATTTTAACCTTAACTATTATATTTGATTATATCGAGTCTTTTATAAACATGCTATTGTATATTTATGTTGCTTTATTGAATCATAAAAATTTAATTGAAAACTAACCTCAAATTGATTAAACAACGTAGATTTAAATATAAATACTAAACTAAAATTAGTAAAACAGAGTTTATTTAATTAGTCGAAATACATAATTAAATTCAATTCTCTCAACAGAGCATACTTTAGTAATATGATTTTAAATTTAAGCAATAGTTTAAGGGACTTGATTTAATTAAACTGATTTTAATTAAATGAAAGTACTAATTTAAATCTTAGGGACTTTATTTCATGGAAAAGCAAATTATAAAACAGGGAGTATTATTTCAACAACTTTCAAGTAGGGGTGGCAATTTTCCCGTGGGAACCATCCCCGTTAGGTACCAATATCAATAGGGTGGGTATTCCCCGGTCAAATTGGGGAATGGGGTGGAGACAGTGAATCCCCGTTTAAAAAACGGAGATGTATGAGAATTATATTTATGCTCTCCACTCAATCCCTGACCCCGAAACTGACCCAATTTATATGAAACGGTGATTCCCCGTTCCCCGTTTATATATATACACCAAACATCCAAAAATTTCTATAAGTACTCTAAGTCCTCACTTCTCATGGCTCCTTTCCAATTAATTAATAATTTAATATCTAAAATTGCAAATTGAAATTGAAACTTTGAATCAACTCAAAACAATCAAACTTGTTAGATTGTTTTGTCATTTTGATTATGTATTTCATACTTTTGTTTAAAGACTATATTTATAATTTCAAGATATTTGATGTTATATTGGATTGATATTGTTAATGAGTTATTTTAATTGTTTTGATATTTATTTTATTGAAAATTATTTTAGGAAAAAAATAAATTGTAACTTGTAGAAAATTAAATTTGGGGAACCCGAATCCCCCGTGGGACATTGGTGAATCTCCATCCCAATATCAGATTCCCAAAACGTGATGGTAGCGAGAATGATATTTAATATGATAATTTGGTATGAGGATAATATTGTCAATACCATCCCCGAGCCCGTCCATTGCCACTCCAACTTTCAAGTTCGCCCCGTTTCATATACGCATTATGGTTTGAATTTGAAATCCCCAATCCAAAACCAATTATAGGGTTTCCGATGGCGAAAGTGAAGACAATTTCTGGCGAAATTATTCAACCGGATGCAGTTATTCAACACATTCAATCATTTCTGAGTGGAGAAGAAGCTGCCCTTTGGTCGAGAAACTGTCATTTTCTGAATGCATTCTTGAATTGCATGATCCTTATAGAACAATGCATGCATGTTGCCATTAGGTCCCTTTACTGAATTTGGAGAACAATATGTGGGATCGGTTCTTGACGGTATGAGTTTCATAAGCTGGAATCTTTGTTCTTGGAGAAGTTGGATTTTGATACCTCGTTTTTCCACGACTTATCGTCTAAATTTCATAATTGCTTTGGCTTTAAATCGATACAAATTTCTAGCCATTCACTTGAGTGCATAAGCATCTCAGAGATGAAGTTGCGGTGGGCCAAGTTTGATGTTCCAAATATTCGTAAGTGATGCAATATCTTTTTTGGTCATACTACTTCCTTTGTGAAGTTGAATAGTTGGCATTTTGTGATTTTAGTAGTGTTCAAAAGATCCTTCTATATGAAAATCAGGTGTACAAACTAAGCTTCATTTGTTATTAGCATTGCACTTTAGTTTAAAATTTTATAAATATATAAAAAAAAATTAATCATACGTAGACTGCAATTTCTATTTCAGTTCACAACAAATTCTCCGTTCTTATCCTAAGAGCTGCAGGTTAATTTATTACATTAAAATCACATGAAACATAAATCAATCAACAGACATTCATAACATACATGAGAAGCAAATGACTTGCTAGAAGGATCGAGAAGAGGTGATTATAGTGATTCAATTCGAGTTCCAATTTCTATCTCAGTTGATACTTTTAATTCATATTTTCAGTTCACACAAATAGCCATATTTCAGTTCATAACGTATATAATGGGTGATACAGTGCTACAATTTGAGTTCCAATTCCTATTTTAGTTCACACAAATAAGCAGCTGTTAGAATTATCGACGTAATATCTAGGGATTATATCTTAAAGACTTAAACTATCAATTTTCTTAGCCCATCTCAAATTTAATATATAATTGAAGTGATAATAAAAAAAATTGTCGTATTTATTTTGTAATTCAAATACATGTTTTTATGTTGATAATTCTTTCCGAATAAGTGTGTTTATTGATAATTCTTGGAACACAATTAATATGAAAAAATAAAATTTTAATTCAGATCGTACTTTTTTCGCTCTTGTATGTGTTGAATTATTCATGTAATATATAGGTTTATACCTTAATGAGTTTTAGATCAAGTGTGTTGCACGTGAAGATCAATTCAAATTAAGAAAAAAAATAATAATACAAACACTTTATATATAACACTTTTATATTAGAGTTCTAATTATAATAGGATTCTATAAGATTTTGAATTACCTAAGATTCTAATATAAAATTATTTAAATATGAAAACTTAAATTACTATTATAACCTTAAATAATAATTTTTAATGAGGACATATTCGGCAATCCATATTTTATAAGAAACATCCATACTTTTATATAGGTAATATATATAATGATTTGGTAGAGATATGAAACAATTATTGCAATTGAGTGGGATGAAAAAGAAATTAATGAAAAAAATGAGGTTGAAGGGAAACAAATAAACAAAATAAGGTATGGAGCCCACAAATGATGCAGCATGCCACATAAACGGTAGACACATTAAATCTTGCCCACCTATAGATAGGAGGTCAAAATTGTTGACCGAATTCGATTCGGGGTCGATTAATTAATCCTAATGGAAAATAAGTGATTTTAGCTCGTCACCTATTTTCACACAAAAAAGATGAAAAATTCGTGCAAGAGACAATTTTGCTGATATTATGCAAAAACACCACTTCATGCAGTTCATACCAGCAAGAATCAATCAAAAATACTTATAAGTACTTCTAAAAGATCTACAACCTTGTTCTGTTAATCTGTTCTTCTTATCAACATGGGAGAAATCCGAGAGGCAGTGATCAGATCCACAGGTAATTAATCATTAAAAACATGTTTTGATCATTCATTCATTCCATATTATCAACTTTTTTCTTCAATCTTGATTTCAACAGCTAATGAAGAAGCCCATGAAGAGCGTATGGCGGTCCACCATAAGGTATCGTGGGCCAGAATGATCGTCTACACACTATTCGTCCTCGTAGGCCAATCCACTGCCACTCTTCTTGGAAGACTCTACTTCAATGGAGGTGGAAAGATCATCTTGTTTGCAGGCCTTTTGCAAACCATTGGATTCCCAATTCTCATCCCTTTTGCTCTCTACTTGTCAAGAAACGACACTGAAAACGAGCGAATAATCAGCCATCAAATCTGATCCGATTCTCAGTCTACATTCTTCTTGGTTCAATTCAAGCTTTAGGTAGAATCTTGTTTGCTACTGGATTGCAAAATCTTGCAGTTTCAACTTACTCATTGATCAGTGCATCTCAGCTCTGTTTCAACGCGTTTTTCTCGTTCGTTTTCAATAAGCAGAAGCTCACTCCACCAATAATCAACTCCCTTGTGATCCTCACCGTCTCTTCAACCCTTCTCGGATTCCAAAACAGATCCGAATCCTCATCCAAAAGCACGAAAACAGGACACTTTTGGGTCGGGTTTTTGTGCACTCTGATTGGACCGGCTTCGTATGCCTTATTGTTGTCACTAACACAGCTGGCTTTTCGTAAGGTGCTTAAGAGTGAAGCCTTTTCCACTGTGGTGAATGTGATCATATACCAATCTTTGGTGGCGAGATTTGTCGTCTCAATGGCCTTAATCGTGACTGGAGATTGGTGGGCGTGTGTAAACGAGATGGAAATGTTCGTGTATGGAAGAGTGTGGTATGTGGTGATTGTGGTGATCGTTGCAGCTTGTTGGCTAGCGTGTTCCGTTGGAGCGGTTGGATTAGTATTTGAGGTTTCTTCGTTGTTTTCTAATGTCATTACTACCATTGGCTTGCCTATTGTCCAAATTCTTGCAGCCATCTTTTTCCATGAATCCATAGATGGGATTAAGGTGATTTCAATAGTCTTGGCTGTTTGGGGATTTGTTTCTTATGTTTATCACCAGTATCTAGTTGATGGTACTAATAAACTTCATGATCTTGAAATCCCAATTTGATGATCATTTTGTAATTTTCATTCTTTATCATAGTATCAACAGAATGGGCTTATTTATGTTTGATTGTATATGCTTTTAATTAGATTATAGACATCCCAATCGTTAAATATTTCACATCCATAATGTTATATTCAAAGAAGTAGCTTTACATTAACATCAAATTATGAAATGTGAAAATTGATGCATCTTGTTATGTCTGCTTCACTTTCCGGGTACAAAGTTAGTGGCATAGGCCCAAGCATTGTTGCTAACCGGGTCGGCAAGATGATCGGCGAGGTTCTCCAACGGGCCTTTTCCGGTGACGATGGCTTGAACGAAGAATCCGAACATCGAAAACATAGCAAGTCTTCCATTCTTTAGCTCCTTGACCTTGAGCTCAGCAAATGCTTCCGGGTCATCAGCCAACCCTAGTGGGTCGAAGCTACCACCCGGATACAATGGGTCGGTAATTTCGCCCAGGGGCCCACCACCAATTCTATAGCCCTCAACGGCTCCCATTAGAACAACTTGGGAAGCCCAAATGGCCAATATACTCTGTGCGTGGACCAAGCTTGGGTTGCCCAAGTAGTCGAGCCCACCCTCGCTGAAAATTTGGGACCCGGCTTTGAACCAAACGGCTTCTCCGAACTTAACCCCATTACGGGCCAAGAGTTCGGGGAAGACGCAACCGAGAGCCCCGAGCATGGCCCACCTGGAGTGGATCACCTCGAGTTCTCGGTTCTTGGAAAAGGTCTCAGGGTCGGCTGAGAGTCCAGCAGTGTCCCAACCGTAGTCACCGGGGAATTCTCCGGTGAGATAGCTTGGGGGCTCACCGGAGAATGGGCCCAAGTACTTAACACGGTCCGGGCCGTACCACGGGCTGCCGGAGGAGGCGGGCTTTGACTTGGTGGCGGCCTTCCTCATCGAGACTCTTCCGTTTCCGGTGGCTTCGGAGCCGGACAGCTTGACCGCCGTTCCGGCGAAGGATGGGGAGGAAAGAGCCATTGTGGAGGCAGCCATTGGAGTAATGAAGGTTGTTTTGATGAGTAGTGTGTTGATGTTGGAAGTGATGAATTAGAAATGGTAGTTCGTTGGTAGTTATATACTGCAGGGTTAGAGGTGGAATTGTTGATATGAATATCCATATCTCTACTTTGATTGGATTTCAAGATTTTGTGGTTTGTGTAATTCTATGCTGAGTTGGCAATTTCTAGCCCATCTAAATTTTTTTGGATTTCAAGTGGGGTTTAAGTTCTTCTTTGCCACCAAAGATTTGTTGTAAATTAAATTCTTTTATGTACTTATAAATTATCATCGCATGTGATTCTTTATGTTACAAACATTTTGGGGATTATTATATTGGCTGAAATGCCAAAATCTTACTATTTTCAGATTTGAATGTAAGAAATTTATTGTAAAGAATGTGAAGTAGAAGAAAAAAAAATAGACAATTAAAGGTGAAATTTTTCAGAATATATATACCACTAATAATTTATTTTAAGCTTCATGAAACTGGTGTGTAAAAAATAATAAAATAAGCCATACATGTAATAAAGGATACAAGCTTCAAGAATTGCATTTTGATTATCTATTAGAAAGAAAGAAGTCACGTCTCTTTAAGTTACAGCCTTTTACTTTTAATTAACTAAATGGAATTACAAAATATTAATTCTCACTTATATTCTTCATTTGTTTGAGATTAATTTATTCAATATTGTTAACCTTAAATAAAAAGATCATTATAGAAACTACAATAAAATTGCCTTTGAATTTTGAAACTAGAGAAATACGAAATTTTGACTTATGAGGTAACTTATTTATTAACTGTGTTGATCCATGTTTACTCCAATATATGACTTCATCTCACGAATTAATAATAATTGAAGAGTTTTATACAAGTTTTGCTAAAACAATTTTAGATATGTGTATCATATATTTCATTTCTTCATCTTGTTCCTATTTTTTTATTTTTTAAATGATACTCAACATATCAACAACATATTATCAATCGCAATAGTTCTAGCAAAGATATTATATATCCACCTGCACATTTGTCAAGCTCTCATTGGCTACAACAAAATACTTGAACCTTGCTTTATTTAGATTTTTTTGTATCAAAAAAATCCAACGATAATTAGTGGTGATAGCCATTGCCAAATGTACATGAAACGTATACATCACAACCAATAGGAATCCAGAAAAATTAAAGTTGTCAGTTTTTGAATGTGTGGTGTCAATTTCTCCAACTTATTTGTCATGGAATAAGCCTAGTCAAAACTCAGTAATAGTTACATCACAATAAATTGTTATGTAATTTTGTATCAAATGACAATGATCTCAATAATAAATTCTACATGTGATTATATTCACATATGATATGATTTGTACATTTTTAATGTGAAATATTTAATATTTAATTATGAGCGGAATTATTGTAAAACTGTCCCACAAATCAAAATGTATCAAATGAGTTAATTCATAATCTACATATAATTTAACTTGTGAAAATTAATTTGAGTTGTGGGCAGTTGGAATTCATCGCATGAATATAACATTTAGGGATGCCCTTAAATAAATTTTTGGGTTTTGAAATATTAATTTATTTAGACTAGAAATAAGAATTGCAAATAACATTTTATATTTTTAATGAATAAGTGTATATATGAAGGCTAGTAATAATGTCACCCCTTTATACATATTGTTCATTTGTGTAATACTCTCTCAACCTTTCAAGGTTTATGCATTCACCAAGCTTGAGTTGGAAAAAGAGTATTGATTAGGAACTTGAAAGGTACTTTAGATTTTGGCAGGCATATAGTATCATAAAACTGATGAAGTTTTGTAGATTGTGATTTTA
The DNA here is from genome assembly GCA_946896805.1 of Scutellaria galericulata. Taxonomy (NCBI): domain Eukaryota; kingdom Viridiplantae; phylum Streptophyta; class Magnoliopsida; order Lamiales; family Lamiaceae; genus Scutellaria; species Scutellaria galericulata. The sequence continues at coordinate 1,527,238 of OX335785.1, forward strand.
ACATCAAATCTGGATATGCTTTTCTCATCTGAATATATTGTTGCAGCTACTGTCTCAAATCAAGTTATATGGATTAGAAAGATCTTGACAGACTTAGGTTATGAGCAAAAGAAGCTATGGTGTGACAACTATTTTGATTCATTGCACATTTTAAGATCGATTGACGGATATTATCACTACAATATTACTTAATTTCTCACTTCCTTCTAGCAACTGACGATGGATAAATTTTCATGTGAGGTTAAATATTTGAATATTTGAATAAAAACAAGGATAATTTTTTTAAGGTAGACGATTTATTTTTCGGCGAATTAAAGAAAGATGTTTAAATTAATGTATACTAGAAACGACGTTGTTTTGATGTAAATAAATTATTTTTTAAGATTGTGTGGCTTATGTGGTATCTCATGTGGAAATTTATTTGGACACATGAACTTAGACACCAAAGAATAAATTCGAATTGCAACAATGAATTAAGGTTGTGGTTTTTTTGCTAATTATATACAAAGTTAGGATTAAATTGTAATTTTGAAAAGGTGGTTATTTTATTTTGTAATTTAATTTTTAAGTTTGATTTTGTTGGGAATGACATGACATTTGACATGACATGTGATATGACATGTTTGTCGGACACGTGGACTCCGATCGCCGAAAAACATAAATGTGGTCTAAATTGCAAATTTGAAACAATGAATAAAGGTCGTGATTTTTTTTGCAATTATTGAAAAGTGGGATAAATCTGCAATTTTTTAAAAAGTGGTGATTTGTTATGCAATTAGGCCATTTTATTATTGTAATATTATTGATTATTGATTGACCTTTGTATTTTACACGATTTTCATTGTTTAATCTATTTTCTAAAATTTGATTAATATTGTAAGAAGTAAAATTTGAGCTAAAATATTATATTAAAAAAGATTTAAACATATATAATTTTTTTAACAGTTACAAAATAATAAAGATCAAAATTTGATTATCAATAATAATGAATATTAATAAATATATAATAAATAAAAAGTAAAAATATTAATAGTAGGGAATATTATGGAAATTATTTTTTAGTACAAATATAAACCGTTGGAGATTAATTGTGGTTTTTATATTAGGATGGTTCAAAATTTAAAGTAAAAAAGTGTACACCATGGGAGATGATCTAAGAAGAAATATCACACTATATCTCAGGCTCAAGCTTATTTCTGATAAGATGCAGCCTACCTATTAACACTTGCATCTACTTCGTTCCTGAATTATTTTACACACATACATTAATTCATAGAGTTCAACAATAGCCTCTAAATTCTAAAATCTTCACTTTCTTCTTTTACCTTTTTTCTTTCACATATTTTATTATGAATACCTAAGATTTTGACAGATAAATAATCCACTCATATTTTATTTAGATGACAAAGTGAAAAAATATTATTGAGTTGGAACTCACTACTAATATAAACATTACAATTTATTTTCTATATCGTGAAATCAGATATCGCTTGAGTCTTGAGTACACATTGTTTAGTTATTATAATATAATCAGTATTTATAAAAAAACTGAAAACATATAATCCACCATTAGTATAATCCTCAAAATGCATTCTAATATTGTAAAATAAAAAACCATATATGCTCCAAATAAAAGTGTTTTACTTTATTACCATATGTAATGATAATCTATAGTACATAGAGAATTTAATTGACTGCATTAATTCACAAGCTTGGATAGTTTCCGTGGTAAAGAAGAACTTGAAAATTGAACCCCAATTGTGAAGTCCAAGAAAAATGGATGGACAAGAAATTGCCAACACAGCATAGAAGTTAACAAACAACAAAATCTTGAAATCCAATCAAAGCAGAGATACGGATATTCATATCAAGAATTCCACCCCTACCCTTCCAATATATAACTACCAACTAACTACCATTTCCAATTCATCACTTCCAACATCAACACACTACTCATCAAAAACAACCTTCATTACCCCAATGGCTGCCTCCACAATGGCTCTTTCCTCCCCATCCTTCGCCGGAACAGCAGTCAAGCTGTCCAGCTCCGAAGCCACCGGAAACGGAAGAGTTTCGATGAGGAAGGCCGCCACCAAGTCAAAGCCCGCCTCCTCCGGCAGCCCGTGGTACGGCCCGGACCGTGTTAAGTACTTGGGCCCATTCTCCGGTGAGCCCCCGAGCTACCTCACCGGAGAATTCCCCGGTGACTACGGCTGGGACACCGCCGGACTCTCAGCCGACCCTGAGACCTTTTCCAAGAACAGAGAGCTCGAGGTGATCCACTCCAGGTGGGCCATGCTCGGCGCTCTCGGTTGCGTCTTCCCCGAACTCTTGGCCCGTAATGGGGTCAAGTTCGGGGAAGCCGTCTGGTTCAAAGCCGGATCCCAAATTTTCAGCGAGGGTGGGCTCGACTACTTGGGCAACCCAAGCTTGGTCCACGCACAGAGCATATTGGCCATTTGGGCTTCCCAAGTTGTTCTAATGGGAGCCGTTGAGGGCTATAGAATTGGCGGTGGGCCCCTAGGCGAAATTACCGACCCATTGTATCCAGGTGGTAGCTTCGACCCATTAGGGTTGGCTGATGACCCGGAAGCATTTGCTGAGCTCAAGGTCAAGGAGCTAAAGAATGGTAGACTTGCTATGTTTTCAATGTTCGGATTCTTCGTTCAAGCCATCGTCACCGGAAAAGGCCCGTTGGAGAACCTCGCCGATCATCTTGCCGACCCGGTTAGCAACAATGCTTGGGCCTATGCCACTAACTTTGTACCCGGAAAGTGAAGTAGCCATAACAAGATGTATCGATTTTCACTTTGTATAATTTGATGTTAATGTAAAGCTACTTCTTTGAATATAAATATTATGGATGTGAAATATTTACCAATTGGGATGTCTATAATCTAATTAAAAGCATATACAATCAAACATAAATAAGCCCATTCTGTTGATACTATGATAAAGAATGAAAATTACAAAATGATCATCAAATTGGGATTTCAAGATCATGAAGTTTATTAGTACCATCAACTAGATACTGGTGATAAACATAAGAAACAAATCCCCAAACAGCCAAGACTATTGAAATCACCTTAATCCCATCTATGGATTCATGGAAAAAGATGGCTGCAAGAATTTGGACAATAGGCAAGCCAATGGTAGTAATGACATTAGAAAACAACGAAGAAACCTCAAATACTAATCCAACCGCTCCAACGGAACACGCTTGCCAACAAGCTGCAACGATCACCACAATCACCACATACCACACTCTTCCATACACGAACATTTCCATCTCGTTTACACACGCCCACCAATCTCCAGTCACGATTAAGGCCATTGAGACGACAAATCTCGCCACCAAAGATTGGTATATGATCACATTCACCACAGTGGAAAAGGCTTCACTCTTAAGCACCTTACGAAAAGCCAGCTGTGTTAGTGACAACAATAAGGCATACGAAGCCGGTCCAATCAGAGTGCACAAAAACCCGACCCAAAAGTGTCCTGTTTTCGTGCTTTTGGATGAGGATTCGGATCTGTTTTGGAATCCGAGAAGGGTTGAAGAGACGGTGAGGATCACAAGGGAGTTGAGTATTGGTGGAGTGAGCTTCTGCTTATTGAAAACGAACGAGAAAAACGCGTTGAAACAGAGCTGAGATGCACTGATCAATGAGTAAGTTGAAACTGAAAGATTTTGCAATCCAATAGCAAACAAGATTCCACCTAAAGCTTGAATTGAACCAAGAAGAATGTAGACTGAGAATCGGATCAGATTTGATGGCTGATTAATCGCTCGTTTTTCAGTGTCGTTTCTTGACAAGTATAAAGCAAAAGGGATGAGAATTGGGAACCCAATGGTTTGCAAAAGGCCTGCAAACAAGATTATCTTTCCACCTCCATTGAAGTAGAGTCTTCCAAGAAGAGTGGCAGTGGATTGGCCTACGAGGACGAATAGTGTGTAGACGATCATTCTTGCCCACGATACCTTATGGTGGACCGCCATACGCTCTTCATGGGCTTCTTCATTAGCTGTTGAAATCAAGATTGAAGAAAAAAGTTGATAACATGGAATGAATGAATGAATGATCAAAACATGTTTTTATGGATTAATACCTGTGGATCTGATCACTGTCTCTTGGATTTCTCCCATGTTGATAGGAAGAACAGATTAACAGAACAAGGTTGTAGATCTTTTAGAAGTACTTATAAGTATGTTTGATTGATTCTTGCTGGTATGAACTGCATGAAGTGGTGTTTTTGCATAATATCAGCAAAATTGTCTCTTGCATGAATTTTTCTTTTTTTTTTTTTGTGTGAAAATAGGTGACGAGCTAAGATCACATATCTTCCATTAGGATAAATTAATCGGACCCCGAATCGAATTCGGTCAACAATTTTGATCTCCTATCCATAGATTCTATGGACAAGATTTAATGTGTCCACCACTTATGAGGCATGCTGCATCATTCGTGGGCTCCATACTTTATTTTGTTTATTTTTTTCCCTTCAACCTCATTATTTTCATCCTTCTCAATTACAATAATTGTTTCATATCTCTACCAAATCATTATATCTATTGCTTATATAAAAGTGTAGATGTTTCTTATAAAATATGGATTGCCGAATATATCCTTATTAAAGATTATTATTTAAGGTTATAATAGTAATTTAAGTTTTCATATTTAAATATTTTTTATATTATTATAATTAAAACTCTAATATAAAAATGTTATATATAAGGTATTTGTATTATTATTTTTTTCTTAATTTGAATTGATATCTACGTGCAATGCACGTGATCTAAAACTCAATAAGATATAAACCTAGATATTACGTGAATAGTTCAACACATACAAGAGCGAAAAAAAAAGTACATCTGAATTAAAAAATTATTTTTTTCATATTAATTGTGTTCTGCGAATTATCAATAAACAAACTTATTCGGAAAGAATTATCAACATAAATACATGTATTTGAATTACAAAATAACTATGACAATTTTTTTATTATCACTTCAATTATATATTAAATTTGGGATGGACTAAGAAAATTGATAGTTTAAGATATAATCCCTATATATTAGGTCGATAATTCTAACAACTGCTTATTTGTGTGAACTAAAATAGGAATTGGAACTCAAATTGTAGCACTGTATCACCCATTATATACGTTATAAATCAAGACCAAAATCCCAAGAACGTGAATTGTTTCAGAGGCAACAAAGAATTGGGTGTGTACTTTCTCCTCCGAATCGCTATGTATGCTTGTTTTTGATTGCTGTCTTGAATTCAATTCATTGCATAATAAATGATAAGAATGAATTAATATATAATTGTTTTCTTTATTTGACACTGTCACATACTATAAATGTCTTCATGAAAATGGTTTATTTATTTAAGGTGCTTTAATTTGGGAAAAACGTTATTCATGTTTTTATGAAGAAAATGGCATTTATGTTTGATTGCAACGATAGTATATGTATTTTTATAATTATTATATAGTTTCCATATATATAGTTTATATTCAAAGTGCATATTTATATATTTTTTTCATTCATCGTTCTTATTATCAATGTATATTATCTAACCTATATGTTTATATAATATAAATAATTCGTGATTCTGAAAAATAAAAATTCGTCGCCACTATCAATAATGTACCATGTCAAATCTATATGTATAATAAAAAGTATCTTTTTCAAAAATAAAATCAAATAAAACTTCATATGGCCATAATCAAAATAAAACCAAATATTCCATCTAAACAATTATTTGAAGAATTAACAATTAAACGGAGATGGATGTGGTTGATGATTTTTTAATCAATATTTTGGTCTATAGAATTTTTGATTGATCAAAGATTAGAGCTAGACTTGATTCATGATAGTTACATTGAATTTGTAATCAGAGTTGGTTGAAAATATAAGATGTGGATAGTATAAAAATCTCGAACGAAATATAGGAAATTCGTAAATTTTAGACATTGGCTTTCCTACTTATAGAAAATTACTTCCCTATTTTCAAAAATGAATCATTTTCTCGAATTTTATTAATCATTTCAAAGTCAACAATCACAAGATTTCGGTTTTTTGAATAATATGAGAAATCAAATTGATGTTACTTTAGATATATAATATAAAATAATATGAAACAAAACACTATTCTAAAATCGATGATTCAGAGAGAAGGCTAAAAGCCTATAGAATAAGGCTTACAAAGCTAAGTTATGGGAATGTGATGAGATAAGAAAATCATCAAAATAATGAATGATGTAATTTTTTTTTTTTTGTTTAATTCATTATTTTATGCAATTGTTTTCTTGCAACACATGAGATTTCTTTGTTTTTAGTAACAAACATCCTTCATTTAATATCATTTTCCAATCGCACTTTTAACATCACTAAATAATACTACATTATGATTTCATCATTATACACATAATTGATCAAGATACCATAAAACACGAAATCGTAACACGTCTAACATACTTAATCGTGGTACAGAACATCCACGAGCCGGGGTGAAACAAGTAGTTTCAATGGAGTTTCTTTAGGCAAAGTGATCCCAAGTCCTTCACTCATATCCACAGGCATATTGGATGTCGTTTTAAACTCGAATCCCTGAAGCAAACGAGCCATGGTCAAATGTGTCACTTGCATTGCAAAAGTGATCCCAGGACACGATCTTCTTCCTGAACCAAACGGAATGAACTCATGATGGTGTCCCGTGAAATCAACTTCACCATGGCTGTTCAAAAAATGACATATTAAGTCATTAACTGCAATCATACTTTAAAAAATCTCAATACAAACACAGTTATCTAAATCCTCCAACTCCCCACCTCAAATGGAATTGAACTTTTTTTGTTTATTTGCTGGATTTGCTGAAGCATCTAACAATGTCTTCCAGGCAGAACAAGACGATCATGCAATATCTTTCTCATACCAAATTATCATATTAAATATTATTCTCGCTCCTATCACTGTTTTGGGAATCAGATATGGGTTGTTTTGAGATTCATCGCTCAGGGACAGATGTCCTGCGGGGGATTCGGGTTTCCAAATTTAATTTTCTACAAATTAAAATTTATTTTTTTCTAAATTAATTTTCAATAAAATAAATATCAAAACAATTAAAATAACTCATAAACAATATCAATCCAACATAACATCAAATATCTTGAAATCATAAATCTAGTTTTTAAAACAAAAGTATGAAATGCATAATCAAAATGACAAAACAATATAACAAGTTTGATTGTTTGGCAAAAACTTATGTACACCAGTTGCACCGTGCAATCCATACCTTTATGTTATAAATGTAGTACCTTTATTTTATAAATGTAATACATTTATGCATGTTCATTTTCAAAGGTACGGATATTTGTATATAAAGGTACTACATTTATAACATAAAAGTCTTCCGTGCAACTTTGTGCACCAGTTGCACAGAAGTGTTACTCTGATTGTTTTGAGTTGATTCAAAGTTTCAATTTCGCAATTTTAAATATTAAATTATTAATTAATTGGAAAGAAGCCATGAGGAGTGAGGATTTAGAGTACTTATGGAAAATTTTGGATGTTTTGGTATATTATAAATAATATTAAATGGGGAATGGAGAATCATTGTTTCATATAAATTGGGCCGGTTTCGATGTCGGGGATTGGGTGGAGAGCATAAATACCATTCCCATACCACCCCATAATTTTTAAATGGGGATTCACCGTCCCCGCCCCATTCCTCAATTTGATCGGGAAATCCCGCCCCATTATCATTAATACCTAACGGGGATGGTTCCCTACGGGAAAATTGCAACTTGAAAGTTGTTGAAATAATACTCCCTGTTTTATAATTTGCTTCTCCATGAAATAAAGTCCCTAAGATTTAAATTAGTACTTTCAGTTTAATTAAATCAAGTCCCTTAAACTATTGCTTAAATTTAAAATCATATTAGTAAAGTATGCTCTGTTGAGAGAATTGAATTTAATTATGTATTTCGACTAATTAAATAAACTCTGTTTTACTAATTTTAGTTTAGTATTTATATTTAAATCTACTTTGTTTAATCAATTTGAGGTTAGTTTTCAATTAAAGTTTTATGATTCAATAAAGCAACATAAATATACAATAGCATGTTTATAAAAGACTCGATATAATCAAATATAAAAGTTAAGGTTAATAAAAAAAAAAAAAGTGTATGAGTGAGGATAGTGAATCAAATCGTGAGAATAAGTTGCATGATTTTTATTTTATTTTATTCTAAATGTACTGAACAAAAACTTATATAAGATGTCACACGAATTAAACATCTTTAAAATCACGACTTACAAATTACAATACACAAACCAAACTTATTTTCATAAACTCATAAATGCACAACGAGTTATAAATTAATCCCTCTGATTAAATTAAATTTATGAGACAGCCTCACACAAATCCTATTTTATATAGTATGCTACTATATATTTTTATTTGTTAAGAAACACAAAATATAATGTTATACTCGGGTCCGGTTTTGGTAGATGCATAACTCGCTTGAGTAGACTCTTTTTTTGTGAGTTGTCTACTTGAGCCCAGCTCTCTTTTATCCAAGATGATTTTGAGTTACAAAATAAAATAAGTTTCTAATTTAGGATATTAAAAAAATTAAAATGACACGAACAAACACATTTTTTTCAAATTTCACCCAAAAATCAATACACCGTTTTAATCTCATTTGATAAAATATTTCTAAAATTCCACTGAAAACAAAACCAAACTAGTCAATTATCTTTATTTTGAACCATCCCTTAAAATTTTGTTGGATTTAAAATTGTGTTAATGGATTTGAATTTCCACCTAACCAAACACTACCTTATAATACATATAATATAAAATTTTCATAAGAGATGTTCATAGTCGAGGAGCTAGAAAGCATACATTAGAGCACCCGCGTTAGTGTTTTTAAGATTGTTAGTAATATATTAAAAAACTTCCAAAAAGAAAAGAAAAAAAAAGTAAAGTGAAAAAGAAGAAAATGATGGCTGCTGCACTCTCACTCCTCTTTACAAACACTCTCTCTCCTCAAATCATATCTCCTACCCTCTCTCACTTAATGTTGTTACATCTATTATTAAAATAATATTTATCACCTAAAAATGTGATAAGGAGCAAAAAATGTGGGGAAAAAAAAAGACTTTTTGAATAAAATTGTGTCTTTATCTCTCTCTCTCTATATATTCTGATGGCTTCAAGAAACTCAAGTCAATAAAGAAAAGCTCACACGTTGACTGAAATATATGTAATTACAAAAATATATGTAATTACATGAATAGTAAAACACGCGTTTATTTAATTGGTTGCACGACTTATCAATTGTCATATATAAAACATAATTTCTGATTATTATAAATATCATATAAACATTAATAACATCCTCAATAACACTATATATTGAAGTAGCTTTTACATAAACCAGTAGTCGTCACACTACCTTAAAGACACCAAATGTTTTTATTTATATCTATTTTTCTTTTCTTTATAACTAAAAGTTCGCATCAACCTAGATTTTGATAAAATTGATTGGGAAGTCGAGGAGTGAGAACAACTTCGAGAGGCTTAAGCTTTGGAAGACCAATTCCCAACCCTTCTTCCATGTCCACCGCCTCTCCCATTGGTGTCGACACCTCAAAACCTTGTAGCAATCGAGCCAGACTCAATTCTACTACCTGCATTCCATATGTAATTGCAGGACACATTCTTCTTCCTGAACTAAACGGAATGTACTCAAAACATTGCCCTTTGTAATTCATGTCACTATTTTCATTCAAAAACCGTTCTGGCCTAAACTCGTCTGGATTAGACCATACATTAGGATCGCGATGCAATTTCCACAAGTTCACGATCAAACGAGTGCCTTTTGGAACGAAATAGTTTTCAACGTAGCAATCTTGGGTTGCCTCGTGGGGCCCTGCAAGTGGGCCCGGTGGATACAACCTTAAAGTTTCTTTAAGAATAGCTTCTAGGTAGGTGAGGTTCTTCATGTCCGATTCCTGAACCCATCTACCATGGCCCACGTGGCTTTCCAGCTCATCTTGGGCTTTTTTTAGGACTTGGGGATTGTTTAGTAACAATGACAAGGCCCAAGTTAGGGTTATCGACATGGTTTCTGATCCTGTAAAAATTAACATCTGAACACATACGAGGTAAAATATATTATTAATAATAATAATATTAAAAGTTAGAAGTGTTAATTAATTCAGTGTAAAATGCTTACTAGAATTGTGGCCTTGATGACAGTTTCCCTATTATAACTAGATACTATTTGGTTCTCAGGAATAGCTGAGAGCAGCACATCCATGAAATCTCCAACTTCTTCTTCATCATCACTTTTACTTGAATTTATCTTCCTTGTCTGAATTCTTTCCTGAACCCAATCCTCTAACACTTTGTCAATTTCCTTGGATGCTTGTTTCATTCGCTTGATATAACCCCCAATATCCAACCATTCCAAGGATGGGATTGCATCTGACCAAACAAACACACCAATAAGATATAATGCCTCCTTCACAGCTTCTTTGAACTCCCAATCTTTGTCAACTCCTTTGCTGCCACATCACATTCATATTAACATATATATAGAGAGAGAGATACAATTGGCTCATCTGGATTTTGGACATATATTTACAAAATCCTACAATACCATATTTTTCTTACTTTTTCTAAAATTCCCAACAAATACATCTCCTTTTTTCTATATTCCTTAATGTGAACATGACATCTTAATTATAGTCATACCCTACAAAATCTTAAAACAAACACAAAATTTTAAAATTCATACTCATAAAATCCTCTTAAAGTTCAAATCCAAACTTGCGAAAAATCATTTTGAGTGCAGAACAAATATAGACTTAATAAAATAAGTCGCAACTCTTAGATAACACAAAAATATGATACATTAACGACCATGACACGAGCCGTGTGCACAACCGCACATATACACACGGGCCGTACCTGCTTGTTTTTGTAAAATAACCATTTTTCCAATTTTTTATTTTTTTCTTGGAAAAGGTTTTTTATTATGAAATGACTACTATAAAGTCTTTGTTATCCTGTATGGTTATTTAATTATATCAATTGTCACATAATTAAATGTATATCTTTTAAACATTTAAAGCCACTTACTTCAAGATTGAAAACCTCTTTCCAACTATCATCCTGATTGTTGTATTGATAGTCGCGTACTCAAAGCAACTACTCATGCTTACGACCTTGTTTGGACCTTCACCAGTCGAACATGAATACAAGTCCCTTATGAAGTGGTCCACTTCAGAGGCTCGAACATGGCTCATGTTGCTTAGCCGTCGAGCCGTGAAGAGCTGGGTCGTCACTATTTTCCGTACATTGCGCCAATATGGTCCGTACGGAGCCAATACAAAGCCGGCTCCATTGTACCCTAAGTACTTAGTCATCGCAATGTTTGGCCGGTCCGCGAAGACCCTATCATTGGTGGTGAAGCATTCTTTAATTGCTTCCCAATTGCTCACCACCAGGCCATGCTGGGTCCCGAGCCGGAGGGAAAAGATCGGGCCGTATTTGTCAGCCATCGCTCCGAGGGTTAGAGCCACCGGAGTCTGGCCGCCGAGGAGGTGGAGATGGCCAATTATGGGCCATGCACCCGGTGGCTCCGGCGCGGTGGTTTCTAGGGTTTTTTGGTTGGTTGTTAATTTGGATGTTTTGTAGTAGTTGAAGATGATGATTGTGGCTAGAAATATTGCAATTTGTAGGAAGATGGGGAGATTAATATCCATTGTGGGGATTTGGTTGTGGGATGTTTTGTGGCGTAAGATGGGGTTATTTATAAGTGAAATTTTGATAAATGATTCCATGTGTTTATAATGGAAAATTAGCAATAGAATGATCTAGATGGTGTTTTGATGGGAAATTTTGGTCAAATCCAAGTTTACAACCACACATGGAATAGACATGAAATTAATTCACAACCACAAGATACATTGTACTAATTATGAACGGAATCTAGATGATTCACAACCAAAAGATACATTGTACTAATTATGAACAGAATCTGGATGAAGCTATGTTCCAACATAGCAGATATTGCAAATACAAATAGAAACGGTAGAAAATATGTTAGAACAAGAGCTCGAGATAACCTAACATTTTGTACTCAAAATACAACGGTTGATCGTCTCAAGGGTAGTAGCATGTCGAATATTTCTCATCTGAACTATACCTAATTTAATATCTTTTTATGTAGACTTAATGAAACGTATGAAATTTTATACAAAAAATGTCAAATCAATTTAAGTAGAATAATGTTTTTAAACGTTTAAAGTATGTTGCCACTCAATGTTTCTATTCGATATCTGAATTCAATGGGTCCATACATTTCACCAAGGGAAATCATCACATCAAGAAGCTCATGCACTCAAGTGAAGGGCTAGAAATATGTATTGATTCACAGCCTTCGCAACCATGAAGGGCTAAATCCTTCAGGCAAGGAAATTTAGAGGATAAGTCTTGAAAAAATGACGAATCAAAATCCATACCGCCCAAGAACAAAGACTCGAGCTTATGAAACTCATAGCGTGGACTGATTTGTCCATCAAGAACAGATCCCACATATTGTTCTCCAAACTCAATAAAGGGACCTAATGGCGACATTGTAAGTGTTATTCTATCAGGAACATGCAATTCAAGAAAGCATAGAGATACTGACAAAGTCACAAAATGTTGAAAAGCCACCACAAGTAGCAGATCAGGCGACTACATTACACATTCGTCAATTTTAACGGTTTTGGGGATTTTGAGCAAATTTATCCATATCACAAGCATAAACGTTGCTATTCTTATAAGACAAAAACTTTTGTACACCTGGTGCACGAACCCTAAATCCGTGCACTCGGGTCGATCCAGTTCGCCATGGCCCGTACGCGCCCGCAGTGACGGACCCAGGATTTCAATTTAGGGGGGCCTGAGTCGATTAATAAAAAAATACAATAATTTTAAATTAAGAATATAAATTTATCAAAATTTGATAGAGTTAATATATTATTTTATAAAATTATAATAACATCCAAATTAGTAACTTAATTACAACCCAACATGACAACATCAACGTAAAAAAAAAATTAATTAAACTAACACATTACAACATTTTTCTTATATTTTTCGTATTTTGAAATTGGTGCATGATATTTTCATTGCTAACACAGTATATATTGGAATTAGATGAAGAATGAATTGAGAGAGAGAGGGGTAAATAATGTAAAAGATATATTTAAAATTAGATTTGTGTAAACCCTAGGAAAGAAAGAAAAAAAAAAGATGAAGAAGAAGAACACATATCTAAATTTTCTAATTTATTCTTAATACTGAAATGCTCACACAATATCAATCGAAAAACCTTATCAAACTCAAAGAAATTATTTTAAATCACTGAATTTTTTGATAAAGTAAAATGGAAACCCTCAATACCCAATAGTATATTGTTGGCAACAAACGGGATAAATAAATTGATGAAATCTAACGATAAAAAATAAAACAAATTTCAGTTAAATTAAACAAAATAATAAGATAAATTGTTTAAATTAATTATAAAGGGGGATTGAACAAGAAAATACTTAACTAATGACAAAAATATCCACGGACAAAAAGAAATAAAAGTTAAGAAGAAATAGGTGAATGGATGAGAATGTTAAATTAAATCATGAAAATTAATATTTATTTATTTATTTATTAAGGGTTAAATGCAAAAAAGCAACCCAAATTATCGACTTTTTTCAATTTGCAACCTAATCCTTTTTTTTTTTTTCCGATTGCAACCTAATCTTCTGTAATTTATCTAGTTGCAACCTCCGTCCACTTTTTGAGCATTTTTCCAGCGAAAGACCCTAATTTTTTATTTAGAGAAAAATCATTTTTATTTTTTATTTTGTGAGATACATAATGTAAAAGATGATTTTACTCTTGAAATGATAAATGTGCTAGTCACCCGATGATATTTTCGCCGGAAAAATGCTCAAAAAGTGGACGGAGGTTGCAACTGGATAAATTACAGAAGACTAGGTTGCAATCGGAAAAAAAAAAGATTAGGTTGCAAATTGAAAAAAGTCGATAGTTTGGGTTTTTTTTGCATTTAACCCATTTTTTAATTAAAACATAAAATTACTAAAATACCCCTATATTGTTTGAAAAATTTCAGGAGGGCCTAGTGCCCCACTTGGCCCCTACATGTGTCCATCTCTGCGCGCCTGCATGCGCCACCAGGTTGCGGACAAAATCCTCTCAATCATGCTCCCAGGTGCTTAACCTTTATGTTATATTAACTATATATTTTAGTAGTGTTAGTCATACATTTTACTTATGTTAGTCATACCTTTTGTAAGGCTAGCGGTACCTTAATATTTTTTTTAGACAGACATATTAACTTTTCATTCTTTTTAGTTATAACAGTCATACATTCTAATTATGTTAGATATACTTTTTAGTTATGTTATTTGCACCTTTATATATTACATAAAGATATGACTATGTTGATATAAATGTATAAGTAATATCACATAAAGGTATGAGTAGTATCACATAAAGGTAAACATGTACAAATTATGGCGAAATTAGGGGTTTTTTAGAGTTAAAAGTATTAAATAAATGTATGATATGTGAACATAAGAGTATGACTAATAAAGATATGACTAATATAATATAAATGTATAGCTAACATAACATAGAGATCAGGGCCAAAAAAAAAATGCACGGATCCAGATAAACCCGCGTCCGAACCCGACCCAAGTGCATGTGTGCATCAGGTGCTACTCTTCTTATAATAGAGGGGAAGTGACGCTAAATTTCCAAATCATAAGGGCTATAACAATTTACTCAAAATTAAATGAATTTCACCGGGGATCAAATCCGGTGACATTGCCACCGAAAGCATCTGATGTTACCTTCCCCAAATCCGTCGTCACTGTCCCCTTAAAAAATTGGCTCTCCTTCCAACTTCCCGCTGCTACCTCCCTTCTTTCCCTTCTACTCCGTGAAAAAGAAAAAATCTTAGACTTAAGAAAACACAAATGAAAAGTTGAAATTGATTAGATTCTTGATTAAAGATTGAGTTGTGGAAGTTTTAGTGTGGTGAATTTAGCAGATTCAAAATGTCAGAGTTCCTTTCTACCTCCATTAATGGCAGTGAAGGTTTCTTACTTGACCTCCCTTGTGATTGAGAATCCATATTGAAGAAACTTATGGATTGCCCGGAGATCATTCAGTCTTATGGAAAGAAAATTCAGGATACGATATCTAATTACTATCCTAATTAGTAAAAAATTCTAGATACCATCTTAGAATTTAATTTACCAATTATTTAGAAAGACTCAATTCTAGCCAACAAACACACATGTAGGTTTATTTAGACTAGCTCATATATCTTCAAAGCATGGAATTGAAAATCTTTTTATAATCAATTATGCTAATTGCCACAAGAATCAAACAATTAAACAATTACGAATTTAACGTTCTAATTGGCGATATATTATTCTGATAAATTGACAAATGATTCTATTTGAACAATTCACCAAAACAATAATAACCAAATCTTGATTATCTTTTGGATAGAAATAGAATCTAGCCCTCCATGGAGAATTGAGATCCCAAAATAAAAGTTGCAGAGTTTGAACGTAGAATAAGAGTTGAGATGAAGAGAGAAGTTGGAATCCTCATATATCTATATTTAATAACTACTCTTCAAATAATTATAATTGGAAGTTTAAAAAAAAAAAAAAACTTATGTAGATTTTATCCACGTCTTCTCCTTTTTGCAATTTTCGGATGTTAAGCGTGTCCACGCCTATTGTTGAGACTTTTGCAGTTTTTTGAGAATTGGATTTTGAGAATCAAGCTCGAATGCTTAGGCATGCCCACATTTAAAGCTAAAATCGTCGCAGAATTTGCAGGCTTTGAGGACTCCACTAAACTTCTTCCAAATCAATCCAAAATGCCTTAAATATCAATTAAATCCTTATCTTGCCCTACAAATCACAAAACTTCATCAAAATAAAAAATAAAGGATTAATTGACATCTAAAATGAAAGGAAAACATTATAATCAAAATACACAAAATGAACTCATCATTGTGAATCTGAGTATCGGGCTCTTGCCAATACTTCTCGGGAAGTTGTTTGGATTTCATAATTGCTTCATGAACTCGATGTCCGGCTCTCCACTCATCACTTACTCCTTTGTGATAATAAGTGTACCTTATTTTTCAGTCAGAATCTTGTTGCTCACAACCGTGTCATACATATTGATATCGACTACCACTTTATTCACGAGTTGGTCTCTTCAGTCCGACTAGACATGCATTTTGTTCTTTCGAGCCTTCAAGTTGCGAACATGTTCACCAAAAGTTCTTTTTGTCCCAATTTTGAGTTGTTATGTTCGAAGCTATGTGTTCAATTGCATCCATAACATCGCTTAAATCTCTAATTTATTCTTTAGAGATTTTGTAAACATATTTTTTTGATTTCATTGTTGTATTTATCTTGTATATCTCCTTGTATTATTCTATAAATAGTGGAAATTCTAACTTACCTCATTAATGGTGATACAATATCAATTCTCATAAAAACATGTCAAAACTCTTCAAATTTCAAATCAGATCAATACTCCAAATCAATTTTTGATTTTCATTCGATTCAAACTCAATTTGAACAAAATATGAATGAAAATTGAGATTTTGGTTGGAAAAAAGGCTTGGAAATAGTCATATAATACAATTTGAAAAAATTGCAATCACAGAAAGAAAAAAGTTCGGTTAGAAATAGCCAAAAAAAAAAAGACTTCGCTACTACGGGACAAAAGTACATGTATTTAAGTCTCCACAGACTCTTGATAGCTCAAGTAACGTGTTTTATTGTAACTACATAATCGTCTCCAACCCTCAAAACACTAGTGCATTTAAGTCTCCACAGAAGTACTTCTGCACTTAAGACAAAAGTGCATTTAAGTCTCCATTGGCAGCTTGACTCTCGTAAAGACTTGAGTGTTAGTTTATTTTATTATGTGGCCTATGTTATTATTGTGCACTAATTTTATTTTACCAAAAGGGTGTCTGAATTTTTTGATGGAAAAAATTTAGACTACTACTCATAATATTATATTGGTCCCAAAGGTTGCCTCAGAATATACATAAATAAATCTTCTTTATTTGGACATTTTCTTGTTTTTAGAAGGAGATGGTTTTTCTACCAATTTTGGAATGAATTCATTTCCAAAACTTCACTCTCTCCCCAATGGAATTAAGGCTTTCATTCCATAATGAGATTTTTGTTTGCTGGAATTTCTTTTGAAAAAGGAACGTCCCTCTTTCTCTCAACTGATTTGAGAGATTTTTGGGATTTAATTTTCCTTCCTTCCTAATAATCCAGCTCCATCTCTAGCTGATTTTAAGGGAATTATTTTTGGACAAGGTTTTAGTCCATATTATTTAAGAGAAGAAGATAAAATAAAGAAAACGCCTTAAGTAACTTTTATCCATCAATAAGAATTCTGAGGAAAACTTTTGAAGATCAAGTACTAACGCTTCCGCTCAAGATCAAGTACTAACGCTTCCGCTCAAGGATGTCTTCAATTCAAAATTGTAAGGTTTCAATATGTTTGTTATTTTATTTTGAATTTACGGATTCTGTTTCTTTTTTTGTGTTTTATTATTACAAAACACTTAACATAATGTTTTAAGTTTATCATTTGGTATCAGAGCCATCGTAAATTCATATAAAATGCATTTTATGAAATTCGTTGGTTGATGATGTATCAATATGAAGCTCTTGATGGTGGTAATATTTATTATAATTTTGTGTTTACGCCACAATTATGTTCTCTCATTTAATAAATTATGATGGTAATTTTACCAACTTTAATTACCATTGTGATTTTTTGTCTTAATTTGTTTCTGCCCAACGGTGATACAAATTAATTATGTTCTTACATTTAATAAATTATGAAGGTTAATTTTACCAACTTTAATTTCCATTGTAATTTATTAGATGAATTTGTTTATTCAATTTATTTCTGCCCAACGGTGATATGAATTGAATTTTATGCAACAACTGTTACGATTGAACTGAAATATAATTTAGCGTTTTATTATATACTTCAGTATAATTATAGGTAGTCCCTCCATATACAGTTGATCTAATTTTATTTATTTATTTTTTGTGGATATATAGTTGATAATTGTAAGCATTGTGTTTTTTCTGAATCTAATGCAGCATTGAATAATGTTCATGCTCAAATCTCTGGAATAGTACCATTGAACGGAACTAATTTTTCAACTTGGAAGGAGCAAATTGAGATTTGTCTTGGTGTTCTGGATATTGACCAGGCATTACGAATGGACAAACCTGTTATTATAGCAACAAGTACTGATGATGAAAAGAATAATTTTGCTAAATGGGAGCGGTCAGACCGCATGTCTCTCATGATTATGAAAAGTACTATTACAACTGCTATAAGAGGAGGTATTCCTGAAAAGGATGATGCAGATAATGTTTTTACTGCTAAACAATATTTGGCTTCTGTTGAAGAGCAGTTTAAAAGTACTTCTAAGGCTAATGCAAGTACTCTCATAATGAAAATGCTCACCACCAAGTATAACGGGACAAGCGGTGTACGTGAACATATCATGAAGATGAATGATATGGCCGCAAAATTGAACGGAATGGATATGGCAATTTCTGAAGGGTTTTTAGTTCATTTCATCATGACTTCTCTTCCTGCACAATTTGGTCCTTTCAAGATCAATTATAATACGCAGAAAGAAAAATGGAAAATGAGCGAATTAATTGCCATGTGTGTTGAAGAAGAAGAAAGGATTAAGGCTGAGAAACCTGACTATGCACACATTGTCGTTCAAGGTCCGAAAATGAAAAATAAGGACAATGGTAAAGGTAAGAACAAAGTGAATATAACTACTGGTATTAACAAGACAAACACATCTGATACAAAACCCGTACGTGGTCCTAAGTGTCACCACTGTAAGAAGCATGGACACGTGAGGAAGGACTGTGAGAAGTTTAAAGATTGGCTCGCTAAAAAGGGTAATGATTTAAATTTCATGATTTGTGAAACCTTTTTAGTTGATGTTCCCTTAAATACGTGGTGGGTTGACACTGGTGCCTCTGTGCACATTACGAACTCATTGCAGGGATTCCATTCCGTGAGGATGCTTCAAAGGGGAGAAAGGAAACTTAAGGTTGCCAACGGATTAGAGGCTGAAGTCGAGGCTGTTGGAACTCTTCGTTTGGTTTTGAAGAGTGGCTTTATTCTTGATTTACATGATGTAGTTTATATTCCAACTGTGATTAGGAATTTAATTTCTGTTTCTAAACTTGATGCGTATGGTTTTGTATTTCAGTTTGGGAATAATGAGTTGAAACTATATCAAAACTCTAAATTTGTTGGTTCTGGATTATTATGTGATAATCTATATAAATTATGTTTGGATTCTTCCTTTTGTGAATCTCTGTTATCTATGAATATTACTAGTGTTAATCATAAACGTGGAGTCAAGAGAAATCGTGATGTTGGGAATTCTTCTAAATTATGGCATCGCAGGTTGGGCCATATTTCAAGAGAAAGAATGCAACGTCTCATTAGAAATGAAATTCTCCCGACATTAGATTTTTCTGATTTCGATAACTGCGTAGAATGTATCAAAGGAAAGTTTGTAAAGGGAAATAAGAAAGGAGCCACTCGAAGTGGGGGACTGTTAGAAATTATTCACACTGATATATGTGGTCCTTTTCCTACTCCAGGTATAAACGGGCATAAATCGTTTATTACTTTCATTGACGATTATTCTCGCTATGGTTATGTGTATCTGATTAACGAAAAGTCTGAAGCACTAGATAAATTCAAAATTTTTAAGGCTGAGGTTGAAAATCAGCATAATCTTAAAATTAAAGTGGTGCGATCAGATAGGGGCGGTGAATATTATGGTAGACACACCGACCTTGGTCAAAATCCAGGCCCGTTCGCTTTATTTCTTCAAGAAAATGGTATTGTTCATCAGTACTCTATGCCGGGAGATCCTCGACAAAATGGAGTTGCTGAAAGACGTAATCGTACACTAATGGATATGGTACGAAGTATGATATGCAATACCACATTGCCGGATTTTATGTGGACAGAAGCTTTGAAAACAGCCACACATATTCTAAATCGAGTTCCTAGTAAATCTGTTCCAAAAACACCTTATGAACTGTGGACTGGCAGAAAATCACAATTAGGATACTTACGTGTGTGGGGTAGTCCTGCTGAAGCAAAAGTTTATAATCCGCAACTAAAGAAACTTGATTCCAGAACCATTAGTTGTTATTTTATTGGTTATCCAGAGAGATCCAAAGGTTTCAGATTTTATTGCCCATCACATACCACTAGAATAGTTGAGACAAGACATGCTGTATTTTTTGAAAATGGCAATGTAAGTGAGAGTAATAGAACAGTAAACCTCGAAGAAAGTCGGATTTATGTTCCAATTCCGATAATTCAAGAGGTAACAAATTCTATACCACTTGTTCAAGAGATTAATGAAGAAACTCATAATGTACCTATTGTTCAAGAGATTAATGAAGAAACTCATGATGTACCTATTGTTGATGAAGCTCCTATGCTACCACAAGAGCCCTTACGTAGATCACAAAGAGAAAGAAGATCTGCCATACCTGATGATTATATCGTATACCTTACTGAGGAGGGTTGTGATATAGGTAATGGAGATGATCCTATCTCATTCAAGCAAGCTATTATGAGTGATAAATCATCTCAATGGCTGGAAGCCATGAATGACGAGATGAAATCTATGAAAATAAATGAAGTTTGGGATCTTGTTGAGTTGCCTGTTGGGGTTAGACCTGTAGGATGTAAATGGGTCTATAAAACTAAAACTGACTCCAAAGGTAACATTGAAAGATTTAAGGCCAGACTAGTTGCTAAAGGGTTTACACAACAAGAAGGTGTACATTATGACAATACATTTTCTCCTGTCTCAAAGAAAGATTCATTAAGAATTGTTTTGGCCCTTGTAGCTCATTATGATTTAGAACTACATCAAATGGACGTGAAAACTGCATTTCTCAATGGCAACTTGCATGAAGAAATTTTTATGAAACAACCTGAAGGGTTTGTTGTAGAAGGCAAGGAGCATATGGCATGTAGGTTAAAACGTTCAATATATGGTTTAAAACAAGCATCACGACAATGGTATCTCAAGTTTGATGAGGTTATAAACGAGTTTGGATTTAAAGAAAACACAATAGATCAATGCATATACCTCAAGATTAGTGGGAGTAAATTTATCTTTCTCGTTTTGTACGTGGATGATATTTTATTGGCAAGTAGTAATTTAGACATGTTATACGAGACAAAACGTTTTCTATCAGCTAAGTTTGAAATGAAGGATCTTGGTGAAGCCTCTTATGTTATAGGGATTGAAATTCACCGAGATCGGTCTCGTGGGATCTTAGGTTTATCCCAAAAGGCATACATTGAGAAAATACTCAAAAGATATAACATGCACAACTGCTCCTCTAGTGTTGCTCCTATTGTCAAGGGTGATAAATTCAGCAAATTTCAATGTCCTAAAAATGAAATGGAACGTACTCACATGAAGCAAATTCCTTATGCTTCGGTAGTAGGGAGTCTTATGTATGCTCAAGTTTGTACGCGCCCTGATATTGCATTTGCAATTGGTATGCTTGGTCGATACCAAACTGATCCAGGAATGGACCATTGGAAAGCTGCCAAGAAAGTTTTACGCTATTTGCAAGGGACAAAAGATTATATGCTTACTTACAAGAGATCAAATAACCTTGAAGTTATTGGTTATTCTGATTCAGATTTTTCTGGATGTGTTGACAGTAAGAAATCCACATCAGGTTACATATTTATGCTTGCAGGGGGACCGATTTCATGGAAGAGTGCTAAGCAGTCTTTAAGGGCATCTTCCACTATGCAAGCAGAATTTGTAGCGTGCTATCATGCTACTGGGCAAGCAGTTTGGTTAAAGAATTTTATACCAGGACTTCAAGTAATTGACAGTATTGCGAGGCCACTCACCTTATTTTGTGATAACGAGGCTGCTGTTTTCTTCTCTAAGAATAACAAATCAAGTGGTGCATCCAAGTGGATTGACATCAAATATCTTGTTGTTAGAGACAAAGTCAAAGACGGTACTATTATGATACAACATATTAATACAAGAGCTATGTTAGCTGATTCTCTAACAAAAGCGCTTCCACCCACTCTTTATAAAGAGCATGTTGTCGGCATGGGTTTAGTTAATGTATTGTAATTTTGATGTTGTAAGCTATATATATATTATGTTATGTACTAAGTCTTTAATTTATAAATTTGCTAATTATGATGCGCATCATTTTGTTTGCAAATTACTTATGAGGACCGAATGAAGTTATTAACCATTGTTGGAAAGAGTGCCAATGCTATGATTAATGGGGATCAAATAACGACATTTGTTATTCTGATTACTTTAGTTTGGTTTGGTATTTCTAACTGAACAGGTTTACGATTAATGAAAAAAATTATATTGGCCAATCTTTTAATATGTGCTTTATTATTTAATAACAATACGGCCAAGTGGGAGAATGTTAGTTTATTTTATTATGTGGCCTATGTTATTATTGTGCACTAATTTTATTTTACCAAAAGGGTGTCTGAATTTTTTGATGGAAAAAATTTAGACTACTACTCATAATATTATATTGGTCCCAAAGGTTGCCTCAGAATATACATAAATAAATCTTCTTTATTTGGACATTTTCTTGTTTTTAGAAGGAGATGGTTTTTCTACCAATTTTGGAATGAATTCATTTCCAAAACTTCACTCTCTCCCCAATGGAATTAAGGCTTTCATTCCATAATGAGATTTTTGTTTGCTGGAATTTCTTTTGAAAAAGGAACGTCCCTCTTTCTCTCAACTGATTTGAGAGATTTTTGGGATTTAATTTTCCTTCCTTCCTAATAATCCAGCTCCATCTCTAGCTGATTTTAAGGGAATTATTTTTGGACAAGGTTTTAGTCCATATTATTTAAGAGAAGAAGATAAAATAAAGAAAACGCCTTAAGTAACTTTTATCCATCAATAAGAATTCTGAGGAAAACTTTTGAAGATCAAGTACTAACGCTTCCGCTCAAGATCAAGTACTAACGCTTCCGCTCAAGGATGTCTTCAATTCAAAATTGTAAGGTTTCAATATGTTTGTTATTTTATTTTGAATTTACGGATTCTGTTTCTTTTTTTGTGTTTTATTATTACAAAACACTTAACATAATGTTTTAAGTTTATCATTGAGGTCACGTGAAGCATTTGATTTTGAGTACATATAGTCTTCTCTAAAGAAAAATATAAATTTCACCATATATTTTAGTATAGTAACTCACCATGTATCCTTGCACCCTAAACATATATTTTCTTGATTCTCTAATAAATCTGCAAACAAAACAACTAACCAAACATATACGAAAAGATAATTTTGTCAACTACTTAGTTAATAATAATAATATTCTTATACACTTAACATTCTTATTATAGTTGATTGGCAAAAATTAATTTCACAACAATTTATTTAAGGAAACCTTGCAAAAATTTTGAATGTCTGATAATCAGACGATGATACATATTTTATTGGAATAGCGAATTTCTTGTAATTTTATTTCTACAATATGTTTTGCTTATATACTCTAAGTCATCACAATCTGATCACATTCTATATTAAAAAACAACCAAATTTATGGTGCTTGTCTCTCCGTATTTTCAATATGTTTTCTTTGGAATCTATACAACTATTTTACAATAAATTTAGTGCGACCATTTCAATAAATATCCGAAATGTTACAATGTAAAATACATGGATCTCTCGTATAACATCCACTTCACGAGTATGTCTAAGTATACATAACGAAACTAGCACAACACATGTCCATTCCACGTGATAAATTAGAGTTGCATAAATTAAATTCTTTTTTAATGTAATACTCATCCATTGGAGTAGTATTTTTTAAGGTATAATAATTGCATTAATTACAATAATTTTTATATAAATTCAATCAATATTATATATATTAAATATTTTTTTATTACTTTCTAATTGTCAGTCCAACTATCACACCTTTTCAATTAAGTGTGTGTATATATAAATATACTAGTTAAGAACACATGCGTTGCACGTGGAGAGACAAACTCGTGAGAACCATTTTTTGGTTGATTTTGTGAGTTTTTTTTCCCTTCACTTGTTTTTTAATATTTTTTTGAAGTATGTTTAAATTACTTAACATTTGATTATTATAAGTTAATGTCTTTTCAATTTAATATAGATATCATAACAATAATAATTTATTAAAAAAACATTATTCGATTAAAAAAATTTAGTTCCACTATTCCTAATAAAAAAAAGAATAATAAATCTAAAACGAAAGATTATAATTCTAATTTGACCACTAACTATATCTTTTCTTGTTTGATCTTGTTTTCCGTCCTAATCTTCTTTCTTCGTGATTTGATTAATAAATTTTTGATTGTATGATCCTCCTCATTGCTGGATACGTGGATGCATTCCTTGTTTTTTATCTTCCTAATTCTTCATTTTTTCTTGTTTTCGTCATCTGTTGTGGTGGTCACTGTTATTGTCGTTGTCGTGGTTGTATTGTTTAATTTATCATCTCCTATCTCCACGGGTTTCAGTTTTTCTATTGCTTCAGCTACTGCACTCAATCTTCCTCCTTCAACTTTCATATTGTAGTTTAGGACAATTAGAAAATGGACCTCACTTGCTCTTTGTAAGATCAACCGTCTATAGTATTCAGATGTGCTTTGACCCTGCATATGATTTTTTGTTAAAAAGAACAAGAAAGATAGATTTTAGCAATGTATATAAAAATTCTTAGACATGCATTGATTTATAATTGTTCAAGGGATAGTTTTATATTGATATTGAGTTCCATTGTCTCACCAAAATATATAAATTTAGATTGTATTATAAAATCATAACTGATATTGATGTTGGCCCTGTCACATGATTCAAGAGTAATCGAAGATAGTATCTTTCTCCTTCTGTGTGATTTGCTGCATTAATATGTCCAATCACCTCTCTTTTTTTCCTTTCTCTCCAACATTTGTTTTGTCTATCCCATACATAATGCTCTGGAAACTCTTTGTACGGATACTGTTTAGCTTTTTTCGCATTGAGCGCATGTAGAAAATATTCTGTAAGCATCGTCTTGGAAGTATAATCATCCACCAATAATTTTTTCAAATTTTGATTATTCCAATATGTGACAGAATGTTTATTTGGTAGATAAAGTTGTAAGTTGAAAACTGCAGGGTATATCTCATTTAAATTAAATTAAAATATTCTCCATAATGCCTCATGAGTCGACACCTATCTTGCATCTTGGAATTATTTGATTTCATCGATCATATTATCACCATCATTTTGGGTTAGATTAACTGTCACTTTATCATAACCTTTGTAAATATACTTGTAAAGGTACTTCACAGTCGTCACCCCCGAGCATATCTCAACATTGATGTGATAGTTATATCTAGATAACAAATATGGATTGTAAGGAACCACTCATTGATTTCAATTCAGCATTGCGAACTTCAACAACCATCCCATTTTTTCATCTTCCGTAGATTGGATAACTATCATTACCTTGTATGGTGTTTTCACAAAAAGGTCTTGGATAATGAGATTTACACTTACCTACAGATTAAAGTGGAAATGAATCACTAAAAATCGGTGAAATATAAACAAAATAAAGATGACTTAAAAATTTATAACATTAGCATTTGATTACTATTGAATTCTAATATAATTTGATACAAATATTTTAATGAGTTTCCAATTTTTATGGATAACGACATTTGCCCTTACCATTCTCCATACATGAATTTTTCGAATTTTTTTCACCACACGGTCCATGTAACATGTGTTTCTTCACCAATTCATATATCCGAGGATTATTTTCTTCATTAGGAATTTCAGCACATACAAACTTATCAAACTGGTCAGCTGTATGAATTTTATATTCACCCTTTAGAATTATAAGTAGATGAACATGTGGTAATCCCCTTTTATGCAACAACTTTTCCGAATATTTGTTTCTTAAATAATTGATCTTTCAGGTCATGTAATTTTGCTCGGAAAACTCTCAAAACTAAATCTGGACGATCTTGAGCTTTTTGACCTTCATACAAATTTTCTTGTATTTCTTTCCAATCAGGATTGCAGGTAATGGTGATAAATAGATCTGATTTTCCATATCTTTGGACTAACACCAATGCATCAAGATATCTCCTTTGTATATCCTTGGGCCACCAATAAATGATGCAGGAAGAAAAATTCTCGATCAAACTTCACTACCACAAAATTCACCTCTAAAAACACTATCCATGATCCCTTGGTAGAATTCAGTTCTCAAATTTGCTTAGTTTAAACGGAAAAATTGTAATCTTGTTGTCTCCAATTTTATATAACTATTAACTGCATATTGTTGTAACAATCTTCCGCAAATAATAGAGTAGAGTGTCTTGGATCTCTAATTTGTAACTTATAACAACTGTATTCTCTGCAAGAGACTCTTTTTGCATTTTCTTTTGCGACAACTGATTATGAGAAATAATGGTTGGAATGATTAGAATGAACATAAACTCTTTGATTAGATTTTTTAGGAATACGTATGTTGTAGTACATACCTTCTTGCTCTTGGGAGATAATTTCCTTTGGAGTAGACCTTGTTGTAAGTCTAGAAGTATTTAGGACATTTGGTACATTTGCTGCAATTATATATGTATTAAAAAATCCAATAAAATTAAATTTTGAAAAAAGTTAATTATTTCATAAAATATATATGTTCTTGAAATATATTATAACATAAATATGTACCTTTTTCCTTATGAATATTTTGGTGCCATCCTATTTCACCTCTTGGAAATAGAAGAAGGTATTGTAAAGGGTCATAACATCCAAAATAATGCATTATTCTATATTGGTCTCTGGAATGAGCACTAACAATAATATCTCGTTTAAACCCTACATTATCATTATTTCCCTCAATGCAAACAACTGCAACTTGATCTGCTGTCGGAGCATTATAAACTCGCTGATCTAGTCTCACATCTTTTGTGATACAAAGTTGCACATCATCTAGAGAAGAATACTCTGTTAGTCTTCTAAAGATTTTGACGTATGGATTTTCCTCTAGTATTTCAGTGAGCTTCCGTTCAATTTCTTCGGATACATGTGAATTAAGGCACATTCTATTTGTAGTTTCATTTTCAGTATCAAAAAAATATAACTGAAAATTAGCTGGTTTGTTTCCATTAAGACTCAAAATTGGGAGATTGTGATAAATTATTCCTTGTACTCGAAAAGTGAAAATTCCTCATCGTACTAAAACAAGCTCTTTATCCAATTTCACTCCAAATGAAGTGAATGAGAATATGGAATTGTATGAACGTATATTTTTCCAAAAATCAATAGATTATTCCGATTGAGAAGTGTATAGTTCGTACAATTTCTCTGGAACTTCTGAAGCTACAAGTTTAACTTTTCCATTATCACAACAAAACGTGGGAGGCTCATACTCAAATCTTGTTGCTCCACAATGAATGCAACTTGGCATTGTTTTTAGTTTATGTTCCTCTGACATTAAAATTCATAATTAGATAAATATATTAATATATAATTTTCAATTTTATATGAAAAATGTACTTCAATACAAAGTTTAAAGAATATTAAAAAAATATACCTTCAGAGTTACTTAGATTCACTTGAACTTGTAAATTACATGTTGCTTGTCTCTTTTCATGATTCTGTAAAACATATTCTACATAGTTTTTTTTCTTAGCATCATTAAGATTTGCATATCTTTTCTTTTGTCCAGCAAGTTTCCTTTGATGATATATATATATGGTGTCGACTGTTCAAACATACAATCATTCAAAAAAAAATTAAATTCAAGAAGGTTAAATAATAATAAATGAAGATAAAATAAAAATATAAACAAATTTAATTCTAACAAAGAATGATTAGATCTTACGAATGTCACCAATTTTAAGATCGGTATCAATTCCACTCGTCTTAGACATTGCCACTTTTCTTTGACTATATTTCAAAAAAAAGGAGTTACTAAAAAAATTTAGAAATAAGTTTTTGTTATGTTTATAAATCTTTTTTAAAATTTGTCATCATACTATAAATTAAAATTATTGGATTTAGTTGAAGATTTTAAGATTTGATAAATCTATTTGTACAATTAATTAAGTTCTTAAAAATTATTATTGTCACAAATAAACGTATTAAAAAAAAATTTACAAGTAGAGTTGAAATATTAGCAAAAAGAATTGGGATTTTGTATCATATGATATATTAGATTGAATTGAAGGAATTGAGTAGCTTATTGCTGTGTATGTTCTCCTTTTACACACAAAAATAAGTTTAGTTTATCTTTATGGTTGCTGAGCACTGTTTTCCCCTTGGAATAGATGTACAGAAAAATTGGGGGAAAATGTGGAAACTTTTGATTCATTGGTGAATTGTTGGTTGGGACGGTATTTGTTTAAGACTTGTAAATTATGCAAGAGAATTTGAAAGACTATATAAATCATATTATGCTATCTTGAACAATGATAACAGCGAAAGAAGTTCAAACCTCGAAAATACAAATATGTAAAGATTATAATATTAATAAAAAATAATCAAGGAATAATGACAGATTTCATGATTTATTGACTATGCAACATTATTCTTTTACTAAAAAAAATGAAAAAAACTAATTAAAACCCCCCAATATATGAAAATTAAGGAAAAACAGAATCTAAGAAAAGGTCAAGCAAGAAAAAATAACAAAAATATACAATCCTCATGAATTTCACACTGATCACACAAAACATTAAATAAATTTGAAGACAAACCAATATCACCAATTATGAAAACCTTGATGAGATAATCGTAATATAATTGTGCTCTTGCCAATGGTACTTGTTATGTTGTTGTATAATTAATACAAATATGTCATATATATATATATATATATATATATATATATAATGTGTTCATATTAAATTAGAATCCTAATAAACTTCTAATGCAATTAGATATAAAGAGTGTTCCTTCATTAGGACTCTAAATTAAAGTCCTAATAAAATTCTAATTAAACTAGATATGGAGATTTTTTTTAATTGGGAATTTAATTTACTAAGCATTAGTTAGGTTTTTAAATTAGAGTTATAATAAATTGGTTTAATAATGAAGTCAAAATTTTGTTAACGAAAATTCTGAATACAACTCCATTATTTATCTCCACCATCCAATTTTTAAAACATCGACGTTCTTAAAAAAATGAAATTTTTTATTTACAACCTACAAAATCCATTCATACAATTACTCTCTAAAATAATCATACAACCTATAAAAAGAACTCATCTACTTTATCAATTTTTCTTTCCTTTGATCGTTGCTCAATCCCACTCCCTCTTTTAAAATGTTTTTTATTCGATTTTCTCTTCGGTAGCACTCTGATTGATACACTCATGTAAATAGCTGAATTTGTTTGCGTGCATGAATGTGTTTATATGAAACATAAAAGAGACAATTTTTTTAATATCACTTTCTATGACCGATTACGAATTCACTATGTCTTAAACTAAATCTTTTTTTTTTCATTTAATAATCTATTATATCTTCCAATTTAATATTTCAATTCTCAACTAAATCCTTTCAATTATTGATATCATCTTCATATTAAATCAAATTAAATTAAATTTGTCATTGAATTTTAAAGAATTGGATGTATATTAATTTTTGTATAAATTAATATTATTCAAAAAAATGCTTATAATATATCATTGAAAAGCTCTTAAAATATATATTAATATAAGACTAATTTTATTTTAAGATTCAAAATGTTCAAGATTACAAAAGAAAAATAATCAAAACATATAATTTTTTTAAGAAGAGTTTGAAATATAAAGGACTCTTGTTTTTTATAATCAAATAGAAAAATAAAATAAATATTAAATTATGTTACTATCCCTAATAAAGAGTTTTCTTTCATTAGGACTCTAACATAAAAGAGACAATTTTTTTAATATCACTTTTTATAACCGATAAGAATTCCCTATGTCTTCGATTTCATATATAAACTAAATCTTTTTTTTTTCATTTAATAATTCATTATATCTTCCAATTCAATATTTCAATTCTCAACTAAATCCTTTCAATTATTGATATCACCTTCATATTAAATCAAATTAAATTAAAATTTTCATTGAATTTTAAAGAATTGGATGTATATTAATTTTTGTATAAATTAATATTATTCTAAAATATGCTTATAATATATCATTGAAAAGCTCTTAAAATATATATTAATATAAGACTAATTTTAGTTTAAGATTCAAAATGTTCAAGATTACAAAAGAAAAATAATCAAAACATATAATTTTTTTAAGAAGAGTTTGAAATATAAAGGACTCTTGTTTTTTTATAATCAAATAGAAAAATAAAATAAATATTAAATTATGTTACTATCCTTAATAAAGAGTTTTCTTTCATTAGAACTCTAATTTAATTTGATTTGATTTAATTATGTAGGAGGGTTAAAATTGGCATTATGAAAAATGGACGAAACATTCATACTTATATAGTGTAATAGAAATAGATATTATGATCAAATCCTATATTCTATGTATCTTCTGTGTTTTTTCCCTAAATAATTTCAAAATTACTATATATTATACTATATAATTATTTAAAGTTTGAGGGGCCAGTGCTCCGGCCTTATTTCCAACATCTTGTTAATTCAGAGTTGAACTTTCATTACAAGTTGTTAGATATATGATTTGTCTCTATATATCATTGATGTGAATGGAGAAATTCCCACTTCCATTGAGAACGTATCTTCACTTCAGACATTCTATGCCTCCCATATTATTTCCAGGTAATATCCCTCTTGCATATATAATTAGCTTTAGAGATGAATAAGTATATATTAGTAGCATTGTGAGGAAACATATACTCTTGCATTAGACCCTTTAGCTGGCAACCATAAATGGAGATCAATTATTATTACATTTTTGCCAATATGGTCCTAATAGTGACCTGCAGCCAAATGTTTTACCTAGCCGAAACAACTACAAAACTTGCCACAGATCAATCTGTCCTTCTTGCCCTAAAAACATACATGGTGCTAGACCCTCGTCAAATTCTTGCAAGAAATTGGACAAATTCAGGCTCTGTTTGCAGTTGGATTGGCGTCACTTGCAGCTTGCGCCACCACAGAGTGAGTGCACTAAATATTTCAAAGATGGGTCTCTCTGGCACCATTCCACCACATCTAGCAAACCTCCTCGTTTCGCTCGACCTCTCATTCAATCATTTCAATGGCACTGTGCCTAATGAGTTGTCTCTTCTCCGTCGTTTGAAGTTCATTTCCCTACAAAATAACAGCTTTTCAGGCTTTATCCCAACATCCCTCTCTAATTTATCAAATCTGCAATTCCTTCAACTTTCTTACAATGATCTACAAGGAAATATTCCGGAGGAGCTGGGAAGACTTGGTAGTCTGCAGTCTCTGATTATTGAAAACAACCATTTGTCGGGTGCTATACCTTCTGCCATATTTCACATATCCACACTGAAAAGAATTCGTTTGACATCAAATGAATTGAGTGGCAGTCTTCCCAGTGACGTGTGCAGTAATCTTCCACATCTTGAAGGGTTATACCTTTCTTCCAATCAGCTGAGCGGCCAAATCCCATCAAATATATCCCAATGTTCAAAACTTCGATTTCTATCATTGTCTTACAACTCCTTCAGTGGGCAGATACCACCAGAAATCGGAAAGTTAGTTTCGCTTCAAGTGTTATTTCTTGGGTACAACAATTTAAATGGTACAGATCAATTCTACTTTGAATGAACATAAATTTTTTTTTATTACATTCTACCTCAAAATTTTATAATTTTTGACAGATGAATGAAAATCAAGGTAGGAATAATGAGAAAGTGCTTTTGATTAAAAAATAAGAAGTGGTTTTGATCTTCTTCAATAGATTGCAATAAGTTTCTTTATTCTCATAGTAATAGCTTTTCATTCTTAGCCGGTGTTCTACCTAAAGATATTGGGAATCTTACAAAAATAAATTATTTGCATCTCGGATACAACAACTTGACAGGTAAACGAGAGATTCATAGTGTAAATATAACAACTTCACAGAACAACTACTTAGTTTTGATTTTGGCAGGTGTTCTACCTAAAGAAATTGGCCAACTTTACCAACTGGAGCACTTAGTATTACCAGGTAACAACTTCATTGGTTTGATTCCATCAGAGATCTTTAATATCTCAACTCTTCTTAGTCTTTCACTTGCTAAGAATGGTCTATTGGGTGCTCTTCCAACCAATTTGTGCTATGGGTTACCCATTCTTAAAGAGATGCTCCTCGGTGGAAATGACCTAAGTGGAGCAATACCCTACTCCATTTCAAATTGTTCGAAACTTAGGAGACTCGGACCATCTTCTAACAATTTTACTCGTTGTACCTCACTCTTTCGGAAACCTAAGATTCCTCGAAGGTGTTGAACTGCAGAACAACCACCTAAGGATGGAATCATCTTCTTCAGAATTGAGCTTCATTACTTCATTAACGAATTGTCCATCTTTAAAAGTTTTTGATATTGATGATAATCCTCTCCATGGTGTTATTCCAGTTTCCATTGGGAATTTATCCTCTCCTGAACAATTCTTTGTTAACAATTGCAACATTGAGGGTAGGATTCCTGCTAATATTGGTAATTTAAGCAACTTGGTCCTACTTTCTCTATTCAATAACGAGTTGTCTGGTAATATTCCTCATACTGTTAAACATTTGTATAAGCTTCAAGCAATATCTCTGGAAAACAACAATCTAGAAGGTCTAATTCCACAAGGTCTGTGTGATTTACACTGCTCCTTTAGGCTAGGTTTAGGCAACAATCAATTAGAAGGCACAATTCCTGAATGTTTAATTAGGAAATGTCTCTTCTTTAAGAGAGGTTTCTCTCACTTCCAACAAGCTGACTAGCAGCATACCATCAAGCTTATGGCACCTCAAAGATTTGTTGGAGCTAAACCTGTCCAAGAATTCCTTGAGTGGAATTTTACCTCCTGAGATAGGTAATTTATTGGCAGCAACCAAAATCGATCTATCAAGGAATCAGTTGTCAGAGTCAATCCTAGCCATCACTGGTAATTTAAAAACTTTGATTTATCTATCTTTTGCACATAATAGACTAGAAG
Organism: Scutellaria galericulata; assembly: GCA_946896805.1. Taxonomy (NCBI): domain Eukaryota; kingdom Viridiplantae; phylum Streptophyta; class Magnoliopsida; order Lamiales; family Lamiaceae; genus Scutellaria; species Scutellaria galericulata. The sequence continues at coordinate 1,560,588 of OX335785.1, forward strand.
GAATAATTCATGTGTCCATGGGGAGCATGTATAGTTTGGAAACACTAGACTTTTCTTTCAATAACCTTTCTAGTTCAATCCCAAAGTCCATTGAAAACCTTCAACATCTTGTTAATTTCAATGTCTCTTTCAATGCTTTAAGTGGAGAAATTCCTATCGGTGGTCCTTTCAAAAACTTCACTATGGAGTCTTTTAAGGCTAATAAAGCATTATGTGGAATCCAGAGGTTTCATGTCCCTCTTTGCTATATTGTTTCCAATCGTAGATCAAGGAAAAAAATGTCAAAGTTGTTCTATTTATTCTTGCTGGAGTGATTGCACTAACCACTATTGTCTCATTGACCTTTATCTTCATAAGATACAGAAGAAGAGATAAGAACGTAAGAATTGATGAGCAAGTGTCTATTGTGTCCGAAAGAATTTCCTATTATGAAATCCTGCAAGCAACTGAACAATTCAACAAAAGTAATTTAATAGGTTCTGGAAGTTTTGGTTTAGTTTATAGAGGGATTCTCAGAGATGGGAAGGTTATTGCAGTAAAGGTGTTTAATATGCAAAACGAAGCTGCTTTTAGGAGTTTTGACATCGAGTGTGAAGTACTACGTAACATTCGTCACCAAAATCTTACCAAAGTCTTAACCACACTACAAGAAAAAGGGTATTAATACTTGAATATATGACCAATGGAAACCTTGAAAAATGGTTGTATTCCCACAACTATTGCATGGATATGATGCAAAGATTGAATATAATGATTGATGTTGCATCAGCATTAGAGTATCTTCATCATGGCTATTCAACACCTATTGTTCATTGCGACTTGAAGCCTAGTAATGTGTTGTTAGACGAAGAGATGATTGGTCATGTTTGTGATTTTGGGATAGTAAGACTTTTGGGCAACGAGGAGAGCATGGTGCTGACCAACACCCTAGCAACATTCGGTTACATTGCTCCAGGTTCAATAATTTTATTCGAAATATTATATATATATATATATATATATATATATATATTACATTTCATGATCTTTATTTTAATTGTATCTGCTTGCATTTTGATATTTGTTATATTTAGAGTATGGTTTGGAAGGGCAAGTTTCGAGAAGATGTGATGTATATAGTTATGGTGTGATGTTGATGGAGACTTTTACAAGGAAAAGACCAAGTGATGACATATTCGTTGGAGATTTGAGCTTAAAGAGTTGGGTTCAAAACTCACTTCCACAATCATCCCATGAGATTATAGATGCTTCATCAATCTTGATCAACAACATAGTGGCAAAATTGTGCAATGTGTATCGTCCATCTTGGAATTGGCTTTGAAGTGTTGTGCAGAATCACCGAGTGAAAGGATAACATGAAAGAAGCTCTAACACAACTACTCAAAATCAAATCTCATTGTTCTCAGGTGGTCCTGAATTACTAAGGCTAAGGTTGAATATAACCAATTAATTGAACCAACAAGCTATGTGAGTCACACTAGCATTCTTGAACTTGTTGTTTTGTAGAAATAATCTTTGATGTACAAATATTTGACAGTAAATGGAGCTTGTACTAGACATGGAGCTTGTACTAGACATCTCACTGTTAATAAATAAAGTGTTGCAATTAATTGTGTTAATTTCATATTCTTGAAAGTATGTGATAAGGGCTTCAAATGATATGAGTTTATGCCTCGTTGGATGGTAGCTCGTTTTGAAGGTCAAAACTGATATCTAAAAGAAAATATCATATTCGATACCCGAAAACTGTGTAACAACAAAATATCCATATCTTAAATATGTTATGATGGATTTGAGATGATAGCCACTAAGTGTTGGTTGATAAACTTAATTAATGGAATTTTGGTGAATAATTTTTTACCTCTAACATAAAATTAGATACTTAATTGCCTATAATGTTAAATCTCTAATTTCTAGCCTCGCTAATCAGATGTTAATGTTTTGCTAATTAAATTTTATGTCATGTTATGTCTTTACTCTATGTTTAATTTATTACTTTTGTAAGGGTTAATATAAAAAATCACTCTGGCTCATAGTATGTCATTTTTTCACTTTGTAAATTACACTAAACTTTTTCTCTTTTTTTTATTGCATCTCAAAGGTCATATTTTTTTAAAAAAATTGCAACCTAAAGCCATTTTTTCCTGCCAAAATCGAAATTTTCATTTCATTATTTCTCTAATTGATCTTGAATCGAACGAAAATGAAAATCGAATTTGGGGCTTTTGTTGGGTTTGAAATGTGGAGTGTTTTGGCATGAATTTCATGTATTCTGGTTAAAAATTAGGACATTAAATTTGATTTAAGAAGGAAAATGATCCAAAAATGTACCTAGCTAGATTACAAGAAAAATCTTGAACTTTGGGTGAAATTAAAAAAAATGAAAAAGTTTAGATGGTAAATTTTCATATAGTGGTAGTGCATATGCAAAATTCTAACAAGTAGTTTTGTCCATGGCTGCAAATGTGTTCTTGTGGGGACTGTAATGCGAAATTGCCAATTTGTTGCAATATAATGAGAAACAATAAAATACATAGAATTCTTCAAAATGCCGGCAATATGAATTTAATGATTTGGGTGGCAGTGGGACATAAACGAATTTAAAATAGATAGAAGATTTTTAATTACAATTATAATATTAAATTGATTTCATCAAGTTCACCACAATTATTTCCCAAAAAATAGTTCAAAAGGGATAGTTAAAATTTTACCCTTTATAATAAATCAATGTAACTGATAAGTAGGAAATAGGTGCATTTTATCGAGGGTATATTTGTGATTTTATAATCTTTTAGATGATTGAATGCACTGTTTTTATACTTATTAATGTTTTCGATCTTCAAATACTTTATATATTATTTTCTTGATTATTTTAGGAATTTTAAAGTATTTTGGAGTCGAGAAAGATAATCATAAAACGAGGAGAAGTCAATTAGGCCCAACTTAATTTCTAAAGCCCAAGAGAATTAAAGAAGACCAAGTTTGACTTTAAGATTAAAGGAAAGAATGGCCCATCACTCAAGAGGAAGAAAAGAAGGAAACTTTTCCTTCTATCCAAGAAATTCACACGGCCATGAGTTCAAAAAGGAAAGAAATCTTTGACTTTTGCTCCAAGAAAGAGAGATATGTTTTTGGCTCCTCAAAAAGGGCACTATTGACGGACGCAAAAAATAGAGTTTAGGAGAGAGAAACTAGATTAGAGAGAGAAAGATTTTATTTTATTTTTCTAGATTAGTTTTGATGGAGTTTTTAATTATTTGGATGGATTCGATTTTGAAGATGCTCGGCTAATCTTTCAATTCCGGTTAGCAGGGATGTTTAAACCTATATTTCTTTTATGTTTTAATTAATCTTATTTCCCCTTCTTGATGTTTGAATAAAATTGATTATGTTATCTGTGCAGAATGTTTTCAATTGTTGATGCTTAATTTGGATTGGCCACCTAGGTTAGGTAATTGATAATTGATTGCTAGAATTTTAGATCATGAATCCTAATTGTTGTGATTTAATTTTCATAAGTGGTAAACTAGAGGTTGTGCATCTCTAAGGTAGCATAATCCTAGATTATCGAATCGAGCTTGTGTATTCGGAGTCTAGTTCATCCTATTGTCTTGGTGATTAATGCATTTAATGAATTAAATCTAGAGAGCTTGTTCTAGGTTATTCAATTAAATAGGGTTAATTAGTGATCTTATCCTAATTTAACGAATCTTAAGAGACGATTCGGTTTAACAGAGCTTGTTGTTAGACTAGAGGTGATAATTTCATGATAATCTGATAGAGGGGTGTTACATTGATTAAGGCATAATTGAAATTGGGGGATAACTGAACTGTTAATTGGAACATTTGCATTCATTGATCTCTTATTTAATTTGCTTTCTAGGTTGCTTTATTTAATTTAGTGATAGATAATTAATCTCAAACCCCCCCCCCTAATCGGTTATTTGTTTGAATTGAAATTAGGTGGCATAGTTAATCATCACTCCTCGTGGGATCGACTCTTACTTGCCCTAGCTACTAGTTGGTTAGGATAGGGAAGATATTAATTAATTTTACCGCGTTGCGACGCGCGGTCAGTAACTTATATCAATAAATAACTACTAGTTGATTTTTAACAACCAAACACAGATATACATCATCAACCCAATGACTACCTACAGATCTACAAAGGTAATATAAGTTTTAGTCCAAACATCAATAGAACAATACAAAGCATCTGAACAACGAGACGCATGACACACCAATTAAAAAAAAGGAACAATATGTTTATAATTTCCTGCACAGATAATAGAATCATCTAATTAAAAATCAACCTCTAACAACAGTTTCATGTTCGACAAACAACAAGAACAAATCAGACTTTTTAAAGTGATGATGAATGATCAACTGAGAAGCTGGTCAGTCAATGCCTCTAAGTTCAGTAAACAGAAAGTTAAAGCAAACTTCAAACTAGAGATGAGACACATTACAAAGAATTAACACAATCAGCAAGAAATCATATTGAAAAAAATGAAATCATATTTAATTGCAAATACAATCAACTGATTTTAACAACCAAACACCATATACATTAATAACCGAAATGATTCCCTACGTATTAGAAAATAACATAAACATAGCAGGTGTAAATAAAAATATGTAAATAACTGGGAATGAGAAGTTCATACACACAACAGTGCCTCTATGATTTACTGCTCATTAAGTTCATAAACAGAAAGTCAAACACCAAACTAGAGATGAGACACATTGCAGAACAATAACACAAATAGCAAGAACCTTTGGGCTTACAACCACTTGGCTAAAAGACAATAAAATGATTTTTAACCCAAAAACAAAACAAAACAATGTGGACAATAATAAAAGAGCATACCTCAAAATCATTATCATGAAAACCTGATTCACAATAGTTCAGATCACACTTGAGGTGAAAATGAACATCAACAAAAATGAGAATATAAATTGATGAAACCAACTCATATAAGGGTCACCCAAGAGAGAAAACATGCAGGATATAAAGTAATCCAAAGTGAAAAATGACAGCCGTGAGATAAAACAGTGACAAAAGAACAGGAGGAGATTGAACAGATTAAAAACACCTGAAACATCAATGATTGCCCTGCATCCTTGCTTTGAAAAGAAAACCTGTAAAAGCATCCTAACAGGTTAGATGTTTCACAATAACCAATCAGTATCTTAGAACAAGAATCTCAACTATAAGGTCACACAATATAACTTTCCTGAAACCCGAAAAAAAAAAATTCCAAATAAATGGAGTGTGTGCTACCACCACTCTTGGTGCCCATTTTCTACAGAAAAAGGAACCATATTTGAGGACAAATAAGAAAAATGGGAGTATACGCTAATGCCATGCATCCCTGCTCGGAGAAGAAAACCCTACACAAGCAGTTGAACAACTAGATGTTTCACAATAACCAATCAGTTTGAATCTCGACATATACCTTAAATTTTTCCAAAAATAAGGTCACCCAATATAACTTCCCTGAAACCCGAAATAGAGAAATCTCAAATATTTCACTTTCAGCTGTCCAAATAACTAATATGATTACCACGGCATGAAAACCAAGGAATCAACAATAATCATGCAAGAACCTAAATTCTAGTGAAATCCCACATGTAAAGCAAATTAGATTGGAATTGGGTACACGTTCATGCAAAGATTTTAACCGAGGGAATCATAGACTGATTGCTAAAGGTAAAGAGTGACGAATGCATACCTGACAAAGCAGAGCAAACTCCCAATAATGAAGCTCTTCAAATTAGTAAACTACAAAGGATAACAAAAACTAACAGGCAAGAATTCTCATCATTAGTCGTTTTATGAATTTTAAATATTTATCAGCCAAAGCATCACATGTGAAGAGAAGAAGACTAACCTGACAAACCAGCAAGCAAGCACACTCAATCTTGAAATTAGATTATCAAAACCGCAACTCAGAGAAGAAAAATAAAGTTCTTCATATTAGAAACTATGAAACAAAAACTAGCAGGTGGATCTTAATCTTCCTATGAATTTCAATACTTATCAGCCAAAACATCTCAAGTGAAGAGAAGAAAACAAACCAGTAAACTCCGAAACTTGAAATTAGATTATCACAACCACTACTCAGAGAAGACAAGTGAAGCACGGAGAAGAAAACCCTGTACAATCACCGAACAAGTAGATGTTTCACAATAACCAATAAGTCTCTTTAAATCATGAATATTGACATATACCTTAAAAAAATTCCAAAAATAAGGTCACATAGTATAACTTCCCTGAAACCTGAAATAAAGAATTCCAAATAAATGTAGTGCGTGCTACCACCACTCTTGGTGCACATTTTCTGCAAATATAAAGGAACCGTATTTGATGACATTGTAAGAAAAAGATGGGATTATACACTAGAAATCTGCAGATGGATGAAAAAGATATGGTAGAGAGTTGTAATAATATTATATCAACTTAGCATCCCCTGAATCCATGTATTTGCAACTTCAACAACCACATCATAGGGTGCTACATCCCAAATATTTCACTATCAACTGTCTAAATAGCTAATATGATTACCACAGCATGAAAACCAAGGAAAATATCATCAACAATCAAGCAAGAACCTAAATTCCAGTGAAATCCCACATATAAAGCAAATTAGATTGGAACTAGATACACGGTCATGCAAGATTTTAACTGAGGGAATCACAGACTGATTGCTAAAGGTGAAGTGAAGAATGCAAACGTGACGAAGCAGAGCAAACTCCCAATACTGAAATTACATATCACAGCCAAGCTCAGTGAACAATAATGAAGCTCTTCAGATTAATAAACTATGAAGGAGAACAAAAACTAACAGGCAAGAATTATCTTCATTAGTCTTTATATGAATTTTCAATAGTCATCAGCCAAAACATCTCAGGTGAAGAGAAGAAAACAAACCTGACAAACCAGTAAACTTCGAATCTTGAAATTAGATAATCACAACCGCTACTTAGAGAAGACAAGTGAAGCTCTCATATCAATAAACTACAAATGAGAACGGAAACCAGCAGGCATGCAAGGATTCTATTCATAAATCTTTATATGAATTTTCAATACTTATCAGCTTAAGCATCTCATATGAAGAAAAGACGACGAACTCACCAAACCAGCAAATTCCCAATCCTGAAATTACAATATCAAGATTATCACAAACTGCATCTGAGAGAAGAATAATGAAACTCTTCATATTAGTAAACTTCAGAGCTAAACAAAACTAGCAGGTGAATCTTAATTTTTATATAAATTAAAGGATGAACCAGATACAAATAGTTATATTAAGGGATAATTATTCATCCCTTCTCTTAAGATTATCCCAACTATAGAAGATTAAAGTTGGGTTGGGATAATATTCAGCCAATCATCTTCATATTATCACACTGCAGAAGTTTGAAGTTGTGTTGGGATAATATTCAGAGCTCTCATCATTAGATTATCCCCCAACCACAGAAAACACTTCGATTATCGGAAATACCAAAACCCTGATCATCCAAGAAAAATTTTGACTAAGAAACACTTCTAACATTGTAAATACGAAAATAAGATCATCCAAATAACAAATTTGACCAGGTTTTACCTGCCAATGCCAACCTTGCTCCACAAAAGAGTTAATAGAAAAAATTGTCTGAACATTTTACCTGCCAACCCTGCTTCAATGCTGTCGAGATTTTAGGCAAATGAACCTCCAAGAATCCGTAGAGCTTAATGAGTTAAACTTTAGAGAAAGAGACAACATTTCAAATCTCATACTTGAAATGGAACTGATATCCTGAAGGATTAACTAAAATAGAAGTATCAAAAGCAGGAGAAAATAGAGTATAATTTAATCATGCATGTGAGCCATATAAGTGCAATCAGATACTCATCTTGAGCTAGTTGTTTAAATACCTTAGCAACACATGAATTCCTTAGAAAAAAAAAAGATGCTTACTTCTGGGATTGGTTGTTGAAGAACTGATTCAACAGCAACAACCATGGCATGCACAAAATCATCACCTCCAGTTTCAATCGATGTAAATCCTATTTTTGTTGGGTTAGGAATTCACCTATAGTACATGAATAAATTTCAAGTCAATAATCATTCTAGAGAGCTGAAACTATTCCCAAAACCTGATAGAATACTTGAGACTACATATATGCTGATGTTGGTCTTGGAATGCTTTTATGCCTCTTCTTCCCAAATGATTGAACAGAACTTGCTCGAAGAACATCATCTTTTCTGGTTTTTCTAATCGGAATTGTTCCCTCAGGGCATCTCTCAATCATGCACCACAACTGAGTTATCGGCTTTAGCTCTTCTGGATGATAACTCGGCCTCATCTGCAGCAATGAAAATTGGTAAATAGTATTCATCAACAAAACGTCATGGAAATAGATTGAGAGAAGAAATTGTGAACTGAACTGTGTGGTTTTTGAGTGAGGATGATCAAAAGATGGTTGGTGAGACATGCACACAGTCACCATCTGGGCACTGCTTATGAGCACATGATCTGTTTTTTTTATTTTTTTCTCAAACAGAGAGATAAAACTCACATAAGAAAAAATAAAAACACAAATTGGGCATGAAGAATACCTTGATGGACTTAGAGAGATGGCTTGTTCACACTGTTCAAGTTTAACTTCAAGATTCCGTCGAGCATCGTTAAGAGAAAAACAAGCCAAAAAAACACTTTCACCTTCATATCCATTGAAATTGGTACTCAAGCTTCACAAGAATACAACTTTGTAGCAGTGGTCATTCATAACATGATTTTTTTTTTTAAATTGAAGGCTGAGGCCATAGGGCTCACAGTTTCTGCTTAATCCTTTCTACCTCTTTTGGCCCTTATCATAGCAGTAAGTGCTTAATCCTAACCCTAATGGCATTCCTGAAGGCTTGTATTAGGGCTTTTGTAAGTATTAGGTGTGACGAATGAAGAGGCGTACAAAGTACTTAGAACCTAGAAAGCATACCTTCTTAATAGAACATCCACAGCATCACTTCGTCTTTACCTGCTTTAGGTGACTAACTATTCCACAACAAATCAGTTAACAATGAAGATGCTTGGTTCTACACCTGTAGTTAAAATTCAGATTCGCAGGAAGTACATTTTCTTTTTAAGCGAATGGAACTATGTCAGCAGATTATCAACTTTGAAATAATGGTAGAATAAGGTAAAATTCAGACTGTAGAAAAAGAAATAATGGTAGAATAATGTAAAAGTTTAGCATTTGCATTAACACTTGCACTTGCATTAGCATTAGCATGTGCATTTGCACTTGCATTAGCATTAGCACTGGCATTAGCAGTTGCATTTGCATTAGCATTTGCATTAGCACTAGCACTGGCATTAGCATTAGCATTAGCATGTGCATTTGCATTTGCATTTGCACGTGCATTTGCATTAGCATTAGCATTTTCACTTGCATTTGCATTAGCATTAGCACTAGCACTAGCACTAGCACTAGCACTAGCATTTGCATTTGCATTTGCATTTGCATTTGCATTAGCACTTGCATTAGCATTTGCAGTTGCATTTGCAATTGCATTAGCATTTGCATTTGCATTAGCAGCATTAACATTTGCATTAGCATTAATATAAATGTCAAATGCATAAGTGCCACATCATGTACACATGTTGAACTATAAATCATAGGAAGACTAAAGAAACTTGACCTTTCTTTATCATGCCTTCATCAATAGCCTTGTATTCCATATTCTTCTCAACACCATAGCACCAATTGTTCCACAGGAAGAACTCTTTGATTCACACCCAGAGAGCAATATAGATCTGATGACATACTTAATGTTTCCCTAAAGCATTCGTAAAAACCTAGTCAACAAATATGGACAAATCAGAAACTGAAGATTTTTTCCAAGTACGCCCCAAGGGAAAATACTAACATTTACAAATTTAAGTGAAGATTATCTTTAAGCTTTCTCACGCTTTCAGTGAACCCAAAACTAACAATCCCTCAATGGATCTCATCTAGTACAAGCCATGAGCACAAAACAAATAAGTTGATTCGATAGAAATATTGCAGTCATCTCATGGTTCCAAAGACATATCAATAGATATGATACTCTTTCTAACAGAAATCTGAATATGCATTTCTAATGCTTTTATGAAAACAATTCGCATGCTACTTGTTGATATCATGGCCTATTTCATGCAGCATGCCAGTGTTGCACTATATTTTAAAAATATACAACTCTCTTTCACACTTGAAAAACATGCAAATTAAAAACCATTCATGTAATATAAGGTCCATCACTATCTTATATTTCAGTTACACCAAAGAAGAATCGCATTCCAGAAAAGTGTGAAATACATTTCTACCTTAAATAAAAGATAACAAATTATTAAATAGATTTTTCAAGTATTTGCACCTTTCTGGCAGCCTCTGACCAGTGGCGGGCACACATGGTGGCAAGGGGTGGCAAGTGCCACCCCTTTGTTTTTCATGTGAATTACCTAAAATACCCTTAAAATGTTTTAAAATTAAAAAAATACCTTAACTTTATATAAAATGTTTTCTTTTGAGTTTTTCCTTTCATATTTATTGTTGTTGCAGTGAAAACTAACAAAATTAAAGTGTATCAACGATTATTAATGGATGGTGGTTCTCACCACCAGATAAAAAATAAAAATAGATATATAATAAATTCTAAGTCAAAATTTTCAATTGTTTTGTTGATTTGAGTATTATTAGTTTGGAATTTCGATTAGTTGTTAGATAACATAGATGAATTTCTCAATTGTGATGAATATCATGAAAACACGATTTGCAACCAAATGAGTGATAAATGAATATCAATTATCTTGAATATGGTGAAACGCCAAGTCAATTGTAAATGAAATCACTTCATTTATTTTTTTGATTCAAACGGAATGTATAAAATGAATCTTTGAAATAATTTGTAAATTACATTTTGTACGAAAAAATTTAAATTTTTGTATATTATCTTTAATTGTGTCATCCCTTTGAAAATTTTCTGCGTCCGCCACTGCCTCTGACTAAGGCTACATGAAATTCCTTAGAGCATTCAGTCCCATAAAGAGTTGAACTTGGATGGACATGATCAAATTCGAATATCTCAGGCTGCTGAAATGCACTATCCTTTCTGGTGGAAGGAAAAAAAAAAGGAATCATTATGGTTGTGAAACTTGAACCAACAGTTTACGCATGTACAAAAAAAAACATATCTATAATATTTTTTCTTTCCTAGAGAAAGTTGATGGAAATTACATAGGGCAAAGACTTAAGCATCATTAGGATTTTTCCCATATTTGAATCAGAATCTACGTCCACTGAATGAACCCATGATTCAACAAAGTCCCAGAACAAATCTTTCCATTCCCTGCCAAATACATAATTTGTTGTCAGAATTAACCAACTAAGGCGGCTCATGAAGGAAAATAAAAAATCATTCAGTCAGATGATACAATCTGCCCATTAAACAATTTCCAAGAAGCAGGACAATGATTATATTAGTGAATACGAGCAAAGTAGATGCAGATTCTAATATAACATTTGCATGCCATAATAACATCAGTGATTTCTCATAAATTCTGATGTTAGGAACCATTTTCAAGAAAATTGCAAGAACCGAAGATAGTCCAAGAAAATTGCAAGAACCGAAAAACACCAAGAAAATTGCAAGAACCAAAATACTCCAAGAAAATTTCAAGAACCGAATTTATTACAAAAAGCCAAAGGGCTTAGGATGAAAAAAGAAAGAAAATTAATTGAAAAAAGAGAAAAGGTTGGTCAAGAAAACAGAGGATAGTTAGAAGACAATATAACAAACACTTCGCGTTCAAAAAATCAAGAAAAGAAAGGAGAAAGTACCTGATGCAGTTTCAGACAAGAAATGGAAATCCAAATTGATTGTATAAAAAAGCAGTCAAGTGTGAATATGAGAGTGTAGAGTTGGAAAAAGGAATGAAAATATAAAGAGAAAAGGGAATTAAAATGATGATCGGCAATTTAAAGAACAAGAATGATTTATTTATGGTGGCTTGCTTATTATTTATTAACCCCTAAACCCATCTTAGGATCTTAGGGTTAATAATTAGGATCTTAGGGTTAATAAATAAGGTAAGTCCTGATTTTACCATTAGAAATTGGATCCATCTTAAGGTTAGTAAATAGGATAAGTACTAATTTTACCGATAGAAATTGGATCTCAAGCCCAGCATGTTGGCCCTTTTTTTTTCTTTTTTTCTTATTTCTTAATGTAATTTTATGTATTTTTTACCAAAAATACTCAAAGAAATTTGGTGTTTTATAAAACAGCCAAATTTTCATTAGATTATTTGGTACACAATTAGATGAACTTGTGTAACAGTGTCATTTATCAGAAATTATGTTTTATTTCATTATTTTAAAGTATATCAACCTCTTTTTCTAAAAGATATTATTTTAATAAACTTAATTAGATGTATAGTTAACCATATCTTAACAAGTTCTCATATGTGTTTTTTTCTTGTCTCCCCCACCTTTAGAACAATAAAAACCAACATGTGATATTGATGCACATGCACTTAGAGATTTTGATTTTCAATTAATAAAATGATTACTATATAAGAAACAATGGCGTTTTTGAAATAAAATTTATCTCAATTAAGAACTAAATTAGTGTAATTATTTAATATTGACACATGTATGGTTTGGATTGCGTTTTTTAGAAGAGAAATGATTTAATCACAAGTTGATCTCCTATGATATATACTAGAGGAGAGCTTGTGTATTGCACGGAATTTATTTTTAAAAACTACAGATCACACCTCTCAAAATACACTAAAAAATTTCACCTAATAAAAAGAGTTAATTTCAAATTTGGTATCTAAAACTACACTTTATTTCAAGTTTGGTACTCATAAGTCACTATTGGTTAATAAGGCACTCAACAATGGGTAAACTTGTCGAACAAAGCAAAGACAAACAAGAACCAGGAAAACATGACTTAAAACAGATTCCTACACTATTACAAGAATACAGCAAGTCGAATCGAGGAAAGGCCCTCTTTCCTTAAGACGAGATACGTCCAGGGTAGTGCTCACTGGTCCGTGCATATCGTCTCCCAAAAATAAAATGACTTCGTCTCTAGAGAAGTAGCACCACAATCTCGAGAGCTCCGGCGATTTTTTGGTGCTTGAGAATTGAGCTTGATGCAAGAATTGTTGGGCATCGGTCCAGTTACAACCTTAACTATCTTTCTATTACAGTAGAAATTGAGAAATACAAAGTAAAGGATAGAAGTCACCAGATATCTCAAATACATCAACACATAGGTCTGTGTTGTGAAAAAATGGCTCAGTCCCCACTTCTACTTTCTGTCCAGAACACGTAGCTAAACACCAAGATCTAGCGGTAGCACCAAGGTATCACACAAATAGCCCAGAACTCAGAGCACTCACCCTAGATCTACCCCCAAAACCTCCAAAAGAGACTGAATCAGTCTATCAACGCATGTATGACTGATTCAGGTGCACTAAGACAGAATCTCACTCTGGTTTTCCCCCTTCCCTAAACACTCAGCAAAAAATATAGGAGATAACAGAGAAAAGATCAAGCTACACATCACCCTCTCTCAAAACCCATATATATAGAACAAGGGAACCGACAAAAAGGTGAGAAAGGTACAGGTTGTGGCCACTGAGGACCAAAGGGACGATGAGGACAAGACCAGGACCGTCGGGCAACCATGACAGACGGCGGGGTACGAACAGTACTATAGAGAGAGAGAGGAGCGCCGCGAGAAAGAAAGGGGGAGAGGTAGGGTTTGAGCAAGAAGCAGGGATGAAGAGTATATATCTTCGAGAAGCAGCGGCCAAGATTAAAACCACAAGATGGAGGGCCGAGATCAAGAGATCATTAAACGGGGAGTGGGCCTGAGTTCATGGGCCCAGGCAATAAGAACTTGGGCTGCCGAGAATTAGAAGAGGCCCAGAACATATATGGCCCAACATTCACATTCTCCACCCTGGGCCAGATATGGTGTTTAGTGGACTTTCTTTTAGGACTAGGGGTCATCATCGCCATTTTTTCTTTTCCTGCAAAACACCAAGTAAAGCCACAAAGGCATGCAAGAAAAGAGCACAAAGAAGCACATAGCATATAAGGGAAATAACAGAGATCACAGAGATCACAAAAGAACAGTCACAGAGACTGCAGATGCAACAACACAAACATCACAGGGCAGGGGAAATGTTCAGAGCCTTCAAGCAGGACCTGAACTTTTCCAAAGGTAAGCACTTGGTACCCATGTCAGCTGGATTGAATTCAGATGGGATTTTTTCAAGATCAATGATCCCTGTTTCAACAACATTGCGGATGAAATGGAATTTAACATCAATGTGTTTAGTTCTATCATGAAACACAGGATTTTTACACAGTTGAATTTCAGACTGACTATCAGAGAACACAGTAACTTTCCCATGCAGAAGTCCAATTTCAGACAACATGCCTTTCAACCAAACAGCTTCTTTGATAGCTTCAGTGGTAGCTATATACTCTGATTCAATTGTAGAGAGAGCAACAATGTTTTGCAATTGTGATTTCCAACTAATGCATACACCATTTAAAGTAAACACATAGGAGGTAGAGGATTTCCTATTGTTCCTATCATTTGCAAAGTTGGAATCTACATAACCACATAGGTTAACACCTTTTTCACACTTAGAGAACATAAGCCCATAATACACAGAACCTTTAAGGTATCTCAACAACCATTTCAAGGCTTCCCAGTGAGGAACACCAGGGTTAGCCATATACCTGCTCAGACAACTTACAACATAGGCAATGTCAGGTCTAGTGCTGACCATTAAGTACATAACAGATCCAATGGCATTGGCATAAGGAACATTCTTCATATCAGATATTTCAAAATCAGTCTTTGGAGACTGATCCTTACTTAGCACAAAATGAGCAGCAAGAGGTATAGAGACAGGTTTAGCAGCAATCATGGAGAATTTCTCAAGTATCTTTTCAATGTATGAGGATTGATTAAGAAACAGAGTACACAAGGTTCTATCCCTAACAATGTTCATGCCAAGAATTCTTTTTGCATCACCAAGCAATTTCATATCAAATTCATCACTTAGACATTTGATCACATTGTCAACAGACTGGATACAAGAACTAGCCAGCAGCATATCATCCACATACAAAAGCAAGAACACAGAGGTCTTAGCAGATTCCTTGAAGTATAGACATGGATCATATGAGCTTCTTTTAAACTGTAAAGATATCATGCAAGCATCAAATTTCTTATTCCATTGCCTAGGTGACTGTTTTAAGCCATACAAAGATTTCTTAAGCAAGCAAACATGATTAGGGTGCTTCTTATCCTCATAACCTTCAGGTTGTTTCATGTGAATTTTCTCTTCAAGATCACCATTTAGAAAAGCAGTTTTAACATCAAGTTGTTTCAGTTCCCAGTTAAAGTGAGCAACTAAAGCAAGCATTATTCTAACAGTAGTGAACTTGACAACCGGAGCAAAAATTTCAGTGTAATCAATGCCTTCTTTTTGAGTGAAACCCTTAGCAACAAGTCTGGCTTTAAATCTAACAGAATCAGTTTCATGCTTGACCTTAAACAACCACTTACAATCAACAACAGAGCACATAGCAGGTTTAGGTACAAGTATCCAAGTATGGTTATCGTGCAAAGATTTAATCTCTTCATTCATAGCTTTTAACCATTTATCAGATTCTTTAGATTTCAAAGCTTCACTGTAAGTTTTGGGTTCATTTCCATCCAAAGAGTCAAACACATTATGCACAAAGGAAGAAAGCTGATAGTCATTCAGATATGAAGGAATCCTAACATCTCTCCTAGCTCTATCTCTAGTAAGCACATAATCACTCAGATCATCATTAGGAGGTGTATCAACTATTTCAGCAGGTTCTTCATTATCAGATTGATTATTAGCATGTTCAACTTCATTTTCCATAGCATCAGTTTGGACAGGCATAACAGGATGAGCAAGTATAGGTGCAGTCAGAATGGGTGGAGTCTCCACCTCAACAGGAACACTCACAGAAGGGGCACATAAGCATGGAAATTCACTTTCATTAAAGATCACATTTCTGCTAGTGATAGTTTTAAATCCAGGTTCAGATTTCATCCAACACCTATAGCCTTTTATACCTTCTGGATAACCTAAGAAGACACACTTCATAGATCTAGGTTCAAGTTTATCAAGCTTCTGATGCACATAAGCAGAGCAGCCAAACACTCTCAAATTTGACAGATCAACAGGCTTATCAAACCACATAGTTTCAGGTAATTCCCCCTTCAAGGGCACAGATGGAGATCTATTTATCACATAGGCAATAGTCAATAAAGCTTCATCCCAGAATTGTTTTGACAAACCAGATGAATTTAGCATGGATCTAACTCTATCAAGCAAGGTTATATTCATTCTTTCAGCTATGCCATTTTGCTGAGGTGTGTATGCAACAGTTTTATGCCTTCTAATGCCACATTCAATGCACAAAGAATCAAATTCAGCATTACAAAATTCAGTTCCATTGTCAGTTCTTAGAGTTTTAACTTTCTTTCCAGTTTGAGTTTCAACAAAGTTTTTCCATGTTTTAAACTTATCAAAGACATCAGATTTGTTCTTCATTAGAAACACAAAAACTTTTCTGGAGAAGTCATCAACAATGGATAAAAAATATCTATTACCACCATGAGTAGGCATAGGGGCTGGACCCCACACATCAGCATGCACATATTCAAGAATGGAAGAACATTTAGAGGGATTAGGGGGAGAGGAGACAGGGAAGGGTATCTTATGTTGTTTTCCAAAAATGCATGAATCACATAGAGGCATATCAGAAATCATATCATTACCCAAATATGATTTTTTATTCAAGATTTCAAGACCTTTTCCACTTATATGACCTAACCTTTTATGCCATGTTTTAGTCATATCATGTTTCACAGAGTTAGCATGTAAGATAGGTTCAGCAGAGCAGACATAGAGGTTTTGCATTCTCACAGCTTTGAAAACACACATATTACCCTTCATAATCATTTGGCAACCCTTCCCCCAATTACCATGCAAACCACAGTCCTCAAGGATAGCAACAGAAAGCAGATTACTCTTCAAATTAGGAACATGTCTCACATGTTTTAAAGTCAATTCAAAACCAGTTTCAAACTTAAGACAAACAGTTCCAATTCCCATTACATTGCTTTCACTACTATCAGCCATAGAGACATTGCCATTTTCAAGTTCCACATAGGATGAAAACAAGTGTCTGTGGGGTGTCATATGATGTGTGCATGCAGAATCAAAGATCCAGTCATTGTCACATAAAGAAGCAATCACAGAATTAACATAATCATTTGTAAGGAACACATCACCAAGATTATCAGCCACAACATTAGCTTGTCCATTGATTTTGTTATCTTTCTTAGGTTCAGTGCACACATTAGCATAATGACCAGGTTTCCCACAGTTATAACATTTTCTGTTTTTATATCTAGGTCTGGCACCTTCCTTTTTCTGATTTTGCCCCTGATTTTGATTCTGATTTTGGTTTTGATTTGGTTTACTTTGGTTGCTAGTGGAGGGTCTATTCTGAGAATTGTTCTTAGGCTTCCCTTTCACAAAGTTAACATCACCAAAAGATCTGTTAGTTTTAGAAGATTTTAGATCCAATTCTTTACTCTTTAGACCATTAATGACTGTATCCAAAGTAACCTTGTCCCTACCATATTTGATAGCAGATTTTACATCATTATAAGAATCTGGAATAGCATTTAAAAGCACAATGGGAGTGTATTCATCAATATTCTTATCTCCTGTTAATTTAATGTCTTGAATTAACTTAGTGAACACATCAAGGTTGGCATCTATGTCTTTACTCATGTCCAGTTTAAACCTAAAAAAAATTTCAAGCAAGAACATCTTAGATGGCAAGGATGTTTCAGTATAAAGTTCTTCAAGTTTATCCCATAGAGATTTTGCAGAATCATGCTTTCCTAGTTTCCTAATCACAGAATCAGACAAGTTCAGAATTATCAAGGAGTATGCAAGTTCATCCAATTCCTGTTTCATTTCATCAGTGATCTTTTCATCTTTGCTGTCATAACACATAGTTATAGCCTTAAAACATTTCTGTTGAACAAGAACACCTTTCATCTTTTGTTGCCAAATAGAAAAATCACCTTTCCCATCAAATGGTGCAATAGGATAAGCATTCATGATGAAATGCAGAGCACAGAGCAAGCCAGAAACAGGATAGATATAGGATAACACACAGTTTAAGAGCACACAGATAAACACAGAATTGGTTAACCCCTCCCAATCCCAGATTCCAGGGACACTCTTGGTCCGGACAAGGTGGGTGCACAGGGGAACCAATGTACAGAGTATGAGCAGCGGAATAAAGCAGATACAGAACACACAGAGATCACAAAGCAGAGAGATCGATCACAAACACATAAGATAGATCAACACCTCAAGCAACAGATCAAACACAAAGAGGAAACCTAAACATGCTGACACTATACCAGCAGTCAGACCTCCAAGAAGATGATCCACAGGATCTTACCAACAGGAAAGTAAATTAGAAGAGTTATAGCCTTGATACCTGACCACCACAGCACCTCTGGACCGATTTTATCAACAACAATGCTCTAGATACCACTGTTGGGCATCGGTCAAGTTACAACCTTAACTATCTTTCTATTCCAGTAGAAATTGAGAAATACAAAGTAAAGGATAGAAGTCACCAGATATCTCAAATACATCAACACATAGGTCTGTGTTGTGAAAAAATGGCTCAGTCCTCATTTCTACTTTCTGTCCAGAACACGTAGCTAAACACCAGGATCTAGCGGTAGCACCAAGGTATCACACAGATAGCCCAGAACTCAGAGCACTCACCCTAGATCTACCCCCAAAACCTCCAAAAGAGACTGAATCAGTCTATCAACGCATGTATGACTGATTCAGGTGCACCAAGACAGAATCTCACTCTGGTTTTCCCCCTTCCCTAAACACTCAGCAAAAAATATAGGAGAGAACAGAGAAAAGATCAAGCTACACATCACCCTCTCTCAAAACCCATATATATAGAACAAGGGAACCGACAAAGAGGTGAGAAAGGTACAGGTTGTGGCCACTGAGGACCAGAGGGACGGTGAGGACAAGACCAGGACCGTCGGGCAACCATGACAGACGGCGGGGTACGAACAGTACTATAGAGAGAGAGAGAGAGAGGAGCGCCGTGAGAAAGAGAGGGGGAGAGGTAGGGTTTGAGCAAGAAGCAAGGATGAAGAGTATATATCTTCAAGAAGCAGCGGCCAAGATTAAAACCACAAGATGGAGGGCCGAGATCAAGAGATCATTAAACGGGGAGTGGGCCTGAGTTCATGGGCCCAGGCAATAAGAACTTGGGCTGCCGAGAATTAGAAGAGGCCCAGAACATATATGGCCCAACATTCACAAGGATGGAAATAATGCAAGAGCTTGTATTTTTTTCGTATCTCAAATTGATGCATGATGACCCCTATATATAGGTCTCTAATATTGAAGGTTACACCTGAAATTGATGGGAATTTACTACCCAAAAACTCTTGGCCAGTAATGGAGTCAAGTTCGGGGAAGCCGTCTAGTTCAAAGTCAGGTACCAAATTGCTATGTTTGCTGATCTCAAGGTCAAGGAGCTAAAGAATGGTAGACTTGCTATGTTTATGTTTGGATTCTTCGTTCAGGCCATCGTCACCGGAAAAGGCCCATTGGAAAACCTCGCCGATCATCTTGCCGACCCAGTGAGCTAACTTTGTACCCGGAAAATGAGGTTCAGATTAGCCCCGATTAGTTATTTGATTTCAGTGTAATTTTCTGGACAAGTGGTGTGTCAATGTAAAAATTAGTTGGATTTAATTATAAATTGATTATTTCGCACGTGTCATTTTATATATTATCTTGCAAGCTCTCATCAAAATATTTTAATATTATTCTCACTATTTGTGAGATTGATTACACGGAAAATATATATTTAAGAAAATAATGATGCAATAATTGGATGATTAATATAGATCTAATGTAAATGGTGACAATATAGAATCGAATAATAATACTAAAGTACTAATGTTACAATCACCAATTACAACTTGCAAATTTGAATATAGCTAATCTTATAGAACGTGGAAATTAATGCAAGAGTCGATATGGCAAAATTGGTCTTTTTTAAATTAATAATCACTATAAGAAAAATAGTATTTGTGATAATAAATGTTGTCACAAAAACATTGATAATTGTCGTAAAAATATTTTGCGATAAAAGTTGTTGTTAAATTATTATCGCAAAAGCTTTCTCATAAATAGTTTTTTTTTTTTTGCGACAACATTATTGTTGCTAATGTATTAGTGACAACAATGTTGTCACAAAAAAACTTTTTTACATTGTCTTTTGTGAAAACGTATTGTTAATTTATATTAATATTTTTTGCGACAATTTGTTATCGCAATAACTAGACTTTTCGCAACTACTTTTGTTGTTGCAAAAAATCTTATCGTAAATACTCATTTTCCTTGTAGTGAATTTTGTATCTTAAATTTGTTGCAAACTTAGTCTAAAATCAGAATTTTCATAGCAAAATGTCATTTAGACAGTACATGACCGGGATAATTCGATAATTATTTGAATTCTGATCAATCTGAAGACAAAAATG
The DNA here is from genome assembly GCA_946896805.1 of Scutellaria galericulata. Taxonomy (NCBI): domain Eukaryota; kingdom Viridiplantae; phylum Streptophyta; class Magnoliopsida; order Lamiales; family Lamiaceae; genus Scutellaria; species Scutellaria galericulata. Next base: position 1,581,305 of record OX335785.1, read on the forward strand.
CAAAAGTGTCCTTCAAAATGCTACTAAAATTTTAAAGAGATTCCAATATTTTGGCCGAATGTGTAATTCATATATAATGTTTGAAAGCTACGAAATCCCTAAATTGTCAACATCACATAATCTAAATGTGGCAATTTCCGATAAATTTTAGAAATTGGAAATTTGCGATAATTTACACAATACAAAATTAAATCAAGAATATAAAAATAAATGGAACCAATTTTACCACACACTCGTTTAATTATGGGGCTAATTTTGCATTTTGGCTCAAATAGTACCAAGAAATAATCTCATACACTCAACCAATACTCTCTTTGTGCATACAGCTGATAAGATCATGCATATAAATCTGTATATTTTGCAGTGATGGTTCATATTGAAAAATTTCTTCAAAGAAAAATCTTATTTAAAGAAACATCTATTGATGCCTCATCAAACTACTAATTTAAGAAGAATGAAACCATCATTCATTTCATGCCTTTTTACGAACTTTTTCAAGAGTATAAAACATTAGTTCCATATCGGGCCGGTTTTATTCAAATTGTCGATGTAGACACATCTAAGTGCAATAGCGAGGATTAAGGAATTTAAAAATGGAGGTACGAAATAAATAAACAATAAATAATAGAAAAAAAAAACAATTCGCACATAAAACGTACAATCAAAATATCTAAATACATAAATATTACAAAACTAAGTAAAAAAGTTTCTTGAGATTCATTTTCTTAAACATAATTTGTTAAAGATCAGTTTACTTTTCTCGTTGCCCTGGTTTTTTTTTTTTTATAAGTATCATTCCTCATTTAAAATAGAAAATCTAATTTATTAACAAACAACATCAAAACAAATAATTAATATACGAAAATATTAATAGTATTAAATTTTGATCTATAAGGTGTGAAATCATTTTTTTTATTATTATCTAATTTAAATGTCTATAATTTACTCTATATATAGGGATAAAAAATTAAAAATTCTCTCTCTCTCTCTCTCTCTCTCTCTCTCTCTCTCTCTCTCTCTCTCTCTTTATATTTTTTTTTTTAAATTTGGGATACAGCTGTACCCCATGTCCCACTACTAGATCTGCCCTGTCTAAGTGGGAGCATTATATATAAGATTTGATCATATAATACTTGGACCAATTTAATTATATTAAGATTAGAAATCTTAATTGATTGGATAAGATTTGGAATCCTAATTGGAAATGGAATTATAATTAGAATAGCATCAGAAGCTCAATTAGATGAGAAACCTAATTAGATTAAAATTAAAATTCTAATTGGACGAGGAAACTAATAGAAATGAGTTTATAAACATCAGAAGCATAATTGGATGAGAAACCCTAATTAGATTAGAATTAGAATCCTAATTGGATGGGTAAACTATAATAGAATTGATTTTATAAAAATCAGAAGTTTAATTGGATATGAAACCCAAGTAGATTAGAATTAGAATCCTAATTGGACGAGAAAACTAATAGAATTGATTTTATAAGAATCCCAGATTCTTTTATCTAATATGATGAAAAATACGTCATTTATGAAACATAGAAAATTGTCATTAATAAATTTTTAATTTAAAGTGTTCTTCAGCAATTTGTGGATTCAACCTTTAAATAAAAGTTAAGGCATCATAATTTCATAAGATATATTTATTTGCATAAATTTAGATTTAAATAAATAAATTTAGTATTTCTATTAAAAGTTTATTTCTGAAATCCATAGTTTTAGCTAAGTATATGCACTTGTTCAATTTACAAAATGGAATAGTTTTGGTGGTAAAGAAGAACTTGAAACCCCAATTGTGAAGTCCAAAAAAAAAAAGGATGGACAAGAAATTGCCAACTCAGCATAGAATAACATAAACAACTAAATCTAGAAATCCAATAAATTTCTTACATTCAAATCTAAAAATAGTAATTAAGATTTTGGCATTTCAGCCAATATAATCATCTAAAGGTTTGTAAAAAAAAAATCACATGCTCTAAAAAAGGTGTTTACTTTATTATAACATGCGATGATAATCTATAAGTGCATAAAAGATTTTAATTTACAACAAATGTAACATCAACGTTTCAAACTTTGGATAGTTTTGGTGATAAAGAAGAACATAAACCCCCTTGTGAAATCCAAAAAAAAATGGATGGACACGAAATTACCAAGTGATCTGCATAGAATAACACAAACCACAAAATCTTGAAATCCAATCAAAGTAGAGATATGGATATTCATATCAACAATTCCACCTGCAACCTTGCAATATATAACTACCAACTAACTACCATCTCCAATTCATCACTTCCAACATCAACACACTACTCATCAAAACAAACAACCTTCATTACTCCAATGGCTGCCTCCACAATGGCTCTTTCCTCCCCATCCTTCGCTGGAACGGCGGTCAAGCTGTCTGCCTCAGAAGCCACCGGAAACGGAAGAGTCTCGATGAGGAAGGCCGCCACCAAGTCAAAGCCCGCCTCCTCCGGCAGCCCGTGGTACGGCCCGGATCGTGTTAAGTACTTGGGCCCATTCTCCGGTGAGCCCCCGAGCTACCTCACCGGAGAATTCCCCGGTGACTACGGCTGGGACACCGCCGGACTCTCAGCCGACCCTGAGACCTTTTCCAAGAACCGAGAGCTCGAGGTGATCCACTCCAGGTGGGCCATGCTCGGGGCTCTCGGTTGCGTCTTCCCCGAACTCTTGGCCCGTAATGGGGTTAAGTTCGGGGAAGCTGTCTGGTTCAAAGCTGGGTCCCAAATATTTAGCGAGGGTGGGCTCGACTACTTGGGCAACCCTAGCTTGGTCCATGCACAAAGCATATTGGCCATTTGGGCTTCCCAAGTTGTTCTAATGGGAGCCGTTGAGGGCTACAGAATTGGCGGTGGGCCCTTGGGTGAAATTACCGACCCGTTATATCCGGGTGGTAGCTTCGACCCATTAGGGTTGGCTGATGACCCGGAAGCATTTGCTGAGCTTAAGGTTAAGGAGCTAAAGAATGGTAGACTTGCTATGTTTTCAATGTTTGGATTCTTCGTTCAGGCCATCGTCACCGGAAAAGGCCCGTTGGAGAACCTCGCCGATCATCTTGCAGACCCGGTTAGCAACAATGCTTGGGCCTATGCTACTAACTTTGTACCCGGAAAGTGAGGTTCAGATTAGGCTCGGTCTAATCTAGCCTGATTGATTAATTGATTTCAGTGTAATTTTCAGGACAAGTGGTGTATGTGTGTAAAAATTAGTTTAATTGAATTAGTTTTATATTGCACATGTCATTTTATATATTATCTTGCGTCCTCTCATCAAAATATTTAAAAAAACGAACATTATATCATTTATATAGATTGATGTATAAAATTTAATACAATAAATTGAGTTCATCAAGACTAATTATCACTACTTCATGTGAGCTCGATTATAGGGAAAATATTTATGTGAGAAAGTTATGATGCAATAATTGGTTTGTTATAATAGATCTAATGTAAATGGTGACAATTTTAGGGTCCCATATTATAATCGAATAATAATACCAACATTGCTCATTTATCCACGCCTACAAGTTACAACCACAAGTTGCAACTTGCAAAGTTGAATATTAATGACATAGTGCGAGGAAAATGCAAAATTGAATCTGGCAAAACTGGTCTTATTCAATGTTTTAAATTAGCAATCTTGTATCTTAAATTTGTTGCAACTTGCAAACTTAGTCTCAAATCAAAATTTTCACTTGCAAAATGTCATTTACACAGTACATGACTGTGATTATTCAAGAATTTTGTGAATTCCGATCAATTTGAAGACGGGAGTGTAAAAATGTTTTCGTCTAGAAAGTTACTTTAAAGAGATTCCAAAATTTTGGTTGAACATGTAATTCAAGCCGTTTGAAAATTATAAAATCCCTAAATTATCAACGTCCCATGTTCTAAACATTACAATTTCCGAAAATTTATGGAATTAGGAATTTGTGAAAATTTAAATGATACAAGATTAAATCAAGAATACTGAACGAAATCAATTTTACTTACACTCGTATAATTATGAGACTAATTTTGCATTTTTGCCAAAATAGTACCAAGAAAAAATATCATACACTCAACCAAGATTATGAGCATATATAAATCTGTATATTTTACAGTGGACTAATTCATATTGAAAATTTTCTTCAAAGAAAAATCCTACTTTAAAGACTTCATGAAACTACTAATTTAAGAAGAATGAAACAATCATTCATTTCCTGCACTTTTACGAACTTTTTCAAGAGTATACAACACTAGTTCCATATCGGGCCGGTTTTCAGGATTCGGGCTGGTGCAGGACAATGCCAGATTAAGAAGCCCTTCAATGGTTTCTTGATTCTTGCAATCATAGGATCTTAGATGAGGATCAAGAATTCGATCCAGGCCCTTGATTCCATCCCCAAGTGCTTGCTGAACAAGCTGCGTTAATGTGATGGGAGATCCTTCTTCGTCTGTAAGTCCTGTTGGCCTTTTCTTCGTCATCAACTCCATTGCTATAACTCCGAAGCTGAACACATCCACTTTTGTCGATACTTTCCTCATGTATGCTAGCTCTGATACATTAGGACAATAGTTTCAGTTAAAAATTTGTTGAGTACATATAAACCGGTAAAATGCACACAATGTGTTCGATGAAATGTTTACCTGGAGCTAAGTAGCCAATGGTGCCTTGAAATGCAGAAGAAGCTGAGATGCTCGTCTCTTCCTCGAGATGAATACCGAGTATCCTTGCTGTTCCAAAATCACTCACATGAGCTCTGAATTCGCCATCAAGAAGCACGTTTGAAGGCTTCAAATCGCAGTGCACAATTGGGAAATCATAGCTTGTGTGCAAGTAGACCAATCCAGTTGCAATTGAAAGTAAGGAATCGAGGCGTTGTATCAATGTCCATCTCTTATGATCTGAATCCGGGCTGTGTATGATCTCGTCTAAGCTGCCATTCTCCATGAATTCCAACACCAATGCTTTGAGACTTTGGCTCTGCCAAGCATAACCGAGCACCTTCACGAGGTTCCTATGGCGTAGCTGGCCTAATGTATTGACTTCTCTGTAGAAGCATTTATCAGACTCTGCTGCAAATTGTTGCAAGTTCAGTTTCTTCACAGCTACTTGTTTTCCATCTTCGAATGTAGCCTTGTAGACAGTGCTTAAAGAGCTCGAGCCAATCACGTTGTCATCACTGAATGAATTGGTAGCTGTTGCTATGAACTTTGCATCGTATCTCTTCAGAGTGGCTGCTGAAAGGTACTCAATTTTCGGAGCTTTAAGGCTGTCTTCGCGTTTCTTGGTCTTGTGGCGATTAGTGTAAACCAATGCTGATAGAAGAAGAATGAGTATAAGAACAGCACATCCAATGACCAAGATGATCACCATGGATTTCTTGGAGAGACGATGAGAGCTCGTTTTGCTCTTCGTTTTGCATAGCTGCGAAAAGCTTTGTCCGCAAAGAGATGGATTCCCCTGTAAACTGATTGAAATCGGGCTAGAAAACACACCGGATTCAGGAACATGGCCTTCAAGCAAGTTGAATGAAAGATTGAGATATTTCAAGCTTGAGATATCGGTGTAGCTCTCTGGTATGGTGCCATTGAACTTGTTCTGAGACAAATCAAGTGACGAGAGGTACTTCATACGTGCCAACATTTCAGGAAGTGGGCCCTCTAACTGATTGCTCGAAAGATTGAGCTTCTCTAGTTGAACAAGCTGAGGAAAAATGTCTTCATCAACTTGATCAGAGAGTGTGTTTTTAGACAGATCAAGAGAGATAAGATTTCTGCAGCCTTTGATCACACGAGGAATGTGTCCTGATAAGTTATTGTTGGAGATGTCGATTTCTTGCACCATTTCCAGCATCCCTATTTCATTTGGGATTGATCCCTCAAACAGATTGTGTGAAAGATTAAGGTCTAATTGCAGATTCTTCATACCTGCAATCACTGATCCTTGAATGTTGCCAGTAAGATTGTTGTGTGAAAGATCAAGAGACATTAATCGTGAAAGATTTGCAAAGCTCATTGGAATGGTTCCATTGAAGTGATTTCCACTGAGATCCAAGTTAGAGAGTGATATGAGCTTAGAGATAGCATCTGGGATTTGTCCAAATAATCCAGTGTTTCGTATATGAAGATCAGCTAGATTCCTGAGCTCAGAAAGCTGTTCAGGAATCCCTCCTTCAAGATTGTTGTCATTCAAACTAAGGCCTTGAAGAGATGTGAGCTTCGAAAGCTCTAATGGAATTTGCCCCATGAATGTGTTTCCAGAGAGGTCTAAGTATATCAGTCTACTCAGATCACCAATCTCTTTAGGAATAGATCCAAACAAAGAATTATCTTCAAGTCTCAGAGTTCGAAGGCTCTTCAATCTGGCAATGGATGGTTTAAGTGTAGACCTCAACCTGTTTTGAGTAAAAGCAATGACTTCAAGCTGAGAACAATTGTAGAGATCGTCAGGAATCTCTCCAGAGATCGCGTTGTTCCCAAGAGACAAGTATGTGAGATTAGACAATCTGCCAAGACCCTGTGGTATTCGGCCCACGATTCTGTTGTTCGCGAGCACTATAACAAGAAGGCGCGTGCAGTTGATGATGCTGGATGGAATCGGGCCTTCAAGCTGATTATCATTTGCTGTTAAGTTCATCAGATTACGCAGCAATCCAATGTGAGTTGGAAGAAGCCCTGTGAATGAGTTGAAGCCTATAGATATGTATGATAAGTTGCTCAAAGTTGTTATGCTTGAAGGGATTTCGCCACTAAAGTTGTTCGAGTGGAGAGTCAAGATTTTTAGAGATCTCAACGATGCTATATCAGGCGAAATATTACCAAACAGTTCGTTATTAGAAAGGCCCAAGTTGGTAAGAAACTTCAACTTGAACAAAGAGTTTGGAATTGTGGATTTTAGCCTGTTTTGATACAGCCTTAATGCTTGTAAGTTGATCAGATTTCCTAGCTCAGAAGGGATGATTCCAGTGAGTTCATTCGAGTATATGTTCAAATGAACAAGGCTCGTGCATTTACCTAGCTCACCTGGGATTTCCCCAGAGAGAAGATTGATATGTAATTGAAGGATTTCTAAGCTTGACATGTTTCCCATTTCTGGAGGGATTTTTCCAGATAGTTGGTTATCACTAAGGTCAAGAGTTTGAAGGTCTTTCAAATTGCCAATGGAAGAAGGTATGGAGCCCTCGAGATTGTTATTAAAAGCTACGAATAATTGAAGGGACACTAAGTTTCCGATCTCTGGTGGGATTTCTCCGGTCAGATTGTTGTCGATTAGGCCAAGTCCTAACAATGCAGTGCAGTTGAATAGACTAACGGGGATGCTTCCGTTTAAAGAATTATCCCCGAAGTCTATCAACTGTAAGTTTGTCAACTTTCCAAGCTCTTCTGGGATCGGCCCAGAGAGTGAGTTATCATAGAGGATTAACTGTGTAAGATGTGAGCATGATGCTAACTGTGGTGGGATTTTTCCAGTGAATGAGTTTAAAGTGAGATCAAGAACCTGGAGAAGGGTTAGGTTTCCAAGAAACGGGGAAACCTCGCCCTCGAGTTGCTTGTCGATCAATGTAATAGAGACCACGTTCGACAACAATGGATCACATGTGATTCCAGTCCAGTTGCAATGATGGTTGGTGTCATTCCAGTCGAGAAGGGCTCCATACGGGTCCTTGATGATCGAGGCCTTGAAGGCTTTCAAGGCCTCGATTTCGGGCTTCAAGATTGGTTGTGTTGAAAGAACTCCAAGTAGAAGGGTGGAGAGTATAGTAAGTGAGAATGCAACTCTTTGAAACATGTTTATTTTTTATGATTTCTCTCTATTGGTATTTGGCTCAATGGATGGATCTTGTTCAAGTATTTATTATATGATCACTTTGCTTAGTCAACCCTTGAGTCAAATACTTTAGAATCCTCAAAGTTGACTAACCATTCATTGAGCCAACAATATGAAACAAATAGAGTTGTTTGAAACTAGATGCAAATTAATTAATAGAAAAAAAGGTTTTGAGTAATGAGAAAAGAGGACAATTAGGGTTTGTGTTGAATGATATAATGTGAGCCAAAAAGAGGGTTTGACTTTAGTCCACACGGTTTCCAATAGATGTGATTCTTGATTAGAATTACCAAATACAAGTTGGGAGAAAGTGTTGGCATTATAAGTTGGCAAAGTGGGTTGCATATATGAAGATAGAGTTTGGCTATTATCACTCTAAATGGTGGGCCATATATAGATAGAAGGTTTCCATATAGAACCCGAAATTGTATACCTCATAAGAAATCAAATATTGGATTCTTTATCGAAAACTTATATGGGGTGAGACTATACACATTCCACAACTTACTAAGATCATCTCCAAGCTCACCTCAAACTTGATGGCAAACTCAAATCTCTTTAAAATGGCTTCTCCAAGGCAGTGGCAAATTGTCACTGACGAACAGTATGGGGCAAATTTGTCACATACGGTCATAAGTCTAATGTACTTTTTTCTTCTTTTTTTATTTAATTTGGATTTGTTTTTTTTGTTTTTTTTGATTTATTTTCATTTTTTTGTATTAAGTATTTTTTATATAGTTATCAATTTATTTTAAATATTAAGTATGATACTATATGATTTTAGATTTATGAAAATTTTAAAAATTGAAAACATATAATTTAGTTGTATTGTAATATTTTTATTAATACGAACGCAAATTGTAACTAGCAGAAATATAATAAGATATCATTAAAACTTTAAATTACAAAATACAATGAAATTTACTACAACACATAAACATTACTACATGCTAAATTTAGATTAAGAAAACACAACATGCAAAATTTACTATATGCTAAATTCAAGAGATAAAAGTTAAGAATATTCTCATTGAGTTAAAATTTGAGTTCAATGGTTGGAGATGATTTTACTGTTTCTAGCAAATTTGGTGGTAAATTGATGTTTTGGTATCAAATTTGCTTGGAGATGGTCTAAACACACCCAATTTTTTATAAAAACGAAAAGTATAAAAACACAATTTTTGGGGTGTGTTTAGTATTTTTGGGGTGTATAGCGCACCCAACATATATATATATATATGGTGTCAACTCCATTGATGTAAAGGTGTTTGGACACCAAGTAGCTAGAAAATAGCATGGCTACACGAACTTGTTAATATTTTTCTCCATGCAATTCTATCTATTTTACAAGAGTCAACTTAATTAAAAAAAAAAAACACACAACAAATCTAAGAGAATCATGGATTTTATTTACACCAGATTTTAGATTTGTATGATTGTATGTGAATACAAAACTACCAGTAGAAAATTTCTGTTTGGATAAAGAATCAATGTTAAACGTATTGCGATGAGAATGAAAATTGAACTTAATGGTGGATCTTGTGGAATCATATAGAATATTTGACGATATATTCTATTGTTAATCGACTGATCGTAATTCGTAAGTTTGAATTGTACTTTACAAAGATTTGATTCATTTGGAATTAACAAATTTGGAATAAAGTATGAATGGCAGTTGGGAGAGAATCCCCGTTCCCCACGAGGATCCATCCCGAACAGAACGGGAATTTCCCGAAAGTTGTACCCACAGGACGGGGGAGATTTTTTCCGTGACTAGTGGAGCGAGGACGGGTATCATATCCCCACCCCGTTTCCCACAGGGATTCTATATATTTTATAATATTTAAAATAATTTATTAAATATCGAAAAAATATTATTTATATGATTAAATTATTTTACATACACCATGGAATGACTAGAAAATATTATTTATATGATTAAACTCGTTTAAGTTTCATTAAAAATGATAATAATAATTCTACAACATATTATTATTATTATGGGATGGCTGAAATTGAATGGTGGTGGAGTTTGAGTTTGATAATCGTAGAAGAAGGGTTGCCAACAGCAGTTTCAAGCGTTTAATTCTCTTCTCTTTTTCTTATTAACATGACACCGTTTAATTTATAAATTAGGGATTTTTTTTTTTCAAAATTTACATGAGTGGTGATTGATATTTAAAATTACATGTCATCAATTAATTTATACAATTCGGGCTCCACGTCAACAATTGGAGCCCGAAAAACCTAAACATGTGTAAAATTGAACGTTTACGATCTTATGGTCGAAAGTTCATGTTGCAATTGAAATTAGAACCTAAGTTTGTGTTTTTATATGTAATTAACCCTAAAAAATTTAACAAAATTAAGTTGGGGCGGGGATGGGGATCCTCGTAGGGACGAGGATGGGCATTGTTCCCTGACCCCACCACGCCCCATTGTCATCCCTATAATAAGGGACCCACTTTATTTCTTGCTTATAAGTTGAAGATTTGTGGAGTGATGCAAACAAGGTTTTTTTTTTTTTTTTTTTTTTTTTTTAAGAAGGATCAACAGATTTCACATTTACACTCCGCAACGACTCGAACCCAGGACCTATATGTAGGTAGCAGATATCTTTTTATCACTAGTCTATCAATGCTCAGCAAACGAGGTGGGTTGTCAAAGGGAATTGTGCAATGTGAATGGGGATATTATTATAGTGCTATATTATTGAATATGAAGCCAAAAGAGCACAAGATATTATTCTTGATTTTTATTTAGAAATGCAAGTTGGAAGAAGGTGCTACAAATGATGGGCTGGCCAAGTTGCAAATATGAGGATATGAAGATGGATTTGCTTCTCAACAAAGTTAAAATGGTGGGACATATATATACACATAATAATAATTACATTGTTTCATGTGTGTAGTATTGACAATGGTGTGACCTTGGATTCAAAAAAAGTTGGTTTGGCCTTTTATCTGTGTACTATGAATTTATTTTTGTTTGTTTCCATCCAATTCAATATTATATTCCAATATATGAAAAAAAAACCATATAAGGTAAAAATTTATTAATGCATGTGGGTATCTAGTTAGAACTTAGATGTGCTATTAATTAGTAATGCACAATAGAAAACTGGAAACAATTGGGAAAATATTTATATTAGGATCTAAACTGAAAATTAATAAAATAACATATTAGAAATATTACATAAATATAAAAGAACTGAAAATTAATAAAATAAAAATTGACAGCTGTGGGATTTGAACCCACGCCCTTTCGGACCAGAGCCTAAATCTGGCGCCTTAGACCACTCGGCCAAACTGTCTTAATATGAAGATTCATCCACTAAATATTTATTTATCTTTTATTTCAAATTTCAACTACAATTATTTAAATATTCACTTTATTATTGTGTTTACTTTGCGACTCTTGACTTGATATGTACGTTATTCTAGAAAAATAAATTGTAGATGTTTGAGTTGTTAAATTGGATATAAAAATAAATAAAGATTGTTTTAGGGATTTATTTTTGTGAAACCAATTGACTAACAATCATAATCCATGTGAGTTTGTACAAAGTGGGCTTCTATCGTACGGAATTATATACCTGAAAGAGTTAATGTAAACTAAGTATGATTCTAAGCAAAATATTCTTTAAATGTAAATAAAACTCTTTATATCATAATTGAAATATTTTTCAAGAATTGATTTATAATATTTGACAAATTGAACTATTTAATAGATTTATTTGTGCCTAGAGGATAATTTCAGTAATTGACATCTTCACGATATATATTTTTTTAAGTAAAATTAACAAGAAGTCACGGAGTTCTCCACTAATTAAGTGATTTGTAAGTGCTAATATTAAATAATTTTCTCTAAGTGTATCATACACTTTCTAAATTATTTTATTATTTAAAATTTATTATATGTTTGAAAATTTGGCCCAAGCACTAAGCAGTACTCACTCACCCTGATTTTTGTCTATTAAGCATTTTTTTCCTCGAATTTCATAGCAAAAATATGTTGTTTCTTTCTATTTTAAGATTCTATTAAATAATTAATAGTATCAATTCAGAAATCTGGAAGGTGACGTATTATCATATCATATTAAAGGCTTTATTTGTTTTCTAAACAAAAATAAACAGGTTATATAATAAAGCTAAACATATATTGGATAAAGATTAAAAGAAATAAAGAAAAATTAAGTAACAAGAGTGGGAAACAGCCCAATTAATGAAATTTTGAATCAACCCCACCCATTTACTGAATGCAAAAAAATACACTCATTTTAAATCATTTTAATATTACTAATTTCTAAACACCTTAAAACATTACCATTATACCTTTTCAATTAAATAACACAAAAATTAAATAGAAAAACCTCAAACAGCCCATTTAATACACCCCATCATCACACTCCAACTACAACTCTAACTTCACACGCCACATTCCTACACCTCTATTTTTTTCCCCTTTTTTTTTTTTTTTGAGAAGTGGAGGTTTGGTCATAATCATCATATTAGAAGAGTATTTGTTCGAAAACATTTGGAGGAACGATTTTAAGGTTGTTTGCAAAAATTCGGATCAACAATTCAAAGGGTGTTCGAAACAATTTGGGTGAACGATTCAAAGGTTGTTCGAAAAATTTGAATGAATGATTTCCTACTCTTTATGTTCAACTCACCAACGATTTACAACTTTCAAGATGCAATTCGGTATCATTTGAAGTGTTTTTCTGTTTTAAAAATCAAGATCCAAGTAACAAATACATAGTTCAACGAGAAAAATGAGAAATTAATGAAAAAAATGTGTATTCGATTGAAAGTGGTCGATCATTATACAAGATGTTCAACTGAAAATGGTAGAACACTATACAAGGTGCTCGAATGAAAAATGTTGAATACTATACAAGGTGTTCGACACTTTTTGTTTGAACATTGTGCTTGTTGATCAACTAAAACAAGTTGGCCAAACAAGATTCATTTAGCCGGTCAATCATGTTCTGTACGAAATTTTTTATTTTTTGGTTTTAACTCATGAAATATTTTGCTACACTACTTAAAACCACAACAAAGGTAATGACAAAAATTACATTGTTCCCTTCATGTGTTCTTTGGTGCTCCACAACGCTTCTTTCACAACACAATGTAGGATATGTACTTTTTTTTTTTTTAACTTTAGAAATGTAAGATATTTATTTATTATTATTTTTTTTAGATGAAGAGTGTAGCATTTTGAAGAAGATGAGTAATGGATATAAGAAAGAGAAATTTCCATTGGAGTGTATTTAGAATTATTTTAGATGGGGTGTGTTTGGAAAGTGTAAATTATTTTATTTATTATTTTGTAAACTAAATAGTGAGGTTATTTAAATCTTTTAATATATAATTACTTTTTTATAATGGGGGTGTGTTTAGAAATGGGTGCGGTGTTTATAACCCCACCCAAAATAAAATTCAACTATTTACTTTTAACACTTCAGCAAGGCTAATACATGATTAAAACTATCAAATTTACTAGACTTTTAAAGATAACTTATAGTATTTAGAAAGAATTACCATTTGTAATATCTAACATATATTCATCCGCATCTTATTTAGAAAAAAAAAAAAAAAAATCAATTTTTTAAAACAAAACACTTGTATATATCCATCTCTTGGATATAGCCCTTTAAAACAAAACTTAATTACACGCAACTCAAACTCATATTTTTAAATGGGTTAAATGCAAAAAACAACTCAAACTATCGACTTTTTTCAATTTACAACCTAATCTTTTTTTTTTCCGATTGCAACCTAGTCTTCTGTAATTTTTCCGATTGCAACCTCTGTGCACTTTTTGGGCATTTTTCCGACGAAAGACCCTGATTTTTTATTTAGGGAAAAATCATTTTTATTTTTTATTTTATGAAATACATAATGTAAATAACGATTTTACTCTTGAAATGATAAATGTGCTAGTCACCCGATGATATTTTCGCCGGAAAAATACTCAAAAAGTGGACAGAGGTTGCAATCAGAAAAATTACAGAAGACTAGGTTGCAATCGGAAAAAAAAAAAAAAAAAAAATAAGATTGCAAATTGAAAAAAGTCGATAGTTTAAGTTTTTTTTTGCATTTAACCCTTTTTAAATTAATTTCATGAGATAATCTCAAAAGTTCGTAGTCATTTTCTAAACTCTCAGAAATCTTAAAAGAGTAAACAAAACATCATGAAAATATTATAACCTCAGACCAACACCCTTTTAATATATTGGCAGAAACTAAAAGTAATATGCATCTTTCCATTAAAGAAATAAACATCCAAGTTCAAGATTATTAGGCAGCACATAGTGCACAAACAGAACACAGATTGTTTCAATACCAGCTATTTGTTCTATAGATGACATCATTAAACCTATTACACATCAACAATTAACTATATTGTCTGAACAGATAGATACTCGTTCATATTATGCCAACCCATAAACCAGACTCTTGGGCTGAAATTTTCAAACAAGGGGTACCTGCAAATCTTGCAGCTGATCTGAGTCGAACTGAGTGTCGAGCTCAGGGTGTCAATTTCCCAACTCCCAGCTTCTTCACTTCCACCCTGAGAGACTTGAGGTAACGAACAGCTTCGTCAAGAACAGCTACGGTGCTCATCCGATTAGCACCAGGGACAATTCCTCTCAATGCCTTCACCATCTTCCTCATTCGCTGTCGTTTCTTGTCATTGCCATGACTCTCTGAAGATTTCCTGAAAAAAGATCGACTCTTTCTTGACACTGACTCATAATTGGAGCATGAGTCGGGGGAGCTGCAATTGTAGTTTGCATTAGTCCGAGCTGTGCTCACCTCGTCATCAGATTCATCGTCGTCTTCGTATTCTGTACTCAGAAGGGCATCAATGTCATCAGAATCTTCTTTCAATGGGGAGGAGATGTTTCCATCATCGTTAGCTTCCTTTTGGTCTTGGAGGAGAGATGTCTCGACTCCAAGTCCAGGATGGAACACTTTGGAGTTGATTTCAGGATGGAACATGATCTGGCTTCGATTATTAGTTTGGTCGAAGATTATAAAGTTTCTAGGGCAGGCATTGGAAGGGTGGATATCGACGTTTTGGAAGGGCATAGGAGGTTTGAAGCCTGGAGGAACAAGCCCGTTAAGAACGGATGCCATAGGAGCATTTTGCATATAATAGCCCACTTGATCACTAAGTGGCAGCATTGGCTTTCCGGGAATGAATGGCTGGTTGCTATGCATGAGCGCTCAGTTACAAAACAAGCTTGTTGATAAGACAAATATGTAGCTTCTGAAAGATTATTGGTTCGATTTCAAATTTAGTGCAAGTTTTAGGAGAAAAGAGAATAGCAAGAAGTTTTCGGTTATTTATGATGTAACCATCATGGCCCGGTCAATAGTTGATGTCTTTAATACAACCAGAGGAGAAGAATGTCTATCCCAATGTCTAAACACGTTTAGAGAACAAGACTACGTAACCGGTTTAAGCAACTGACGGAAATATTCGGCCTGCAAGCAAAATATACAGACAATAACTAGCTTAGAATTTGAGCATATAAGTCAGAATTCTGCAGGCTAAGATCAGAAATCATTAAAGGAAAGCAGATTCAATCATATGTGCAGTGGGTTTATCCAGAATCGTAAACGAAAATCAAGAAAACAAGTGCACCAAATAAATGCACAGATAATATGGTTTTCAAGATCTGATTCTTGGAAGCTAATAAAAAATTAAAATAGACGAATTATGTGTGGTTAAAGCATGCAACTACAGCTTGATTAAAAAAGCAAGTACAGTTAAAACCAATTTTAAGAATATAAATCAGATAAGTAATTCACGATTACATCATCTACAGAACATGGAACATAAGATAGGCCATCGAGTTAGGTTTTGGACCTAATTCGGTTACAACATACATTAGTCTTGGACCTATTGCACACCAACTCATAAGCCTTTTTATATATACGCATCACAAGAAAATAAAAAATATAGTAATTCTGATGATCTGTGGATGATAGTATGTGTGCTATCAAAACAAGACACGTTTTGCAATTTCCACAAGTCCTAGAATATGAGCTTCTTCTAACTCTCGTGAAATTAATTCAGAGTGTCATTATTGAGACTTTATAACAGAAACCACCACAAATGACAATTTTCATCAATGGAATTTTCTTCAAAATTGCAAATTTAAGCAGAATACAGATAAGAATCAGAAAATTTTCATCAAGTAAATGCAGTGTAGCATCCAAAACTGCAATGGGAAAAAATTCGGTAAACATTGTGAGAAACGTGAAATGCTTACCTGGCGAACTTGCATCAATTGGTAAAAGGCAATGCTTCCAATGCTCATGTTAATTTCTCCCAATTCTTTTGATTTCTGATATTTAGCAACTGCAATGCGCGTTCTCATTCCACCCACCAAGATGGAAGTATAATATGTAGACAAGTCGACTGAAATACAATAGCTTAGCTAAACTGATCTGCAAAGAGAAATAAACACAAACATGTGGCTTTAAATCCAATAGTCTTTTGTTCCATTTGTATCAAGAAAGTACAGAAGTTATAATGAGTCAGCATAATTGATAAAGACTCCATTAATGTTGTTTGGATTGAAAGATTTACAATATGGATTTTGAAATGAATGGATTTCAAATACACTCAAATTGCTCAAAAATTAGTTCAAAATAATAGGATAGATATCAAATCCACATCACTCCAAAAACTTACTACTAAAAATTTCAAATCCTTCCATCCATACACAACCAAAATGAAACCCGAAAACCATTCTTCATAAAACCCCACATTCGCATATATATTGGGCAGAAAAACCAAACATTACAAATAGACATGAATATTACATCCTAGTATCACATTTGTGTTAATTTCTTCCAAAGACAAGGCTCTGACAAATTCCATCGATACAATGTTACAAATACACTGTCACTGCAAAAACATCATAAAGGACGAACATAACTCACCTAACGAAACCGATTTACAGGATAACAAGAAAAAACACAACCAATCGCATACACTTCCCAAAATAATTAGGGGATCCCCACGGCATGTTGGTCGACTTCTTCAGCTCAAAGATACAAGTATGAACTCACCCCCTTAGCTGTTTGAGAAAAAACAATTGCACACACACATCAATACAGGTTGGAAAGAATCAGTAATTCAACAAAATTGAAAAACTTAAAGAATAAAACTCAACTCGCATATTTATTGACATAAAAATGTATTAAATACGAGCATCTCTGAGTGAAAATCTCTACAACATTCTAGATCTTAGCTCGGAAACAATAATAGTAAATCAAAAACCTAAACAGTAAAACACCTATAAATTTCACAAATCTCTACTGAATTAGCATAAAGCGCCTAAAATCATCAGTACTCTAAGATCTAATCAATTCAATACAACAGAACCTATAAATCTGAGCAAAAAAATCAACAATCAGCTAGAATCAAAGATCGCGACCAGATTCGATCAACACCAAACAACATACACGAATCGCAACAACAACCAGAAATTGAAAAGGACAGAGTTCTGAAGCTTACCAAAGCACAAAAGGATACAGAAACCCGAACAAGATATCTTGAGCTGAGAAAATGATGAGAGAGAGAGAGAGAGAGAGAGTAGAGAGAGAAAAGTGGTGGTGGAGTGGTGAGAAGTGTATTAAATGGAGGAAGAGAGGAGGAGGGTGGGCGTGGGGATATGTGAGAGAAGGAGGGCCGTTGGATTGAAGAAAGGGGGCCAGATTCCGTGCAAAGCGGAAGGGTTGGTGACCGTTGGATCGAAGAGCACGCGTGATGAGAAAAAGGTAGGCCTCCACGAGGTTTGACAAAATGCGTATCTATTTTCGGAATTCGTAATACACTAATTAATCATCCTTTTGACATTTCTTTTTTACTTTTTTTTTTAAATCTTCTCATTATACTGTAGTAATAATTTATGTTATATCTGATGAATTATATCTGATGTAATATTTACCGTTCATACACATACAAAAATTTGCTCGAATAGTCTCCAAGAATATAATTAAGTTTGTAAGGTTTTTGAAGTGGTAATGTGAAGAGAAATCATTCGATAATTCAGATCCAAAACTGACGTTGGCAATTTTTCACTTAAATATTTTGAAGATTTGTTTCAAGTTGGCTCCCATTAATATGGATGTTGCATGAGACCTATTTCATTTTCTTTCAATTATTACTATGTATATTCTATATTTGCTTTAAGAATAATATTTATTGTGGGTGTATTAATATAATCAATTATGTGAAATTTTAGAAATAATATTTGTATATATATAATATTTGATCTATGAATGTTTGGTTGAAATATGCTTTTTTTTTTTGTGATATGTTTATATAATCATTAAAAAAAATGTCAAATACAATCTTCCAACTTATGATACATATTTCTTGATTTATGTATATATGTCGATATTTATTTTTTCAATATAATTTAAATAACAAATCCACACTAAGTAAGCTGGTATAGCATATTTTCTATTTATCAGCAGTTTGAATTGTTTATAACCCTACTTCCATAATATGTGTGCAATGTTTGACTTTTCATTAAAAAAAACAAAACATTATTATAAGTATAAATAAATAAATCCCAAAAATTTATTAGGGACCATTTCACAGAAATGAAATGTATTGTCTACAATTCAAGCTTGTTTATATTGTATAGTTTATGATAAGTTAAACTCATAAAATTAAATTTATGAGAAAACAATATTGGAGTGCTAAATTTTGTGGGTGCCCGAGGTAGAGGCATTGACCCTGATTTTATGTAGCAAAAGATTAGTCACTAAATTCAAACTTCAAAAGATTAATTATATAAACCAAGTTTCAAGAAAATAAAATAAATAAATTATTATGTCAACATTATCCTTCAAAATTCTTCACCATCCAATGCCGTAATGGTTTGTGGAATTGGCCTTTTGTTTAATACCACAGTGAACATGCGTCCATATTTAAAAATAAGAGCTTCTAGATTACATAAATTTAAATTAATAAAAATGACGTTTATCTCAATGAAATTAATTAGCAACATTTTTTTTTAATTGAAGAAGTCAAATATTAGTTGCAACCGACCATGAATATTCTTTGTATGTTTTGCATGATCTCTTTCACTTGAGTTTAAAATTAATTGATTTAATCTATAATTATTTAAGCCTAACAAGTACAAAATATATTAGATTGTGAACTTCAAAATATATGAGAATATGTGAAGTTATAGACCATAATAATATATTATTTTTAGTTTAACTTTGTTGTACGTTTAATCCATTATGTACAGTGGCAAAAAAGTTGTTTAAGTTCGAGTTTTACTTTGTTGGTTTTAATTTATCAATGGAGTAAAATATTTTTATACAAATTAAGATAGCATTTAACAGTTATGACTGAGTAAAAATTATTATAATATATTTTTATATATAGTGCTAGAAGATATGTAATAATGTAAAACGACAGATAAATTGAATAATTTATATTTTGTAAAGCAACAATTATTTAAAGATGAATGAACTGTTTGTTTAGGAAGTATGTTATTATGATTTTGAGAAAATAATGAAACATTTATTTATTTAATATTATAATTAGCGGAAATTTTTTTCATAATCCTCTAATTTATGTTGGTCTATTGATTTTTTTTTGGTTCTCAGGTTTCAAAATATAGTTGGTCTCTTGTGAGACATGCGGCCAGATTCAAGTATGTATTTTTCAAGTATAAGTATGTATTTTTCAACTATAAGTATATGTTTTTTAAATATGTTTTTACAGTAAAAACATGAATTATTCAAGTATGTCTTTTATAGTCATAAATATGTCTTTTTCTGTTATAAGTATGGTCGTCGCATGTGCAACGGTCTCACATAAATTTTTATGTTCAGAATAACACCTGTACAGTAGTACATCTTATATACTCTTTAAAAAATATGTTTTTTTTTTCCTTAAACTTTGAAAATTCACTTTACAACAGTTGTTTTTCAAAAACTTTTTTTTTCTCCAACTTAGATTGGTGATTTTGTCAACTACTCATGATTAAAACAAATTTACTTAATTTAACAAACCAACAACATTTAATTACCATGTTGAAAAATATATTTCATCTCAAATATTTATCATTATTATATAGATAATTAGGAGAGAGAGAGAGAGAGAGAGAGAGAGAGAGAGAGAGAGAGAGAGAGAGAGAGAGAGAGAGAGAGGCATGCTTTGATAAGAAGTGTGAATGATTTGGTGAGTGGTGAATTGTTGAAAATTGTAAAAAAAATGAACCACGCGGGTCCAACATTCTACCATGTTATTATTTATGGTTTGCTAAAAAGTCAATGACCAATCAAGCTCCTCACTGTCAAATCCAGTTAAAGTATTTCTTTATTGAAAAAATAAATACATAAACTATGTCATATGTACCAACCCTAAAGACAAAAATCCATAAACTTTGTTCAAGCTAAATTTCCACTTCATTATTCCTAATTTAAATATATATATATAGAGTTTGAGTTGTACAAGATTAAGTTTGCTCTAGTTTTTCCCAAATATATGTTTTCTTTAGAACCCAACTTCAAACATCACTAATTTACAAACAAATATTTGTCAAAAAAAAAAAAAAAGGTCTCAATCTTATCTCAATAAAAAAAATGATTTGACCGAATCAAGAAATCAAATGGATTTCAATATTGAATTAAAAACACTATATTAGTAATAAATAAAAAGGTTAAATTATATAATTAAAAGGGTAATTAATAAATAGAAATGTGGAAAATAAATTAGAGAGAGATAAGTGAAGGAAAAGAGTTGACGCGCATGCTAAAAAGCACGCTTCTGTTGTTGACAGCGCCAACCCAAGTGAGAGTTGTTTCAGCCATCAAAATAAGTGTACTCATTCTCTTCCTTTTTTTTTTTCTTTTTTTTTCTCTCTTTCACGTGTGACTTATTTTATTTATTATTTATTATTCTTATTTGCTTTTTGCAGGAATAATTACTTCATCCTTGGCATTAATTCATTATTACTTCCGATTTTAAATAATGTTATCGTAAGATTCTTGAAATATCAAATCCACCCTTTTTTTTACGAGCATGGATTAAGTATTGCACAAAAACTTTTGGAGAAGGTCTCTTGTGCCGTAACCCGCGTTCACCGCATATACATATTTTTTTTTTTCTTTTCAACTGCAAGTGAAAATTTTAAGATATGAGGTATTACAGATTTGTTTTGTAGGTATTACATAATTGCATATTTGAATGATATGTAAGTTATGAAAAATAGTTTTGAGGTATTAAAGATTTGTTTTATAGGTATTACAAACATGAACTACATGTATTATATAATTACATGCTTGAATGATATGTAAGTTATGAAAAATAGTTTTGAGGTAATTACGTGTTTAATGATATGTAAGTTATGAAAAATAGATTTGAAGAAGAATAATAACAAGAAGATAGAGAAGAATAATGTACAAAAAAATAAGAAGAATAACAAATCAATAGAAAAATAGATTAAGAAGAAGGAGAAAGAAGAAGAAAAAAAAATAGGAAAAAGAAGAAGAAAAAAAAAAGAGGAAAAAGAAGAAAATACATTAAGGATAAATATATGATACTTGAAGAGTAAATGTGTGACACCTAAAGAGAAAATGTGTGATACCTGACGAGTAAATGTGTGATACCCGAACATAATGTGTGACACCTAAAAAGAAAATGTGTGATACCTGACGAGTAAATGTGTGATACCCGAACATAATACATTATGTGATACCTGAAGAGTAAATGTGTGATACTTGAAGAGAAAATGTGAGATACCTAAAAATAATACATTATATATAAGCAGGTGCGCTCGCGGCATGGGTGTGTGGGGGCGTGCATAGGAACGGCACACGCGCCGGCCCAACAAAGCACACAAGTTTTGGCGAAACTTTTGTGCACCTGGTGCACAGACCCCATATCCGTGCACTCGGGTCGATCTGGTCCACCACGGGCTCGTACGCGCCCGCACGCGTGACCAAGTCACTAACAAAATTTGTCCAAACATGCTCTCAAGTGTCAGACTTTTACCTTATGTTAACTATACTTTTAGTAGTACTGTTAATCATACATTTTTAGTTATGTTAATCATACATTTTGTAAGGTTAGTTGTACGTTAGCATTTTTTTTAGATAGACATATTAATCCTTCATTCATTTTAGTTATAACAATCATACATTTTAATTATGTTAGACATATCTTTTAGTTATGTTAGTTGTATCCAGGGATGAAAAAATTGATATTTCGGCGATATCGCTTCCAAAATAAAAACACATTACAATTTTTTTTCGTCAAAATTTCGGGAAATTGTCATTTTTATTTCGTTTTTGGTGAAAATAGCACAATATTGTGTGATATCACCGATATATCACAGATATATCGACGATATATCGGCAATATATCGGTAAGTGCATATGTCAGTTGAAATTCAAATCTTTTAGTAAAAAAAATGAATTTAGATATACTATGCATTAATATATATATATATATATCTAATTTAATTTATTATATATAAAAATAAAACAAATAAAATTAGTGAAGATGAAGTTTTAAATGCATTTACAATATTAAGTGAAAATATAATATAGTAAAACTCTATACAATATCAATATCAATGCTAGGCGGTAATAATAAAAGTATTTTATAAGAAAAACTAACATAAGTAAAAATTCAAGAAAAAAAAATTAGATAATAATATAGTTTTTTAAAAATTTTAATAATTGACTTAATTTTTCAGGAATAGTCGCTTCCTAATATTAATACTAACTTAATTTTGTTGTAAATATATCATTTTATTTGAAATTTTAAGTTTAATATATATATATATATATAAATGTTAGTTATAATATTCTTTAAGCTATTAGATATATTTTCCAAAGATCATTTTTTACAAAGTTTCCATATTTTTTTAAAAAATATCCGATATTTCCACCGAAATCGATATTTCCATAAAATCATGGTAGAGATATTTCCACCGAAACCGATATTTTCATCCTTGGTTGTACCTCTATACATTACATAAAAATATGACTATATTGATATAAAAGTATAAGTAATATCATATAAAGGTAAACATGTACAAATTGTGGCGAAATTAAGGTTTTTTTAGAGTTAAAAGTATTAAATAAAAGTATGATATTTTGACATAAATGTATGACTAACATAACATAAAGGTCAGGGCTAAAAAAAAAAGTGCGGATTTGGGTCAACCCGAACCCGACCCACGTGCATGTGTGCATCAGGTGCACATGAGTGTTACTCTAAGTGTTCCGACATTTGTGTTTGTTTTTTTGGTTAGATGAAGTGCATTAGTGAAGTGAATTTTGAAATTGAGATTTGGAAATATGGTGATGATACGCGATGATGGAACTAGATCGTATTTTCAATTTATTATATAAAAGGTTGTGTTGAAAAGGAAATACAAACAAAAAGAAAATTAAAGATTCAAACCCTTACAAAGGACATTTGTGAAAAAAAAAAAAAAATATATATATATATATATATACACACACTTTTGAAAAGAGGGTTTTGAAACAAATATGGTTAAAAATAAAAAAGTAATTAATTTGCAAATCATTCATCTTAGATTGGTTGGTAATAAATTTGATGAAAGTTAGAGATTTTATTGAACTTAATGTACATTACATAATATCGATAGAACTTATAGAACAATATATTGCAAGCATTCTTCCAAATTATCTAAAATTCTAATCATAAAGTGCTAATAAAACTACAAAATAATTTACATCACCAATTAATTGAATTGAATTCAGTACATGGTAGGTATGTCATGGATCAGAACCCTAATGTAAGAGCAAGCAAATAGTTTGTCTTTCAACAACATTTTCCTAGTATATTTACAACAACTTTGTGTCAAATTAAGAGCACAACACACAGGGCTTGTTTCGGTACTCCCAGCCGCCTTCTACAACGCGTTGTCGAGGTTCTTCTCGTCTTCATTTTCAACCACTCGACTAATCCACGAGAGCTGTTATGGCAATGAAATATTTGTTCCACGCAACGAGCGTCTCATATGGGGCCTGCTCTTGAAACCTGCATTTGTGAGTCTTGAGGATGTTTTTCTTGTAAAACAACGAATTCAGACGAGTTGATACATTGAGCTCGACTAGAAACTAGACTCGACTCGATCAAGCTTAATTTTTTGAGTACGAGTTCAATTTGACTTGATTTATTATTATAAATATTAATATTAGTAAAAAAGATCGTAACTTGATAAAAAAAATGCTCGATTAGACTGACAAGGCTCGATTCGAATAACTAGGTATATAAATATACATAGATATTCAAATATATCAAGAGAAAAATAATAAAATACCCAAGGCTACCAAGTCTATGGAGTCGAGAATTTTTGAGCTCGAACTCGACTCAATTACACTCCTAGGCCCATGTTGCAATAATAATTAAGGAAAAGGAAACTCGATTATCTAATAAAGTCGAGAAATGCAAGAATAGAAACCTGATTTTGCACGCTGGTTTCGTTCGTCCAGTGCTGTGGATGCACCGGCACTGAGCAGTCACTAATAAAGGCTATAGTGGTGGATTCTCGTCGTCGGTTGATCACAAGTGGAGGCGGTAATTCTCTCATCACGAATAGGACAAAGGCTGAGGGCACTGATGAACCTGTTAATGAGTTCATGTAAAAATAATTGTCATGACAATTCAAGCAAATGTAAGACAAATTATGTAACAAAGAACTTTTCAAGGAATTTCTCGATTATATATTGAGCGGTTTTCTCATACTTCTAATTAAAACTCTAAGTAGAGATGTAAACGAGTCGAGCCAAGCGGAGTGTTCTTAGGCCTGTGCTCGAACCCGCGGCTCAAGCTCGACTCGACCGAGCTTCGTTTTTCTAATGCTCGAGCTCGGCTTGATGGATAACTCGATAAGCTCGACCTCGGCTCGATTCCTAGATAATATTTATAAAATCCTAAGTTTATGCTTAAAGTGGAAAATTTAATAAACTATTATCTGGATAAAATAGTAAATTTAACACATGCTCGATTCTACTCAATTAGGCTCGCGAGCTTGTCGAGCCGAGTATTAACGTGCTCGAACTCAAGAATTGTTCATCTGCACACAAATGTGGGTCCCACGTGTGTGTGTGTGTTTTATAATCTTGTGCAATACATTAAGTACAACAATGTATAGCACAGATGAAGGTTCCAATTTTAGTCTATAAAACGGAATGGAAATTTCAGAACGAGTACCTATAAAATAATACACAACAAGTAGAAGAGATGTATAAACGCCATCTATCTGCTGTTCTTGCCAGTGATAAAACAGCTGCAACAAAGAGATAATTTGCCTTAAAAAGACAAGTCGAAGAAAGCATGTAATAAGAGAACAGCAAGAACAAATTACGGGTATGTTTGTCGCTATAGCGACAGAGGCACTCGATGTAAAACATATAACAGACACGATTGCCAATCCCGCAACCTGCAAATAAATTTACAAATCATTAATCATCACAAACGAAAGGAAGATGAGATAAAACCGAGGAGAATCGAGCAGTTACCTTCCACATTTCAGTTGAAACTCGCTCGGATTTCACCTTCTTCATTTTCAAGAATAATACGAGTCCTGAAATCAAACATGACAGTATAAATATTTATTAAAAAAAATTATAGTCAAAGAAACTTCCGAGAAATACCGAAGAAATGGCAAAAGAATTAGGTGCTCACCGTAGCACGCCAAAGCTCCTCCGAGCAAAAGAACTGCAACCGCCGTCAGATCGACATACACCTGTTCGTTCATTCGTAAACAAAATATTGCGATTTCATGACTTGCTAATCACCCACTCGTACGGTTTTGAAAAATCCGCATTGCAATAATGAAAGATTCGAAGAAAAGAAACGGCCGAGTATACATGCCTGAGCAACAACTGCAGAGTCGACGGGATTCTTTCCCATTCCGATCCATATAAGGATAGAAGACGCGATCATTATCGCGAATATTAAGATTGAAACCTGGTAAAAGTCGGATAAGAGAAAACATGAATGGCGTAAAAATTTAAAGAAAATGGCTGTTTTCGAAGGACTAAAAAGTTTGATTTGTACCAGAATCACGACTTTTTGACGGCTTCCTACGTGAATTGACCTAAAGGAGAAACATTTTCGACGGTTGTTGGAGTTAGAATCGGTTATGCTCATTTTCTCAAGAAGGCCTTCCCCGCATCCTTCATCCTCGTCATCGTCGTTTGACTGATGGCAAAGGTCAACCCTGCAAACCATGTATTCATTACTATGTGGAATCGGCTATATGGATCATATTTAAATATAACTTTTAAAGTCTGCATCAAAGATAAATTTGACATTCAGAACCATTTCATCAAGTCTCTCTTTCTCGTTAGAGACTTCGATTATATGATTGCTTCATAATCTTCACTGCAATTACACTCTCAGTTATTTGCTTTAAACATCCCATGAGAAAATTGCAATTTTCTTCATGTAACTAAGGTTTTATCCATTTTTGACACCATATTTTACGTATTGCAATTTTGGTCCTCTAACTTTTTTTTTTTGGACTGATTTTTCTCAGAACTTGTAGGACGCTGGAATTGTTGATGCAGATTTTTCAATTCCGACATCCACGCAGGCAAAATTTGACATTCAGAGCAAAGTCTGACCAAAATTGGAAAAAAAAAAAAAAAAAAACTCCCTCCATCCCAAATAAATGTCACTTTAGGATTTTCACACAGATTAAGAAAATTGGAACTAAAATTGGAATACATAAAACTGATGGTAAAAAAGTGGACAAGTCCTGAATTACGGGACGAATATTGAGATTTTCCCAACATCCAATACCTAATGCAGTCAATAAATCATGATGTGTGGGTAACTACGTTTTATACAGTGATTACTAGCATGAAAACACATCATAAGCCAATCGAACGAAATAACCTCGACATGCTATTGGCACACGAGATAAACCCCATGGAAATTTATAGGCATACATGCTGACTTTATTAGACAAGTTCCTTAAAACGACCTTAAATATTACAGGTCGGAATATAAGTGATAAATAAAAGTCGAAAGACTACTTACCAGAACGACAGAAGCAAAAGGAAGGCTGCAACGAATAGAATTTTTGGGATAGCTGTGGACAATTCATATCTCAGTGTTAAGCATTTCCCGTACTATAATTACAAAGATCTAAGATTTTTATAATAACATAATACGATAATTTGCATACCCATGACAATGAAACCACAAGAATGCGACCAGCAAGTCCAACCCTTACAAGCCGCAACAAGAGTTAACACGAAATAAACGAAATAACCTGCCATTGACACTTTAGGGTCCGTGAGGCGATCAAAGGGCAAAACGGGAATTTCTTGGATACTGATAATCTAAACGACGTGATAAAATAGTAGCTTGTGAGAGGTACTTAAAAGCTATTAAATTTTACCCAGATTAGAAGATCCAATCACTAGATGAAAGACCTGAAAAGAAGAGCACAACTTTATCAGACTAAATTTGCGAAGAATGGCTTAAGCCGAGACTTTTAATGATACGAAGATGACTTTAAAGAATGGAACAAGTGCTTACCTTTTGACGGTTCCATCCAAGCAGTGAATTCCTTGAATGAATCCTTATCAACTGATAAATCAGGGGAAATGCAATAAGAAAATAGCAGAATAAAAGCAACGATTAAAAGATTGTTTCTAAACTCACGATTTTTTCAATGTTATTTGTAGAATGTAATGCTATGAAGCATCTTTCTTTTACTTAATCGGATTTCCATTCGCGGGTACGCGTTGGAATAAATATGAACTTAACATACATAAACTAAATTTGTAGAAACTCGCAAGCTAAATACATAACATTTCCACTAAATAATCTAAATAATTAGCTTCACCATGTCAGAGAGAGAGAGAGAGAGAGAGAGAGAATTTGCTCAATGAAACCTATTCAGAAGATAATCAATCAAGAACAAGCAAACCCAATAACCATAGCATCACCAAGTTTCCATCACAATGTCGAAAATGCAATCAATCAACAACAAAATAGAATAATCTAGAGAGAGAGAGAATTTGCTCAATGAAACCACTTAAGAAGACAATCAATCAAGAACAAGTAAACCCAATAACTATAACATCAACAAGTTGTCATCAAAATGTCAAAAATGCATCAATCAACAACAAAATAGAACAATCTAGAGAGAGAACTTCCTCAATGAAACCTCTTAAGAAGATAACAATCAAGAACAAGTAAACCCAATACAAGTTTTCATCACAATGTCGCAAATGCATCAATCAACAACAAAACAGAACAATCTAGAGAGAGAAAGCAGAATTACCTGATAAAAAGCAATAAACGCAATAACTCCATCAACACAAGCCAAACCCACATTCACTCCCACCACCGACTCAGGATAACAATCCCCATCTCTCAATTCCATATTTTTTTCCCAGAAATTCTCACATAAACACACACTCCCACTTCAAAAGACAAGATTTTGCAAGGCTATATATACAAATAATGTGTGTATATATATATAAATGCAATAGTTTTTCTCCTCTTTTAGAACAAAGTATCGAAAAGGATATCCTTTCTTTAACAAAATTGGATAGTATCTTTCAGCTTCTGTG
The DNA here is from genome assembly GCA_946896805.1 of Scutellaria galericulata. NCBI lineage: Eukaryota > Viridiplantae > Streptophyta > Magnoliopsida > Lamiales > Lamiaceae > Scutellaria > Scutellaria galericulata. Next base: position 1,609,779 of record OX335785.1, read on the forward strand.
GTCTACAGATCTGAATTGAAATCCCCGAAGCCCACCATCTCTCTCTCTTTCTCTCTCTAGAAACATAGATTCATAGTACATAGTATAAATGAATCTCTGAAAGTGTTCTTTCTCAATTCTTAATTATGCTTGACTTGTATAAAAGAGTCGTTGTTTAATGGTTTTAGACCTATGGTGTTGGACACGTGTCGTTATTTTAAGCCATTTCCCGACCCCACCTCACCCCACCCCACCCCACTTGCTGATACAAAATCTGTTACAGTAATCTTAATTAGGAAAAGTGACAATAATTTGTACCCATTAAAAGTATATTCATCCATGATTAGGGCATAATCAAATTTTTAGGGCATAATCATAGATAGAATAATTCACTCAATATTGTGTGTTGAAAGTTTGTTTGAATTTGATCTATATAGGTTCATTTCATATAATGGAAAATAACATTTACAAATATGTGTTTTACAAATATAAATATTCACGATATATATATTAATTTATATTTTTATTTATAAATAAAGTATGATTTGTATAAGTATATATTCTATATAAGTTATAAGTATGTGTTTTGCATTTATAAATATGTGTTTTTCAACTGTCACATCATATGAGTTTTTATGATTTTACTCTTATCTTATTTTTGTAATATTTATTTATTTATTGGAAAAACATATGTATCATGTTATTATGTAAGAAACTCATCTTTTAGTACTCCATAAATTAGGTATGATTGTCACTTCTAAATTCTAGTGCATGAAATAAATATGCATGTTGACATTTGGGCTTCTAATGGGTTTCACAGCTAATTTAGTGCAAAGTCATCAATATATCTTAAGGTTTGCTTGGCCCATATTTATAAATTTTAATTTTAATTTTTCAATTCATAAGATTTTTTAGTTCTTATGATTCTTTTTCTACATAATGAATATTAAGATACAAATCATTTAATCTTAGCCGGTATTTTTTACCTAAATACACGTCACTTACATAATATGATATATCATCACAGTATAATACACAAATATAATCTTAATAAAAATATAAAATCTTGTATGTAGGCTTGAAATAACAACCCGTATATTCCTTACAAAAGTGGAAAAAATAATATAATTAACCACATATGAAGTTGGCAATGAATGTGTAACTCAAAATTGTAAACCAAGCAAAAAGATTGTTAAATATTTTGGACAGTTGGAAAAACTTGTTAAGTTGCAAAATTTGTCTAGTTGCCATATTTAGGCTGGCAATGCAAGATTACAACATTATCTTCAAATTGTTGGTTTAAAGTGTGACAACAAAGCACTAGCATGCATGGATCAATATGTGGTGATCCAACCACAATGTTCCATTTCAAGATTTACAATAAAATATATAGTCAATAAAATAAATATTTGGAGTTCATATCCTTTTAGAACATCGATTAAATATTGAATATTCATATCAAGTGTATATAAATTGTGACCGTATTTAAATTTATCCGAAATGTGAATTAAAAAAGAAGATCTTCCTCTCACATAATTACTTACAATATTTGAGTAAAAAATAGGGTTGAGGGCTCGAACTTGGGAATATTTTAGTGGAATTAGAAAGTTATAAATGAAAATTATCTATTGTTTTCCTTAAAGGTGTGCAAACGATTTGAAAAACCGAAATCGAACCGGAATCGAATCGGGATCAACGATTTTAGAATATTTTAGTGGAATTAGAAAGTTAGAAATGAAAATTTTCTATTGTTTTCCTTAGAGGTGTGCAAACGATTTGAAAATTTGAAACCGAACCTGGGTAAACGGGTTTGAAAAACCGTTGATCCGGTTTCGGTTTGAAACCAAAACCGTAAACCGTTGTTCGGCGGTTCGGTTTTGATTTCAAAACTAGAACCGTCGGTTTATCTTTTTTTTAAAAAAAAATTATATTATATATAATTAATAGGGTTAATGTCAATTTGTTGCCCGAACTATTACACTTTTTTCAGTGGGTGCTAAACTCAAATTTTTTTCCGATCACTAGCCAATCTCTTCAAATTTTTCTGGTTGCTACCCAAGCACATATATTCCGGCCAAAATTCACTGGAAAATTTGAAAATGCAATTCACTTCCAAATATCTGTCAAAAAATGCATGATTCATACGCCAAAATGACCCTTTTTTGAAGCCAAATCATAACCTTATGTTAATTTCATGATTCTCATTTGATTCGATTACAAATCGAATAAATATCATTCTAGGATTTTGAACATTTTTTTTTCGATTCAAGTTTTAATCAAACAAGAATCGTTAAATTATGGTTATAATTTAACTTCGAAAGATGATCATTTTGGCATATGAATCATGAACTTTTGAGTTTTCCGGTGAATTTTGGCTGAAAAATATGTGCTTGAGGTAGCAACCGGAAAATTTTGAAGAGTATGGCTAGTGATCGAATTTTTTTTTGAGTTTATACACCTACTGGAAAAAAGTGTCATAGTTCAGATAGCAAATTGATATTAACCCTAAATAATATTATGTATTTATGTTATTTTACTCTTTCATTTTAAGTTGTATTGATTATTATTCTTAATTTGTATTATAAGTTGTAATTTTTTTAGGTTTATAATTTGTATTTCGTTGTATTTAATAGATATAATACATTGAGTCCATTAGTTACAATGATATAATAGATTTTTTAACTAAAAACTAACTTTGATTTTTGAAACAGGACTCACATCATATGATTGATAATATATATGTGTGAGATAATATTTTACTAACTAATCATGAGATCTTTTATTATATATATAATTTATTATTGAAATACATCAAATTTGAGTTTAAGTCAATACAAAATATGAAAAAAGTATTTCACGCCAATTCATATTTATTACCGTGTGTAATTTTTATTTTGTTAAATTTCTTAATTCTTCAATAATTTTTTTCAATAAATCTCATGTATTTATCGCATAGTATTTCAATATATATTTCATCTAATTATGTAAAATAATTATTATGTAAATTAGAATCATCCAACACTAGTCATGAGTCAGAAATCAACGAAAACGCAGATCCGTTGACTTTTCGCATTGATCTTCCGAAACTACCCCTGCCAAAACCTTAAATTCGACGAAACCTTCAACAAAAACAACTCTCCAAATTCCATAAATAAAACCCACAATATCCCAAACACAACAATCCATCAACAAACTAACATTCCATTCATTCATCTTATATAATTTCTAGTGAGAGAAACAATTCGATGGAGAAGAAATCCTCAACCTTTTCATTCCTCTTCAAGAGGCTGAAGAAGATCAAGAGCAGCGGCGGCGGTGGGCGGTGGAAGGCGAAGAGCTCCACCGGAATCCGGTGGAAGAGGAAGTTCAATCTCCACAATTGGTTCGTCGATACTTTGATCTTCAAAATAGCTTCGATATTCGAAGCCATGGTTCTCGTCTCGAAGCTCTGCTTCTTCTTCTTCTGTTGTGGATGCCGTTTGTAAACGCTTTTGTAGAAAAGCGTTGTAAATTGTGTATATTTCAACTTGGATTATGAATGCCATTGAAATTCATTTAATTTGTTCTTTTTTTCCTCATTGATTGGTTTGATCTACATTGCTATTTGTTTTACTTTGTAATTATTGTTTTCTATGTGCAAATTGCAATGAATCAATGATGCTTTGATTGCAAAGTCAATCAGATATATACTTGAAAGTTTCTTTTATCTTATTGATTTGTTTTATCTTTTATGTGTCCAATATTGTACTATAACTTGCACGATTCCCTTTAATTGAACAAAAAAAAAAAAAAATTATATATATATTGGTTGTGAATTAAATAGTATAAAAATTCTTATAAGACGAAACTTTGCTATCCAGTAAGTAAACTCATTTTCAAATAGTAAGTTATGAATTATTCTTCAATGCCTAATCATAATTAAGGGTCTCGAAAGAATCATATTCATTAAATAAAAAATGTTAATAAAAATTAATATTTTAATTAGAAAGAGTCATATTAATAAAAGCAAGAATGTTAATAAAAAATAATATTTTCATTTAGGTGAGGCAATACACGCACATTTCACCCATTACTAAATTAATTAAAAATAAATATATATTGAAAATTATAAATACTCATACTATTTACCATTTATTTAATTCTCGTGGGTTCCACTGCAGAGATTTGGATTTTATTATATTTGGAAAAAGAATGCATCTAAGCATTATGTCATATATTTAAAACAAGATTTTAATGTATTCTAAAATACTAATTAAGTTATACATACACTTCTAAACTATTATTTGATAGGTAAGGAAAAACCACACATTTTACAGTAAAAATTTATTTCGACAGTGTTACAAGCTGTACCATCTTTTTTTTTTTTTTTTTAATATCAAAACACTAATAACTTCCTATTTTTCTAATATTGACTAGTGCTCTACAAATGTTATCAATTATAATATTAACTAATATTCATTTTAGGCACAATAGTTCTAGGTCCTTTTACTTTGACTTAGAATTGAGGAAACTTCCTAGTTGGGAGTGAGATAACGATGGAAAAAGAAGTATTCAAAAGTGATTTGATGATTGATGTTGAAATGTAGTAATAATAATTAAAATAATTGAATTTACCACTTTTGTGATTTTTGGTGAACAAACTAATTAACCTGGTACGTTTACTTGTTATATGCGACATTGGGAAGTTTCGTGGAAAATTATATAAAATTTTATTACAACATTAGTATTCGATTACTGACAAATTGGTAACCCAAGATTACAAACATTCCAATCTCATATTTGTAACTAATTCAGACTCTAGCGAAAATTTTTGTCGCTATATGAATTAGTGACCATTTATTTTCATCGCCAGACTCGTCGCTATGGCAGCGTCACTAACCATATTTGCGACAAAATATTAGTACTTAGTCGTGAAGTTATAAACAAAAAAAATTCGTCGCTAACCTTGCAAATTTCGTCGCTAAAACTAGAATTAGTGACGAAAGTCATGCATGATTTTCGTTGCTAAGTTTCGTCACTATTTTTTATTTTTGTTGTAGTAATTAGAGACATAAATCCAATCAATAAATTTATAGACTAATTGTTTTTTGTCTTTAAATTTTAACAATCAATATTTTAATGACTAATGATTTTATTTTGAGTATCTTTGGTATAAATGAACGTTGATTCGATATTTTATAGAGATTTTATTGATGGTTTTGACCCGAATTACAAATCATTATTATTTTGACATATGAAAATATTAATATATATATTTTTAAAAATATATAAAGAATTGTGTGTCTTTATCTCTCTCCATATATTCTGATGGCTTTAAGAAACTCAAGTCAATAAAGAAGAGCTCACACGTTGACTGAAATATATGTAATTACATGAATAGTAAAACACGCGTTTATTTAATTGGTTGCACGACTTATCAATTGTCTTCACCATTTGATTTGACCTTAGAAACTTTCAAGTCCATTTCTCCACACCACTGAAATTTAGTACTAAACCTAATTAGGCTAATTTGTTGATTGGGTAATTAATTTTTTATACTATTTTATTATTTTATCTTATTCTCACAAACCATTTCATGTTTTATGCTATTTTAAATTCATTCCACATGAATCTTGTACATCCATCTTACAATCTAATTTTAGGCGACGGATGAATTTATCGGATAGAAATTAACTTAAAATAATGAGTTTATCGATGAGGCAGTTTTTTATATGAATATTTGTGATTTTTAAAATCGTGTATGTTCATTCAACTTATTTAAAAATATTCATTTTATCTTTTAAAATTTGCTAATTATTTATGTAGTACCACCATTGCAATATGATGGATGTTCAATATTTAATAGGAAACAATTCATTATAACGTATAATCTCCACTTGAGGGTGTTTATAGAGTTATACAATGAATAAGACTTTAGGGAATACTAAGTCTATTTCATCTTTAATACCTCTTATATTAAGAATTATTTACTATTTGATCTATGATGGCCTTTTATGCTATAAAACATCACTAAATAAATCATATAAGCTTGACACGTATATGGTATATCAACTATCATGTAAGTATCATTTTTCCAAATAAACAATAATACCATGTATTAGGATTTATATATATATAATTCACATATTTTGTTTGGTGTCCAGCATTACCAGTTGGATGATTAAAATTTCAAAGAAAAAATCAATTTGTATAATTAATATATTATTATTTCTTATTTACTAGTTGATCTATGATGGTCATTATGCTATAAAATAAATAAAACATATAATGGGCTCTAATATCATTTTTCTAAAAGAATTAGATCATGTATTAGAACTTATAATCAAAGGCAGTCTAAAATTCGCTAGCAGCTAGTTGGACGCTTGATTGGTGCCTAGCACCTAAGGATGCCTGGTTGAAGCCTACTCAGCGCCTAGACTCCGAATCTAACTTAGGTAGATTTTTTGTTATTAGAGCTATATATTTTACTTAATTTTGTATCTTAAAAAAAATATTTTTGGAACTCTTATATTATTTTGTTTTTGTTTTATGTTGGAGGACAAGTAGAAATTTAATATTTCATGTGAATTATATTTATATATGACTTATTCAATAATTATAAAATCATTTTTTATTTGTATTTCTCAATTTATTAATTTTCTATATATATATATATATATATCTCTAATTAAATAATAATAATTTAATAGAAGCTTATAATACTTAAGAACACCATAAAAGAAAAGAAAAAAAATTATTTGATGCCTAGGACTGCATAAACCCGCTTACTGCCGCCTAGCATCTCTAAGATGACCGAACAAGCAAATATCAGTGCATATAAAAGTTGTCTGGACTGAATTTTAGAGCACAACTTATAATTCACATATTTTGTTTGATAGTTAAATAGAACTTCAGCATTATCAATTGGATAATTAATTTTCAAAGAAAAAAAACCATCTGATATTATTAATATGTTACTGATTTTCTTATTTTACTATTATGACAAGATTCACCACCTTTCAAATTATCCTAATATATTACAAATTCAAATTAATAACGAGCATTTTAGGCCAGAAAATATTTACATTCTCATCTAAAAAACGATCAAATTCACAAAATCTTTAAATTATAACACTCATTTCTTCTTGATACAATAATTTCCAGCTAAATTGGGGGATTTGAGACCAAATTTACCAAAAATTAATACATGCATGACTAAATTGCAAATTTTAAAATGAATAAGATGAGTTTTGTCACAAATTTTTCCTTTTATCTTTTTGAGATAATTTCCCCTTATCTCTTAACTTCCTTGTAACCATTGTTCACTCAAACAAACACAAAAGAGATGAGTTCTTCACTGTTAAGCCCTTTGTCAATTGCAGCTAACACTATCTTCAAACCCAATCAAAACCCTTTTATTCCCAATGGGTTTTCATTTGCCAGAAGAAGAAAATCTTCGAATAGAACCATGGCTTTGCTTTCAACCACCAGAGAGATTGTCTTGAAGGATTTTCATCATAAAAGAGCCCTCAAAGTTAATATCAATACAAATTTTTTCTTGATTATAAAGATTTAATCTTGAATCTTTTCTAGATTTACATTATACTCAATTTTTGTTCTTTATTGTTAATTTCTTTTAAGGGGTTTAAGCAAGTGATAAAATTGTGTGTATTTCTTGCAGATCATTTCAGGGCTCCAAAATTTTGACAGGGATAATGTAGCTGCTGTTGTTACTGCTGCTGATAAGGTTAGTAATTGTGTGTGTGTGTGTGTGAGAGAGAGAGAGAGAGAGAGAGAGAGAGAGAGAGAGAGAGAGAGAGAGAGAGAGAGAGAGAGAGAGAGGTTTGCTGATAAAATGAAGTGTTTGATCAGCTTTTAGAGCCAAATAGAAGGCATAATTCCTTCATAATCTGGAAAAAAGAGGGATAAGAGGTGGGTGGGTGTGTGTGTGTGTGAGAGAGAGAGAGAGAGAGAGGCTTGCTGATAAATTTGTATATTTGATGAGCTTTAAAAGCCAAATTGAAGCATAATTCCTTCATAAATTGGAAATAAATGGATAAGATATTGTGCTCAATATTTGAATTGGAGATTATAATTGTTCTAGCTATATGTGCCATTACACTCTTGCTTACCCATCACTAAGATTTTGCTTAAATGGTGATTGCATATGACACATTTGCTTGCCTAATCTTTACATTGTAGATAGACAAAATAATCAGCAAACATAGGTATAACTTCATATATGTTCTAAGTTTCCAAGATTCAATCTTTTCTTTACGTCTCAACAATCTATCTCGTTTTTCTCGTTTATTTAGGGAGGGGCAACTCATGTTGATATCGCCTGTGACCCCGACTTGGTCAAACTTGCTACTACCTTAACTTCCCTTCCTGTAAGAATTCGATCCCTTCTTACGCACCCTCGTTTCTCTGTTTTGCTTAATCTCATGTTATTCGATATGGTTATTTGCAGGTGTGTGTATCTTCCGTTGATCCAGCTGCGTTTCTAGATGCAGTCGAAGCTGGAGCCATAATGGTCCGATTGCTAAACGTGCTTTTATTTTTTCATATTTTATTCGTCAAATAAGTATTTTTGTATTGCTTAACTCATCGACTCATTACAAAGTGTCAAAATCGAACCTTTGTTTGATTTCCAGGTTGAGATTGGAAACTACGACTCGTTCTATGAAACGGGCTTGACTTTCTCGCCTGATCAGGTACCCGACTTCTTGAAAACATTCCATATTCTAGACTTTCTTGATTCATTCCGTTTTGGTAGTGATTTAGGGTTCTTCTGAATTTGCAGATCCTTAAGTTAACAAAGGAGACTAAGAGGATTCTTCCATCTGTTGTTCTTTCGGTAACCGTACCTCATACACTAAGCCTGCCTGACCAGGTTTTAATCTACTCTTGTTTTCGTCTCATTTTCAATAATCGAGTTATGACGAGCAATTACGTAATATGAGTGCTCGTTTTCATGGCCGATACAGATCAAGTTGGCTGAACAGTTGGAGCTCGAAGGAGTTGATATTATACAAACTGAAGGAGGAAAATGCTCGACTCCTTCAAAGGCCGGTGTTCTTGGTTTGATTGAAAAGGTACGCCAAAATACGAGACATAAGCGTATGCTTAAGCTCCGAAAACATCTTATAAGAACTAAATAGTATTTATGTTGATGAATTTTAGGCGACCCCGACTCTTGCATCGGCATATTCAATTTCACGTGCGGTTCGAATACCGGTAATGTGTTCGTCCGGTCTAAGTGCCGTTACCGCACCGATGGCGATTACGGCCGGAGCTTCTGGCGTGGTAACCACTTGAAAAAGCTCTCGTTTTTTCGTTCGTTTCTTATGCGACGACGTATTACTTAAATTTGTATTGTGATGTGTGTTGTAGGGTGTGGGGTCAGCAATCAACAAGCTCAATGACATTGTTGCTATGATTGCAGAAGTGAAAAGCATATCAGAGTCGTTGCGTTTATCAACCAGACAAGGAAATCTACTTCGTGACAACAGTTTAAGGCTATAAATTATCGATGAAATGTTTGTTTGAATCTTGAATTGTGATTTATAGTTTGAATTTGATCTCCTATCATCATATAGTTTAACCTTGATATATTATTTTAGCAATCGTCTTGATCGAATGTGTGATCAAATTGTTGAGTTATGTAGCCTAATATTAATATTTATTTATATTGATGATTTATCAACGGAGTATATTAGTTATGATATATATTGTTATATGTATAGTATTTGAGTTATATATGACTTTTAGGGTTATGACCTAGTTTTAGGTATAAATAACCGTCTGATTCATTGTATCTAATCGTACTACACACACTTGAGAAATTAGTAGATCTTCTGGCTTGGTAGTGCCCCCAGAGATAGTCAGTTTGACAAACTGGGTGAACAAATTGTTGTTCTTTTTTTCCTTCATATCAAATTTTCCATAATTGCTCTTAAAATCCTACCACAAATTTGAATTGTTATTGATAAACAGTTAAATTGGTCGGATCAATTCAACAATAGTAGAATTGGTTTTATGAATTATGGTTTATAGTAGCTTAATGGGTTATATTATTCATTAAAATTTAAAATTGTTAAAAATATAAGTGATAAAAGATTAAATATCAAACCTAAAATCTTTATTATTTTTCTAAAAAAAAAAATTTAAAACGCTCAAATCGATTTCATGAGTCCAATTAGAAATTTTAATTTATCAATTTAAAAAGATTAGATCAAGTATCAATTCAAATTTAATTTTTAAAAAGTTGAATCTCTTACAAGGTCAGAATTGCAGGTGGTAATTTGGGCCAAGCAATGCAGGCTAGCCCAGCCCGCAAGGTTAAGAGGTGTTGTTAGACAATGTTGGGCCAATAATTTCATAGTCCAATCTAAAATTTATATATAATTTTAGTTATTTTTACTTTTTAGTGTGGAACAATTTGGGCCACTATCCCATTAAACTGGGCCAAAAGGGCCCAACACCTCTTGAGGTCAAAATATTGATAAACCCAACCCATACTATACTTCTGAGTTATTTGGGTCGGCCCATCAAGCTTGACTAATATTGTCAACTCAAGTCATGATAGATAATGTTCTCCAACCCATCGAGAGAATGCCTTAAAATACTTACCGATGATGTGTAAAATCCTTTTAAATATTGTGATTTGAAATTAATGACATTGTTGATTTTTTCACACGTCAATGATGATCACATTAATATGCATTCACAGTAGGTTGGGTAATAACCCTGCTATTATCTCATGAGTTATTAATATTTGTCATTTTCTTAAATCATTTGGTTTAAATAATAAAACTTATACTTATGGCTAAAGTTAGAGTTTATTTTGGATTTGAGGTATTCATTAATGAAAGACAAATCTTGAGGCATAACTTTTTCTTCAAAGAGAGGTAATATGGGTAGATTGATTATAAATGAAGTTAGGTATATCATAAGACTTGTACCATATTTACAATGTTTTCATTATTAATATAGACATGGTCCACCTTGGATCAAGTAAAATATGATATGGGTCATCATTATTATATAATAAAAGCTCCATAGTTAATTGCAATGTCTAGGCAAAGGGGCCCACATCTACCCTATACTAAATACAATCACACCAAAGTTCACAGCTCATGACTAGTGGCTACAATTCACCAATTATATATCTTTAATCTTTAATCTATTCTAAAAAAATTATCAAAATGAACAAGTGTCACGATCTGGTTAATCATTTTTCCCGCCCAAAAATTTTAATTAATTTTTTTAATAATTTTTTATCTTAATTAATTCACTTAATATTTTTAATTTATTATAAATAATTAAACATTAAAAGTGTTAAACATTGATGACCTAATTAATTGATGATATAAAATCAAAGATAAATTTAAGTATGCATTTTTTTAAATGTATGGAATCATATAAAGTTGCAATAATTTATTTAAAGGGTTAAACTTTACTGATGTTTAAAAAAATAAATTATTACATGTATTTCAATTTTAATTTAATTTTAATCTAACATATAATTAAAGTTCATGTATTACAAACTCCTCTAAAAATTATTTTAATTTTTTTAATAAAATATTAAAATATTATTCGCTAAAAACATTTTTGATTAACATAAAGACATAGACATATTTTTATATAAATCAAAATTAAATCAAAATTGTTATATTTCTTACTTCAAATATATTACATTTTTAATTTAGTTTTTTAAAAATATTTATTTTGATAAATCCCGTATATCACGTGGGATCAATACTAGTATATATATAATTCAAGTGAATCCGTATCAACCTAGTTGCAACTGATGCATGGGGAGAGCTACTCATAACTTAAATATGCTTGTGCATGCACACTTAATATGTGCAAAGTGATCTTGACTATGGATCATTTCTCTAATTGGTATGTCGCCTATATCCAAGGATGAAAATTTCGGTTTCGGTAAAAGTTTTGGTACCTTGATTTTACGGAAATATCAATCTCGGTGGAAATTTCGGACATTTTTTTTTTAAATATGGAAACTTTGTAAAAAAAATTAAAAAATATATCTAGTAGTTTACAGGATATTATAACTAACATTAATACATACATTGAACTTAAATTCCAAATAAAATGATATGTTTACAACAAATATAGAGATAAACTATTATATAAACATTGCTTGTTATGATAACATGATAATATTCTTGATTCCTAAATCCTAGTAAATATTTGTAATATTTATCTTTTAAAAAAGAGCAATAATTTCTCATGCCACAATTAATAAAAAAATTAAATTTTAAAAATTTTGACCTAAAAAGGTTCCAAATCCACATCCTCACCGTAAATACCGTCCACTTTAAAAACAAACACATCCAATTGTAATAATTATGCAATAAATTCATAAAAAAAAAATTAAAAAAATTGCCGAACTTGAAATTTTACCGAAATTTCTCATACACCGCAGTTTTATTAAAGGACTCACCGAAATTTTGACGAAAAAAAAAATTACGTATTATTATTTCGGTAGTTGAATTTGAGCGAAATTTCGCGAAATTATATCCATGCCTATATCACAGACGACTTTGTATGGAAGGCCAAAATTTTTGAAAAAAAGTTGTAGTTGCCTGTATTAATGACGATTTCACCTATTTTCATAGTTCTTTCGCAAAATCATCAAAAAAATTTTTAATTACAATATTCCATTGAAAAAGCTCGTAATTTCACTCAAAGCATATTTATATGGTTCATATTGACTGAAATTGTTTTTTCCAAATTAGTATGTATAAATATATATTTTAAAAAAATTTATTAAATTACATTAACATTTAATTTAAGTGTTAAGCTATTTTTATCTAAATCAATTCATTTATTATATATAAAGTGTAACTAACATCTATTGAATACTAAACTCATTTAATATATAGCCATTACATCCATTAAAGAAAGGGTGAATTACTATATAGTTTTTATTTGATTGGATTGAATCTAGACAAATAAAATCGTATATAAATAAAAATAATAATTCAAAAATAACAATTAAAAAAAAAAGAGTATAATTAAGACCAAATTAAAGAGCACACTGCCACATTTCCGCCATTGTAGCAAAATCACATCGTTTTCATCGACGACTCTCTCATTCTCTCAAGCTGCCATGCAAGCTCTTCAGTCCACCGCCTTCCGCCCCTCTCCGCTCGAGCCACTTCGCCGGAGAAGCGATGCCAGAAGTTCTCCGGCCAAGTATCAGCCATTCAAAGTCTCCGCCGCCGCTGCGGCGGTGGCGGCGCCGAAGCGCGAGACGGACCCGAAGAAGCGAGTCGTAATCACGGGTATGGGATTGGTCTCGGTGTTCGGAAGCGATGTCGATGCGTACTACGAGAAGCTGTTGAGTGGCGAGAGCGGAATCTCTCTGATTGACAGATTCGATGCCTCGAAGTTCCCCACTCGCTTCGGAGGGCAGATTCGGGGGTTAAAGACGGAGGGGTATATTGATGGGAAGAATGATCGGAGACTGGATGATTGCTTGAGATACTGCATTGTTGCGGGGAAGAGAGCGATTGAGGATGCAGATCTTGGGGGTGGCAAGCTTGATAAGGTACAGCGTTCTAGAGCTTTACTGAGTTGATTTTTTGTTTGTGTTTTAATTTTTAATTCAGCTTGATAGAGTACTGGAATAGTAGATGAAACATTGTGTAGATAGAGGAATTCGATTAGGTCTTAATGAGGATGTTGTTTTACTAGTGAGTAGCTTTTGTTGAATTGGAATGCTTGAAAGGCAGTAAGTAGATTGAGAGAGATCTTGGGTTGAATTGATCATGGATTGGTCTTATTGAATTGGCAATTGAAAACTGATTGTGTTGACATAGTTTAAACTGGGATGGCAGTGTACTAAACCTTGTTTTATAATCTAGATTTTGATTCCATTGGTTATATGTATATCTTGCCAATTTATGGGTTTTTGAAGTGTAATTTGTTGGTGAATTGGTTTGTGTTTATGGCAGATAGATAAGATCCGAGCTGGTGTTCTCGTTGGCACGGGAATGGGTGGTCTTACGGTTTTCTCAGACGCTGTTCAGGCTCTAAGAGAGAGAGGGGTCAGGAAAATATCTCCATTCTTTATACCTTATGCTATAACGAACATGGGATCGGCTTTGCTAGGAATTGATCTTGGGTTTATGGGCCCGAATTACTCTATTTCAACTGCTTGTGCAACCTCAAATTATTGCTTCTACGCAGCTGCTAATCATATCCGCAGGGGCGAAGCTGATTTGATGCTTGCTGGTGGAACTGAAGCTGCCATGATTCCCATTGGATTGGGTGGTTTCGTTGCATGTAGAGCATTGTCTCAAAGAAATGACGATCCGAAAACTGCTTCTAGGCCTTGGGACCAAGATCGAGACGGTTTTGTAATGGGTGAAGGTGCCGGAGTCTTGGTATGTCTCTTTTGATTTGGTTATTTCGTTACTCTTTGAAATCTTGCGCCTACGAACATGACTAGGTGTTGTAAATCTCAAATTGTATTCTTTTAGCTTATTGACCGTTGTTGAATATGGAATTTCAGAATGGTATCGAACTGAATTTTCTTCGATGTTGTTAACAGGTGATGGAAAGTTTGGAACATGCAATGAAACGAGGGGCACCAATTATTGCTGAATATTTAGGAGGTGCGGTAAATTGTGATGCTTATCATATGACTGATCCCAGAGCTGATGGACTTGGTGTCTCATCCTGTATCCATAGTGCCCTTGAAGATGGCGGTGTTTCACCTGAGGAGGTATAATCCTTTTGTCTCATGTATTAAAATACAAAGTATACTACTTTCATCTGATTGTGTTTACTATCTTCTGAGCTGAATTGCTTGTTCATGTATTAATGATCATCTATCTCCTATTAGACATGGCATTTTCCAAGACCATGAACCTTCTTTCTTGTTTCTGTGTAGTATGTTCTGTAAATTCCACAAGTTCACATTTAATTTGATTCTAAAATAAAGTCTGCTTCTCTTTTTTCTGGCTAATAGAGCAATGAATAGCCTAAATCATGTGAGATATATAACATTTATAATTGAGAACTCAAGATTAACATTTGAAAATGATTCTGCGCCTATTTTGATTCTCTGTGGTTAATTTCATTGAAGAATCTTTACTGAATTTGATTTGAAGTTTGTTGAAGGGTGCAACTGTAGAAATTCTTGAGACATTAACTTAACGGGTCTAAGTCATATTCATGTTCAGGTGAACTACATAAACGCGCATGCAACTTCGACTATAGTAGGTGATTTAGCAGAGCTAAATGCTATTAAGAAGGTATTCAAGAACCCATCAGAGATAAAAATAAATGCGACTAAGGTGAGTACTCTTGCCTCCACCCCTCCAACATCTCTCTCTCTCTCTCTCTCATATTTTATCTTCTTCCAGTCAATGATAGGGCACTGTCTTGGAGCTGCTGGTGGTTTAGAAGCTATTGCATCAATAAAAGCAATCACAACTGGATGGCTTCATCCCACCATAAATCAATTTGTAAGTTCAAATATCTATATATATATGAGCAATTTAAATGTAGTCTTTGCAATTTCATAGTTTCAAGTTAGCTTGAATATGAAGATGAGCTCATTCATTAAGTGGGGCTGTTTTTCGTTTAATTATTTTTTTCTTTAAATGAGTGACGATCATGATTAACAATCAACAACTTTGTTATACTTGCTAATGCAGAATCCAGAGCCGTCTGTGGAGTTTGATACAGTTGCAAACAAAAAACAGCAGCATGAAGTTAATGTTGGTAAGATCTCTCTCTCTCGTTCTTGATTTTGCTCCTAATATATTCATATTCATATTCAAATTCAAATGCAGCAATTTCAAATTCTTTTGGGTTTGGTGGACACAACTCTGTTGTCGCGTTTTCTGCATTCAAGCCGTGATCCTGTTGTAACTGTATTACTCGTAGCAAGATTAATCTTGCTTACACATGTAATTTGTGTAAAGGGGCAAATTTTGAGTTGAGCTCTAGTTTTCCCTTCTTTGTAGACATTTGAAATCTGTAAGTTTTTGCTTCAATTCTTGCATCTAAGTTATTTCATGTTTCAATAGTGGCAAAAGCCTTTGATAGTCGGAAATGATGCTTCGTCTTTTATTTCGACAATAGTTATACATACGCCATGTGTATAAAATGACAATGAGCTCTTCGTTTTGCAAAATTGTGTATGGAGCATAATATATCTGGGCTTTATCATATTTTTATAGGTTCTGATTTTGTTTAATTTGAAATAACGTTAGCTGGAATATTTATGTGTTGGGGCCTTTTCTAAATGCAATTATCATCAAGAAAATAGGCACTTCAACAAAATTGTTTTTTTTTTAATCAATCTTTTTGAACTATCCCTAATAATTAATACATGAAGCAATTACTATGAGGTTTAATCTTTTCATATCTTAGATATTTTAAATTCCTATTGACTTGATCCCTGGATTTTTGAAGCGTCTGTATTTGTAACAAATGAAGATATATAAACCAAAAGCATATCACGCTTAAGAGACAAAGGTGTCCACCTTTGTTAAAACACAAAGTTAAGTTTCAAAACAAAAATAGTTGTGTAATATTATATTTTGTTTGTTACGATACATCTTATTATGATCAGGAGCTTTCAATATTTGAAGTTAAAAGAAAAAAGGTAGGAAAATAGGATTGGACCGAACAAGTCTCTTATTATGTTGTCTATTTGAGCCGAACAGAACAAGCCTTTTAATATGATCTGGATTTGGGCCTGATGGAGCAGACTTTTTTTCAAAAGCTCTTGGTGGAGATGGAATATCAGGAGATTCTTGTCCATTTGGACCGGATGGAACACGCCTCTTATTATGAACTGGATTTGAGCCTGATGGAACATACCTTTTTTCTAAAACTCTTGGTGGAGACGGAATATCAGGAGATTCTTGTCCATTTGGACCTGACGGAATGCGCCTCTTATTATGATCTGGATCTAAGCCTGATGGAACAGACCTTTTTTCTAAAACTCTTGGTGGCGACGGAATATCAGGAGATTCTTGTCCATTTGGACCGGACGGAACAAGCCTCTTAATATGATCTGAATTTGGGCCTGATGGAACGGATCCTTTTTCAAAAGCTCTTGGTGGAGACGGAATATCAGGAGATTCTTGTCCATTTGGGCCGGACGGAACGAGCCTCTTATTATGATCTAAACCCGAGCTTAATGGAACATACCTTTTTTCTAAAGCTTTTGGCCGAGACGGAATATCGGGAGATTCTTGACCATTTGGACCTGATGGAACAAGCCGTCCATGACCACAATCAAGAACAACACACAACACCAAAAGAGTGATTGACAAATGAGATACAAAATAAGTTGACATTTTGTTTTTGTGATGGATAACAAAACTTTGATGATTACCCATGAATAATTAAACAGGTTTATATAGAATTGTTGTGCTTACACATTTGGAAAATTAAATATTTGATTTTTTAATTAATGTGAGAATCCCACCTGAAAAAGAAACATATTTATATTAAAGATCAAAATTTAAATGAGAATCTCACTTGAAAAAGAAACATATTTATATTAAATATCCAAAGAATTCAAATCATAATATTCTAGAATGACATTCATACCAGCAATTCAAATTTCTCTTAAGGAAAATATTTTCCAAAATAATTTCGATATATTGTGTTTTTAGTGTTCGATTATGGTCTCGTGATGTAAATATCATGTGTAATAATTACTGATAAGATTGTACTCACAAATATTTAATCTTGACATCTTGAGTAGTAACTATAATTATTATATGTCAAAAAACTATTGTGTGATGCCATACGGCAGAACAGGAAAATGCATTACTATGGATATTTAACTATGAAAATGTGATGATTATACATTTATTAAGTAATGATATTTTATATATATATATATATATATATATATATTTTCGATTGATTCAATGCAATCATCTTGACAAATAATTATAATAAAAAAGGATAAAATTAGAATGAAGAGGATAAAATTGGAAACCACCTTAACTAATTAAATTTCTATAAAAATCACAATTTAAAATATCAATCATAATCACACCTCCATAAATGAGGTGCTTCTATTATGGTTATATTTAAAGTTACATTTCTACTTTATTTTATAGTATTTAATCTATTTATTTATCTAATTTTAAATGCGTACAATAATCATAAACTCTCATTCGAAGTTATTTTAAATCAACTCAAAACTAAGAAACTGTATTTTTAGTTTTAGGTTAAAGTATTCTTAAATGCAATAATGTGATACATTTAAAATCATATTCTATAAAATAAATGAATGTTATTTAATCACCACTTTAATCTAGGATAAATTTTATAACGAGACCCAATTTATATATATTAATTTTCAATTCTACACTCAAATTTTGAAAACTCTTAATAAAAGGTTTAATTTATCCTTATTTCTCAATTTGAAGTAATTATTTTTAGATTAAAATTTCTTTCAAAAATATTATATTCCTCTACAACCACAACAATCGCTTTTTCTACATTTGGTATTTTGATTAATTTGTATTGTATCAATATTAAAAAAAAATTTAAGTATTGTCCTATGTTCCTCAATGTGGAAACAATTTTCTTAATTTTTTAACGAGATATCTTATAATGGTAATTATTTTAGTGATATATTTCGAGATATTAAAAAAATGTTGAGGAATGAAATGAGTGAAGAGATAATTTTTAATAATTAAAAAAAATAGATTTGGGTGATGGTAAAAAAGAAAAAAAAAGTTCAATGTGAAAACAATTTTCTTATTTTTTTAACGAGATATCTTATAATGTTAATTATTTAAGTGAACTATTTCGAGATATTAATAAAATATTGAGGAATTAAATGAGAGAAGATATAACTTTTAATAGTTTTAAAAAGTTAGATTTGGGTGGCTGTAAAAAAGAAAAAAAAAAGTTCAATGTAGAAACAATTTTCCAAATTTTTTTAAGGAGATACTCCCTCCATCCCACCTTATTTTGCCTACTTTCCACTTTTGCTTGTCCCAACTTATTTTGCCTACTTTCCTAATTAAAGTGAAAAAAACATAAACTTAAACATCCAACCAACAATCAACTGTATTTTCTTAAGATCCGTGTCGGTCAAAGTAGGCAAAATAAGCCGGGATGGAGGTAGTATCTTATAATATTAATTATTTAAGTTAAATATTTGAGATATTAAAAAAATATTGAGGAATTAAATGAGTGAAGAGATGATTTTTAATACTTTAAAAAATTAGATTTGGATGACTTTAAAAAAGAAAAAAAAAATTAACTTAAAAAATTAAAATAAAAAATTTACATATATAATGTTGAGAAATAATATGATTGTGAACAAAAATATCCTTAAAAAAGTTACAAATGAGCCCGATTTAGTCAGCCCAGACCATTTAGAGAAAGTGTTACCAATGAGCCCAATATTTAGTCAGCCCAGCCCATTACATCTCCCCGCCAAATAGTTGCCTCCATCTATATTTTTCCCGCCAAATTCTGTCTCTCTTAAAAATTAAAAGAAAATTTTATACTGAATTTTTTCATCTCTCTCCCTCTCTTTCTCTCTCTACACTGGAAAGAAACCCTAACACGAGCAATCGGAGGCGTTACGATTGATTGCGGAGACGATGGATCTGAGCGACGATGTCAGGACAGCGCACAAGCGAACTTTCCTCAAATTTTTCGAACAAAATGTAAGTCTCTAAGAGTATAATCCTAATTACTGTATGTATGCTTGTTTTCTGCATTTGTAGACTCGTTACTGAAGAACGTTGTATGAATTGTTTAATCGCAGGAGTACAACATTGAGCTGAAAAAGTCTCTCGATTTAATGTTTACTCAAAATCGCCGCCGTTGCGTAATTAATCTTGCCCATTTCTACCACCATAGAGAAGGCACCGATTTGGCTCGAAGGTTTACGATCTCTTCTGCGAAATGTTTTCTTTGGAAATAATTAATTGAATTCTTAATGCTAATTCTTGAAATTGCAGGCTTTTGCAAACTCCGAGCGAGTATATGCAGCCGCTGAGTGATGCAGTGACGGACATGGTTAGAAGCATGAATGCCAAGTATCTGAAGGAAGGAGAGCAAATTCTGGTTGGGCTTGAGGGTCCCTTTGTTTCGAGAAGGGTGACCCCGAGAGACCTGTTGTCTGGCTTTATCGGTTCTATGGTCTGTGTGGAAGGCATTATTACCAAATGTAATCTTTCTCTCTCATAATTCATTATTATTGACCTTCTTTTGCTTGTCAATTACTTTGCTTTGTTGCGGTTTCTTTGGCTTGTCCCTAGGAAGTTTTGTGCTTGATCAATTTACTTATACATAGTGATTTCGGATGAAATAGCTTATTTTGCAGGTGGCAGGATGAGTATGCCTAATAATTGATACCTTGTTAAGGATATTGAAATTTCTCCATTGAGATTTTGATATAACAATTGTTGTATGTAAACTACTTTGAATCTGGCTTCTTAAACATTACTTGAAAACAGCTGATTAAATTAGAACATGTCTGTTTTTACCTAGGAAAGACATTATATGTGTTGTTTGGATGCCTTGGTATTTGTCTGATTGAGAGAGCGAGAGGTGAAATCACAACGATGTAATTATGCTAATATATTTCATATCAAAGGTGATTAATCATATGATGAATCTGAATATAAAAACAAATGCTTTGGAGATGACTATTTCAACACTGAGAATGAACTACCTACCTGTATTCCTTATATCTACACTGAAGCAATGCTCTATCCTGAGATGATTTTAGGGGTTAGGATTTCAGAATCTTGGGTTTAATTTCATTGTAAAGGACAATTTAGCTGTCATTGATTCTATTATATAGTCTGATAGTCCATGATTGAACTTTTATAGAGTTGATATTACCTTTTGCTAGATCCACAGGCAAAAAGTTTGCCTTTTACTATTGTAGTAATTCTGCTGGTAGTCCTTCCTTAAGGTCCCATCCCTATCTTAAGCTGCCTCTATTCTTGATAAGGGAATGGTTGACTGATCAACAGTTCATGAAGTCTGCACTCTTGTTTTTAGTTTATCATTGCAGTTGGAAATTTACTGCTGTCATTTGTAACTCATATATTCTATGTATAGGTTCTCTTGTTAGGCCAAAGGTTGTGAAGAGTGTTCACTTCTGCAATGTTACTGAGAAATTCACAGTTCGGGAATACAGAGATATTACATCCAATATTGGCTTGCCAACGGGTTCAGTGTATCCAACGCGTGTAAGATTTCTTGAGCCTATTCTCTGTTTTTATATTGCTTGACCTAGAGGTAACTCTGACAAGTATTCACTTGTATCAGGATGATAATGGCAACTTGTTGGTAACTGAGTATGGGCTATGCACTTATAAGGACCACCAGTCACTATCGATGCAAGAGGTTCCTGAAAACTCAGCTCCTGGTCAACTTCCTAGAACAGTGGATATTATTGTAGAAGATGATTTGGTGGATTCATGTAAGCCTGGCGACCGTGTTGCAGTTGTTGGGATCTACAAGGCCCTCCCTGGGAGAAGCAAAGGCAGTGTGAATGGAGTATTCAGGTTATTATGATTATAGCAAAACAGTCACTAGTCATCTGTTTCACATTTGTCATAACTTTATATTAACACATTTCTTATAACTAATGTAGGACTGTCCTCATAGCCAACAATGTCTCTCTTCTCAACAAAATGTCACACAACTTGCAGTATTCAACTGAAGACATGAAAAATATTAGACAGATATCTGAAAGAGATGATGCATTTGACCTACTTGCTAATTCTCTTGCGCCTTCTATATATGGGCATATGTGGATAAAGAAAGCAGTCATTTTATTGATGCTGGGAGGAAATGAGAAAAACTTAAAAAATGGAACCCACTTGAGGGGGTAAGTAATGTTAGTCTCCTAGTCTTGCCTTGAGCCCCACCCCAGCTGTCTTGAACTAGTTTACCAGCTCTAGTTTTTGTCTAAACTTATATGCTGCTTTCTAATTTCCAGTGATATCAACATGATGATGGTTGGTGATCCTTCTGTTGCAAAGTCTCAGTTGTTGAGAGCCATCATGCATATTGCACCCCTAGCTATATCAACCACTGGTCGAGGTTCTTCTGGTGTTGGATTGACAGCTGCAGTTACTTCTGATCAAGAAACAGGTACTATAATCTCTTTGTGTGTGTTAAGCATTGGGTTTGTGATTACTTACTAGATGGATAATTGAACTCAGGGGAGCGAAGACTGGAAGCTGGTGCCATGGTTCTTGCTGACAGAGGAGTTGTCTGTATTGATGAGTTCGACAAAATGAACGATCAAGATCGTGTTGCCATACATGAAGTGATGGAGCAGCAGACTGTAACAATTGCGAAAGCTGGTATTCATGCATCATTAAATGCTCGGTGCAGTGTAGTGGCAGCTGCAAACCCTATATATGGAACTGTAAGTCTCTCAAAGCATTTGAAAGTTTAAGGCTTGCTTAACCATCCTTCTACCCACATTATTCATACCATATTCACTGTTGACAGTATGACCGTTCGATAACTCCAACAAAGAATATTGGGCTTCCGGACTCTCTGCTTTCTCGTTTTGACCTGCTTTTTATAGTTTTGGATCAAATGGATCCTGGTATTGATCGCCAGATTTCAGAACATGTGTTACGAATGCATCGGTATCGTTCTGTGGTTGATGGAGGTATGTCTTCTCTATTTTCTCTTCTAAATCTTATCTCATGTTGAATGTATTTTGATAACTACATAGAGATTAAATCACATATGTTATTGAACACCATGATCAATATGCCAGGGGCAAGATTAGATGATAGCTCCAGACATGAGGGTGAGGAGGATCCAGAGACTGGTTCTTCTGTTTTTGTCAAATACAACAGAATGCTTCATGGGAGAAGATCTGATAAGGGTCGAAAACGTGATACTCTCACCATCAATTTCCTTAAGAAGTACATTCATTATGCCAAAAACAGAATTCAGCCTGAGCTTACTGATGAGGTTAATCACTCACTATCATCTGAAACTCAAAATTCTATAACCTGCACACATGTTTCTTAATAATTTAGATACCCAATCCCCGTCATCTTCTGATGTTGTGTTTGACGAATAATTTCACCAGGCGTCTGAACACATAGCAACTACTTATGCGGAGCTTAGAAATGCAGGTTCAAGTGTAAAGGTTGGTTATTTACTAACCCTAAGCTGATTGAATATTTTGAATTGAAGTGGCTGGCTATGATTGTCTAGAATTAACCATTGTGACATGTTTTTAGACGGGAGGAACGCTTCCAATCACTGCCAGAACCTTAGAAACAATAATTCGTCTATCAACTGCCCACGCCAAAATGAGGTTGCGGAGACAGGTATCCTTTTATCAGTTCATTGCTCTTACCAATGTAGCATTGTAGAATATCTAACTTTAATCCACTTGCATCCATGATTCCTAGACTGAAAGTGATTGACAATGTTTTGATCTTGAAACAGGTACTGAGGTCAGATGTGGAAGCTGCTCTTCAAGTTCTAAACTTCGCCATTTATCATCAAGAGCTGAGTGAAATGGAGGAGAGAGAGCAAGAAAGGGTGAGAGAAATGGAGAGAGAAAGCAGAATGGACACCGATGCTGCTACTAATGATGGAGCTCGTGGAGGTAAAAAAAGCAAGACCAATGATAATGGTTCTACTGCCACAACGGGGTAAGTGCAAACTATAAATCACGAGCTGTAATCCACTTGCTTCGTTTCTTCTCTAATTAACATTTGCATCAATATCATTTCATTGATATCTCTTCTATTTCGTTGTGAAGTGACACGGAGGCAATGGACGTAGATGCCCCTCCACCAGGCAACACCAACAGAACAACAGAAAGGTCTCTCTACTTAGAAAACTTCAAACAAGATCCCTTTTCAGCATGTTTTGATATCTGTTAGACTAACTCTCTCTCTCTCTCTCTCTGAAGCAGATTGGATGCATTCAGTGCTGCACTGGGGAAGTATAGACACGCGCAGCACCTGGAACAAATGTCGATTGCAGATATAGATGGTGTGGTTAACAGTGGCTCAGCTGTTCCTTTTTCAGCAGCTGAAATCATGTCCTTTTTGGAGGTAATCTTTACATTTACCTCAACAATTCCTCGAATATCTTTTCTTCAATGATTTTAGCTTATCATAACGACTTTTCACGTTCATTTTGTGTGCAGATAATGCATGAGAAAGGCAGCTTGATGGTCTCCAAGGACACCAATGTAGTTTACTTCATTTGATACTCCGATTTAACCCCAAAATAGTCGTGAGAGACAAACAACAGCTGCTTTTGTGCTGCACTTCAACGTATGAACTTGAAATGGGAATTTAATCTGTAATTTAACTGATGAACGAGTGTGAATTCATCAAGAGATAGCATGTGGCCTTCACAAGTTGCTAAGATTGTTAAACATAGCTTGATTTGATATTTATATTCCTTGTCCAATTTAAGATTATCACCACTGTAATGCATTGTTTACTGTTTTGTGAGAAAATGTTTGTAGCGATTTACTTTCATAACCTCAATCTTCATCACCTTTTTCCATCAAAAAAGATCCATCTTTCTAATCTTAATTTTTGAATTTAGTTAAAATAGAAGTATATCAAACTATTCAATTCGATAAGACACTAAAACACTACATTTGAAAAAAAAAGAGTGTCGATTTGCAGAAAGTCTTAGCCCAGCTCTTCAATGAATTCTCTAACAAATCTTGAATTAAACCCACTTCTTTAAAGTTCGATTACAAGTTATTCGTGTTGCTCATACTATTCTTCCAAGAAGAAAAAGCCCAATATCTCATGAGTAAAAGAAAATACAGAAAATTGCAGAATTATTAATATTTCTTTTAGAAGAAAGCAGCAGCAAGAGAAACAACAGCAGCCACGACAGAAGGAACACACAATGCGACCCCCGAAGTGCTCGGTCCAGGCGCTGGTGCTGGCGCTCCGACATTCTCAAAACCGGCAGCATTTGCAAATGAGACGAGGGTTGAAACACAGACGAACAAAACGAGAGCCATTTTTCTTCCTTCCATGATGCAAGCAACTTTAGACTTGGAGGAAGTGTTTCTAAGTGGGAATGAATGAATTTTCAACGAGAAAGAAAGGGGATTTATAGGGAATTTGGCGTGAAGAAAACAAGAATCTTACAGCTGCTCTTTGTATTTGTTTATGTATTAGAAAGTTTCACACCATTATTAGTTATCACCAGCCTGTATCTGTGTTGTACCTAGAGTTGGTAATGAATCTATGTTGTCTTGCTCTTTACAGATAGGTTTTGCATTCCTTTGTGTGTGTAATTTAGTTAGTTGATTGCAATGATGAACATGGGGAAGTTAAGCTTAGAAAGTGGACTTGCTCTTTTAATGTTAGGACCACAAGTCCATAGTCGACGAGGTTGAACCCCATCTTCTATTCTTTGCTCTATTTCAATCTCGTATTTCATTTTGCATGTAAAGGTTGTTAAATCAGCATTGTGCCGTAATTGTACATGCGACGTATAGATTGATGAAGAAATATAAGATTGGAAAACGATGAGAAAAAACTACATGGATAACTATTACCCCCTCAATTCTAAGATAAGTGTTTGTTTTAGGATTTTGCATACGGATTAAGAAAGTTGATAAAAAGATTAATCTACCCTTATTTAAGTAAAATCATTATAGATAGATTTTCCAATAATCACTTTGTATCTCATATAATTTAAGAGTAAAAATTAGGACAGTCATGGTAGAATATGGGCAAACTACGGGTAAATGTTTCTTGAAATTTACACTAATTTTGAGACAAAAGATACTTGACCAAAACAATATTTATTTTGAGATAAAGGAAATATGTAATATTGAGATTTTTTGATAAAAGATTGTATACTGAAAATAAACAAATGGTATATTCATCCATTTCTTGATGTTATTAAGTTCTTTCAGCATTTCTGATGAATAATTTGCTGAATTAACATCAGTTCTTACAAGGGTACAAATACAATCATCTTCCTTCACCATTTATTCAAACACACGAACCCTTAACAAGGATTCACAGAGTATAGCCAGATAATTTAAAAGAAAATAATACGAATTACAAAAGTACACCATTTTGAGCCCATGTAAATTTCAAAGGTGGAAAGATGAGATGAATACATACTTTGAGGGATCAAATCAACGGCTCTTCTTTCCCGTTGCTGCTTCCCAAGCTTGTAAAACATGGTCCACAATTTGCTTTACGCCAACACCATGCTTTACCTACACATCCAAGAATGTAATCATTGCATACAACGAGAAAATAGAACTCATATTTCGGTAGACTATTGAAGCAGAACGGGGAGAAAACCTGAGCAAAAACTAACGGCCCACCATCCCTCATTCGAAGTGCATCTCGTTCCATCACTGATAAATCCGCTCCAATAGCAGCTGCAATATCAGTTTTGTTTATGACCTGAAACGAATTGTTAAACCAATCCAATCAGTTCAAGAAATCAAAAAATTAATCAATGTAGTCAGAATCTGCTATGAAGCAGCAAAACACATACAAGAAGGTCGGCCTGTGTAATGCCTGGTCCTCCTTTACGAGGTATTTTGTCACCACCAGATACGTCGATTATATAAATGATGTAATCTGCTAATTCTCTGCTGAAATTGGCAGCCAGATTGTCTGCACTCACACAGAAGAAATCAGAAAAATTCTCAAATCTTCAATCAGAAATCGCTTATAATCTTGAACTAAGAATTACCTCCCCCCGATTCAATGAGGAGTATATCCGCTTTATACAAATTAGAGAGCTCCTCAAGAGGGCCCAGATTAATGCTGATATCTTCTCTAATAGCTGCATGTGGACAGCCACCTGTTTCTACAGCACGTATCCTTTCCTCAGGAAGGGCTCCATGCTTTATCAAGAATTCACCATCCTCTTTTGTGAATATATCATTTGTAACCTGCGTTGAAATTTGGAGTACAAAAACACATGTCATTCACCCATCGAACTTTCCAGCAGCTATCGAATTTATACACTTGTTGATGACATGAATAGGTTCATGGGTGACAATTAAGCTGGAATTCGAATTAGTATTAAGGGAAGATTAGGTCTGTATACTGGTGATAATTGATGAGTTAAATGCAAAAACCAACCTAAAGTATGACCCTTTTTCAATTTGCAACCTATTTTTATCTGATTCTGGAGTTTATCCGATTGCAACCTAAATCACTTTTCGGACAAAGTGGAGATCATGTGATCTAATTTTTTCACTTTACAACCTAAACTTTGTTTTTTTATCCAATTGCAACCTCAGATTCTGAAATTTATCAAAATATATCCTATATCAGAGGTTTCCAATTGGATAAAAGAAACAAAATTTAGATTGCAAAGTGAAAAAATTAAATATGTGCCGGAAAAATTTCATTGCAATTGGATAAACTCTAGAACTTCAAGGTTGCAATCTGATAAAAAAAGGTTTAGGCTGCAAACTAAAAGAAACCAATACTTTGGGTTGATTTTTGCATTTGACCCAAAATGATAAACCTAAACTAAAAAAAGCCAATACTTTGGGTTTGGGTTGATTTTTGCATTTGACCCAAAATGATAAACCTAAACTAAAAAGAGCCAATACTTTGGGTTTGGGTTGATTTTTGCATTTAACACATAATTGATAACAAGACAAAAGTTGGCATATAAATTTCCGAGGTAAGGCGAAACTCCCCTTTAAACTCCAAACTCGTATGAACTGGACAAAATCACAACATAAACATAAATGACTCATCTATATCTACTTATTCAAAGCCCTGATGAAAGCATGGCAAAAGACTCATTTGCCCCCACCCTCTTAGGACCAACACATCACGGCTAAAGCAGAGGGTTAAGATGAATATCCCCCCCTCTTCAATCAGAAAGCAATTTGCCGAAACTGCAAAGATAAATCATTAACATTTCGAAAAAAGATTTTAGGAATGCATTGAAGTATCAGAAAAAAAAGTATCAATTATCCATCCATCTTTTGTGCCTTGTGCTTTCTTAACACAACCATATCTCTCAAAACCTCGATGATTCTGCTCATATTTTACGCTAAAACTTTTGGGGAAAAAAAACCATAAACTTCATAGGCCACATTGCAATTTCCAACCAGATTCAAAGCATATAATATATTATAAAAAGCAAAAAACGAATTAGTCTATAAATAGAAAAGATCATACATACAGCTGCAAGGCTATATTGGTCCCTAAGAAGTTCACACAAAGCCAGCATCAACGCCGTTTTTCTGCAGAATTGCAAACAACATTTAAACTACATATTTATTAAACAAGCGACAATTAAACCAAACATTACCAAAAATCATACAAATACAGCAATTTAGGTGCATAAAAATAGGGCAAAATACCCAGTGCCAACGGGGCCACCGATGCCGACAGTGAAGGCTCTTTCATTGAAATCGCGATTAGCAAGCGGAGGAGCTCTTCTGCTGAAGTAGCCTGGGGATTCAAGGGGTTCGTGTGAGTGCGGCGCCAGTCCATCGTGGCTATGGTACACCTTCCCATCTGCGCCAGTCCACGATTCCCTGTTGCATTTCGAAGAATCACCATCGCATTACAGAATCAAGTGACGCCCTAAATATTGGGGAAAACGATTGAAATTCATGTAACATTAAATTGGAGGAAGTATGGAGATTAGTGTATATTACTCGTGGTGGTGGTGGTCGTGGCCGTGGTCATGGTGGTGGTGGTGGTGGTGGTGGTGATCTTCAGACGCCATTGAAGTAAAGCTTGTGAAGAGTCGGTCAAAGTCAATATGGACACGATAATGGATTATCACACTGCATTTATATTGGATCAAGATAAGGTTGAAAAATAATGTCAACTCTATTTTCGTTAAAATTTGAAAATGATTAAGATTTTTATTAAAATTTAGAGTTGAAATTTTTTATTTTAACGAAGCTTATCATATAGTATTAATTTGTGGATGTATCCTTTTAGTTTTTTGATGTCTTCTTATATAGTTTTGTAAATATAGTTGGTTGTAAAATATAGTTTTTTTTTCTTTCAAATTTTACAATGTATAATTTAGATTTTTGGGAGAATGAGAAGCATTTTTGGATTTTATTTAAATAAATAAAAATGTTTTCTCTTATGGAGAAAGGAAATGAATCCAAACATTACCTAAAATTCTTCTACTGAATAATATAAAAATTTATACTCCCTCCGTCCCAAATTATTTGTCGTTTTAGCTCTTGAGATTTAACCCAAATTATTTGACGTTTTAAGAATTCAAGACATATTTTCCCAAATTCTTCCAAATTTACCCTTATTTATTATTCCTTACTAAATGCTCTATTATTTCAAAGTAGGCATTGGAAATATGTATTAAATAGGGATAGATCGGTTTTTTTGTTAGTTTCCTTAATTTACGTGAAAAGTGTTAAAATGACAAATAATTTGGGACGAAGGGAGTATAAGATTATCTCATAAATATAATTTCATGAGACAATACTCCAATACCTACCATCCACGAAGGAGGCAAGAGGGGCTGTTGTCCTTCCAAGATTTTGAGAAATTTTTTTAGTAATTTATTCTAAAATAATTATATATTGTCGTCCATAAAGTTCAAATGAGATTTTATAGTTTTACCTTATTTCTTACCTTATTGTTTATATTTCCCACACAAAAAACACACACACACACACACATATATATATATATATATATATATGAGGAAAGTATGCATTATACCATAAAAAATATAACTCAATACATTTTATACCATCAAATTTAGTTGTAGGACACTTTCTACCACAAAATATAATAGTTGGTCACTTTCTACCACATTTTTGGTCCAAGTCAAATAGGGGTGAGATTTGAAATGACAAGTGTTATTTTTTTATTATTGTGGTGATTTGATTTGTCCATGCAAGTAATTATTTGTGGACATGCAAATTTTTTGTTCGAAAATTAATTTTTTTGTGGACATGCAAATTAATTTGTACACCAAATTTTTTATTTTTTTGTTCGAAAATGTTACAGTGAGTTCGCCCATAATTTTTTGTTTTTTTTTGTCAATATTTAATGTGAATTATTGTGAATTCACATGTAATTTTCTTGTTTATTCAATCAACACACATAATTTCAGTACGAAATTATCATACAACATTTTGAGGAACAAATTCTCTCTAAAATTTTTAATAATTATTTCCTAATCCTCCGTTTAATAATTGTAATAATTTTAATAATCTCCGTTTAATAATCCCCATTTAATAATTAAAACAACATAATTTAATAATCCACGGTTAATCCCCTTTTAATATTTTTATTAATCCCCTTTAATAATTAAAACTACATAGTTTTATTAATCCCCTTTAATAATCCCCCTTTAATAATTCCCCTTTAATAATTAAAACTACATAATTTAATAATCCTCATTTAATAATTTTAATAATCCCCTTTAATAATTTATTTATTATGTTAATAATTATTATTTTAAATAATTATTAAATGAGGATTATTAAATGGGGATTATTAAAATTATATAAGGGAGATTATTAAAATTAGTAAACGAGGATTAAATGGGGATTATTAAATTATGTTGTTTTAATTATTAAACGGGGATTATTAAAATTATTAAAGGGAGATTATTAAAATTAGTAAATGGTGATTAAACGTGGATTATTAAATTACGTTATTTTAATTATTGACTGGAGATTATTAAAATTATTAAACGGGGATTAGGAAATTATGTTGTTTTAATTATTAAACGGGAAATATTAAAAGGGGATTATTATAATTATTAAACGGGGATTATTAAAATTATTAAAGGGGGTTATTAAAATTAGTAAACGAGGATTACACGTAGATTATTAAATTATGTTGTTTTAATTATTAAACGGGATTATTAAAGTGATTATTAAAATTATTAACCCTAAATTTCGAAACAAAACATGTCCATAGAAAATTTATTTATTTATTGTAGTGTTAAACACGATTTTTTGAAAAATCGCGAGCGACGGGTGACACACGCGCCGGGTGGCGCGCGCGCGACGGGTGATGGGGGCGCACGTGCGCGACGGGTGACGGGTAACGGGCGCGCCAGGTGACGGGTGGCGCGCGCGCGACGGGTGACGGGTGACGGGGGGCGCGCGTGCGCGACGGGTGACGGGTGATGGGGGTGCTCGCGCGCCCGAGCCTTACACGTGAATTTGTAAAATCACGTTTAACAGTATAATTATAGGGTTAAACGTGAATTACTTGAAAAATCACGTTTAACCCTATAATTATAGTGTTAAACTTGATTTTTCGAAAAATCGCGCACGACGGGTGACGGGTAACGGGGGCGCGCGTGCGCGACGGGTGACGGGCGACACGCGGGTGACGGGGCGCGCGCGCGCGACGGGTGACAGGGGCGCTGCGCGACGGGTGACGGGTGACGGGGGCACGCGTGCACGCGCGGGTGACGGGTGACGGGGCGCGCGCGCGCGACGGGTGACGGGGGCGCTGCGCGCGTGCGCGACGGGTGACGCGCCCGCGACGGATGACGGGGGCACGCATGCGCGCGACGGGTGACGGGGGCGCTCGCGCGCCCGAGCCTTACACGTGAATTTGTAAAATCACGTTTAACACTATAATTATAGGGTTAAACGTGAATTACTTGAAAAATCACGTTTAACCCTATAATTATAGTGTTAAACTTGATTTTTCGAAAAATCGCGCACGACGGGTGACGGGTGACGGGGGGCGCGCGTGCGCGACGGGTGACGGGTGTCGGGGGCGCGCGCGCGACGGGTTTGGGGGCGCTCACGACGGGTTATTTTTCTTTATAAAAGTAGATTAACAAAATAATAAATAATTAATAGTGGATTTTTCTTATTAACAAAATAAATAAATTAACCCTATAACAAAATAAATTAACCCAATAAATAAATAAATAAATTTTCCTTATTAACATAATAAATAAATTATTAAAGGGAGATTATTAAAATTATTAAACGGGGATTATTAAACGGTGATTATTAAACGAAAATTATTAAATTATATTATTTTAATTATTAAAGGGGGATTATTAAAATTATGAAAGGGGATTAAACGGGGATTATTAAATTATGTTGTTCTAATTATTAAATGGAGATTATTAAACGAGGATTAAACGAGAATTATTAAATTATGTTGTTTTAATTATTAAATATTAAACGGGGATTATTAAACAGGGATTAAATGTGGAATATGAGGTGAATTTTTTTTTTGTTCGAAAATGTTACTGTGAGTTCGCCCATAATTTTTTGTTTTTTTTTGTCAGTATTTAATGTGAACTATTGTGAATTCACATGTAATTTTCCTGTTTATTCAATCAACACACACACACACACACACACACATATATATATATATATATATATATATATATATAAGGTTGATAATTTCAGTATGAAATTATCATACAACATTTTGAGGAACAAACTCTCTCTAAAAATTTTAATAATTATTTCTTAATCCTCCGTGTAATAATTGTAATAATTTTAATAATTTTAATAAAATATAGGTGAGAAAAATATTCCTCTCTGACAGATTTGATTAGAGGTTGTTAGAGTTTGTTATGGAGCAATTAATGCCCCAATCAAAGTCAACAAAATTTGTGGTATTTTTTGCCCTACAATTATATTTCATGGTATAAAGTATCATACTTTTATTTTTTATGGTATAAAAATCCCAATTTTATTTTTTGTGGTATTTTTTTATCATACTTTATATTTTTTGTGGTAAATTGGGTTGCTATCCCTATATATATATATATATATATATATATATATATATATGTGTGTGTGTGTGTGTGTGTGTGTGTTCCTTTCCCTCGTCCCAAATCTGTCATATCTACAATCAAACTCATTTTCACAAGCTGATAACTATTAAGATTCATATATAAAAGTTTTTTTAAAAATAAAATACTTTGATATTGAATAATGTTTTTTTTTTTTAATTACAAATTCTCTAGCTCCACAAGAATCCTCTGAATTCTCTAACTCCGAAGTTCACCAAATAAAGTATCAATACTTCATTTGAAAACAATCATATAAATTCTTGTGAATATATATATATATATATATATGTGGGATAGCATTCCAAAATATCATAATAGATATAATTGGATCCCTGACATAAAAATTGAACCCATTATACCTACAAAATATAACAATAAGTGCCAAAATACCACTAAATTATTGAGAAATACAATTGATTGAGACATTTATGAACCCCACCAATAACCTGTCATCCAATAAAAAAAAAAAGCTACTTTGAACGGTCAAAAGAGGCTACTCTCATTAAGGAAATCTTTGTGGGTGTGTGGGGGTTTGTAAATTATTATTCATCTTTTAACATGTACTAGTAATAACATCTTATTACATATCAGAAATTACAAAATATACAATTCACTCTAAATCAATAATCACATTACAATACTAAATCATAACTACATGAACATCAAAGAAAAATTACAATCCAAATTCTTGACATCAAGTTAGTTGAAATAGTTTATTGAGTGCATTGGTTCTTGAGAAATAAGTCCCAAGAGCATTGCTTTTTCTACATGGCTCATCCAACACATCCTTTTGAGTTTCCAATTGAGATGTTAAGGCATTGTTTGGATCATTACAATTAGTACTACTAGATTTAATCCCTTGTCTTAGAATGTAATCCCACTTATCTTGGAAAAGATAGAAAATGATCATGAAAGATATTTGGGCTGTGAAAACTATAATCCAAAGTGTGATTTTTCTTGATGTTCTTTTGTGGTATGCCTCTAAACCTATATAAATATTCAAGATTCCTACCAAGGATACAATTGTACCTAGTATCCAGTGTAAGAAATACCATGTACTTCTACCTCTTCTTCCCCTGCAAATATTGGAAAATATTTAGAAAAAATAGTGGATAATATTAAGTCCAAAATGAAATTGTAGCCTACTTAAATAATTGATCCATCTAATTGGTAGCAAATGAAGCCATGAACAAAAATTATATAGATAACTTTGGAAGATGACTTTGAATATAGAAGAACATTAATATAATACGTTGTTCCGAATTAATTAATTATGTCATTATATATGAAGGAGCAATTTTTTAAAATTTCAGTTCATTCTCTCGAATCATTTGATACAAACATAACTTAAAATGATTTCAGATCGATTGAAGAGATATATATATATATATATATATATATATATATATATATATTAATTACCTCTTAGGTCTTTTAAATCCAATCAAAGTTTGCAAATAGATTGCAGCATAGAGTGCAAGCCCTATTCTTTGATGAGTGTTGTTGAATGCATTTTCAAAATTTCTGATTGATAGAATTGCTCCAACAGTAGCAAGTATGACAGAGAGCACCTTTAATCATACATAGAAAAAAAAGAGAGTAAATAATGGAAGTATAAGAAATAATTAGCATGATAAAAAAATTAATTTTAATTTCATACTTGTAATTATATATACAATGATAAAACTGGCAATTTAATTTGAAATTAACTAAAATACTGATCATGTTTGATGAGGTTTGGTTCTTCTCTATGCTCGCAATGTTATTCTATTTAGGTTAGAAAATTAAACTATCAAATTAAATTAAATGACTCGATGTTCAACTTGAGATCGATCGTTACATATGAAGGCTCAACATATTTTCTATTTTGATCAAATTAAAAACCCAATTTGAACTTGAAAAGTATTAAGGAAAAATAATAAATGTGGAAAAAACTAATTATTTAATTAGGTTGGATTCATGTTTGATTTCGAGTAGACCTAGACTCTAATGATCATCAAACAAACTAATATAAGCATATATATAATTTCTCAAAATCGATAAAATTTCAAAAAAATATGAAAAATAATCCATTCAATTACTCGAGTCAATTAATTTGTTTATGAATTTCTCATATATGCTAGTGAATAAAAAACAACTTTAGAGTTCATGAACCCTACATGAGCACTAGCTATCAAAGGGCATCATGATAATGTCTCATAAAATGTAGAAAAAATATTTAATTATATAGAGCACTATATACTATACACATCAAACACAATCATATGATTGCAACCAACCAAAAAGTTCATTTTAAATGTTTTCTTTTATTTGATTAATTTCAGGAGTTTTCTTCATGATCAACTACCCCCAAAAAAAAAAAAAAAAACTTTGTAATATATTTACCTGGAAAACTGCATGAATATAGAACAAGATTTTGTGGTTAGAAGGATGAAAATCATTTCTGCAACTTGAGATTCTCATTGTTAGAATTCCAGCAGGAATCAAGAATCCCATTGAAGCCCATAACAAGATTCCATGAACAACCATATCAGCTACCTTCTGAGGATCTTCCTGCAAAAAAAAAAAAAATTCAGAAAATCAGTGAATTTTATAACAGCATAAAATTTCACAAACAGAGAGAGATAATCAGTGTAGTTAATTACGCGATGCTCGTTGGCGCCTTCTTGCTGTTTATATGATGAAGATTCAGAAATATGTACAAATAACAGAAGAGCCACTCCATAGAAATTGCTGAAAGAAGACATATATCTTCTCAAGAACTTGTGAGTTTAATTGAGTTTAGGGTTTTTGTGGGTTTTTTTTGGTGAATTTGATGTTGTCTTTGTGTGGGAATGAAGAGGCTAGATCAATAATATTTTTGGTGTATGTATTGTTTTTTCTAAGCTTGCAATGATGCAATGTCTTTTGATTGTCTTTAATTCCTTTTTGCATGTGAAAGATTTGATGCTTTTTGACATGAATGGCTTTCTTTAAAGAGGTAATTAATTGAATATATATCTAATCTACATGGTAATAATAGCTTTTAATTCTTTCTTTTGATTGAGAAATAATACTCTTTAACTCTCTAATAGAAATTCTTGTAAATGTTATATCTAATAAATTATATCGAGTACAATATTGATTATCTTTTACTTGCTCATTTATACATGGATATATGTGTGTTTGTGTGAATAGATATAAGATAATAACATAAATTATAACTACAACAATTTTTTAACTTTTATGTTAAAATAGTTGCTTGTTCTTTAAAAATCAAGTTTAAAAGATTGATGATGAGAGGGAACTATTTAGTTACGATGTGGTCTAATAAGGGCGCGTTTCATTCATACTCATCATAAACACATTAATTTTCATATAAAATCACATTTGATCCCACAACTATCGCTTTTTTGCAAATAGTTCCATAACTATTTGTTTTTTCAATTTAGTCCTGTAACTCAAATTAATAATTGCTCGATTTTGGTCCTAATATCATCGGAAATTTCAAAATCGGTTGAAATTTCAAAATTGGCCGAAAAAATTGTCATGTGACATCCAATTTGGAGGTTTCCGGCAACGACTAATAACGTGTTGTGACCTGTAATTATTCTATTGGTTGAAGTATTAAAACTAATTCTATTTACAAGGCATGCCACGTCATTAGTCATCGTCGGAAACCCTAAATTGGATGTCACGTACAACTCCCGTGACAGTTTTCCGGTCGATTTTGAAATCTCCAGCGACATTAGAACCAAAATCAGGCAGTTATTTGAGTTACGGGACTAAATCGAAAAAACAAATAATTATGGGACTATTTGTGAAAAAGGCAATAGTTATGGGAACAAAATTAATTTTATCCCCGGGTACATGAACAAATTTAAATTCAACTTTAAAATTGAGAGCTAGCTAGAGTCTTGTATTCACCTCGTTACATTCTATACTATATTATGTGTTAAAAATATAAATTATTCACTTTTTCTCACTTTTAAATTATCAAGAAACATTAAAATTTTCTCTCCAACTTAATCCTTACCTTGATTTTTGTATTTGATCAATTCCCTTCATGAAGTGCGTTAACAATATGATGATAATAAAGTTATCTTGTATACATTACTATGTCTATTAAATATTTTTTTAAGAGTAACACTTCCGTGCAACTGGTGCACAGAGTTGCACGGAAGATTTTTATGTTATAAATGCAGTACTTTTATGTACAAATATTTGCACCTTTTAAAATGAACATGCATAAAAGTGTTACATTTATAACATAAATGTGTGGTGCAATCCGTGCAACTGGTGCACAAAAATTTTTGTCTTTTTTTAATCTTTGTTTAAAAAAAGGAAATTAAAGAGAAAACACTGATTGCATGCTTAATTATTTTATTTCCATAAATTGAAGATCCGATTAATTAATCTTACCTATATGGATGACCCAAAGGATTTGCAATCATGACCCTATAATAGAATAAT
Source organism: Scutellaria galericulata (assembly GCA_946896805.1). NCBI lineage: Eukaryota > Viridiplantae > Streptophyta > Magnoliopsida > Lamiales > Lamiaceae > Scutellaria > Scutellaria galericulata. The sequence goes on from OX335785.1 coordinate 1,646,982, forward strand.
CAACTTGCAATATTTCTTGAATTAATTAAATTCAAATTCCTATAAAAGGATGCACTACAACAAATGTCTTTTTTAAAAATTAAAACTCAAATAGAAATTAAAAGAATTTAATTAAGAAAAAAACACACAATTTGATCTGAAATGGAATCAATACTAAAAGTTCAGAATTTAGGTGTCGGTCTTTGGAATATGACTTTTTCTTTATATTTATTTTTTAAGTGATTGAATCATTACAGAGTATGCTTTTTAGCATTTAACATATCTTTTCATTTTCTGATAAATTTGGATAGAAATGGTGAGTAAATACATGTATTAGTACCACAACAAACTTAATTGGTTTTAGTTTTTTAATTTAATTTTTAATATTGAAACCCAAGACAAATAATATTGTCACACAAGCTATCTCAAGTTCATAAATAAAATAACCAAACTGTGTAGTGAGTGCATTTGATTAGAAACAGCATGCTCCAATTATATGCTCTGTTGGCATTCTATATATTAATATAGAAAGTGTGATTAAATATTAATATGAATCTGGTTTTCAATCTAATGCACTGCTGTAATAATAATAAATCTATAATTATGAATTGCAATCTGCATTGTTTTAATCTGAAGCCAAATTTTAGCAAAAATACCGTATTCTCTATCAAATATACTCATGAATTATAACTCTTTATCTTATGAAATGGTTTATAAATAGACAAAAAAATTTGTGCAACTGATGTATGAACCTTAGATCCATGCATTCGGTTTAACGCGATCCGTCATCCACATCCACGCACCTTCATGTGGAGCCACATGTCTTGGTGGGTGCGCCCAAGCTTGCTCCTAGGTGCTGCACTTTTATATTATGTTAGTCGTACTATTATATTATATTAGTTATAATTTTAGAGCTTTTAGTTGTACCTTAATATTTTTTTAGATAGTTATTAATATTTTTCATACCTTTTAGTTATGTTAGTTGTACCTTAATAGATTACATAAAAGTATAACTATGTTGATAATAAATGTATGAATAATATCATATAAAGATATGATTAATATCACATAAAGGTATATATATATATGTACAAATTGTGCCGAAATTGATTTTTTTTTTTTTTTTGAAGTTAGAGTATTACATAAATGTATGATATTTATATATAAAGGTAGGACTAATATAATATAAATGTATAACTAATATAGTATAAAGGTCAGACAAAAAAAAAAAAAGGAAAAATGCGCGGAAAAAAAGGGCACAGGCCGGTCGAATTCGGACCGACCTGAGTGCATGGATCTAAGATCCATGCTTAGATCCATGCATAAGTTGCACAAGAAGCTTACTCTTATATTATAATTTTGTGAAATGCATCAATCTACAACTTATAATTCACAAAATAAAAATTAACTAATAAAAATGAATTTGGATTGCGGATATTGGGACTTCGATCCATCTCATAACATTATATTTCTAAAACTTACTCATATACATCTCATATGAAAATATTGTTAGTTTCACTTCTTGTATATTGTCCTCTATTTTGCTATACCAATGCGTGTTTTTGTCCACATTAAATTTTAGAGTTAGTTTCTTGTGAAACAGATGCATGTGGCTGTGTTTATGTTGTGTTTTACAGTTATAAATATACAATTTTATTCTTAATATGTATATTGTTATAGTAAATTAATTTACTACAAATCTGACATTTTATTGACTTTGATTTACACAAATTTCTATGAGTTTTGTAGTTATAAATATGAGTCAGAGATATATAAATATTCATTTTAGCAATCATAAATATGACAGTTTATATGAGTTATATAAATAAGCATTATGCACGGTTGTGTTCTAGAACACGGTTTGTTCGTGCGCATCCGTCTCATGATAGTGTATGAGTTTTTGCATAAATTTTAAAGGTGAAATGTCGAAACCGCATAGTTTGCTAGGTGAGTTGCAACGAAAATAATTTAGTAGTTCAAATAAAAAAAATACACCTAGTTTAGTGAATATGATGCAATTACTTGATAAATATTGTTTATGATTCGGTTAATCAAGCGAGTCATCTTGATACAAAAATTTGTATTCACACATAATTTGCCTTGATAATTAGCTTTTTATTTTCTGATATTTTTGCTAGTGTTTATTTGATGATATATTGTATCTTACATAATACCGAACTCATTCAATTTAAAATAAAATTAAGATTTTACAACATAAAGAGCAAAAAGTAACGATTTATGTGATTTAATTACATTGTTGTCAGCTTCTATTTGGATCTTGTTGAACATCATCATCATGTTTAGCGTAATTTTTACAAGTAATTTTTTGTTTAATTTAGCAATTTGAAATAAGGTTAAGCATAAGTTATTCATTGAAGTATGATTAAATATAAAAGTGTAGCGACTATTGCAAAATGATTTCAAACGCAATCTAATCAAAGTGAAGATATTTAATTCAATACTTGTATTTATTATCATGATTAATTCCTTATCATAAATCTAGTTTAACGATATGGATATATACATGCAACAATCTCATAAATTTTCTTTTTTGGCTTTTAACTTTGATATGAACTCTGTTTAAACAGTGAGCTCAAAAATCATAAAAAACATTGCATTATACCGAACATAAAAGTTTTAATTTTCTTTATTTCATAAATAAAAAAAATACTCTCATAACTTGGAATCCCTTCATACTTAGTAGCAAAAAACTTTTAAATATCGACAAAAATTAACAAAGCAGATTAAGCAAATAATGAAATGAAGAAACCCAGATCATTGATGAAGAATCTACCAACACGAGAACGACTTGGAAGCAGAAACGAGTTAGAACGAGTAAAGCCAACCAGAGAAAATCATCATAAACACAAGGCACCACAAAAATCATCGAGTAATCCTCAAAATAATCCTTGAAACAAAGGTCAAATAATATTCCAGGTAAACAAACAGAGCATAGTATAAGTCCAGCAAAACTGATAATATTTTCTGCTAATTCTTTTCTGCAAGGTACTTGCAAAAACATAGCAATCGAGACCTCAAAGAAACGAGAAAACATCTTACATGAAAAGGTTGGGCCTCGTTGCCTTGTATGTGGTCTTGAGCTTCCTTGATGGTGGCCTCACCTTCCTGAACATCAGGGGGAACTTGATCTTCGAGTCATGGAACTGCTTCGTACTCTCCCTCTTGCAGAGCTTAGCTGGAATAGTGGCCGTCTTAATAATTTGGATGCAGTGAGAACGGACCCTGTGACGAGAAGCCATCTCGGTGTACATATGCTCAACAGCCCCGTTCAAGGTGGTGTCACGGTACTCCTTGTACATGTTGTGATAGCCAGTTCTACTTTGGTATCTCAACCAGATTCCATAGTTCTTGATCGTAGTTGGGTTCTTCTCATAAATCTATATAGAAAGAAAACTCTCAGTACTATCCTCATTTAAGTCATGGGTTTGCATTTTTAATCATAGTCACAGAATGAAGTGACCCAAAGAGAAAAAAGAAAAAAATAGATAGGAAAGTAAAGAAGATATAACTTAACTAACTTAACAAGATACTAGTTCGATAATTAGGCACATCTAACTTAACAAGATATAATCAGATCGATAACAACCACCCTTTGAAAGTATTTCCATGAAAAAAGAAACAAAATCCAATCAATGGCTCACACCATGACTTAACTAAGAACCGTAATCACAAACATTATCATCATAGTGGCTGTGAAACAGACCACTAACACAAACAGAATTTACAAGATATGATATCATCTATCATGATTTTGACCGGAAATATTGCCAAGAGATATATATGGATCAATAGTTTATGAGCACATAAATATGATAAGCCAAGTTTAACTTTTATCACTAAGTTATTGTATACTAAGTCGTGTTAAAAACCAATATCCTAATTCTAATTCAATAACAGTAAGGTTGATGGCAGCATGTCAGCACTACAAAGTCGAGAAAATATACAATCAAATACAAAGCAAGACGACCGATGCATCAATCAATATACATATAAAATCAATCAAAGTAAATCTTTACTCCCAACATAACAGGCATGAGGGAGAAATGTACGAGAAGATATACCTCATTAATAGCAAGAACCTGACCATTGCTCTTCTTCACCTTCTTCAGCTTCCTCAGAAAGTACCTTCACAGATAAACATCATTCAATAACCTACATAATCTAAACTCATTGTTCTTTCACCTCAAAAGGCATGATTTTCTTTTTACCAGAAAGTATAATACGAAAATTGGAAAAACAAACCAAAAAACATAATTTCTATCTCAAATTACCAAATGAACAGCAGAAAAGGAGATGAAATCACGTAACTCACAAATAACCACAACTTCGATCAATGAATTTATCATCATTCCCAGATTTACAAAAACGCAAAGGAAAAAACGTATCATTACCAAAATTTGGACTTGGCGCGGACCTCATTGGTCGCCCAGAGCTTCATGCGGTAGATCTTAGGGTGCTCATCGGCCTCCGTCGGCAAAGCTCTTCCGACCACCTGGTACTGGTGGAACTGCAAACACCACAATACACAAAACAGATTAATTCTCTACATTTCAATACCGCCAATTCACAAACAGAAAGAAGACGTCGATGAGCCAATTGGGGAGAGAGAGAGAGAGAGAGAGATCGCGGCCCGTACCCTGAATGTCACCATTTTTTACAGAGTCGAGTTCTATTTCTCTCTCTACTCTTGCGAGGATCAGAGGCGTAATGTAGGGTTTAGCGTTTAGGATGCTGAGAGAGGAACTTAGAATTAGAAACCCTAGCTTTTGATGGGCCTGGGCCCATTGATTTTGATCAGCCCAGTAATTTTCGATCTGGGCTGCTATGTTGTACCATTATTGTTGCAAACAATATATTATTAAATGCTGGGCCTCTACTGGGCCGCTCATTCCTCATTATTTTTTCGTAATAATTTTTGTGATAACTTTCTTTCATAAAAATTGGGTTTCTTTTTTTTTTTTTTTTAAATAACCTAAAAACCAGTTTTTTTTTTGACTAATTTTTAAGCCAACAATTTAGTCATTGTATTAGTATGTTGTCTGTGAAATTCACTAATTTCAAAAAATAAGCATTGTTAAATTAGAAAATTTTAAGTATTATTTATTATTGAAAACATAGTTATGATTTTTTGTTTTACCTATCACCAAACTTAGCATCAACCATAATATAATTACATATGTTGCATTTGTAAAAGAAATACAAATATTATTTATTTATTATATATGCTATTTTTATCATATTATTCAATCCATTCATCAATTTTTAGTTTTTTTTATTACGTTTTTATTTTTCTTTATAAAATTTAAAATATTAAAGTTTATAGAAATCATTAAAATTTTATTTGAATTATGCAAAATCAAAATCTCTAAATAATTTCCATAGTTTATTATTAGACTTATTCAATTTAATTAATTAGTAGTCTTTGAAGTGTTACTAATATTTTAATTTACATATGATAAATATATTCCTTTAAATTCATGTTTGATTTGAAAGATGTAAACATAGATCAAAATTAAACAAAACTTTCAAAGCTTATCTTGTCATGGTTATTTCATATTTGTTTCATTGGGCCATTTTATTACTCAAATGTATTCCAGCCCAATTTGAATTTATTTAGAAAATGAATTTGAGAAAATGAGAAGTAACTAAGAATGGAATAGATTTTCTTCATTTAGGTTTTGTGAATTTCTGTAAATGAAGAGAAAACGACAGGAAAGAGAGAAGTGAGAGAAAATAAAACCCACTTTTTTTTTTTTTAATTACTTTATGTACAAAATTTTAAAAGTATACAGTATGTTAAAAATATAGATTTGTAAACTGATAATTGTACAAAACTAAATTTGTCTTATTTAATATTTATGAACACATATTTTTTTCAAAATCAGAATTTTTTAATTAAGATTTTTAGTTAAGTACTGAGCTATACAATTCGTCTTCACCTTTTTCATTTTCAAATATATAAAATTTCAATTAAGTAGTTAACTAAAATAGAATATGTCCCATGTGCAATTGGTGTATGACTTTTAGATTCATGCACTCAGGTTGGGTCGGGCCGGATCCAACCCGGATCCGCACAATTTTTTTTTTTGATATTATGTTAGTCATACTTTTATATAATATTAGTTATATCTTTATATTATATTAGTCATACCCTTATGTCCAGATTTCATAACTTTAGTGCAATACTTTAACTTTTAAAAAAAATTCGCTGACATTCATATTATGTTAGTCATACCTTTATATACAAATATCATACATTTATGTAATATTTTAACCCTAAACTTTAAACCCTAATTTTGACACAAGTTGCACATGTTTACATTTATGTGATATTACTCATACCTTTATATCAACATAAACATACATTTATATAATATATAGATGTATAACTAACATAACTAAAATGTATGACTAATATAACTAAAATTATGATTAATATAACTAAAATGTATGATAGGTATTAATAGTTGTCTGAAAATATGTTAAGGTACGTGTAAAAATCTAAAATGTATGATTAACATAACATATATGTATGTTTAATACTACATAAATGTATGTTTAATACTACCAAAATGTATAACATCTGTGATCGAATTTGGACGAATTTGTGTCCGATCTTGAAGCCCGTACGGACGCGTGGCTGTACATGGGAGGCGAGTGCACGATTTCAAAATTATGCAACTGGTGTATAAAAGTTTTTGTCATTAAAATATAGATCGGCAAGTCAAAAGATTTACACTTTCGTGTTGTCAAAAAAGAAAAGAAGGTTCACAACATTGTGAAATTACAAAATAACCTTAAAAAACAGCAAGTGCATTTAGATATATATGTTTTGAAATTGCAATGAAATGGAAATAATAGTCTTAAAAGTTTCAAGTCAAATGGTATAGTCAAAAGGTGGGGACAAATTTGCTACGACTAATACATTTAGCTGACAAAAAGTCTCCATTTGACATCTTATTAAATAGTAATTTCGAATCAATAATTATGTATACATAGAGAAATTGATTGATTATTTATTACACTTTTAAGAAAATTGTTCGAAATTAAAATCTGTAACTAAACGTTATACTTACTCACGAATTGATGTTTCATCTTAAATAATGGGTAATAATAAGTAACATGAATAAATATTGCCTAGTATAAAAATTGGATTTCAAATTTGAAATATTTCATAAATGGAAAATCAATCTATATGAAACAAATGAAGTATTAGAGACTCCTAGTTAGTTGGATATGATTAGTGCATTTAAATCAAATATTTATAACCTAGGTATGTCATAAATAGTTAAATTAACATTATTACAATATATCTTTTAAGGGTCCGGCTATCCGCACCCCAAAATTTTCTAAACACATCCCATTTAATTTTTTTTTTTTAAAAATTCAAAAAATGACAAAATTACAATTTAACCTTATGAATAAAAAAAAAACAATTTTTTTTCCAAATTTCTTCTTCCCCTACCCGTCTGGTCTCTTGCTTCTCCTTTTTTTTTTTTCTCTTTTATTCCTCAAATCTTGATATTGTAAGGGATAACGTATGAAAAATCATTCTACGAGTTAACAAACTATATAATAATCATGTCAAAACGTGTAAAAAGAATGAACAAATAACAACAAATTTGAGACTCGTTCGAACCTGGTTGATCGAACACACCTCTTTGTGTTTGACAAATTTTCATTTTTTTTAATTCATAAGGGTAAAATTGGAATTTTGTCATTTTTTGAATTTTTTAAATAAAAAAAAGGGTGTGTTTAGAAGAAATTGGGGTGCGGATAGCCGGACCCTATCTTTTAAAATTTCACATTTTATATTTTGAGTAGCACAAAATCTCATAATTATACTGTATAAATAGGGGCAAAGATGACAAATCCAAAGTGTACTTGAATACATAATTGTCAAACATTCCCTAATAGAGAAAGAACATATTCCTTGAAAAATCATGGACGAAAAGTTATATTTGTACATCTTTTTTTGAAATTTCAAAGATTTTATAACACATTTTTGTTCATGTTCATAAATAGTCGAGCATCAAAATCGAGAAAATTCCAATTTTACTTGAAAAAAAACTACTGCAAAAGTTGAATTTTGACTTGAACACAGCATTTTATGTTTTTTAACAGACCAAACGACAAATTGTTAGGACAAATCAATCTCATGTGCCTTTGCCTCATAATTAGCTTCTCATTTACTTTCTTATCTCTTTTAAAATAATTGTATTTTTATGGAATATAAATTATTTTTAGTTTACCTGTCATATCATTTTTTGTTCTTAATAAAAATTTATTTTTATTGGTTGGGTATTAAACATATTGTTTTGGTTAGGAGTAATTTAAAAAAAACACCACAATTCATATAAACAAATTTTACTTTTCTACTTTTCTAGTATAATTTAAGAAACCTGATAGATTTATCTTAAAAAAATATAAAAAATCAGTTTTTTTGTTGAAGTCTACATGATTTGTGTTTTTTTATAGGGTTACACGATATAATCATATCGTGTGAACCTATAAAAAAGTACCATAGTTTACATGTACAATATGTTTTTCAAAGTGTTACACGATATGTGTATTTTTATACGGTCATACGATATGATATTAGTGTTTTTATCTCTTTCTAGAATTTAAACTAAAATTGTTTATGTTTCAAAAACTTTTTAACTATTTAAATTTAAATTAAAAACTACAGATTGAAGAAACACGATTAAACATTGTGTTTTTTTTAATATATATACAAAAAAAAAAAGAGTTATGAATGATATTATTTTTGTTATTAGACTTTAATATTTTTGTTTTTGTTGTGTTTTATAATTATAATCACTTTCATTTTAAAACGAAGGACATTATAAGAAAATAAAAAATTAAATAAATTTGTTTGTAAAGAGATTGTTGTGAAAATTTTATAAAAATGTTGCAACGGGTAGAAAAAAGTAAAGAAACAAGAAAAATATGTACATTTATTCTTTAAAGTAAATTAAAGTTATTAACTCAAAAACATTTTTCAAACTGTGATCTTCAGATTTTTTTTTACTAAAATAACTATAAATAACATAACACTCCAAAAAAATATTTAAATCAGAGAACTGAAAAAAAAAACTTCAAAACAAATTAAAAAGAAATAATAAAAATTATATTAATTTTCATACAAAAACATAAAATACAGGCCTCATCAAATTAAATTGAAAAGAATAAAGAATTTTATTCAACCAAACAGCTACAGCCAAAAATTAAACTTCAGTATATTGTCATTTATTGTTCAGCTTTTTCATGCATCGGAAACTGGGCCCCTTGTTTTTATTAAAACCATTGTCATTATTATATTTGATATTTGTTCTTTTATTTACATCTACATTACTTGAGGTTTGATGAAATTAATGTCCATAAATTTGTGAAAAATTACAATTAAACTCATTTTACATAATATATAACTTTCTTAAAACATGGTATGAAAATATATTATGATATCGATAAAAAGGAGTTAGTCTAGTTACACAAAAACCGACTGAAACATTCTGCGGGACTTTTTAGTTTTTTCATTTTTAAGTAATTTGAATGTAATTTTCACAAATTTGGGAGTCTATTTAATAATTTAAATAAACTCTTGAGATAATAAAATCCATTCAAAAAACAAAAAAACAAGAGAGTTGCATATTCACGAGGGGATCAAAGTTGTTGAATGCAAATTTGTTGGTTGAATTGAAATTTGAAATAGTTATTGGGAATGAAAGACTTTTGAATATTTAGTACATAAATATTTCGTGGAGTTTCAGACAACACTGCTACAAAACAACAAATTCAACTCTTAAAAGTTGCAATAATTTGCTCTTTTCAAAAAATTAAAAATAAAGAAGATATATAATTTGCAAAATGATTAACATGTGGCCAGCATGCAATAATCTTGGTCTTCCCCTATTGGCTACTTCAAAGCAAAATCAATGTAAATTATCAGTAATTTGCTGTCAAATTCTATGCACTACAAAGGATATTGGTGTTCACAAAAGCTTGTCGGCATCTGGTGCACGGATTTAGGATCCGTGTAATTCGATCGAATCCATTTTTTCGTGCTTCTATGCTCACCTAAGTATTAACATGTATGAGTCAGTTGTTCGTGTTTACACTCTCTCATGCATGTTCGTATATTAACAAATATGTAATATCCTTTAGTTATGCTAGCGATATCTTTATGTTATATAATAATACCTCTACATATGTAGTTATGCTAGTGATATCTTTACATTATGTGAGTAATACTCTTGCATAATTATGATATTGATACATTTTAGTTATGCTAACGAAATCTTTATTATATGTGACGTTTTATTATATTAAATGAGGTAATACCTTTACGTAAATAAAGTAATATCTTTATTATAATACAACTAATATTCATATAAAATAATAATATATTTTCGAAAAATAATAAAATCATTTTTTAAGTAAAATATGACATTACCTTTAAGCAAATGTATTGATAGTATTATGTTATATGGCTAATATTTTTATGTGATACAAGTAATACTTTATTTTAATTAAATGAGGTAATATCTTTATACACATAAAATAATACATTTATATGGTACAACCAATACATTTATGTACTCTACAACTAGCCAATACACTTATGTGTTACAATTAATATATTTGAGTAAGATAATAAAATCATTTTTTCAAATAATACCTTTAAGTAAATGGAGCAATACATTTACATTGTGTGGTTCATACATTTATATGATGTAAGTAATACTCTTATATTTTATTGATTTTGGGAAACAAATTTTGAGTATTTCAATTAACACCTATTGCGTCTAGCAAAATTATGAATTTTTATTTCCTAAAGAATAGACGAAAAAAATAATGGATTATTAGAGAGTTACATTACCAATTTACCATATATGAGTCTACACTAACGTATATATTATAAGCAACTCCTTTTTCTATAATTGGATTTTTTTTTTTTCGAAATTGAGAAAACAATTATTTCTACTCAAGTCTAGAATAGGACTAGCCATGGTTCCAAAAAGAAAGAAAGAAGAAAAAATAGAAAAAATCATCATGTGTTCTATTCGTCTTATTTTTATCTTTCTAGATTTGCTTAGTATGAAGGAAATTTTTTTGTTTTAAGAAATTATAATTTTTACACGATTTTTCAAATATAACAAATTATAAAATTAATGTAGTTTTGTAATTAGAATCATTATCCTTTTCTTGTAAAAAAGTTGTTAACATCTAAAAAAACTCAATGTCATGTTATCTTTAAATGATCGTAATCCTTTTAACACTCAATGCAATTTGTTACTTTGAATGTCATATTGTCCAGAAAAAAACATTTTTTTTGTTAAGATGACATTAAATATGTAAATATTGGTTAAATGTGTTGACATTTTATAATGAAAAAATGATGGTATTTCGAATTGTACAACTATTAAGTTGGTGATGTATTTTTGGTAGTTTGGAAATATTGATTTCAATTTGTAATTTGTTAAAACAAATGATCCTATTTTTTTAATGTACAGTTAAGCCTTTTAGACTTACATAACTACTCATGTGTGATGGTCTCATGAATATAATACAATTAAGACTAATCACTATCCTAAAACCAAAGTAATTTTTACAATCTCATATGTAGATGTTTGGTTGATTCATCTCATGAAATTAAACTGATGGAAATGGAAATGTTCACACAACATTTTCTTAGACGTACACGACAATTTTTGAGTAATTTAATTAACCTATTATACATCCACAAAAAATATGAATTTTTGGAAACTTGCATTACCATATACTAACTTCAATTTAGAGCATGTGTCTTTCTAAAGTTTTTGTCATTGATTAAAGAATATAAAAATTGAACAAATTTGTCTTTAGACAATATTTTTGTATCTCCATCCATTTCTAAATCAACACGATTATTTTTTTTACAAAAACTCATGTGAAATGGTCTCACGGATAGTTTCCATGAGATGGAGCCCCATCACCCACAAACAACATGTGAATTGTAGGGTTTGGGTGGTGCGTAATTGGGTTGTGAGTTGACTCGTCTCATGCATTGCATTAAAATTCTATAAGACGGTCTCACAAGAGACTTACTCTTATTCCACCATGCGCCACACAAGTACGTGATTTTCAACTATAAGTATGTCTTTTAGAGGTATAAGTGTGTGTGTTTTTTTTTGTCTGACACGGTCAACCTTTGTGAGACCCGAGCCCCTCGTGACTCATTGACGAATATAGTTCATGCATCCATGCATTCTATGAATTACGTGTTGTTTATTATGTGACGTTTGAGTTTACATTGATATCATCGAGTGTGTTTGTTCTATTTATTTATTTATTTAAACTTGTTAAATCTCGTGTTATTTATGTGCTACTTGTGTGAGACCCGAGCCCCTCGTGATGCATTGACTAATATAGTTCATATATCCATGCATTTTATGAATTATTGCAGGTTAGTTATATGATACTTCTTTTAATTATTATTAGCAATTGAACGTCTTTAACTCATGTGCTAAAGAATTTTATTAGGAATGCTAAATTAGGTCTCAACATTTTACGTTTAATATTAATTGTGAAATAAAACTTTAAAGGTAAAGAAAAAGAAAATTATATATATAAATGCATGGTTATGTAATACAAGTCTAATATATGGTACGTGAGTGTATAAATATATATACATCTATATATATATATATATATATATATATATTAATAAAAGAAAAGGATGGTGACTCATAGTATCTACAGTAAAGAGAAAATGACATGTGTCTTGAAAGATGACTCATGTGATCTTTGTCAATCATATTAATATAGATCAAGGGAGATCAAATTAAAGGAGAATTAAGAAATGGGGGGGGGGGGGGAGGGGGGTGTTAAGGAACAGAGAAACGAAAAGAAAGGTATGCAATTTATAATTAAAGTTATATATTCAATTTTATGCTCACATGTTAATGGAATCAAATTAATTATTTGTTTGTCAAAATGATTAGTTAATTATCAAGTATAATTTAATTAGGAACTAATAAGGACGTATGTGTATACAATATAGATTGAATGGAATTGGGCCAATTTGTTGCTGTATGCATATGGTATGATGAATTAATTATTTAAGGATTAATTAAGTTTATAAATAATAACAATAATCTTATAATTACTTTATTCTTTAATGGAAGGTATATGAGTTTCTGTAATTCCTTTTTAGTCTTATAATATAATTTTTTTTAATAAAATCAGTTAAATATGTGATTCAATTATGCGACATGTAATTTTAATTTTCAATTTATTAATTATAATCAGTAGTTTATATTAAGTGAATCTTTGGGAGACTTTGAGAATGAATTTATTTATAAATTAAATTGATTTAGGAAGCTTATTTCGAGTAAGTTCAATAGAAAATGTTGTAATCTTTCAGAATTGTTTCTATTGGGTTTAATATCCTAATAAAATATTTAACTTGCTATTTTAGATTAATCTTGATAACGCAAGAGACAAGGAATTTCACGGAGAAGTATGGTAAGTAGAAATTCATTTGCAACTACAATGTATAAACATAGTATTTCATAATATATATATATATATATATATATGTATTTTGATTAAGTGATATTACGTGATTTTGTATCTCCGTGAGAATGACGTGTTTGAGTGATGATATGTAAATATATGTGTGATGCATTTCAAATATTAATTACGAGTATCAACACGTGTATACGTAAATGATGAAAGTTATTGCATTCCGCATGCAAGACATGATTTCAAGATGAAAAAGGATTTTATTTACCACTACTGGTACCGATGCATGTAATTATGCTTACGATATATTATATGGGTAGTCGGGGGCCTGTGAGACATGGTTACGGCTTGATTCACTCAGCCGGAGGCCTGTGAGACATGGTTATGACTACCATTACTATATGCTTAGCCGGGGGCCTATGAGACATGGTTACGGCTTGATTCGCTCAGCCGGGAGCCTGTGAGATATGGTTACGGCTTGATTCGCTCAGTCGGGGGCTTGTGAGACATGGTTACGGTTATATTGATGAATGATGTTATGTTGAGCTCTATCCGGTGCTTAGTAACGAGGTGATCAAGGGGCCTAATGAAGGAAAATGATTTTGTAAAGAAAGATTTTCAATCATTAGCATGCATCTTTAACATCATTTCATATCATTAATGTTATGCGCATAATTTCTGCTTACTGAGCTTATTAGCTCATATAGTTCATACATTGTAGGTGAACCAGCTGATGTATAAGCTTATGGACTTACTGACTGTGCAGTTGAGTTCCTACGGGTTCGGAGATGGTGTACATGGATGACGACCTATAAGGCTACGCTATGAGCTTATTTTGCTTTAAATAATATATTTTGATCACGTATCTTGACTTCTTTATTCTCGTACTCGAATATGTTTAAATATGTATATATATATAAAGTCGAGTGTGGCTTAATACTATCGTACATGTTTCGAAACATTCTATAATCTTAAATCGTTTTCATATCTAAGGAAGGTTATATATGTTATCATGTTAAGAAAAAAAAAATGCACACGCTCACTTACAGGTGTTTTAATATGGAAATCTATTACGTCTAGCCATGTTAGAAATATGGTCATGACAACCTTGCCCCGGGGCACGACCGTGTGCGGTCCCATCGCGCCACATGAGACCAACTCTAATACATTTTACACCTTTTAGTTATATTAGTTGTACATTTATATTTGACATAAATGTATGATTATGTTGATATAAATGTATAAGTAATATCACATAAATGTGTATATGTACAAATTGTGGTGAAATTCTTTTAAAGTATTACATAAAGATCGGAATATTTGTACATAAAGATCATACTAATATAATATAAAAGTCACGTTAATATAAAATAAAGGTAACACATGAATATAAAAAAATAATAATAAAAAAACACGGAACCGAATCAACCCAATTACATTGTGCACCTATCGTACAAGAGAACAATTCATATCTTCAAGTAGAGGGCTAGCTAGTATTATATATATATATATAAAATTCCATCTTCCTCACTCAAGAAATGTGTCATGATTTAAATAATACTTAAAAAACAAATTTTGATAATTGGTTATCTTT
The DNA here is from genome assembly GCA_946896805.1 of Scutellaria galericulata. Lineage (NCBI taxonomy): Eukaryota > Viridiplantae > Streptophyta > Magnoliopsida > Lamiales > Lamiaceae > Scutellaria > Scutellaria galericulata. The sequence continues at coordinate 1,662,082 of OX335785.1, forward strand.
TTTGTTCTAAATTGATAAAATTCCTCACAACAAAGTATGATTAAATTAGGAAATTCAAAGTGAATATTAACATACAATATGTGGTGATAAATTAATGTTTATTAAATAGTATTAGACAACAACCGATTCTTGTCTCCCTCCAAATTTGTGAGTTGATTCCTATATCATTATCCAAAGATTAAATATATGTAATAAATATTCATTTGCAATGTCTTTACATTTTATCTTTATATATATAAAAGTAAGACCACTAGGGACACTTGGCAGACCCACATTATTTTTACATTAAATATAGCTAATTAATGATTTTAAATTTTATGTTGCTAAGAAAAATTACTTTATAAATTAGAAATATCGACTAAATTTGATTAAATTTATCTAAATAACATATGTTAGGATTCAATATAGGAATTATTTGCATATTTGAAATTTGTTAAATTTAAAATTTTAGAGAATTTTTTTTTATCTTTATATATATATAAAAGTAAGACTACTAGGAACACTTGGCAAACCCACATTATTTTTACATTAAATATAGCTAATTAATGATTTTCAATTTTATGTTGCTAAGAAAAATTACTTAATAAATTAGAAATATCGACTAAATTTGATTAAATTTATCTAAATAACATATGTTAGGATTCAATATAGGAATTATTTGCATATTTGAAATTTGTTAAATTTAAAATTTTAGAGAAAAAATATAAATAAATAAATAAAAACATTAAAATAAAGACGAGTTTATTGAAAATGATTGTTAAAACTTTTAATTTAAACTTATTAATTAATGAAAAATTGAATAATTCCTTTTTGAATTTGTATTTTAAAATAAACTATAAAATTTATTTGTGAAATTTTGACTTTCAATTTTTTATTATTTAATTGAAAAGAAAAATTGAAGATTATTATAGATGTTAACAAGAAAAAGCAAACTAAAAAAATGATGGGTGGGTTGAAGATATAATAACCATAGCAATATATATTATTTTCAATAAAAAAAAAAATTATATATGATCCTCTACAAATGCAATATATATTCTGACAATTAGATAATTATTTAATCATATTATGTTATATTTAATGTTGCGATATTTATTTTACTATATAAATAATATTTAAAATTTTCTAATTTGATTTAATTAATTTTTTTTTTTTAAAATCCCGTGTATTACACGGGCCATATACTAGTTAGTTATAAAAGTACGTAATAAAAAGAGATAGAGGCAATAAAATTTTTATACGATTCTGAAAAAACCGATGCAATTAAATATTAAAATGTCCTATTGATATCAAGAGTTACAAAATTTCCTCTGAGACAACATTGTGACTCTCATCGGTTTGAAATTTAGTACAAATAATATATATATATATATATATATATATATATATATATATATATATATAATCTCATCTATAACGGCTCGATTTTTTATTTCTTTTTCATATGATTGATGAAAAATGTGATTAGATTTAAATTATCGACTTAATTTTACTGCTGTTTCTCATAATTAGACCATTTAATTAATTTGTTGCCTTTTTTGAGTAATAAATAAGTTGGGGTTCTTAATAAATAATGCATGGTTGAAAAAGGCATTGTTATTTTGTGAAAAAACATTTTGTTTTAATTAACTTTATTTTTTATTTTTTATTATGCCCTTGTAGAATGAAGTTAATATATGATTGGATTAAAAAAAAAAGTGGGTTAAAACTTTACAAGAATATATATGGTGTAAGGCTGAGATCATGGTTTATCTCTTTCTCATTAAAATTTCACTAGTTTTATTATTTTATAACATCACACACACTCATCCCAAAAGAAAAAAAAAAGAAAAAAATCAACAATCCTCTAAAAATAAAAATGTTCAAATAATAAAATTATATGTCCGCGCATCGCACGAAGCCTATGCTAAATGTAAGTGATTAATTTCAAATCGACATATATCCAAACAACATTGATGAATTTGCTATCATGGTTTTCAAATCTCAACAAATACACCTGAGATTATTTTACATTAATTGAGGGATTAATTTGGACATAATTAATTTATTGGTGATATAATCCGGTTTCAAAGTAGAAATTGTTTTTCAGATTCTAGAAGAGTGCAATTAGAGTTGGAAAATATAGAATTGAAATTTCTGTCTAGAACCAGAATATTTTGGATTAGTCACAATCAAATAATTATAATCTATATATAGTGTAGTGTGAAACGTACCTGTCCTAATTACTGCAATTAATTGCAGGATTAATTATAATCTAATTAATTCCAGAATTTTTATGTGTGATATTTATTTTTGTTATGCGTGACTATGTAGCAAATTCCAGAATTAATAAAATATAAAGATTCGATAATAATACCTTTTTCTGTTTGTATTTTATTAACTAATTAAAGTGTAGATATAAGTTATTTCGATAGTGTTGTGACTAATTGAAACCAAAATATATATCATACCACTATATATCTAAATTATACAGATTTGCTAACTTAATTTAATTACTCTAATAATTAATGGAAATGTTAATTGAGTACGGAAATAATAAAAATCAATTTTTTGAAAAATCAACAATTATTGGTAAAAAAAAACTAATAATTAATAACTAACATTAAGAGAGAGTAATAATATTGAATAAAAATAATAATTTAAAATATTGATAAAGTTTAGACAGGTTTTTTTTTTTTTTAATTTGTCTGTTTTATTTTATATTAACAAAAAGTTAAGAATATGATTATTGTGAGATCTTTTCATAGATACAAATTTACTCAACAAATTAATAATAATTCATATTAATAATAGGGCTCCAATTAACGAATTTATATTAATTGAATTTTTAGATAAATTAAAATAAGCGTAAAATTTATCATTCACATTTTGCAAACACAAAAACTCATGTGAGACCGTCGCGTGTGCGACGGGTATATCTTTTTCGGTCATAAGTATGCCTTTTTGGACCATAAGTATGTCTTTTGACAAGTATGTCTTTTTCGACCATAAATATGTCTTGAAATCACATACTTATACTTGAAAATCACGTACTTATGCCCGAAAATCACATACTTTTAACCGTCGCACATGCGACGGTTGCACAGGAGACTTACTCTTTTGCAAACATCACTAAACTCATTATTATGAGAGAGTAAAAAGATTTACTATTTGGAAGACACATCTTATAATAATCGCCCACCCCATATTTATCATTAATTGAATGTGACCCATTACCAACTGTCTTGCACCCTTTCATCTACATATAGTAAATCTAAAAAGATTTTAGGAAAATATTTTTTTTGGATTAGTAACTATAGGTTTGGTTTCCTAAAAAAAAGGAAGAAAGATAGTGACTATAGGTTTTTTTTATTAATATAAATAAATAAGTTAAATGAGCTTTTTTTCTTATATAAAAAAAATAAATTGAAACGGTAATAAAAACCAAATTATTGGTTCAACTAATTAGTAGAAATGAACTGTATGTTTAAATTATGTAGGATGATAATATAATGAACTAAGTATATTATTTACTAAATTTTCAAGGTAAGAAAAATAAGTCAGAAAATAAAAAGGTTTAAATGGCCACTCATGATATATGATCAAATCTCAAACAGAAACTTCCATTAAAGTTAAATTAAATTAATAAAATAATCTTATATAAGAGTCTTAATCAAAATCTTAATCCTAAAATTTACTCACTTGAGACCAACCAATAACACATGTAAAGCAATCAAAGGTCATTTTCAAGGCCACTATATAAATTCAAAAGGGCCAAACAAAAGGCAATATCAGGACAAAATTGTCAGTTCAATGCCAACTGATTTCATATATAAATTATCCACACACAATAATTAATTTCTCTAAAAATAAATCAACAAACAATAAACCCTTTATTTTATTCCTTTGAATAATTGGATTAGATAAATAATTAAAAAAAGAAAAAGATAAAAGCTGAAAACACTAAATTGAATTTCAAACAAACCCCCCAAATATTTGCCACCCAATCATCAATTTATTTTCCAACAAATAAACACAATTATATACTTTTTTTTGTTTTGTTTTTGTTTTGGTTGTCATGACAATTAGACCCCCAACACACCCCTACAATCCAACGAAAGAATCAAATAACGAGGGCATTTTCGTCACTACAGAGATGGGAATCGTGTGCATCGCTGAGAGAGAAATACCCGGCAATCATCCTTGGGCACGATGGTCGGAACATACGCGATTTCATCGCAGCCGTCAGTTACATCCCTCTTGAAATCAACCAAACTCGTGAACATGGCGATGAACAGCATCAGATGGTTTATCGCGTACCTCTGGCCCACACACTGGTGGGCCCCGGCCCCAAAGGCCAGGAAATTCTTTTTATAAACCCGGTCCTCCTGCCTCTCCTCCAGGAACCGGTCCGGGTCGAACCGCTCCGGTTCGGTGAACCCCTGGAAAGAGGAGTCGAAGACGGATGGAAAGACTATAGTGCCCTTGGGGATCACGTAGTCTTCAGTCAACGGGTAGTCAACCCCGGCGATGTGTGGGACCATAGTCGCCGGCGCTCTGATCCGAACAACCTCACGCGCCACCGCCTCCGTGTACTTCATCTCCCGCAGCTGCTCGCCTGTGATAGCGGCGCCGCTCTCCGGCAGCCAGTGGCGCGCTACTTCGTTCCTCACCTTCTCTAAAACATGAGGATGAGAATCAAGCAGAGTCACCGCCCATAGCAGAGAGGAAGTCGAAGCGTCCTGCGAGGCGAAGAGGAAATCGAACAAATGGCCGCCGATTTCGCGGCGGCTGTATTCGAACGACTGTCTCAGATTCTCCTGCATCCAGAAATCGATCAGGCAGCTCGGCTCATCGCCGGATTCCATCCTCTTCTCGCTCGCCGCCGCGCAGCCGGCGAGAGTCTGGACGAGCCTCTCCACCGCCAATCTCGCGTCTCGGAAGGCGAATCCAGGCAGATCAATCGGAAGCTTCATTAATCCGACGTTGAAGAAGTTGTAATCGACGTTGAATCGCCGCCGCGCCTCGTCGTCCAAGTAAGGACCGACGAAAACCGTCTGCGAGGTTTCCAGATTCATGTCGCGGCAGAGAATCCGGAGGGGAATGGATTTCCTCCCCGATTTGTCGCACCAGGCCACCAGGTGTTTGAGAATAATCCTCAATTGGATGTCGGTGTAGGTCTGGAGCGCCTTGGGGGTGAAATTGGGGGCGATTTGACGGCGCAAATCCTTGTGATCCTGGCCAAACATGTAGATTAGATTGTGCTCGCCGAAGAGCTTTTTGCCGAAGGGGTGGCCGACGAGGTGGAAGGCGTCGGGGCGGACGTTGGCGAAGATTTTGTGAGAGAGATCAGTGGAGTAAATGTAGACGATGAAGCGACCGAATAAGTAATTGGCAGAGATTCCCAACGGCGTGGATTTGGCGTAGGAGGACTGAAGGTTCCAGAAGCTGGTAGGGTTAACCACCATGGAAATGGCGCCGCCGAGGAAGGGGACGACGGCGGTGGGGCCCGGTAAGAAGCGTTTCTTCTTCAGGTACGAGATCTGTTCGAGGAGGAGAAGGAGGGCTAGAATGGAGACGAAATAGGGAATGTAGGGCGTGACTATGCTCCATGTAAGCTCCATATGAGCTCGAGCAATTCGGTTATGGAGTTTGGGGGTGGGGTGGGTCAATGGAGCCAGCTGCAAGAGGATGAAACAGTGTGATATGAAAGAAAGAAGAATTGGATACCAAATTTGAATTTTTTTAAAGGCTGGATTGTGGCTTTATATATATAGTATTCATAAAAAATAATGTCAATTTTCAAGTCTAGATAATAAGGTGGTCTCATTGGTTTGTATTATCAATTCATGAAATCAAATATAAAATTTAATATGTTTGGGTTTATTGATTAAAGAATCTACATAGAAAATTCAAGTCAATATTCTTAACTTAGAAGATACCAACACTATTCTCCTACAATGTTTTTTTTTTTTTTTTTTTGGCTATTTAACTTTATTTAATTTAATAATACATTAAGGATAAAAAAATATTGTATCTTTTTTTGGTAGGGTTGATGAATGCACAATAGTTTGGGTACAAATATTTCAACCAATTGTTAGTTCTATATTTTGTACTTATATAGGTTATAAAAGAATCTTGAGTCACAGAATTATTCACATCTTAATTTAATACAGACTATTTCAAAAAACTCAAATATATTACAGTTTAATTTATGGATATATGTAAAATAAGGGAGATGAAATTAGGGTTTGAATTGGGGTAATTTGAGTGGTGAAGAAGAAGAAGGTGGGGTTGAAATCCAGGTGGGCATGTGATGAGTAGTTTTTGAAAGTGATGTGGAGAACACTTTCAACTTGTTCCTACAAGACAACCATATGAGGTGGATTCTCCAAAAATGTTCTACATGAGATTTAAAATTAAACAAACATGAATTGAATTACGAGAAATTATTTTTTAACGGTTCACGTCACATGCAAATTAGACTGTTTATAAATAGAATTGTATTATATATATATATATATATATATATATATATATATATTTTGTGAGATCATGACGATTATAATGATTGAAATATCACCCTCTATTCCAATATTACATATCATCTTTTATTTTAATTATTGGATTATTAGAACATGTATTTTGGATTGTTTATGCTAAAATAATTAATTTTGTTTGCTAATATTGAAGGTGAACTGAAATATTGAAGTAATGATCACATTTGAGAAAGGTGTGGGATTGAGAATCACATTCTTTGACCACTCAGTCCAATTATTTATGATTGATTTATCATCTAAATGTGATATATATCACATTAAAACATCCACAATGAGATGATATTGAGATGTTATTGTGTTATCAATAACCCCTCATAATGTAGCAACCAATTTAGGGTCTTATTAACACCACAAAAACATCTCATTAAACATCATTAACATGTACAAGTTATAAAAAAAAAAGAAAAGAAAAGGAAAATGAGTATTTTGGGTGTCTACAAATATTAACCATGATGTTCTTATATTAATGAAGTAATTTTTTTTATCTATATTTTACACTATTTTAAACATGTAATAAATATTTTATTACAGATTAATGACACTCGAAAAAACAACGAAATAATCTTAATGAAATATGAATATTTATAGATTATATATCTATTTTTAAAAGTACTTTGTAAATAAAAAATACATGTATTAATATTTCAATGTAAACTATAATTAAAGATGTATTGGTAGATAGTGAGACAAAAAAAAAGTGTTAAAGTTAAAACTGATATGATATTATTAACATCGATCAATGCAGATATTTAAAAAAAAAAAAACTCTGAAAGTCATTTTTTCTTTTACTTTTGTGAGACAAAATCCCACCAGCTATAATTTTAATCCATGCATTTTTACTAATCAACCTCCATTTTATGAATTAAACCGATCTAATGAGATTAAATCTATTAGACGATCTAAAAAAAGTTGAATATTAATGAAGTTCAAACACTACTTAAAGAAGAACATGGAGTTTCATGTTCATAGATATTGAGACATGTTAGTCAAATATACAATCAAGTTGCTTTCATCAAGTTATATTCATATCTATTGCATTTGAAGTTACTGGAAAACATTTTATTCATATATTGATGGAACCAGAGTAATAATAACAGAATGTCTGTCTCAATATATGTCTATCAAATTCACTCTCTTTCAAAATGTCACAATTAAGGCAAATATTTTGAATTAAATTTCAAAATTAGATCTTTTCTTTTAATTAGGGAGAAATGAAGAATTCTCCTAACCTCTCAATCAAATGAGATGTAAATCAAAGTATATCTTCGAAATATCTGTCGAAGAATTTTCCACCATATCATCATATACCTTACCAACTCGGTTGTTCCCTGAAGCAACTTTGATCTTTTCTTGATCATATTTTCCCATTTTTGACAACAAAGCAAATTTCTATTTGCCAATTAACTAATGCAAAAGCAAACAAAGGACTGCCACGATGCTAGTTGACTATTAATTTCTTGATTTTCCTTAACAATATTATCAAATCATAGATGATACACTCAATACACATATATTGATGTGCAAGAAACTAATTGGATTGTGTAGTATTTAGAAAACCATATCCAAAATGCAAGAAAATTAAGAATCAATGTGTGAGAAGCTTAAAGGTCGAATTTGCATTAAAAATTAATCTAGTCATTGTGAATTTTGCATTGTGCATATAAAATGGAAAATAATTAAATGAAAAGATTCGCAGGTGGATTGTCTATAACCACATAGTTTATTTATACTGACGTTACTCTCAATTTTCTTGGCCCATAAAGTACAACTAATTCCTTCTGTCAGATAAGCACAAAGATAACCTGTCAGAATTCTTGATTAGCATATCGTATTATATTATATTATATATATAATACTTGAGGTAATCAAATACATCATTCAACTTAAAGAAAAAGACATAACAAGTTAAGATAATAGAAAAATCCCATCTGATAAGTGCCACCAAATATTTATTTTGTTGTTGCCAATTATGTCCCTCGAAGTTGTTATTGTACGAGCTAAGATGGAACAATTTGTATTTGAATGATATGAACAGATATGGATAGAATGAATAATATAAATTGATGTGGGTTGTACGTTGAAAATTTAAAAAAAATGTCAAAAGTAAATTTTTATTAAAAAAGAATGAATTTAAAGTTACGAATATAAAAAAAGGAACTTTTTTTAATCATAAATGATTAAAACCATATAATAATTGTAAAAGGAAGAGTATAGAAAGAAAATTGAAAAGGGTAAATAATATCAACTATCAACAAAAAATATAAACAAGTGAAAAAGGAAGAGTAGGGTTAAATAAGTTAGAAATAAAGTTTAAAGATTACATGTGAATAGATTACCTTAGTTGGTTTTTGCCTCTATTCATTTATGAATGCAGCTTTTCCAGTTAGAAAGTTGATCTATTGAGAGTAATCAACAACAACTAGTAAAAAAAGCACCACAATGTTAATATATTAATATGTTATGTAATGGGTAAGTGTAAAATGTGCAAATTTGTGGTGAATTCTTTGTCTAGGTATCCACCCTACCAATGTGTGTGATACTATAAACTATAAGATGTGTAACATGTGGCATAGTTTAAAGAAATCGAAAAATGCTAATTATTGATCTTTTCAAAGTGCGTCACATGTCATACATCTAATGATGTACGGATAATACCCACATGTGTATGATAGAATTAGTCGTAAACATCGCACAAAAAAAGGCATTGGACCAGCCTATTTAATTACATGTTCTTTCAATATTGACTACACATAGTTTCTTAAGAACCTTCAATTAGAAATCAACAGAGTAACATACAATTCAAGTAGTAGAGAAGTTAACTCAAAACAACTTGAAGAACCTATGTGCATGGAAACAATTAAATCATCTCAAGATTAAATACCTAATTATCAATATTATTAATGTAAAGAGTATCTAAGAATTTGTATCACAAATCTTGTTCTATTAAATGCAATAGAAAATTTCGACTGAATCTAGAGCAAGACCATAACCAACAAAATACAATACGACAAGAACAAAATCGATCTCAATCCCCTAAACCTCAACACAATCGAGCTAGATAACCGAACTCTTACATCATCAACCACCGGACCACACAACGAGCTCATATCATCCGACCTCGTGTCATAATACATGCTATAAAATGCGATGCGAGACCTCTCCGCCTTGATCGTGAAGTTAAGATCCATAGTTTGAAATGTGGAATTGGAATCGGGAGTGTAATGTATGTTGTGAGCCTTATCACCGGCCAAGGCCATCATCGCCAACGGCTGCTTGCACGCATCCTCGACATGGCCTAACGAAAACGACAACCTATAAGGCTTGTTTGGCTTGGTCTTGACCGTTTGTGAGATTATGCCTTCCTTCCAAAGAGCAACTCGATGGCTCGTTTGCCTCTGGCGACAGAGAAATGATAGGAGTCAATGTATCGAACGGTCCTGTTTGATTCGACGATTTAATCGGGCAAAGATGACGTCTTTTTTTGTGTGATATATTTTTTTTCTTTCTAAAATTTGTATTAAAATTGATATTGAATTAGAACACAATTAAATGGATAAATAAAGCTAGCCAAAACCGAAAATTTGTGATTTTAATGAATTCTCTTTAAATTGATCAATTTAATCATGATTTGATTAATTTGGTACAATTTCAGACAAATAATGAGATGATCAAAGTCAACTAATGTATATCTCATATCTTAACACATTTTTCAGAGGTGTATCCAATTGAAGTAATCAAATAATGACTAAATCAAATCAATAATTTTTAAACTATGAATCAAAATAATAATATATTAGAACTTCAATATTTTAGCTTATAGGCCAAGAAAATAATAATTATAGAAAGGAGCACAAATTGAATAGGGCCCAAAAGAATTTTATAATGGGCCTATATGATTGGCCCATTGGGCCTGGGCTTCTTTACCTAATTCAAAGAACTACGCGTTAAGAAATAGTGGGTGAGCGTGCCAAGCGGCCCAATAACCTATAAATTTGCTCTGAGTGTGAAATTTATAAGCTATGACTACAAAATAAAATCACGTGTTTATTAATAAATATATAATGTTTTTATAAAATATAATAATGACTACAAAATTCACGTTGAGATAAAATGGGTAAAGAATAAATATAGACTTAGGCATGTCTTTAAATGTCATTGATTTTAAAGTTAATTGTGGGATAAATATATAACTTTATATCATTTGAGCCAAAACTGTATTTTTGTCTTGTGAAAAAGATGAAAATTTTTATTATCTCGAGTGATAGAAGACACATTCTTATATTGAATTGGTAGATTCATCCATTTTCCCTCTCAAAGAATTACAAGTATTTATTTATTTATTTATTCATTCATTGATTTATTTACTGTAATAAAGAAATGTATATTAATGGAAAAGACTACAAGGTTTAAATTCTTTATTTATTAGTGGCACATAGCATTTACAATTTTCAGTATTTACATCAAATAAACGATAAATGTGAAAATTTCTACCTGTAATAAACATTAAAAAATAATTAGAAAACCAGTTCTATGGTAACAATTCATGATATGATAGTACAATTTTTTTCATTTATTAGTGTTTAGGCTTAGTGACATTTTAAAGACAACATGATATGTTAATATACTTTTCGAACATAATTGTTCTTCACAATATTGACCACATGTATTATTTTGACTCGAATTGATTGATTCTGAGGCTCCATCTTACAAAACGAGATTCACCAAATCATGTCATATGAAAATTTATCTAACTCTAATGGTTTTTTGATGTATTATTGTATACATAATACATACAACTAAAATGATAAAACATAATACAATCAGAAACAAATTTGCAATGTGATATCATGCAAAAAAAAATGTAAAATATATTTAGGGAAATGCATACAAATTAAAATGAATAGAGATTGATAATAATGGGCCTTCTATATTTTAAATGAAAATTGATAATTTTTTTTTTTTTTTTTTGGCAAAGAGGTTAATTAAAGTTGTTAAGACCTAAGAAAGGAATGTAATAATTACTTGGACATTTTTTTTTAATGGATTGGATTATAAATAAATTAAATTTGTGCAGTCTCACAAGAGATCTACTCGTTGAATTTTACAACATAAAGTGCACTTTGAAATAAAATAGAAAAGGTAGATGTACCAATAATGTCTCCGGTGTTATTTTTTTCCTCAATAAAATCAGCTCAAAACCAGTTAAACCAATATGATCTATTGAATCAACAATTAATAGTAAAAATGATGTAATCAATAGTCTAATTATAAAAACATTCATTGTTAAAATATCTTAGAATCGACTACCAATAAGGACTCTTTAAAACTAATTTATAGTTTAAACTTTAAAGACTTTTCACTAACTTCAATTTAAACAATGCTCTAAATGAATCGTATCGAGTTTTCTTGTCTTTATTGTCTCACTCCCACTAACTCTATCTTATTAAAAAGAAAATATATCACATTGAGAGATTATGTTATTATTCAAACTTGTTTGAAATGTCATCAAAGTTTGAAAGTTATGTGTCAACTAATGTGATAACTAGTCGAGTGGAGTACACATATTTAGATTTTATTACATTTGTTTTTTAAAATTCTTTTTACCTATCGAGTATGAGTCTGATCCGAGCTTCAGACTATATCAAACCATGTAAAAATATGTTCAAATTTATTTGATATATCTACATATCCGAACTTTTCAACAATGTTCTGGAATCGAGTACCATATAGTTTGACTTGATTTTCAACTGTAGTTGAAGCCCGCTTAGGGTTATTTATGAGGTGCCAAATTAATAATGTTCATATAAGATCAACTAAGGTTGAAAAACCAAACCATAAATAACCTCTATCAATTTATTATTAATTCGGTAAACTATCCGATACTCGATTGTAGAAAACTATCTGATCTTATTTCAGATAGTTGAGCTTATGCAAACTCTTCTTGAAATCATGCCATTCCATCATCCTCTCATTATAAGGGTGAGTTTAGTTATAATTTCCACAAACTTATCGATAATTTAACCAAATTTAAAAAAAAAAAAAAACGTAGATATAATTTACAGTTAGTGTAAAAATAAATGTTGGTTATAATGGGACGAGTGATGGGCCATGATGAAGAAGCATTGCTTCACTTTGATCTGTTTAGCCATACACGTGATTTCTCTTTTTGCTGGATATTCTACTTTTGTACCATTTGTGAATTATCATTTTGCAGAATTTAATGAGATCCTCGTGCCCAAAATCTGTGTCTCCATTCATGACTTTAATTTGATGATTTCTTGATTTGTTGATGACTATGAATATTGATGGTAACAAAATTATTTCTTCTTGATAAAATGTGATCACGTGACTGTAATTAATAAGATTTTGAAACAGTTAATTGATTATTTTGGTGGATGATTGTTTTGAATAAACATTAGAATTGTTTCAAAGATGTTACCATCAATTTTTATTTTTTTTTGACTTTTGCCTTATGGACTTTAGTTTCTATTTTCTTTTTGATTACTTACTTTTAATTTTGATAGCTTTTGACCCTCACACTTTGTTTTTCTACATTTTATTTTTTGTAACGCTATGAACTTCCTTTTTTTTTAGGGGTCAAAAGCAAAAAAATAGAAACTAATGTAGAAGAGGTAAAAAAAAAAAAAAAATCTCGAGGGCAGAAAAAATATGTTGTTCTTTCATAATTCAGAAATCATTGTTCCCTTTAATTTTTCGAGTTCAATACGCAAAAGCTCTAATAATTAAGATGCTATAGAAGACGACAATTGTTTATGTACATCTTCTATTTCTGATCGTATTTCAATTTATATTTCATTTTATCAATATTCATTTACGGTATATATAATAAGATAATTAACGTATTTGTATGATACGACATGTTATTCTAATGACTCTAATCCGTCCTCAATACTTGATATATAGCAATTGAAATCTCATGTCCCTAGCTAGTAATTAATTCTTGAATGAGATTTCTGCATTCCTAATGGACACCATTATAAAGAAGGTTAAAAAAGAAAATTCTCTTCTAAACTCAATGAACCTTTAGAATTTTTAGCATTGTACTAAAAAAACAGAGACACAGAATTTGCAGTTGAGTACATCTCAACTAGAATTAGTATAGTTGGTGGGATAAATATTACAGGCCATGAGTAAATTATTCCCTGCCAGAATTAGTACAGTTGGTGGGATTATTGCAGCCTTTGCTAACTTCAATATTGTGGCAAATCAAAAGGGACATATATAATTAATTGATCTCTAGCAAGTGGTGTGGTTGCAACTTGCAACTATAGTTGCAAGAAATTAATTGCAAAATTGTTCTTGTAAGTAGCTATTATGTTGTGACAATTTCAATGTACCTAATTTTGCAACTCTTAAAATGTTGTGAATTCAGTCAAGTGTGGCTCATGTGAGCAGAGACGGAGCTAGGGGGGGGACTGGTGGCGGCGGCCGCCCCCCTCAAATTTTCCGACCGAACTACTCGTATATACATATATAATGTAATTGTAGTTAAAAACACGGATTTCGCCCCCTTCAAATTTCAAAAACTTTGATAAATATCCCAAAAATAATATTTCGCCCACCTCGTTAACAAATCCTGGCTCCGTCCCTGCATGTGAGCTGTTTGAATCCACTTTCTTATCATTTTAATTGAGGTGAATTGGGAGCCATTTGCCCAAACATTATGTCATTTTATAAGAGTTGGAAAATGGATTCGGACAGCTCACATGACTTGTACATGGAAAAAATCCGATGAAATAGTAAAATCCTATGAGACTAAATTTTGACAAAGTTAGGGCCCTAATTGCAAAATTTAATCTAGGGTTGAATGAAAAAATAACCTAAAGTTTTGATTTTTTTTTTTTTTTTTTAAAATCTGATTGCAATCTTGAAGTGTTAGAGTTTGCAATCTAAAAAGCTTTTCCAGTAATTTTTGCGGCACATGGTTTAATTTTTTCACTTTGCAATCTAAACTTTGATTTATTATCCAATTACAACCTCTAATTTACGATACATTTTGATAAATTTCAGAACTTGAGGTTGATAAACAAACAAGATTTTGGTTTCAAAGTGAAAAAATTAAATAACGAGTGAGTCACATGATCTCCACTTTGCCGGAAAATCCGAAAAATTATTTAGATTGCAATCGGAAAAAAATCAAAATTTTAAAATTGTCATTGAATCAAAAAAAAATAAAAAATTAGATTGCAAATTGAAAAATGTTCATACTTGACAATTGACATTAATCCTTCAATCCAATTTTACAATTTTTCCATCTTTAGCCTTGCATGCCAACTTGCTATCTTTGTACACTAACTCTACTTTATTTATTATTAGTACACACACACACACATATATATATATATATATATATATATATATATATATATATATATATATATTATTTGTTCATCAATTTATTGAATTTACTTTCGAGCTCAACTCACGATTGACTTGGTTCGAATTCCTTCAAACATAGCTCAACCAACAAACAAACTAAGCTCAAATACAGTTTTCAAAGTTTAACGATGCTCTAACGAGTGAAATGACTCGATTCATTGGCACCTCTACCATATCATGAGGTTCCTTAAAAAAAAAAAAATCAGAATTTTGAAAATGATAATCAACAAGGGGATGTTTGGACTGGACTTGGTACATCCGGATTTTGGATGGACTCAGTCCAGTCCATGTTTGGACAAGGATTTGCAAAATCCTACTTTTTCTACAATTCCCAATAAAAACATTTATTTTTTCTACAATCCCCTATGTGAAAATGACATCTTAACTATAATTTTACTCAAAATTCAAACTCACAAAATCCTTCTCAAGACAAAATCCAAATTTGTTAAAACCACCTTAAGTCCAGTCCAAACACCCCTAATTTCTGGTTGTAATACAATGTTGGAGAGTGACACTTTATGGTACAATGATTGCAAATCGGATTTACCAAAATTTCTTTTTTGTTGTGGGCTTTCCACCATGCATGCTACCTTGACAAAGACCGCTTAATTAATTCCCTCTTTTATTCATTTTTTTTTATTAAATATTATCAATTTTTGTGAAATCTTTTTATGAATTTATAAGTGTGAGATGATTTTATATAAATTATTTTACGTATGTTCTTGAGCTTCAAATTTTCTCTTTTATGTTTCTAATTTTACATAGTTATTAAAATAGAATTTTCGAAGAATTTGATAAATATATAATAAGTAAATTAAGAAATCACATTTAACATATATAGTTTAACATTTAAATAGCAAATCAACAACGTAAAATATTATTTATCTAACAGATTGTCAAAATTTTCTTATAGATATTAATTTATAGATACTCAAGTGAGATTGTCTTGACATTTTAATTTTGTAAGATAGATTAACCCACAACTCGTTATATAAAAAAAATATAAAGATTGATTTGTGAAAATAGTTTGAATGGTAAATAATTGAACTTCAATTTATATAATTATATATTTGTGAGGCGGTGTAATATAAGTTTTTGTATTAATTTTATATCACTTCTAAATAATTTGACATTAACATGGGGACAACTACATCTATCCCATTCCCCAGATAAGATGTGCTACTATGTATGATTCTATCTTGAAATGATTATTCGATTAGAGATAATCCCACTAATTTTCTCCTTTGTCAAAAAATTAGATAAATACATGTTTTTATCCTTTCTTAAGGTGCTTTGCTGCATTAAGCTAAGATCCTTTTACCACTTTTTATATCATATTAATATATATATATATATATATATATATATATATATATATATATATTTCGACTGAGAAAATGTTTTTAACTCTAATTAAAATGAAAAAGTAGATTCCTGACGTTTCATGTTTTATTTTTTTGATCGTTTGTAGGATTTTTATTTATTTGATTGAATTTTTGAACTTTTATTTTTGTATTTGCATTGAGCCCTCTATCGGCATGCTATAAAATAACATCATCATAATACTATTTTATTGAATTCTTAAAATTTTATTTTCTTTATTAAGTTCTTTATAGACATGTTATTTAGAAATTGTATACTTATTTGTTCTATTGAATCCTTTCATTTTTTTTATTTTTATTTTTATCATTATTCACATCCAACTTTTTGCAATACTCCTCAATATGAGTGAAAATAAAAGTGTAAGGATTCAATAAATGAAACTTAAATTATAAACAATACATGAGGACTTATGAAATAAAACACATATCCAAGAACAAGAAATATATTTTCACAAAAATTAAATTATATAAGACTGTCATATTGATACATTTTCACTTTCTACAGTTACATTACTCACAAACTAAATCAATTTTCACAAATTAATTTTATATTTTGAATTATAAATTATGGATCGATGGATACATCTTACAATATTAAATTTGTGAAACCATCTCTTAAAAATTCTCCTAATACTGTATATTAAATTTTCACTAAAATTTGTCCCCTCAAACATTGTCATTCACATTAATTATACAAATATGAATGCAACCAAATTTATGTAAGGAGATAAATGCAAATGACTTAAATACAACATATATAAGCCGACATCCAACGTGAGGTGCCACATTTACTACATCTCCTCTCAAAACAATCATCTTAATTGCATTGTAGAATGAGAATATTGTAATAATGGCTATGATACGGATACGAATTTAACTTGGTAAAAAATTAATAATATACAATAATTTTAAAAATAAGATACTTTATCTGTCCAAAAATAAATGTCGTTTTAGACTTTTTCATACAAATTAAGAAAGATAATAAAAAATCTGTTCTACTTCTATCTAAATATAATTATTGTGGGAGTTTTTTCTCTTCCCTCAACAACTTTATTTAATACATTTAATTTGGTAGGAGTGGTGAGGGTATTTTTGGTAGATATATTATAGACAAACATGATTTGAAATTTTATAATGACACTAGCTTAATTTGGAATAAATTGTTTTTGTCTAAACATTAATTTGGAGTAATAGCAATTTTGGTGAAATTAATGTGTTAATATTGTAACATGAGAGCATCCAAAATAAATATAGACAATGGAAAATTATTGCATTGTCCTCCCGGTGGGTGCGTCACTGATTATGTCGTAATACTTCCTTATTACAAAACTAGTAACTAAATTATTATTTATTATTTCCAGAATTTTAATTAATTAACTTTTACCTGTTAAAATTTATATTTGTATTTTTTTCCTAATATATTCTCGTACTTAATGTTTTTTTCACAATTAAAGATTTGTGTTTATCTCATCTTCAATTAATAATTTAATAATATTGGCTAAGAGTGTAGTAGAAATTTTTATATACGTTAAATATTTTTCTTAAATTGTATGAAAAATATAAATTAATTATTTTGGGTAAGAAATAGGTGAACTATTTTTTGTAGGACAACATATATTATGTGCATTAATTTAATAAAACATAGTAAGATTGAGACATGGATTAGCAAGATAAAATTGAAAACCTGGCTTCTAATAATCTTTATTAATCAAATGTTTACCGATGGAGACCAGGATATTAGTGGGAAATGTGTATGTTGAGATATATGTTTTTTACACTATTCAAGATGTCATTATATACACAAATATTTAAATTTATGAAAACTTTTTCAGTCCTAACTATTAAGTTTTATCATTATTTTTTAATTAATTTTTTTTTATAATGAAGACTTATCCCCCCCCCCCCCCCCTTTAAAGAGAGAATGAAAAACCGTTTTCAATCTAGTTTATAGTTTAGTTTGCATTTATTTGTGTCACCCTTAATTATTTTTAGAAAACCCTAAATTCTTTACTATATTTATTAGTAATAAAGGAGCAAAGCCATGTCTAGGAAAAAATATTTTATTTTTCCTATAATTTGGGTTATGTTCATGTTTTGAATACCAACTTGATGTGTTTTTTAATAGTGTGTTAATTTTTTTTTCTCAAATTAGTTAGTTAAAATTTTGTGGAACAACGATAAATGCTGACATGAAACTGAAAATGTAGATGTATTGCTCTAAATTGAGGATTTTGGTTGTACGAAGCGGAAATTGATTATATATGATACCAAATAGAGGTAAAATTGATGAGCTCAAGATTGAGGATTTTCGTCCATTTTGTTCCACATATACAAATTTTCCCCTCGTACAATAAAACTCCCATTACAACAAAAAAAAAAAAGCTGAATTTTTAATTTAAATCAGACTCAAACTAAAAAAGTTTAAAATTTAAAAAATTATTATAGAAATTCCTAAAATTAATGATACAAAATGAACATAACCCAAGTATAAGACCAATATTGAAAATCTCCCCGATTTATGCTTATAGAATAACTGCCAAATTGCACCATTACCATCTATCATCCACACCTTAATGATTTTGGATGGAATAATGAATTGGATTGGTGTGTAGGGATGTCAACGATCCAAATGTATTCGCAATACATTATTTAGGTATCGGTTAAAAAAATATTAGTTTGAAATTATTTGTTAATCTAAATAAATCGAGCTCAAACCTAGTAATATTTAGTTTGAAAGCTTAAGCAAACATGTAAATGATATGCTAGTGAGCTTGGTTCACAAACTTGAGCTAGCAAACATATAAACGAACATGTTTGTGAGCCAGTTTAGTCATATACATGCTCTCTATTGTTTTTAAGTGATCAATTCTTTATGTAAATTAGTAAATAAAATGTGCTTAACGAGCTCTGATCGACTCATTCGTATTTTGCATTTTTCAACAAGCTCAAACTCAACTATTACCACATATTTATCGAGTTTGAACTAGCCAATTTAACATCATGTTATTGAGCTTTTTGTTGGATAAATAACTGAAAATGGCAAGAGATCCGAGGCGAAGGAAACAGTATACGGCGAGGGAAAAAACCGAGGTCTGTATTTACACAGTTTCCTTAAAACAGATTCGTCCCACTTCGCAGTGCTTGAGTGCTCGAAGGACGTCTGTTTCTCAGGATACAACGGCAAGCAAGCAAGAGTGTCAAGCACGGACACCTTGCAAATGGCGAATTGAAATAATGCCTAATCGGTAATCAAAGAGAGCTTGAAAAAAAAAACAGGATGAAGGACGAAGAAGAAGCTGGGAAATCGAGCTGTGACTTGGTGAAGATCATGTGGAGGGAGGCTCCTTTTATAGCCTCTTCAAAACAGTTATAAAATTGCAATTTTAATGCCTGCAATTGATGCTATAAGTTGGAAGGTTAAAAGACATGTCACATGTTGGAAAATGAAAGGTCAAGGGTGCAAAAACGTGGCAAAATGAACCGGGTGAGGCCGCCACTTATCGGACCGACATTCGTGTACACACAAGTTACATGGAACGAAGTTCAATTCGGAATTTGATTTGCTCCCCCTCCGCGCACACGAGAGAGCACCTTTTTGCCAACATTACTTATCCCATACTATAGTGAAAAACTATATATAGTGGAAAATTTTGTATTGGTTTTCCAACGTGGGACAACAACCCACACTCCAATTTCCAAGCCTAAGCAAAGATCCAAACATGCAACTTTGAGATTCAATTTCTCATTCACCTTTTATCCGTTTTGGGCGTACAATATCTCGCCGCGAACCTCTCACGGAGGTGAACACAATCCAACTTTATTTCGCCTCAATCGGGTTCGGAACCCACGTGAAATTAATGCCCAAAGCAAGGAAAAATTTCTGGAAAATAATCCAAAATTTCCAACACTTTTTACAAGCCAAATTCAAATTATTTACAAACTCAATATTTTCAAGTCGAATATAACTCGAGTACATCTATAGTGGTGCACAAAGTCACATGGGAATTGTGCAAAAAAAATAGTAATTATTAAGATGGATATAAAGAGAGTAAAGAGGGGGCCTCAGCATGGGTCACAAATCTTGTGCTCTCAAAATATATTTTCAAGTACAAAAAGCAATTATTATAGGCACACAACTGTTTAAACCCACACTTTGAAAACTACTTTTTATAATATGACATGTTTAAAGAATAAATATATTTTCAAGAATCCAATTCATTTCATCTGGGAAAATGATGTAAATGCATGGGCCATTTGCATTATCTGGCTGCCTATCTTTGTGAAAGTGGACTTTTGTTATCTTCTTTAATCGTAACGTACAAAAACTAATCATCGTCTAATCATCACATCAAATCGTATTTCATTTCGTATTTATTAATTTTGGTTTTATGTGTCATGACTCATGTATATTGACAAAAATTAACACATTTAATGTTCTTGTAATGTGATTTTTGGACCACAAGTTAAATACTTAATTAATTAACATAAAAATTTCAAGAAAATGTTCACTCTTGGAGGACCACTATTCTGTGGACCACGATTCTCTCTCTCTCTCTCTCTCTCTCTCTATATATATATATATATATATATATATATAGTGAATCATTATGAGTGCAACAAATAACTTTTTTTGGAGCATGTGTTTGGTTTGAGATTTCAAATGAATAAAGACTATTAATTAATTATCAATTTGTGATGTTGTGGAGATAGAAAGGTGTTTATAGACAAATGAACAAGAAATTGGGCATTACACTATTAGAGTGTAATGCCTAATTTATCAACCTATGTAATTTACATACTATATATGGTGAAAATATCCAAGAATACCTAATATGGTTCGCAAACGAAGTTTTGTGTTTACTCACATTCTTAAAACTTTTATCGTCTGTTGCAAAATAATATTCATTGTTGTATGTATACTTGATGAAATAGAATATATGTTAATTATGTGTGCTTATTAGCTATTTATATAATTATGTGTTTGATAGAGTGAACAATGAGTTTCTTTACACATGTTTCTAATGCATAAAATGATATTTTATATTGTTCTTATTTTTTTAATCAATTATTTCATGATTTAAAGCCTAGATTTTGGACCACTTTCACAAACATGACATACATATTCATTAAAAGAAACAAGTTTGAAAGTCCTTGGAGTTAGGTTCTCTACTTGCATCAAAAAAGAGAAATAAAATTTTCTGTCACAATGTATATCACTCGTTAGGTACATGTCAAGAAATGAAATATGAAACTAAAAAAAGAAAGATTAATCATCCAGATTATCTAGAATTACAATCAACACACTTCAATTGCAAATATTTTATCAAGTATATAATTTACAAAAACGTAATCAAAGATGGTTCATTCTGATTCGAATTCATCAAGAAATGCACACCCATTACACCTACTATAACAACATGGCAAAATATCTGCATGCCCATATCCTCAATTATTCAATTAATATGGATAATAAATATTGTTCACAATTGATGCCATATGATATGTATCATCTCTTTCTTTATGCCCATCTAAAACAATTCATTTTACTTACAACAATGTTCTAAAAAACCCTCGTCTAGACGACGCTAGACCTCAGTCCGTTGTCCAAATCGGCCCCGCCCGCCCTAACCCGATCGAAATGTTGAACACTTTTGACAAACAAAACAAATCAACAAGATTGTTAAAGACAAAATTCAGTGCCATAACTTTATGGGAAAATATCACATCTTCACATTTAAGCATGAGAGAGAGAGAGAAGAGAGAGAGAGAGAGAGGGCGGTTTGATATATGGTGGGAAACAATTTCAAACATCTATGGTTGTGATTGCAATGTGTCCTTTCACTATCTTATAATCATGTATAGATTGAAAACAAGATGTCATTACATAATCTTATAATCATGCTACACAAACTTCACTCAGTTTTCAACCCACATTCCACCTTCAATCCTCTACCAAATCATGCAATACGAGATGCAATATTAAATCGAACCTCATTCTGTCCCCCACTCCGAATTTCGTCCCGACTCGAAAAAAGGCGGTTTTCTTTAAACGGAAAACCCCTCGTTATATATAAACCTCCAATCCTCGAGTCACTACACATTAACCTATGAGTTGGCTAGCTAGCTTCATTCTCTAACCACAAATGTCTCTTTCGTGTTTGTTTCAAATGAGTACTCAACCAACCGATACTGGCCTCTTCTCTAGTGATCTTCTTCCATCTTTAGGTGCTCGAATCAATCGAACAATGAGGCCCCGAAAACACATAGTCTCCCCATATCATCCTTGCTATAGGTAATAATCACTTACACTCTGTTTTCCTCTGTATTTTTTACTCTATTTTCCTTTGTTTTTTACTCTGTTTTCCCCTGATTTACTCTGTTTTGTTTTTTGTATGTATGATTTCATCATTTTTAGGGCGTGGGAGATGTTTCTAGTTCTTCTAGTCGTATATTCGGCCTGGATTTCTCCTTTTCAATTTGCCTTTCTAACGTACAACCAAGACACTCTCTTCGTTCTCGACAACGTTGTCAACACCTTCTTTGCAATCGACATTGTTCTCACATTCTTCGTCGCTTATCTTGATACCCGATCATACATTCTCATTGATGATCACAAGAGAATTGCAATAAGGTAAAACAAATCAAGAACCAACACTTTTCTTGCATTCTTGAATTCTTAACTAACTAACTAACTAACTAACTAATTCTCATTAGGTATCTATCATCATGGTTCATTTTCGACGTATGTTCAACTCTACCATTTCAATCTCTCACCATCCTCTTCACAAATCATCATCGTAATCATCATCATTATCAGAACACTGGATTAGGGTTTAACTTGTTGAGCATGCTAAGATTATGGCGACTAAGACGAGTTAGCTCCCTCTTTGCACGCCTCGAGAAGGACATCCGATTCAACTACTTTTGGACACGTTGCACGAAGCTCGTCTCCGTAAGTCATCCCTACATATGCTAACAATGAATGTTAAACTAAGTTACATAACTTTTTTTTTTTTTTTCTTTTTGCAATGTTTTTGTGGATTTAGGTGACTCTATTTGCTGTGCATTGTGCTGGTTGCTTCAACTATATGATTGCGGATAGGTATTGGGAGCCAAGACGAACGTGGATTGGCGCGGTTTATCCTGATTTCAAAGAGATGAAGCTATGGGATAAATATGTAGCTGCATTGTATTGGTCTATTGTTACCTTGACAACCACTGGCTATGGCGATTTGCATGCTGAAAATCCGAGGGAGATGCTTTTTGACATTTTCTACATGCTCTTTAACCTGGGATTGACTTCTTATCTCATTGGAAATATGACTAATCTTGTTGTTCATTGGAGCTCTTGCACTGCTAACTTTGTATGCTCTTTCTCTCTCTCATTTGGATTCTTTGTTGTTTAATGCAATGCAAAATACTAGTAATATGTATCGTAAAAGCTGCATAGCAGGTTCTGTGCACAACAGAGGATCCAAATCCGTTTCTTTCTTTTTCGACTCAAATATGTTTGGTGTTTGTTGTAGAGGGACAACATAGCTGCCGCCTCAGAATTCGCGAAAAGAAATCAGTTGCCACGCGATATTCACGACCAGATTTTGTCGAACATATGTCTGAAATTCAAATCAGAAGGATTGAAACAGCAGAAGATGCTGCAGGAGTTGCCTAAGGCGATTCGTTGCAGCATTGCGCGTTATCTCTTCTATCCTAGCCTTCAAAATCTCGTTATTTTCCGTGGAGTTTCGCAAGATTTCCTTCTCCAATTGGTACTCATTTTTCTAATCTTTTTGCATTGATTTTTTTGGGTTGAAATAAAAAGAAAACCTGTCTGAATATGAACCATATTTACATTTTGCAATCTCTATTTTTTTGTTTTTTTGCAGTCCTAAGTTTTTCATTTGCAACTTCTTAACCTTATTTTCCGATCACTCTTTTGAGCAAAAATCCAAGTTTTTGTTCGATTTATGCTCAAATTGAGCTTGAATCGAATGAAAATTTGAAAATGAATTTGAGGCTTTTGTTTAGTACGTCCGAGGTAAAAAGTATTTTAATATATGTTTTATGTATTTTGGTTAAAAATTTTGGGAAATCAAATTTGGGTTTGACTTAAAAAATGATCAGAAAACAAGATTATGTCGCAAAATGAATTTATAGGCTTAAGAGCAATTGTAGAAAAAAAGAAATTCAGGCTGCAAAGTGAAAAATAAAATTTTGGAATGATCTATTCGAAGAGTACTCCATGTTGTTTTTTGATTTTAAACCTAATTTTTTTCTTTAAATGGTTCAATTTTGAAGAGATAAGTCTTCTAACTTCTAGGAATTGTCTATTCGAAGGTTCTAGAATTGGAAGCAGAGTATTATCCTGAAAGAGAAGATGTCATTTTGCAAAATGAGGCTTCAACTGATGCATATATATTAGCCTCAGGATCTGTGGTTAGTGATAAAGCACTTAAATATAATTTAAAAAAAAAAAAAACTTGTTTTATGATTCTTAATTTTTGTCTGAAAATGAATTTTGTTTGCAGGAATTCATTGCAAAGATTAATGGACATGATCAGGTAACAATCTCTAAAAATTTCAACATTTTTCATAAAATAGTATATAATGCTATATTTTTTCTATATGCATGCAGATAATTGGAAAGGCTTGTTCAGGTGAAATGTTAGGAGAGATAGGAGTTTTATCTGGGAAACCTCAGCCATTTGGTGTTCGAACGACTGAGGTTTCTCAAATACTACATCTAAACAAGTCGACGTTTCTCGACATTCTTCGATCGAATCCTGAAGATGAGCAATGTGTTATGAACAATCTTTTTCAAGTGAGTTAGTATGTAGTATTGTTGCATCACATATCATTTTTTCTTAAGGTTAATATAAAAACTAGCCCTAAACTAATCTGAAGTATGATTTTTATTTGAATTTGCAATTAGTTTTTTTTCTCTAATTGCACCTCAAAATTCATGGGTTTTTTTTACTTTGCAATTTAGCACATTTTTGGATCACTTTTTCAGTCAAAATCGAATTTGGTCTCCCGACTTTTTTAGTCAAAATACATGAAATGTACCTCAAAATGCTCCACATTTCAAACCAACCCAACGAAAGACTTGAATCAATTGTCTGATTTACATTCAATTGAAGCCCAATTTTAACAAAATCAAATGAAATATTTTATTTTGGTCGGAAAAATTTCATGAGAATGACATTATCAGAGAGGGACCCATGGTTGGGCGAAGAAGAACACTAGGGACCCCTGAAATTTGCATAACAATAAGGGGTATTTGTGTAATTCTATATTTGAATTAAAAAATTTAAAAAAAAATAAATTTGTGAATTTAGCATTTCTTTTCATGTGTATCTAATTTTTCTCTTTTATTTTCCAAAATAAAAGAGTTCCTTTTTTATATTCTTATTTTCCATCTACAGTCAATTTCTTCTTCATCTAAATTGTTAAAAATGTATACTCTTCATTTAAAGTTATATTATTTTTCACTATTGGCCCCTCAATACAAATTCTGGGTCCGTCATTGGATATTATGTTGCAATTTGAAAAAATCGTGAATTTTGGAGTGCAATTGGGAAAAAAAAACTTGTTGCAGATTGGGAAAAAAAAAAAAAAATTCAGATTGGTTATTGAAACTGACTTTTTTTTTCCTTGTGCAAAAAATTCAATCCATTCTGTTTTTTTGCATGAAGAAACTTAAACAATGGAGAAGTTTCGACATTGAGGGCCATCATGATCCAAGCCTCATCATAAACAACTGGCTCAATGGAGATTTGCTCAAACAAGAGTCAACTAAAGATGTTTCAGATTCAAGAATTATGCAGATAAATTCATGCAATGATTCAGATCAAACATCCCTCCATGTTGCTGCTAAACAAGGCCACCTTGAAATGGTGAAGATTTTGCTAGAAAAACAAGTGGTGGAGAAGAAATCGCGCCAAGATCATGGCAACGACCTCGTGCAAAATTATGAAAATCAAAGAGCCTCCAATTCTTGCATCAATCGTCATAGAAAAGTCGGATCAACTAGTCCTCAAAAAATAGAGAAAAGAGTCACCATTCACATGAATTTTTGCGACTACAAAGGTGTCGTAAACCACCCTGCGAAGCTTATAATCCTACCCGATTCACTGGACGAGCTATTCAAAATAGCAGGTACTTACCTTTTCTTGATAAATTATAGTATAATTGTTTATAATCAGTTTGAAGCAAAGAAATTAAGTAGAGCCATATTAATTGCAGGTGAAAAATTTGGAGACGAAAGTCTTGCAAGGGTAGTGAATGCAGAGAACGCGCAAGTAGACGACTTGAGTGTCGTACGAGATGGTGATCACTTGTTTCTTCTACCAACTTCGTTTAATCATTAATAGGAAAGCTAACTGTAATATGCAAAATGCATAACAGAACAACTAGTTTACTCATGACCAAACTACTCTAATCTGATAGTGTACATTGAGTGTAGCATTTATCGTATTTTCAAATATGGTGGAATGTGGAATTAGTATGGGTGTGAGTAATCTGATGAGTGTAGCATAGTGTGATTACTACTACTAATTGTGCATGTCTAAGTAAAAAAAAAAACTCAATTTTCTAAACTTAACTTGGTTAAATCTACAAGATTAACCTGGTTTCAAATAACCTGCGAATGATTATTTGATCAATTTTGGCCAAACTACAAGCTTAGTTGATTAATTTTTCCAATTTAAACCTACAAACCACTTATTTGAAAACAATCTAACAATTATTTTTAAAATTTTAAATGTACTCGAAGCTAAGATTCAGGAAATTTTTCTTTTCATCGAATATTGATCATCAATTCTGAGGTAAAATCTATGATTGCATGGCAAGAGGTTGACAAATTACAAAATTTATCTTGATAGGACATGTATTTCAATTTCTATTATGGTGAAATTCATAAAATAGTTAGTGGTGGGATTACCATAATCCTTACCATGATCAGTATATTACGTATTTAGATCGATTCATTGTGTAACTATCTTCATCTACATTCGTAAGCCATATGCTTTGAAAGATCACTACAAGAAAATGCAGAAATAGCAGACTGCATAAACATTTAGTGGCAAGATGCTGTAAATGTCGTTAACTGACTTTAATTTGTAGAGATATAAGGATATCGCAGCTAACTTTTGCTGCGAAATAGAGATATTGTTGCTAACATTTGCAGCGAAATAAAGATATCACTGTTAACTTTAGCTGAAAAAAATAAAAGATATCGTATATAATTTTTGCCAATTTCGTAGCAAAAACCTATTTTAGCTTATACATGAAATTTGAATAAATTTCACAATCACCCTACCATTACACATTTTGCATCATTTACGTGATCAATGTACATTAGCAACGACAAATTACAAACATTTGCAACTATGATATACGTTTGCCAATACATTTTACAGAAAGTACAGAATATCGCATGGGCAAAATATAGATGCTAAGAAGATAAAATAATATAACAAGCACACTCATAAGCCATTTAATTTAGGGAAAACATCAATTTTAGTCCCATAACTAAGGTCTTGTTCAATTTTGGTACCGTCGCTTTTCACTTTCCAATTTTAGTCTTTTAACTTTTTAATTTGTCCAATTTGCATCCAATTTTGACCTGATTTTAGGCACGTCAGCAAATTTGACCGCCACGTAGGTAAATTTGCTGACGTGGCCGTCGGTTTTGCTGACGTGGCCACCGGATTTGCCTACGTGGCGGTCAAATTGAAATGAGACTGCATTTTTCCATTGAAATGAGATCTAAAAAATCAAAGGAACAATATCAAAATACAGAAAACTTTGTTCCAACATTTTGAACAATCTTTTGAGTGGAATCTAACCAGAAATAGCAATGGGAAATCGTTGAAAGAAGCCACATGGGATTTCGATTTCTTCATTGGATTGATCAAAATAAGACATTCTCTTATGATAGCTAAAATTCCCACCAAAAGTTTCACAATGCAGGTTGTGTTGCACAATAGAGAATCCAAATCCATCTCTCTTTTCTCAAATATGTTTGGTGTTTGTTGTAGAAGGACGATGTAGCTGCCGCGATATTCACGACCAGATTTGTGTGAAATTCAAATCAGAACCATTGAAACATCGAAAGATGCTGCAGGAGTTGCCTAAGGCCATTCGTTGCAGCATCGCATTTTATGTCTTCTATTCTATCCTTCAAAATCTCGTTATTTTTCGTGAAGTTTTGCAAGATTTCCTTTTCCAACTGCTACTCATTTTTCTAGTTTCTTTGCATAATTTTTTGGTTTAAGATAAGAAAACAATAATCTGAAATATGAGCCACTTCTACACTTTGCAAATTGCAATTAATTTTTTTTTCTGCAAAGTCCCTAATAAGTTTTCCATTTGCAACTTAACCACATTTTCTCACCTATTTAGCTTTGATGTTGCACCTTCCACAACACTCCGCACTGGAAGCAGAAGTGGATCTCCTGCTCTTGCTTCCTAGAGACTTGTAAATTTGTTTAATGTATTTTAGTTTAAAAAATCGAGATATTAAATTTGATTTTGCATAGAAATGAAATTACGTTGCAAAATAAAAAGCTCAAAGACTTCGAAGTTTAAATAGTGAAAAAAAAAAAAAAAACTATAATAATGCTCCAAAATTTTATTTGTATATTTTTTATTTTATACCAATTTTTTTTCTTTGAAAGATTCAATTTTGAAGAGATAAGTTTTCTAATTTCTAGGAGTTGTTTATTTGAAGGTTCTAAACCTGGAATCAGAGTATTGTCCTCAAAGAGAAGATGCCATTTTGCAAAATATGGGTTCAACTTATTTATTTATTTATTTATTTTTAATCTCACTGCAATTTTGAAGGTTTGAAATTTATGAAAATGCAACCTAAATTATTTTTACGAATTTCTTTTTTGGTAAAGTGGAGATCATGTCACTCACACGTGATTTAATTTTTTCACTTTGCAACATAAACTTTGTTTTTTGTATTGAATTGCAACCTATAGTTTTGTTTGAATTTTATTAAAATGAATTACAAACCAGATGTTACAATTCGATTAAAAATGAAGTTCTAGGTTGCAAAGTGAAATAAATTAAATCATGTGCCAGAAAAATGATTGTAACGTGATTTACATTGTATTTTTTGATAAACTCTAGTCTTCTAGGTCACAATCAAATATTAAAAAAAAAAAAAAAGTTGTAAAAAAAATTAAAAAAATCAATATTTTATATTAATTTTTGCAAACCCTAAATTTTATAGAAAGTACCGAATATCAAACGGACATAATATAGATGCCAAGAAGATATATAAAACAACATAACAAACACAATAGTAAACCATTTAATTCAATATATAGTTAATTGAAACTGACCCATGACATCGAAATATAAGATGAAACAATAAAATCGTTTAACACATAATTCTCTTTATTTACACCTTATATATGGTTGGTGCTGACATCGAAACATAAGATGAAACAATAAAATCGTTTAACACATAATTCTCTTTATTGACACCTTATATATGGTTGGTGCTGACATCGAAACATAAGATGAAACAATAAAATTGTTTAACACATAATTCTCTTTATTGACACCTTATATATGGTTGGCGCACGAGTGTCGACTTTCACACGTAGGTCTAAAAACCCTACTATTTCTCACCATCTTCGATCTGAAAATTCGAGGATGGACGAGATTTGGACAACCCTAATATCGAAGTCGTGAACTTGATCATATCCGGCGAAGAATCTTCGATGAGAACATCGCGAATCGCAGCGGTAAGGAGAAACTCCTTAGCTTTGACACCTGACAACTTCAATATGTGACCCTTTTGGATAAAACCTGTGATTTCAGGGCCATAATATGTCACAGATTGGTCAGATTTCTTGAACCTGTGTTCTTTCTTATTCTTCAATAGAACCCAAAAAAACCCAGTTGTTCGATTGAAACCCGATTCCTTGACTAATCCGGAAACCGGAAATAGTCCTTTTGGAAATGAGAACTCCTCCATTAGATCCGCAATTTTGCAGTAACCGGTCTCTCCATGGAAAACCTCAGCTCCATTTCTGTGCGTTGCAATAAGCTTTGCAGTTTCTGTTGACATTTTTCCTGTTTTGTTTAATGTATTATGATTGATTTGTGGAAGAAGATGCAAGTGAAATGGGATTTATATAAGAGTTTGTGTTTGTATGATTCATATATAATGTTAGAGGGGCTAATGAACCTTGTGGGAGCTACATTAATATAAAAATATATAATTGTTAAACACTAAAAGTTAATGTCTTTAAAATATAATATATAGGGTGGATGAAATGCGCGAAACCGTTTGTACTTTGGAGATTCAGTATTGGTATTCTCTGTTAAGATTTAATAAATATTGCATATTTTTCTCATAAACTGTTGAACTTAACATCTATGTTTGGCATGTGTTGTTAATGCGAAATTGATGTTTTTTTAAGCATTTTCCACCACTTTTTTATGTTTTGAATTACATATTTGTCATTTTCCATCATTTTCAGTAATTTTTAAACTTATTCTTCATATTTTCTGGATATTTTGCATCCTTAATTTAAAAATGAATTAATGCCCCAAATATTTTTCCATTGTTTTAGCTTTTCTTTCAAATTATATATATGTATAATTTATTTCTCAATAAATTTCAAAACTAAAAAAGTAAATTTTGGAAACTATAACATAAGAATTGAGAATTTAAAATTTGGAAAGAATATAATATTTTAAATAAATCTAAAAATTCAAAAAAAAAAATATATGAATAATATTAGAAAAATCTAACTAACTCTCAAAATTTTAAAAATCTTATAATTATAAAGTATAATTAAATTCCAATTTATTTAGAAAATCTTATTTTAAATTTTAATTTTCATATTTCTTTAAATGTTTGTGTTTATTAAAATCAAATCTTAGATCCTTTTTAATTAATGCTTAGATTTATTAAAATCAAAATTTCAGGATTTAGTTAGAAAGTTTTAAATTTTTTTTAAAATTAATACTTAATTGAACTTGTATAATGTACAAGTTAAATGAGTTCGGTTACAAATAAACGAAGCAATGTGGACCATCGTATATACTCAAATCCACCTATTATGAAATAGTCACGTCTTTTTTTTTTTTTTTAAATCAATTTTCATGTATAAGACAATATACTTTTCTATTCATAGTCATAAAAATAACGTTTTTTTTTAAAATTTATTTTAGGGTAGAATCACTTTTCATTTTCCAAAATTCTCTTTATAAAAAATAATTTTTTCATTCATTTTAGACAATATCATTATTCACTTTCCAAAATTTCTTTTATAAAGAATAATTTTTTTAAAATCCATTTTAGGGCAAAATCACTATTTAGTAAGGGTAACATTTAACCAAATCAAATGGTAGAAAAATTGTTTATTATAATAATGGATGGAAAAGTAAATCTTTCTATAAAAATGGGTAGTTTAACGCATTTTCACGTGAAATTAATTACATGAGTAGTTACATACTTTTATCAACTTTTAAGAGGCTAATAGATAGATATAATATGATATTGTGTAACACCTTTCCAAGTTGCCAAACTTTGCGAAATTAGTCTATTTAGAGATTAGCATAGCCCGTGTAATATATAGGTTAGATAAAATTAAACATATAAAATTATAAACTTTTAAATATTATTATACTGAAAAATATTTATTATATTTATTCTACCTATAATCTAGTTAACATCGACTAAAATATAATATGATTATATATTATTTAATTATATATGTTTGCATTTGTAAATGAACATTAATAAAATATTTTAAAACAATTAATATTGTTTTTTATAATATTATTCAACCCTTCTCTCATTTTCTCTAGATTTTTATAAAATTTTAAATATTAAAATTTAGAAAGATACTCAATTTTTTTCAATTATATAATGAAAAAAAATTCAAATCAAATTTTCCCAAAGAATTTTCATAGTATTTAAAAAAAATCAATTTCATTAATATACAGATTTGGAAGTGTAATTAATCTTTTTCTTTTTAAATAAATCATGTGAAATATTTAAAAATGAAAAGAAAGAGTACAACAGAGAAAAGAAGAAGGTTACAACTCAGAAAAAGCAAGTCTATTTAAAACTCAGATTTTTCTAAATCTAGTGGAAAAAACCTATATTTGGGAAAAATAATATTGTACCAACAACAAAAATCAATGAAATCTGTAAGTTTGAACTCCATGAAAGTCCAATCTAAGATGGATATTTTGTTTTTCTAATTCTTAAATTAAAATAAATTTATAATATATTGATAATTTTTAGGATTTTATGATTTTGCCGCATGTGCCCGAACAGTTTACATATAATATTATTATTAGTAGTATTATTTAGTTTAGATATTTAGTTGGCTTTTTTACAATTTCAGTTTTTAAGTCACATGAATTTACTTTACGAAAAATTCAGATATAACTATTATGTATTAAATTTGTTATTTTTAACAGATATTTAGTATATTGGTATGAACATTAATAATATAATAAATAGTGATTTTGTTTAGGTAATTTTCTCTATTCTAGATAGTGTTTTATTTTCTATTTTTTAATTATTACTATAAACTAGCTCGGTATATGGAACTGTATTATCTGCATATACATAGTCATGTTTACGTATTAGAAATATTGAATTATAATATGGAATGCTACTTTTAATAAAGAATTCTAGCTAATCTAAGGGCTCGTTTTGTAGAGGGATGAGTTTGTAGTACAATGGACAAAAATGTGGGATAGCACTGTTCATCGAAGACAAAATAGCACTTTTTTTGTGTTTGGTAGGTTGGTTTTGTGTTGGGTTTGGGTCAAATTTTATGTTTGGTTTGAATAATTAGATTGAGTTAGCTTATAGTTGTATGTTTGGTTTGTAGGTTAAATAATATATAACATGTGAAATTTCCAAAATGCCCCTAATTAAAGTTCCTTTTTTTTCTCAATTCAAATTTAATATATATAATTAAATATAGAAAATTTAATTATATACATATTAAAAATATTAAAAAATAATTTAATTATATATATATATAATTTAATATCTGAAAATTAAATTATATATATTAAATGATTAAAAAATAATTTACTATATATTTTAATATCCAAAAATTAATTGTATATATATATATATATATTAAAAGATTAAAAAATAATTTAATTATATATATATAATTTAATATCCCAAAATTTAATTATATATATATATATATATTAAAAGATTAAAAAATAATTTGGCTTATATATACATAATTTAATATCCGAAAATTTAATTATATATATATATATATATACATAACTTAATATCCCAAAATTTCATTATATATATTAAAATATTAAAAAATAATTTAATATATATATAATTTAATTTCCAAAAATTTAATTATATATATTAAAAGATTAAAAAATAATTTAATATATATATATAATATCCGAAAATTTAAATATATATATATATATATATTAAAAGATTAAAATAATTTAATTATATATATATATAATTTAATATTCCATAATTAAAAGATTAAAAAATAATTTGGTTATATATATATATATATATAATTTAATATCCGAAAATTTAATTATATATATTAAAAGATTAAAAAAATAATTTAATATATATAATAACCGAAAATTTAAATAAATATATATATATATATTAAAAGATTAAAAAATAATTTAATTATATATATATATAATTAATATCCGAAAATTTAATTGTATATATATTAAAAGATTAAAAATAATTTAATTATATATCTATATATAATATCCATAAATTTAATTATATATATATATATATATTAAAACGTATATATATATGTGCATTAAGGTTTGTAATTAGGATGACAGATTTGTAATTAGGTTGAACAGTAAGGCCAAATGGGTAATTTACATGGAAAAAGTAAGGGCAAAATTGTCCATTTCGAAAAGTTACTATTGGGACAGATTAAACCCACCAAAATTGGTGGGTTTATTTAATCCTCCGTAATCCGGCATAATCCCGATTATAATACCGGGCCGAAATTATAATTCAATCGACAAACCCTCCTACAAAACGTGGGTTTAGGTTGGTTTGTAATTTTAAACCAACCTAAACCCACCTACAAAACGAGCCCTTAATAAAACGAGCCCTCTATTAGATTGAACTAGCATAATAAAGATCGATTTGACAGGATTATCCACCCGTTAAGCTATAATGGATTTGATAGGCCCAATATTTTGGAAGTTCAACATATTCTACATGTTTAAAATTATATTATATGTCATTTATACTTATATAATTTGAATCTGCAGTAAAACAAAGTACATAATTTATATCAATGGTATTTAAATGAAAAAATAAAACAACATTTAATAGAGATTAATACATGTAATATTTAAAAATATAAAAATACAGCGCCACGTCTATAATAGATAATATTGTGTCAAATAGCCAAGTTGTCAACTTTTAAGAGGCTAAGGCATAGAGATATTATGATACAAGTATAGGAATCGTGAAATATATGACATTTAATAAAAAATAATTAAACTTAGTAAAAATAGAAGAATTTTAAATTTTATTTATCTAACAAAAATATTATTTTTTGTTTTGTATAATGCACATCGCTTAATTTAACATTAATTATAACACAATTTAATTAATATATTATTTAATTGTTGAGATATTTGTTCTATTTTTATTTAATTTGTAAAGGAACATAAATCCCTCCTTTATATATTGCTTAGTATATAATGTTATTTTGCTATATATGCATACAGATCATTGGAAAGGCTTGTTCAGGGGAAATGTTTGGAGGGATTTAAAGGAGTTTTATCGGGGAAGCCTCAGTCGTTTGGTGTTCAAACGACTGAAGTTTCTCAAATACTAAACGTAAATACATTCTTCGATTCGAATCTTGAAGACGAGCAATGTGTTATGGGCAATCTTTTTCAAGTAAGTTAGTATCTGGTATTGTTTTATCAACTACCACATATTATTTTTTTCTTAGGTTAATATAAAAAACTAACCTAAGTATGATTTTTCTTTCAATTTACAATTTTTTTTTCTGAATGCTTTCCAAAGTTCAGGATTCTTAAAGTACATGAAACAAACATAAAAATACTACACATTTCAAATCAAACCAAAGACTCATATTATTTTATTATTTCTATTCAATTTAATCTCAATTTGAGCAAAAAAAATTAAACAAACACTTTGATTTGGGCTGGAAATATTGTATGAAAATTGCATTACGTTGCAATTTGAATAAATCCCAAACTTTGGGATGTAATTAAAAAAAAAAAATTAAGTTGCAAATTGAAAAAAAAAAAAAAACCATATCTATACTATATATAAAATGAAAGAAGTTGACAAATTTTACAGATTTGCCATTTTCCCTCTCAAACTATCAACTAATAGAAAAAAAGAAAAAATAAACTAAAAAACTTTTAAGTATCTTATAGAATAAGCTTCACATGTATCTTACACAATAAAATATCTTATAATTTATATATAGGAGTATATATGAAACAAAAAAAGCTATCTTAAATGATATGATTATATTTTAATGATATAATTAAATTTTGAAAATAATGAAATTTAAACATTGTCAAAAATTAAAATTTTGAAAATTACTTTATAGTTTTAATATATAAATGTGGAAAATAGTTTTAAAATCTAAATTTCATTTATGAAGGGTTGTAAAATGTTTAAAAGTTTGAAACTATTATAAAAATATTAAAATAATAATAAAATCTGAAATTAATAATACTACTACTACTACTACTAATAATAATAATAATAATAATAATAATAATAATAATAATAATAATAATAATAATAATAATAATAATAATAATAATAATAATAATAATAATAATAAGATTGTGAGATTAAGTCTAACAATCTTAAATCAACAAATAAAATTTAAAAATTGATTGAAATATATATGTAATATTAATTGTGTAAGATATAAAAATAAATAAATTGAATAAATTTTTTTAAATAAAAATAATAAAAATATTTGATAAAATTTATTCAAAATTATTTCAAATAAATATATATATTAATCGAAAAATTGTTTTAAAAAACTATAATATGTTCCAAAAAATCTGAAAAATGGTTTCAAAAATCTAAGAAATATTGTTTTAAAATTTAAAATTAGTAGGAAACCTAAATTTATAAATATAAATTAAAATTTTTGGAATAAATATAATGCTTTTTGAACAAATCCATCTAAAAACAATGTAAAATTATTTATAAATTCTAAAAATAATTATAAGATATAAAGGAACAAAAATATGAACAAAACATATTAGTAAGTATAATTAATCACTTCTTAATTATTCAGAAATTAAAACTCACAAACACAAAACTATTATTATATTATGTTCAATTTTATTTTCATATTTAATTGTTGAATAATGATGTTATCAATAAAAAAATATTGATTTTTACAAATTTCGAAATAATAAAATGTCATAAATAACCTTTTAATATAACAACTTCATTATATTATTGCAAATCATATATATTGTTATAATACATAATAAACCGCGCATCGCGCGGGAGCACTACTAGTAACTATTGAAATATATTCACCCTTCTTCTTGCATCTAAACTTTGCTTCCCAGAATCAATTTAGATGATCTATTTCATATTTCACCATCATGTTTTTAAACAAAGCTACATGCATTAATGAAATATAATACAAATATGATAAGAATAATAACGAACGAAGAAGGAGAAGAACTGTGTGGTTTAGAAGGGCAAATAGGTAGCTATTTACTTCAAAAATTATTGTGCATTCTTTTGTTAATATGTTAATTAACAAGATGCAATATGCAAGACATCGCATGAAGATAAAGGACCAAAAATAGTTCACAGATTATAAACACCACACATCTTCGTTTAATTAAAGTTGATAACTGATTTGACCTTAAACAAGGTTATATTAACAAAATGCGTTTAAATCATGACTAAAACTTTTGTGCAATTGGTCCATGCACTTGAGTCGATCTGATCCTTCACAAGCACCCATGCACCTCCACGCGCCACCACACGTCTGGGTGGTGTGTCCAAATCCACTCAAACTCGTTTGCAGGTGTTGTACCTTTATGTTATGTTAGTCATACATTTTAGGGTTTTTAGTTGTACTTTAATATTTTTTTAGAAATTGTATTTTTCATACATTTTAGCTATATTAGTCATACATTTTAGTTATGTTAGTTGTACCTTGATGATATGGCTATGTTGATATAAAAGTATGAATACTATTATATAACGGTATATATGTACAAATTGTGTTGAAATTCGCACGTTTTTTTTTTAAGTTAAAATATTACATAAATGTATGATATTTATACATAAAGGTATGATTAATATAACATAAATATATGGCTAATATAACATAAAGATATGACTAATATAGTATAATTAAGGTCAGGGCCAAAAAAAAATGCACGAAAAAAAGGGTGATGGCCGGGTCGGATTCGGGCCGACCCGAGTACGTGGATCTAAGATCCATGCACCTGATGCACATGACACTTACTCTTAAATCATTTTTCGTCTTATGGTGTCTTTTGATTTTGATCTCATAAGTATCACGATTTTTAATTTAGTCATACTATTTAATAATTTGTTTGATTTTAATTCAAATTTTAGCTAAAAAATTAATGTCGCATGCAATGCACGTGTGAACCCAAATTGAAGCTTTCCAATGACCTAGAAATAGGTGATGATATATGTCAATCAATAAGAATTTGATATGTGTCACCATGTCACTTCTAGATCACCGGAAAGCCTCAATTCGACGAAATTAAACTAAAATCGGATGAATTATTAAATTGTGGGACTAAATTGAAAATCATAATATTTATGGGATCAAAGTAAAAAGACATCATAATTATGAGACAAAAAATGATTTTAACTCTTAAAAACTAAGTAAAGCCGTGTAATATTTTTAATCCACGGGTTATATATATATATATATATATATATATATATATA
The DNA here is from genome assembly GCA_946896805.1 of Scutellaria galericulata. Classification (NCBI taxonomy): domain Eukaryota; kingdom Viridiplantae; phylum Streptophyta; class Magnoliopsida; order Lamiales; family Lamiaceae; genus Scutellaria; species Scutellaria galericulata. The sequence goes on from OX335785.1 coordinate 1,700,391, forward strand.
TATATATATATATGTATTTTTTAAGTTATGTTTGCATCTAATCAACTAATTTAAAAATCAAATAATAGGGTTTGGAAAGAAATCCATCCCCCATATTTTTTAGCTTTTTCCTTTCTATTATCATTTTTTTGTAAATTTTTAAATATGTAAGCCTTAAATGATCCTCAAATTTTGTTGTTGTCGAATTGATCATCGATTCCATACAAATAAATCTTTGAATGCGAGGTAAGAGGATCACAAATTTTTATCACGATAAGACATGTATTTCAGTTTATATTAATGTGAAATTCATAAATGAAGTTGTTAATGGTTACCATAATATAGAAATCACAATTATAAATCAAAGTTTTTCAAATAAATTTAGGATTAAAAGAAAAAAAAAAAACCAACCTTAAAAATAAGTCTTTTTTTTTTTTTTTCACTTTTTAACCTTTTTTTTATCCGACTGCAATCTTGAAATTCTAAAGTTTATCGAAATGCAACATAAATTACTATTACGATATTTTTTCCAAAAAAGTGAAGATCTCGTGACTCGCTAGTGATTTAATTTTTTCATTTTGCAACCTAAATTTTATTTTTATCTAATTGCAATCTCAAGTTATGAAATTAATTAAAATGTATCATGAACCAGAGGCTATTATTGGATTAAAAAAAACATAAGGTTAGATTGCAAAGTGAAAAAATTAAATAATGTGCTGGAAAAATGGTCGAAAAAGTGGTTTAAGTTGCATTTTGATAAACTGTAGAACTTCAAAGTTGCAATCAGATTAAAAAAAAAAAATTAAAAGTGAAAAAAAATCAATATTTGAAGTAGTTGATTTTGCAAACTATAAACTTTATAGAAAGCACCAAATATCGCATGGAAAGAATATAGATGCCAAGAAAATATATAAAACAACATAAGAAACACAAGACATGACATCAAAATATAAAATATAAGATGAAACAATAAAATTGTATCAAACACTAACACATATTTCTCTTTAGTTATTATATATGGTTGGTGGACGAGTATCGACTTTCGACTATATCAATACTACTCAATTTAAATTTTATATATATATATATATATATATATATATATATATATATATATATATATATTTATTTATTTATTTATTTATATGCAAATGCACAATAAATACTGTATTTAGTGTGTTTTACATGTACTTATAAAAACACTAGTATTTCTCACCATCTTCGAGCTGAAAAGCCGAGGATGGATAAGATCTGGACAACCCCATCGGAGTTGTGAACTTGATCATATCTGGCGAAGAATCTTCGATGAGAATGTCGCAAATTACAATCGGAATGAGAAGCTCTCTAGCTTTGACACCTGTCAACTTCAACAAGTGGCCCTTTTGGACAAAACCTGTGACTTCAGGGCCATATATCACAGTTTGTCCAATGCTCTTGAACTTGTGTTCTTTCTTCTTCTTCAATAGAACCCAGAAAAACCCAGTTGTTTGATTGAGACCCGATTCCTCGACTAATCCGGAAACCGGAAATTGCCCTTTTGGCAATGAGAATTCCTCCATTAGATTCGCAATTTTGTTGTAGCCAATCTCTCCATGGTAAACTTCAGCTCCATTTCTGTGCGTTTCAATAAGCTTTGCAGTTGTTGTTGACATTTGTGTGTGTGTGTTTATTTATGTTTTGTTTGATGAGATTGATGTGTGGAAGAAGATGAAGGTGAAATGGGATTTATATAGAGTTGTGTTTGTATGATTAATGTACAACGTTGGAGGGATAATTAATATTGAGGGACTTACATTAATATAAAAATAAGATTTAAACACTCTTAAACACTAAAAGTCAATATTCTTTAATTTAGAATATTGTATCGCTTGCAATTATCGAAAGAAGTTGGCGGGCTAAAACCCCTAATTGGTTGAGTGTCATAAATACTCTATCTTGCTCGATTTGTATGATTAATAATATGGGTTCGCATGATTCTCTATTTCAAATAGTATTTTACTTTGTATTCTCGAAATTATCACTATAAGTTATATAGGTTTATCAAACAGTATTATCAAAAAATATGTGAATAGTATTAGAAATATTAATATATAATATGAAATGCTATTTTTCTACAAAATAAAAAAAATATTTGTTGTCGCAAAAATATTGATAATTGTACCAAAAACTTTGCAACAACATTTTGTCGCTAAGTAACTATCGCAAAAGTGTTCTTGCAAATAGTTTTTTTGCGACAATGTTGTTGTCACTAATGTATTTGTGACAATATCAACGCTAAGTGATTATCGCAAAAGTCTTTTCACAAATGGATTTTTTGGGACAATATTTTCGCAAATAATTTTTTTTAAATTTATTATGACAACTTATTTTATTATCAATTTTCGCGACAATATATACGTTCGACAACTTTTATTGTAGTAAAAAATTTCATCACAATTTTTTTTATGTGTTTTCAATAAAGGATTGAAAAGCCTCTATTTTGCGCATTTTATTTTATTAGCAATGAAATAAAGATAAAGATTCCTACCTTAATTGAACTAGCATAATCTAGAAATTGAATGAGTTCGATTATAAATAAACGATGATGTGGATCATCATATATAGCCAAATCATTGAGTCGCTATATTCATAAAAAGCCCTCAAGTATGTATCGAGAAAATATTTAAGTCATATTCAGAAAAGCTTTTAAGTATGTAGTGGGAATACAATCACTAAATTATTTGGAAAAAAAATTCTTAAAAATATGTCACACGTAAGTCAAGTGCCATTATATGAAAAAATATGATTGGAAAATTAGTTTGGTGGTTTAAGTGTCAAATCCGTATGGTTTTTATTAAATATAATTCGTCAATTTATACGCAAAATTGCTGATAGTTGGGGTTGTTGTAGTTAACTCTAAATTGAATTAATTACATTATTATTAGGATATCTTATCACCCCTTAAGCTATAATGGATTTGATAGGACGAATGTTTTGGAAGGTTTTTTTTAAATAAATATATTCCTGAAGTTATGGACCAGAGAAAAGTAGATGTGTATAAACTATATACCCATTAGGTCTTGCTGATCATCTGATGTTTGCTCTTTTATTCTCTAAAATTTTTAAATTTAACAAATTTCAACTATGTAAATGATTTATATAATTGAAATCTAGCATATGTTATTTAGCTATATTTAATATTAGAATATTGTAAACTTGCCAAGTGTCCCTAATGATCTTATTTTTATATATAATGCATGTCACATATATAATATGATATATCATAAGTATTCAAATAAAAAATAGATCGAACACCATTTATAGTAGAGATTAACTCATTCTACATGTATAAAATGATATCATATATTATTGAATCCGTAAAAATTAAGTATATCATTTATATCAATAGTATTTAAATAAAAAAGGAAACACAATTTAATAGACTTTAATACATTGCAATCCAAAACTAATAAATTAAAAAAAAAAAAGTTAATTGTGAGAAAAATCACAACCTTTAGTCGGATAGTCATTTTAACCAAAATTTTCACTATTAGTTAAAATACCATAACCATATATATGTAGCAGTTATTTTAACTCAGTCAGCTTTGAAAAAATATGTACCCATAGGCTTAGCCTAACGGCAGGTACATCACTCATCTTAATCAAGGTCTCAGGTTTGAGTCTCCCACCCCCAATTGTAACTCAAAAAAAAAAAAAAAAATTTGTTGGCGTGTCTCGTTTCTTAAACATGTCAGCTACATCATCCAATATAAAGAAAATTAAAATTCAACATCTGCAAAACAATGTTGTTTTGTATTCTACAACCTAGAAAAATCACAACATTTAGTCATGTTGTCATGTTAACTAAATTTTTCATTGATTTACAAAAATAACATGACATTATATATGTAGTAGCATTTTTATCCATGTATGAACCCTAATTTTCTTTCTTCCATTTATTCTTCTTTCTTCCTTTTTGTTTGCGGGTCAATACTGTTCTCGCAATTCATAATATGTCTGATGGCTCTCGTTGTTCTTCAATTTCAAAATCGAATTCATTTACATCTTCGTATTTGAAGTTGTGTGAGAATACCTAGAGAATAATCACTCAACCGTGTGGAACCATTCATGTGTTGATAGTTGATTTCTTATTTTAAAGTCGGACTGTCTTTGGGGGTATCTATGCAAAAATTATATTCTTTTTACTAGAGTGTGACCTATGTTTTCAAACGTGGAATATTTTTATTTTTAATCGAAACAGGATTTGACGTGTTCGGGCAACATGACACAAATGCAAAATAAAATTTGGAAACTGATTGAGGTCAAAATTGCTATCATCTTATTTTCGCAAAAAATAAAATGAAAAGTTTGATTAAAATGACAAGTTGACTAAATGTTGTGATTTTTCTGGGTTGCAGAATACAAAAGGACGTATTGCAAACGTGGAATTTTTTTTTTAATCTTATGTAGCGGCAGACATGTTTGGGCAACTGAATACGTCAGTAAATTTTTTTTCAAAATGACCAAAGTCAAAATTACTAATATATATATATATATATATATATAATTATGTTATTTTAATCAATAATGAAAAGTTTGGTTAAAACAACAACCTAACCAAGGTGTGATTATTGTGACAACTAATCCAATAAAAAATAAGGCACCGCCTACAATAGACAAAATTGTGTTAAATATTGTGTTAAGACATAGAGATATTAGGATGTTGCTATATTGAAATAGGATTGCCAAACTTTACAAAATTAATTTATGAAGATATCATATTAAGTAAAAATTTTAATTGATCTTAGCCAACTTCAGTAACACAAGTTTTTTATTTCTTGTTTTGTTTTTAACTTTTGTTATTTTTCGATATTTTGGTCAATTATACTATTGAAACAAAGTCATATGACTTAAGTGTCGCTGATATGAGCTCACTATAATGAAAAAAAATTTGATTATATTGGTACAAAATATAATACTACAATCTGATTTTATGGTACTAATTGATATAAATGTATCGATCATTTTATAGACACGTTAAAGTGGGATATGATTTTAATTTGATGGTACAATCTGGTGTAAATAATATGAATAAAAAGAGTAAACATGTTTGAATTTAACTAAATAATAGTTAAGTTGTCACCAAAATGATTTTAATATGACCTCCAATTTAAAATAAGTGTCGTTCTAAATTGTCATAAATTAAGGAACATTTGGGAAAAAAAAAAGCCCTTTAAAACAAGAGTGACACTTGTATGCCCCTAGGGCACAGATCCTAGGATCCGTGCCCCCGACCCGCACACACATATATGTTTTTTTTAATTTTTTTTTTCACGCATTTACTGTTGAGGTATTACAAATTTGTTTTATAGGTATTACAAACATAAACTAAAGGTATTTGATACTTAAAGAGTATATGTGTGATACTTTTAGATTTGTGAGGTGCGCGCACGGCGGGTGTGGGCGCATGGGCGCGCGGTGTGAGCGCACGGTGTGGGAGCGCAATATGGGCGCGTGCGGTTTTGATGTATCACACATTTGTTCTATAGGTATTACACATATGTGATACCTGAAGAGTATATATGTGATACCTGAAGAGTATATGTGTGATATCTTTAGATTTGTGTGGTGCACGTGCGGGTGTGGGTGCAAGGGCACGCGGCATTGGCGCACAACGTGGGTGCATGGGCGCGCGGATTTGAGGTATCACACATTTGTTCTATAGGTATTATACATATGTGATACCTGAAGAGTATATGTGTGATACCTGAAAAGTATATGTGTGATACCTTTAGACTTGTGAGGTGCGCGTGCGGGTGTGGGTGCATGGGCACGCGGCGTTGGCGCACAACGTGGGTGCATGGGCGCGCGAATTTGAGGTATCACACATTTGTTCTATAGATATTACAAATCAGGTGGTACCTGAAGAGTATATGTGTAATACCTGAAGAGTATATGTGTTATACCTGAAAAATAAATCAGGTGTGCGCACGCGGCGCACACCAACTACGGTGTGGGCACGCGTGGGGGGGCACGTGGGCGCGCGTGGGAGGGCCCCACGTGTCGGGTCGGGTTGGGGGCACGAATCTAAGATCCGTGCCCCTGGGGCATATGATTTTTTGTCTTAAAACAATATAAATCTCTCCCCAACAATTCCTAAATTAACATGAGATGAAACAATATAAAATAAAGAAATTAGGAAAATTTGTATGATCTTGTGTGAATAAAATTTTAAGAGATTAAATAGATAAATTCAAACTTAAGAATCTTTTAGGTATTGATATAAGAGTAAACTTGCAAAAAAAAGTGAAAAATAATTAAAACTATATTTAATTTGAAGCAAAATTTATTTTAGAATAAAACTTGTTTTGAGTGAATATCTATTAAACTAACAAGTCACTGTCAACTAGATCATATCCAGTCATCTTTTACGACAAGGGTTGGTTTGATGAGTGACGCTCCTATGCACAAGGTGCAACAATACTGTTATATTATATGAGTGATACTATTATATTAATATAACAATATAATTCATATAATATAACAATATTACTTCATATAATATAACAGTATTGTTATGCATAGATTTGGATCCGTGCACCTTGTGCACAAAATTTTTTGCCTGGTTTGGTTAGTTTAACTTCTCTTCCATTTAGTTAAAAAATTACCAAACTTATCTATACTTGCATAAAATCAAAGAAGTTGGAAATATTTACAAAAGTACCATTTTCTCCCTCCAAAAAATGTCATATCAACAAATTTTTTTTTTTTTGTATTTTGCATTTGTTATTGCTTTGTCCATTTGATTTAATAATACAATTATTGTATTAATTCATTCATATTTTATTGGCCTTAATTAAATTAATTTTTATTGAATAAAATTTCTTAAATACCAATAATAGATATTGTCGAAAAAATAATCTCAATAATAAATATTAATTTATTTAGGAATATTTGAGATCATATTTAATATAAATTAATAAATAAATGTAACACTATTATATATATATATATATATATATATATAATATGTGTGTGTAGTATGGAATTATATGTCATCCTAAATAATTTTTAGATTAATAGTTGTATTTCAAATATGTAATACCATTCAACATTTTTTATGAAAATTATTAATATCTTTTACTAATATATTTTAATGATGAAAATATTATTAAGAGTACAAGTATAAATATCCAATAATCAAATATAAATTTTGGCATACACTTAGGATTTCGTATCTATTTATATGAGAGTGCATGCTTTGAATTTAGATGGCTCGGTTGATAATTTCAGTTATGTGCTTAATTTTTAATTATGCTGTTGATGTCATCATCATTATCATTACTACTACATTTAGATTTTGTGTTAACTTGAATTGTATTGATCAACGTCGGGCTATAGCAATTAATTTATGTGATAGTCATGACAGAGTAATTGACTACCTGCCATCTTCGATATTAAACAATATTAAAAATATTTTTTTAATTTAATTTATTTTAAAATAAAGGTTGAAAATATATAATTGACATTGCTTGCATTAGGTTCTTACGTAAAAATTTCAATTTTTTTGTGTATTGTTTTCAATATATACATATATATATATATATATATATATAATTTAAGTAACTGAATTTGATTTGCGATTCATAATTAATATTTTTAGTGTTATTAATCATAGATTGTCAAATGAAATATATATAATAAACAAGATATTATGAATTAGATAAATATATATTTAATATATATATAGTTACATAAATTTAGATTTTCTTAATTATTAAATAATTTATATCTTTAAAATGTGTATTATTAATTAAATTGTATTATTAAATAATTTATATTTACCACATGTTATATAACAAACCGTGCAATACACGGGTGCAACTACTAGTTCTATTAAATATATAAACAAGAATCAATCATGGGATTCCCTCCACATTTTCAAAAGATACCTTTCACATTTACTACATTTGCCATTTCCAAACAAATCAGATCTGGCCCACTTGACTTTGGGCCCTACACTGGCCCCACCATGCTTAAGGTTGTGCCTATATTCAACTGCAACTTGCTCAAAAACTTCAACTTCAAACATGTTTATACTAATTTTTTGATTCATTTTGTCTCTCACAAATGCAAAGGGCAATTGATCTCTTGGATTGAAAGCTTCCAATTCATTGAATAGAAGACAGGAGAAGAGATTTGCAGCAGTACTATGTTTTCACAAGATAAGAGCACTATTCGGTACATCTGTAAATTTGTTAAGAAATAAATCGCGATACTAATTTTCGTAAATATTTATGGATACAATATAATATCATCTATTTGAGGTCTGCAAGGTTTTGTTTTGAGTTTTTTTTTCCAAAAGACTTCATACATTTAAAACATATGTAGTGTAGTGGCTAAGAATATCTATGAAATTTATGTTTTTGTTTTGTTTCACCAATATACACTGATCAAATGAATACGACATGAGATTGCAAAATACGATAAAAGATCCGAATTATACAAAAAGTAAGCTTAGTAAAGAGAAGTCTTATAGGTGTTCTTTTCCTTTTTTATTTTCATATGCAGTAGCAATTATTGACATAATTAGGTAGGTTAGGTTTTAAATAAAAGAACTACAACTCATGCACCATCTGATTATAGTACCTAAGACAACTAAGAATTAAAGATAGTTCTTGAAAATTCAATGGAGTTAATTACAATCTTATCCCTCTTGTCTACCCTATTCCAACTCAACAACCACCTATTAATTTGTATTGCAAACATTAAGCCAAACCTATTCTCCATTTTAGTTTAAGTTGTGTGAGAATTCTCCATTATGTTGCATTAATTTTTGGAAAACAACAACCATAAAAGTAAAATTTACCTGTGGGATAAGGCTTCTTTGAGTTCCAAGGTTGCAAACCATTCTCACAATAAGTCTCCATTTGCAATTTCAATCCATTCACATCCCTCCATTTCTTCCATCTAGCCGTCGCCATCGCCTCGGCCATTGTGTCAACGAAATACGGATGCTTGGATATGGCCATATCGACGTTCTCCTTCACTACAAGAGACTCGATCAGAAGAAGTGGATCGATCACCAACTGCAGCTTCGCGTCCACCCAAATGCTATATCGAGCATTTGGGAAAAGGCGATGAATTAGGTGTTTAGGTATCACTCCATTCATTGCAGGGTTCTCGTATAAATTCTCACTCGAAACCCTAACAATCCGCCACACACCGATCTTGGATGATTTTCTTGAATTCACATTATGAAAACGTAGTGCTTTCAGAGTCGCATCATCCACAAACATGAAGAAACATACTTGATAAAAAGTTTTCCAATTTAAGCCCTTTGGTTGTCGGATTTTATCGTGATCATTGAATATAGCCGAGACCACTACTAATCCATCGCATTTTTCCATTGAAATTTGATCTGAAAAATCAAAAGAACGTTATTAAAACAGAGGAAACTATGTTCCAACATTTCGAACAATCTCATGAGTAGAATCTAACCATAAATAGCAATGGGAAATCGTTGAAAGAAGCCACATGGGATTTCAAACTCTTCATGGGATTGATCAAAATAAGACATTCTCTTATGAAAACTCAAATTCCCTCCAAAAGTCTCACCATTCCCTTGCATATACCTAAGAGACTCCGCGTCCACCAACGTCGAATTCTCCCATAATTTTCGCATTTTCTTCAAAACCATTTCATAATCTAACAAACCATCATCCAAAAACTCAAAATTGAATCAAAAAACCAGTTTATAAGCCTCAAGAATGTCCAATTTCTCTGTCTATACTCTTTCTTTACCTGAGAAAAAAACAGGGGAGTTGCAAGATGATCTTGTAGTAGGAATTGCATGCTTGTGTTCTCCATAAGAAGAAGGGTAAAAGAAGAGAGGCCACTCGCCGGAAGTTGGCCGGAAAATGCTTCTTGTTGAGTGGAGAGAGAAAGAGACGGCCAAGAAAAGGTAGATGAGAGAGAAACAGATGAGCATTGTAGTCTTCTCCATTTACCTAATGACACTACTCCTTGCAGGCAATAGCTATGGAAGTTTCTTGGATTAATCTCTTCTTTATTTAATATTATTTCAACATCATTATTCAACTTATTGATTTTTGTAAGAAAAGATTGTTGGGAATATTAGGAATTTTCGAAGTTTCTTGAAAGATAAAGGGAGAAAAGGAACTTCTTCAACAGCCTTTCCAAAGGCAATATTCCTCGCAAAAGGGCTTCACATTCTCTTTACATTAGAGTTTTCATACTTCATTACTCATTTATGAAATCGTTTCACGGTTATGAATAATGATATGTGAAATAATGCAAAAATTCATATAAAATTGTCCCAAAATACGATCCTGCGCGTTCGTCTCGTGAATCTCTATTGTGCAATGTTTTCACAAGAAACTAACTTGTAAAATAAAATCACATATTGTATGAGTTAGTCGGTCAATGCTGGTCATATATATGAGTTAGATGATTATTACATGAATTTTATAATATATAGGATATAAAACATTTTTCCATCCTAACGACACTTTTTTTGTAAAATCTTTGAAATATTTCATTTTGCCGTATGAACTTTAAATTTGATACATTTTATGGTATCAGATAAATCTTAGTCATTGATTTTGCACATGTGTACAACTAGAATTAATCTGGTATCATAAAATGCATCAAATTTAAAGTTCATACAACAAAGTGAAACATTTCAATTTTTTTACAAAAAGTGTAAAAATCTCGTATAATTCAGATGGGAAAATGTTCTTAACCATATATATATATATATATATATATATATATATATATATATATATATCATAAATAACTATTTCCCCTTTTTTATTTAAATTTTTATTATTTCATTTTTGTTTTCATATATGTGAAATTTATTAGATATATTTTTTGGACTATCATTTTAAAATTATTTTAAGATAATTAGGAGTCCTAAGATGCTACACTCATAAACTTAGTTTTGTAACTTTAATTAATAGTTTTACATTTTAAACATTAAACTGATTATTTTTTTATTTCTAGCTTCGAATTGATAAGTAATTATTTTACAATATATACTGATTACATTTAAATCTCTAACCTCGCTAAAATGCACATTTTATTTTCTTGAAATCAAAATGCATATTTTAAGAAACAGTTTTGAAAAATAACTGGTAGTACAAAGTAAGATTAACTACTATATGATTTTCGATACCATCTTGGTTGACAAATGTAAATTCAATTTATCTCGTGAGTTATTTCGAGTTAGACAAACAAATAAAACAAAATACAAAAAAATTGCTTTTAAAAAAGCTGTCTAAGCCCAATGGGTTGGGACCACATCTTCTAATGGGCCTCTGATTCAACGTCGGTAAAAAGCGTTGTCAAATGGGCCCCTTTAGTTACAAAATGATTGGAAATTTATTTTTTTAGTTTTATATTTTTTCAAGCTTTAAATGCATTATAAACTGGTCCAATTAGTCGAGTCAAGATCCATTTAGTCTTTGCTATGATTTAAAAGAAAAAAAAACAATAATAATAACTTTTTATTTCTTTTTAAAGAAAAAAAGAAACTTAAAAATTTCTTTTAGACATCTCCAACACTACATGGTATTTTATCGTAAATATTGCACTATTTCTAATTCAAAAACTGTCATTGATCTTTTCAATCTGCATTATTTTTTTGCACTAAAAAAATATATTTCATTATATTCCTTATTATTATAAAATAATCAGGAAAGTAAAAGAAAAGAAAATGAATTAAAAAATGAAAAGAAAAGAAAAGAAAAAAAAGATACAACAAGTTATAAGCTTGCGTTAACCTGATGTAGAAATCGCATTTGAGAATTGTTGATGCAATCTTTAACACTATTGTTGGGGATGAAAAACATCAAATTCAGATGTTTATCTATACTATATATAAAATGAGGAAAGATGGCAATTATTACTGATTTGCCAATTTCCCTCCCAAACTATTAACCGATAGGAAAAAAAGAAAAATAAAACTAAATAATTTTTAAGTATCTTATACAATAAACTTCACATATAACTTACATAATAAGTTATCTTATACTACTATATATAGGAATACATATGAAATAAAAGAAGCTATCTTAAATGATATGAGTAAATTTTGAAAATTAGTTTATAATTTTAGTATATAAATATAGAAAATAGTTTTAAAATCTAAAATTGTAAAATGTTTAAAAGTTTGAAAATTATTATAAAAATATTAAAATATTAATAAAATAATAATAATAATAATCTAAAATCAACAAATAAAATTTAAAAATTATTTCAAATATATATGTAATATTAATTGTGTAAGATATAAAATCAAAAATTGAATAATTTACTTTAATAAAAATATTTGGTAATTTATTCAAAATTATTTCAAATAAATAGATACAATTAATATAAATATAAGCAAAATTTTGGAATAAATATGATGTTTTTTGAAAAAATCCATCTAAAAACAATGCATAAAATTATTTACAAATTCTAAATATAATTCTAAGATATAAAGGAATAAAAATATGAACAAAACATATTAGTAAGTATAATTAATCACTTTTTAATTATTCAAAAATTAAAACTCACAAACACAAAAATATTATTATTATTGTTGTTGTTGTTATTATATTCAATTTTATTTTCAAATTTAATTGTTAAATATTGATGTATCCAAAAAAAAAAAAAAAATTTACGAATTTCGAAATAATAAGATCCCAAAATAACCTTTTAATATAATAATTTCATTGTATTATTGTAAATCGTATATATTATTATAATAAATGATAACTGCGCATCACGCTAGAGTACTGCTATTATAATAAAATACCTAAAAGTAGTTTAGGTCCTTTAGGAATTCAGAATTGAAAATAAAAAGATACTGTACCATAGAAGTGTATATTAGTTGCAATACCTGTTACAATTGCATCTACAGAAAGATGTTTTCGAAAATTAATAATTATAAAATTTATTTAAGAACTACTATATCTCCAAATAGATTACAAAAATTTGATTAGTAATTTTGCATCAAGAAAAACAATAAGTAAAGTTATGGTTTAATTTATTTTTTAAATTAAAAGGCCTCATTTTCGTGACTTGCTTCGTGAGTGCATCAAATGCAAAGATCCAGGTTAGATTAAGCCCCAATTAACTCAAAATAAACTAATTCTGTGTTTGGATTGTACATTGGATTTTAAAATTGAGTTCAAAATTAATAATAACAAATTTATTGGTGTTGTCTGAAATAATTATACGGAATTGAAATTTATTACTTAATTTTCAATTAATTTTAACATGAGAGTTCTTAGATTTTCATTCAATATAAGAAAGTAGTCATTTGATTGCACTTATCAATTTGCCCAATTCAAAGAAGAATAATTGTTTGAATCCAATAACAAGACGAGATGTAATAATGGTTAACAAAATTTTAAGAATATACATAATTACATTGAATAAGGGTAAAACTATGTTCTTGTCAAAGAAAAAGGTAAAACTATGTTATGATGTTTTCAGTATAGATTTTCTAGAGATCTAGTTGTGACTTTGATACTAGGATTTGGGCTTCCATTGCATTTTGTAGTGGTGGTGGCCCACACTATTTTCTACACAAAAATTATTTAATTTCTTGAAATAGAGTTTATTATATACAATTTAAACTCATTTCTATGTTTTGAATTATAAATTTCTTTTGGTTCTCAACATGCTGTAATTTTTACTGATCAATCCGAATTGAACTCAGATTATTAAAAGTGAAAATTTTTTCATCAATTAATTTGAATTAAATTCAGTAATTATTATATTGTAATACATTTATCCACCTCGGATATTGCCTGTTTTGTATAGTTTTTGGAAAAATTTTAATCTATGGATTTTATGGTATACCAATATCATTAAATCTGTTAAAGCGGGTTAGATTGTTTGGTTGGCTCATCCCGCCCACCAAAATGGTGGGTTGAGTTGATTAATTATAAATTCGAGAGAATGCGGCTCTAAATGGGTTGGGCTTTTGATGGGTTGACTCGCTTCTATATTTTTAATATATTTTAAATTTTCTTATTAAAAATATAGATGATAAATGAATAATAATAATAATAATTGCATAATGCAAATAATGATTTAGAAAAATATTAATATGAGTAATTTATTTATAGGAATGAAGAAATTTTAGTGAAAGAATTATTTTTTAAAATTTGTTGTTATATATTATATGCATTTGAATGCATATATACTCCTTTTCCTTTTCCTTTTAAAAGATTGGGTTGGTTTGCCTAACCGCGGCCCATTATTAGGTTGGGTTGGGTTGAAATTCGAAAGTCCACTACAAAAAAAATACTTGTCTAGTCAAATGATGGGTTATGATGGGTGGTCGGTCGATCTGTCTCATCAGCTCGTTTTGACCACCCTATGCAACCATATACACATGACATATTTGTATAACACATCATTATATATAAAATTTATTTAATTTCATTTTAAGATATTCAATAAATTTGAGACATTTCAAATAAATATGAGACATTTTTTGAGTTGAGATGTGCATCCACGGCTAAGCATACCATGCGATGCAACCATCGTTGTCACGTTCTAAATAAAACTAAAAGTTAAAGGAAAATATAGTATATTGCAAAATTTGAGTCAGATTTTTCTATAGTAATCCGATTTTTAAAATCTGTCAAATACTAATCATTGGATATTTCCTAGGTTTTCAGACAAACGTAAGATTATAAATCCCCAGTGGTCCTCATGAAACCATACTCTCTCTCTCTCTCTCTCTCTCTCTCTCTCTCTCTCATGGTGGTGGTTCTATCTCAGTCAGTTGTTGATGACTTATCCCATTTCGAAACATGCAAGTCCAACTCCGACGTGTTCGCTGGAATCCCAGTGGTGGATTTCTCGGATTCCGGATCCAAAAAGGTGTTGGTGGAAGCCTGCAAAGAGTTCGGATTCTTTAAGGTGGTCAACCATGGCGTTTCAATGGAGTTTTTGAGCAGGTTGGAAGATGAAGCTGTGGGCTTTTTCAGATCGTCTCTGCATGAAAAGGAGAGGTCGGGCCCTCCGAGCCCGTTCGGCTATGGCAACAAGAAAATCGGGCCCAACGGCGATACGGGCTGGGTTGAATATCTCCTCCTCTCCACCTACACTGATCCACTCTTCTCACACAATTATAAAGCCCGTTTCCCTGGAGTTTCAGACACTTTCTGGTATAAATGACTTTTATTCTAATTTATAGTTTTTATTTGCAAGAGTTTGATATATATAAAGTAATTGGTGTATATTATATAATATATATATATATATCTCTGCATGCAGGTGTCTTGTGAATGAGTATATGTCTAGAGTGAGAAACATGATATGTAAAGTCCTGGAAATGATCTCTGATGAACTCAAAATGGGACCAAAAGATATTTTGAGTAAGTTGATAAGAGATGAGAAAAGTGATTCTTGTTTGAGGCTAAACCACTATCCACCATGCCCAGATCTTCAAGCATTGAATGGTCGAGATTTGGTTGGATTTGGAGAACACACTGATCCACAAATAATCTCCGTCGTTCGATCAAACAACGTTGCCGGCCTCCAAATTTGTCTTCCAAATGATTCTTGGGTTTCGGTCCCACCTGATCAGATGTCCTTTTACTTCAACATTGGTGATTTATTACATGTATATACCGAATGAATGATGTTTCATCTCGTTTTTCATTTTACAGTGTGAACGTAATGTGACGGTTGACTTTATTATGCAGGTGTTGACTAATGGGAGGTTTAGAAGTGTGAAGCATAGAGTTTTGACCAATGGCTTGAAATCAAGATTGTCAATGATCTATTTTGGAGGGCCATCTTTGAGTGAAAAGATTGCACCTTTATCTTCATTAATGGAAGAAGGTGAAGAATGTTTGTATAGGGAGTTCACATGGATGGAATATAAAAAATCATCTTATAATTCAAGATTGGGTGATAATAGGTTGAAGCTTTTTGAGATTTAATCTTTAGATCATAATTCAAGATTGGATTGAGAGGTGATTAATTTCCAAGTGGTAATTGATTTTAATAGGTGGCAAATAATAATAGGTTTTAATTTATTTTTCTTTATATATGTTAGTATATCGTATTTAAGTAAGTCGTATTTCGATACTGTATTTTTATCATGTTTATCGAATGTGTGTTGATATGTTTTATGTTGTTGAAATATTTGTAAAATGTATGTAAAATAATAATAATTAAAAGTATCATTTTGTATTTGAAGATGGAGATCTAGAGTTGTTTCTATCAGCTAACTTTTACTATTTATGTACAATTGTAACAACTATCCTTAGATGTCACATCTTAGTGTCCCTATTTGAAAACTAAGAGCTTTATATTTTTTGCAATGTCTACATTATGTTGTCACACTCATAAATGGAAAATTCAAGGGTAAATGCTAAAAGGCTGAATTAATGATACCGTTTGAAATTTGAATCTTCTGTTATATTTTAATGTTTTATTTTATATTTTATTGTCTTTAATATATTACGTATGTGTTAATTAACAATATCATAATTTATATCATGATATATTATAATTATTTTTAGATATCACACGTTTCCATGAAGAATGAAGAATCGTGTGTGCTATGAATACTTTTAGCTTGTGATCAAAACCGATACATAACTTAATTCCTTTTTTTTTTTTTTTGCTAGAATTAACATAATACTAAGCCCACCATATTTAACCAAACATATCATTTATGTAATGCAACCCTTTTTACAATAAGATAATGCAAGTACATTCATTTTTTCAACATTTTCCAATATGCTCGGTATATATGCACGTTTTAACTATAATTATACCTTACAATATTCCATAACAAATAAAAAATTTCAATGTCTAAACTTGCAAAATTTATTGCAACATCTAGGATAATTCTATGCGTAATCGGATCAATTAAATAATTTAACCCCTAATTACTTGTTTATATTATGTGCATTTCAGAACGAAATAATACGTAATTTTATAATCGAACATTACGTTAAAATATGATAAGTGGTATCATATGTGTAAGCCCAAAGATATCGTAAAATGGATAGCCCGTCTCGTGGCTCATGGCCCAAAAAGATAAACACATAAAAGGAACATTGGAACACCCAAGTGATAATTTTGGAACACATTTGAAAAGTAACTCTCTCTATCTTCTCTCTCTCTCGGACGGTCGGCCGGCCGCCATCGTCGACGCTTCCTCCTCCCCGTTCCGGCCGAATCTTACCTCATCTTGAAGCTCTAGCTGAGCCCGTCCCAAATCTGAACTCGGATCGGTCGTCTGCCGCAGCCTTCGCTGGAAACGGACGACGGAAAGCTCGGTCAAACCTTCTATCTCTGTCTCCTCGTTTCTCTCCTCGCTTGATCACGTTTCGCTGTTGTTGTCGTGAGTCGGGGGCCCATCGTGTGTTGGCCGGTGTGAGGGCCGCGCCGACAAGCCTCTGGTCAGGTGGCGCCGCTGCAGCCGGTGCTGAGGTGGTTGTATGCGTGTGTGTGGGTGGTCGTGTATGTGTGTGGTTATGGTCGTTCGTGTGTGTGTTGGTGGGCTTGTGTGGGTGTGTCCATGATCTGGTGGTGTCGGGTGTGTGGGTCGGCGGCGACGTGTCGACGGCGGCCTTGTTGGAATGGCAATCGAGAAAGAGATCAGGGACTTGGGTGCAAACCCTACGTTTTTGGTGATTTTACGTTTTATTCCCTGAGCTTTCTAAAATCTCGTTTAAGCCCTCAAAATTTTTAAAAATTCCTTTTTAACCCCCAAAAGTTTCTGAGCTTTATGTTTTAACCCCCAAATCTTCTGAAAATTATGTTTTGACCCCAAAAGTTTTAAAATATATCAAAAGAACCCCAAATCTTTTCTGATTTTGCAAAAAGACCCCTTTAGTCAACGTCAACATTCCAGAATTTATGAAAATGCCCTTATGCCTCTAAAAACTCTATTTTAAGCTTGTTTTTCCTCCGTTTAAGTTCAAATCGATCCCTTTAAACCCTATGATCGCGTTTTAAACTTCCACGATCGTCTTAACACCTTTTATGAGCTCGAAAGCTCCTGTTTCGCTTCTTTTCCTCTATCGTTTCTTTATCGAGAGATAATTTCTAAGTTAATCTTAATATATATATATATATATATATCATATAGCGTAGTTAGAGATCTAAACCTCCTTTTATATATATGTATGCTTTGAGGTGAAAGAATGAACTTAGAATTTAGAGTACTGAGTTTCACGAGGGTTACCACCGAATAAGGTGGGGGTAACTTCTAAACCTAATGTTTTACTTTCCACTTTTATATGAATGCTTAAGCTATAGATAATATCATGAATTCCGATTAAATGAACGAATGTCATGCGAACTTATGATTAATGAAATGTTCCTTAAATGCTAAACTACGTTTAATTTCCTTAAGTGTGTTGTGTTTTATGTGTTATGATATATATGTGTGTATGCAAATGAACGAATGACGAATGTTATGGCGGCTTTGTCGCAAATTACTGAATGAGGATTTTGATCATTTAACTACATTAACGGGATAAAATAGTTTATAAGATAAGATAGGGAAAACTCGCACCTATCTATAGCCACATGTCATGAGTTTATATGTTGTGATTATGTATGCTTACTTATCTCTTCTATTTAATAAACGTTAATTATAGAAAGTATCCCACGAGTATATTCCATGCACTCACCCCGTGTGTATTCACACTACAGACAATAACGAAAATGAGAAGGTGTAAAGAGAGAGATGACGTATCGAGAAACATTTTTAATTCTTTCTATCTTTTAGATTTTAAAACAATGTTCGTTTCTCTGTTTTGTAAAGTTAAACAGTTTATCTTAAGGATCCTATAAAAAGATTTCCACTGCTTAGATTTTAAATGTCATTTCCATGGATGTTAGTCAAACTCTTTTTATCGTTCGTTTATCTCTATCTTTTTTAAAATGTATGTTATTTCCTCTCCTACTGCACACCCGATTTGTAAACTCTGATATTTATAAGCTTTTAAAACGGGACGTGATATTTACAAGTATAAACTTGTAAAATCCACCTACATATGCCCAATCCACATATATTATTAGTTTCGCAATTCCCGAGTCGGCATTTTTGGATCTTCCAATCCGAAATCCCCTATATTTCCCAACTTCTAAAGTAAAGTTTTATAATACTACTTCAACCCGTATAATACTTACTACCTATCGTATAATATAATATCACACGCATCAACATTTTCACAATCATTACTAACATCATGTTTTCATGATAAAATACCACGCTTATCAAACTTTTACAATGTTGATATTTGATATCTACGTAAATCTACCATATTCAATCACGAAGATTATCAATATTCACATCTACTACGAAATCATCCAAAATTTACTATTATGT
Source organism: Scutellaria galericulata (assembly GCA_946896805.1). Classification (NCBI taxonomy): domain Eukaryota; kingdom Viridiplantae; phylum Streptophyta; class Magnoliopsida; order Lamiales; family Lamiaceae; genus Scutellaria; species Scutellaria galericulata. Next base: position 1,719,742 of record OX335785.1, read on the forward strand.
AATAGGGTTAATTGTAATAACCACATCAAATTATCAGCGATTTTGTACTCATAAATTACTAAACTTTTTTTTTTTTGCACCGATATATATAAATTGTACGGATTTTTTCACCCGATTTTGTCACGCGACTTGCGCATAACATATTTTCAAGGGTTTTTTTGTACAAAATTTTGAGTCCTTGTATTCAGAAACCCCTTGAATATGTAGTGGAAATAAAACGACTCAACTATTTTGACAAAAAAATCCTGAAAAATATGTCATGCGCAAGTCACGTACCAAAATCTGATGAAAAATAATCTATATACGTATAATTTATATATATATACACACACACACACAAAACAAAGTTCGGTAGTTTATATGAAAAATCGTCGATAGTTTGATAGGGTTGTTGCAGTTAACCCCATATAATGTTCATCAACATTTCACGGTGATTCAATCATTACCAACACCAAATTTTCATATTAAAATACTAAACCTACCAAAATTTGACAGCATTCATTGGATATTTTCAGCATAAGTCTACCATATTCAATCCCAAACCAATAGAAGATTATCAATATTATTCAATAATTCACCCTGCCCATTTAAATGATACCCCATCACATTCCTAATCTTTATTATACAGATCTCTATATATTCACTCAGTTTGGATTCTTGCAGCAACTTCAACATAATGTCGGACCACTGAAATGGCTGTCAATTGTGTAGAAATCGTGGGAGTCCATATCAAACAAGCTATTTTCATCATTCTTTAATTATTCTTTTTAAATTTCTTTTTCTAAATTTTTTCGAGTTTTTTCATTTTTGTATGGAAAAGGATTCTCAGCGTGGCCTCTACACAGCTTTTGTCCTAAAAACACGACATGACTATAAAGATTGGTAAAGACATTATATTCTAAGTTGGGAGGGTCCGTTTTCGTACAACAATCGCTTTCACCATGATTGCGACTTTCAAATCTTAGCCGTCCATGTGATTTCTAGTGACTAATCTAAACGCACGTGCTCAACTACTCACTTTTATGCATTGGTTATTGATAGTATTTCATCTTTTATTTCGGGTAAGATGTTATTGATACATGATATTGATATATGATGATGTTATTTTCATTATGTGGCGTGTATTAGTGCACATTATTCAAATATACGGTATTAATGTGGCGTGTATCAGTGCATGTTGTTCAAATATACGATGAAACAAATCTTTTTGAATAGATAAATCAAGATTGTTGATTTAACGTCTTGATTTGGTAGTTAAACTGTTAGGATGGTGATATTTGCGGTTAAAATTATTTTTCGTTCTATAATTATATGTGTTTTCTGAATTTGGTGTGGCGTGTATCAGTGCACGTTATTCAAATATACGATGAAAAAAATCTTTTTGGATAGATAAATCAAGATTGTTGATTTAACGTCTTGATTTGGTAGTTAAACTGTTAGGATGGTGATATTTGCGGTTAAAATTATTTTTCATTCTATAACTATATTTGTTTTTTGAATTTGGTCTCATAAATATAACGATTTTACGATTGAAGAATTTGTCCGTTTCAATCAAATTTTGGCCCGAAATTTTGAATTTTGTTGGAAAATGTCATGTGCAATGCATCTAGAGTAGTGTGGCGATATGTGTCAATCAATAAAAATTTGATTCATAAAATTATCTAATAAGAATTCTAGTCTAACAATGAATGTTGTACTAAAAAATTTAAATCTAAACAGAATAACAAAATATATAATATATAAAAGACAATCTTAACAGAAAACTCTTAAGTTGTGTGGATTAAGTGACTTGGAATACAAAATTAGAAATTAATGTATGACTTGAAATGAACGTATCAAATCCACTTAAATTATAATGTATTCAAAATTCATTGTCAAATTATTAAAAGAATATTTGAAAATGAAAATGGTTGTTTTCAAATTTATATCATAATATAACCAATAAATATTGTACTATCAATTTTAAATATTTTAATTCCAACACAACGTTAATATTTATATATCTTTGAATAAAGAATCTTTATACATTAATACGTAACTGCGCAGACACCATAATTTGAAGAAAAGAATATAATATACCTAGAAGAAATATAGCTTTAACTTTGAATATTCCTAAAGCATGTAGCTGCCAAGACTTTTAAATTTTAATGGTCTTTTATATATATATATATATATATATATATATATATATATATATATATATATATAAGAAAATATATAAATTATAATACCATATTAAATGAATTCATATGAACTATCTCAAACATATAATTTTGTGAGGAAAAAATTTCACTACTTACAATCTAAATCAATTTTTACAAAACAATACTTATTTTGTTGGTGTTAAGTTATAGATTAACTCATCCACAAAATGATCTAATAAGAATTATAATCTAACAATAATTAAGAATTAAGAATACTAATGAAAAAGTTTTATATATATGTTATCATAGTAATATTTACGTGATCCAACAGTTTAAGTAATAAAACTCAGATCAAATCGATCGAATTTAATCGATTGCGACCTAAAAATAAGACACTATGACCCCTGAATAACCCTTGTTCGTGTATACAAATATTATTATCAATTAAAAGATCATATATTCTTAATTAGCGATATCAACTTTTAAAAAAATTTAATACGAAATAATTTTAAATTTCAAAAAAATATTATACTAAAAATTGGAACATAAGTCCAAAATAATTTATGTTGTATTTATTTATAATCTTCAAGAAGCTTTTCTTTCTCAAATCCTTGTTTCCCGAAATACGAAGCATAATTAAATCGTAACTTATAAAATAATTATCTTATAAAGGATCATCTAAAATAAATTTATCTTAGAACGTCTATAACAATGTTAATGTTAATAACAATTTTATTCTGAATTTCATGTGATATATCATCACTTTATTTACGTCCTCATTTTGAAAACACGCTTACATCAATTTTGACATTAATAATCATTATGTGTGGCTCATATTACCTACCAATCCATTTTTTTATATATTTAAGTCAAATAATTATATTTATATTTTATTTAACAATTTAAAATATAAATTATTGAAAATATAATTTATATTTATTCAAAAAAATTACACAAATTTCATTTATTAATAAGTAGTTTGAATAATTTAAGAAAATATTAAGATTGATTAAAAATATATATACAATTAAACAATCAACACATTTTTGACTGATTCGATTTTCTTAAAAAATATTTGACATTCGTAAATAAATATTAAATATAAACATAATTTCATTTAATATATATATATATATATAAGTTAAACTTAAAAATAAATTTAATGAATTTAAAAACGCAAAAACAAAAATATTAGAATTTCAAATTGAAATTGAAAATAAAATTCCCAATTGAAAATAAAATCCCAAATAAAGTTTAAACTCCAGAATTGAAAAAAAAAAAAAAAAAGCAAAAGCATTTTTTAAAAAATCGAAAATACTACTCCCTATGTCCCTTAACAGTTTGCACACTTTCCTTTTTAGTTTGTCCTCAAACACTTTGCACATCCAAAAATGACAAATTTTATCATAATTTTTACCCTCACAATACACACTTATTTACACACAATGTCATTACTTTTTCACAAATATTCAAATTAATCCCTCCATTAGAAAAAAAATAGAATTAACCCTTATACCCTCATTTACAAAGTAATCATTTAATTTTTATTAAAAACTGTATACAAATAAGGGTGCAAAGTGTTACAGGACGGAGAGAGTAAATAAAAAGAAAAGGCAAAAAATGAAAGAAGGAGAATAACATGAAAGGTCATGTCAAGTGTCAACCAAGGCATAAACAAACAAGTAAAACAAATAAAAAGGAAAGCTAGAAGGCGGGCCCCATCTTTTCAAGAGCGATGATGGGCCCCATTATTAATGTTTTGGATGATTACAACTAGTTGAGCTTTCAGACTTTCAAAACATTAATAATACAACACAGCATTATGTACTGCTGTTGAAGTCAGTACAAGCAGAGACGGAGCTGGGGGGACCGGCGGCGGCGGCCGCCCCCTTAAATTTTCGACCCTTAAATTTTCCGATCGAACTACTCGTATATACATATACAATGTAATTGTAGTTAAAAATATGGATTTTGCTTTCTTCAGATTTCAAAAACTTTGATAAATATCTCAAAAAAAATATTTCGGCCCCTCGTTAACAAATCCTGGCTCCGTCCCTGAATACAAGGAGTTTTGCTACAGCAATTTTCTCCATGGTTGTGTCATTTTTTTATTAAATAAAATCATAGTCACGAATATCCTAATTGCACAATTAATTAAATAGAAGAATTAGCAATATTAATTGATTAACGGTTATTAATGTTGTAAACCAGTTTTAACTCAAAAAAAGAAAAAAAAAACATTAATAATACACGAATTGTAGAATTAACAATATTAATTGGTTATTAAAGTTATAAAATTTCCTCCATATGTTTCGCTTTTTACACAATGTATAATCATATAACACGCAAATCAAAATGTACAATATCCTTTTTATATTATAAAATCAAATAAAATTAATTTTTTTACCGTAATAAATAGTTTTGATAATTTTCTACCACAATTTGAGTGAAAATTTTAAAATAACTCATATATTTATATGTATATATATAATGCAAGGTCGTTGATGGGTGTGATGAGAGATGTTATTTATGTCTTATTAATAAGGATGTATAAAAAATGTAATTTTTTATATTTGTAATAAAATAATAATATATTATTTATTGTGAAAGAAAAATATTTCATTATTTTAATTGTGGCAGAAATATATGTCATCCCAGATTTAAATCGTGCAACAATTGCAATAATTTTTGGGAATTAAATATATATATAGCTCTCTAGGTAGGTACATGAACCATTCCTAGACAAGATCCTCATGCAATATTCTCGTACTCATTAGACTTGGAATTTGACTTCACGTAATTACATATATTTACACATTTTTTGGTGGAGCATATATAGCATGTCATTTTATAACAACTTTTTTTTTTTTTGGTTCAATTAAATAAAGTTACAATCTTTTATAGGCTAACTATTATCACTTATAACCCACTAAATTGATTCTTCAATGAAAAAAAAAAAGTTAATTTGTTTTGTCAACTTGTATTCACTTATATGTTTAGTAAGACTATTTTTGTGGTAGTAAAAGCTTTTGTGGTCAATTTTTGTTTCTTTAATAAAGAGTCTTGTCAGTACAAATAATATGGTTGTAATGAACCTTTTCTCATGTGATATATCATTCTTTTCACGACCATGACCGGATAGGATTCACTAATACCATAATTAATATAATAGTTTATTTTTCTATCATATAAGATAAATAATATATATTTTTATCATAATTCAATAAAATAATAAATTTATCATTGTTCATAAGATATAAATAAATGTATTGATGATAAAATAAAGGGTAAAAAACAAAAACACATCCCAAATATACATGATTTACCACTTTACTATATCATTTTTAAATGTTTACATTTCACTTTATCAAGTACATGAGTTTTGCAGGTTACAACATTTCTAGACGCCACGTCATAAAATCTTATTGGAAATTGTTCAAGTGAATCTAAATTTACACTTTGCTATATGAACTTTAAAAATTTCGTTTCACTATATAAAGTTTACGAGTTTTGCAGGTTATAACAATTATTATATAAATTATTTACCCTAAAACAAATTATTATATAGTTTATATTGACTTATTTATGAGTTTTTTTTTTTCCAAAAGGCCCCAGACTAAAGAAAATTATTATATATGCTACAAATTAACTTACATTATTAAAAAAAATTATATCGGGATTTTAACAAGGTCAGTTCATGTTAGGTTCAATCTCTTTCTTGGATCAGATTGGAACGTTGTTTTCTTTTTTCTTATTTATGGTATGCTTTATTTATTTTAAAACTTACATCATTAAAATAAGGGGTAATTGCAACAAAAATCACGAATTTCCCCTAAATTGCAAGTTTAACATGATTGTTGACTATTAACAAATTTAACATGACTTTAAATTTCTCGTGCATCCATAACTAACGGGCAAATTTTGAGCAATTCAAAAAGGGTGCGGCTATCCGCACCCCCAAATCTACTAAACACACCCTAATTTTAAAAAAAATGATTTAAAAAATTAAAAAAAATAACAAAATTCCATTTTTACCCCTTATGAATTAAAAAAAAAACTGAAAATTTTTCTCCTTACCTTCCCCAAACCCGTCTGCTTGCTTCTCCCTTCTTTTTTTTTTTTTTTCTTTACTTAAACCTTAAAATTATAAGGGGGACAACGTATGAAAAATCAATCTATGAGTTAACAAACTATATAATAATCGTGTGAAATCGTGTAAAAAGAACGAAAAAAAACAACAAATTTGGGACCCGTTCGATCCTGGTTTGTCGAACGCAAAGAGGTGTGTTCGACTAGTGTTCGAACACACCTCTTTGTGTTCGACCAACCATGGTCGAACATGGTCGAACACACCTCTCTGTGTTCGAATACCAGTCGAACACATTTCTTTGCATAAGGATAAAATTGTAATTTTGTTATTTTTTGAATTTTTTAAGTAAAAAAATAAAAAAAAATGGGGTGTGTTTAGAAATTTGTGGGGTGCGGATAGCCGGGCCCATTCAAAAATCATTAAATTTTCAGAAATTATGAAGAAAACTCACGATTGATACTGCATGTATTAAGCAGATATAAATTGACCTAGAAACACAAATTTATAGAAATAAGAGATGTTCGAAATTTACCCGTTGGTTACGAATGCACGGGATATTGAAAGCATATGTTAAATTTTGTTAATAACCAAAAGTCATGTTAAAATTACAATTTTGAGAAAGTTCGTGTTTTTTTTTTTCAGCAATTACCCCTTAGAAAAACTAATAAGAACGAAATATAAATAAAAAAAAATTTCTAAATGCTTATTGACACGATGAAGCCATGGATAGCCTCCTTCTCCACCTTCTTATTTTCTTTCGTATTATGAGTTTTCAAAGAGTTCATTGAATATATATGATGTGAAAACATTATATTGTAAATTCATAAGTATGTAATGGACTAGTGGCACTTTTACTCTTAACTAAATTTAATAATCAATTGTAGGCCATAGAATTTAATTTTATATATATATATATATATATATATATATATATATATATATATATATATATATATCAAAGTGAAATGCGATTAGGATTCTTCATTCTACTTTATCTACTTAATTATTAGGATTAGAACTTAGCAAAGTACACTTAAAACATGATATATATACTTGTCTGGTTTACTATTTTTCTGGCCTTATCCTCTTGATTGAGCATTATAACCACCTTTGGTTAATTGAATTTACATCTTACCAACTTTTATCCTCTTTCATAAGTCACTATAAGAAATTAAATATCAAAATAAAAACAGAATTATATATTCATCCTTAATCACAAAATATAAGTCACTAAAATGTATTATCTGGTGACAGATTAGAATGAAATGTATTAATTAACTGTCCATCATTCATGTGTATCGTTGATGTGTAAAGATCTCATTCCTCTAAATATTATGATTTAAATTTAATGGTTATATTGGATTTTTAACACATCAACGGTGGATACATTAACATGTGTCCACAATGGATATGGTAACAGTTCTGAATTTTTATTAATGTTATCATATCTCTATTTCGTCATTGTTTAGTAACGGTTGCTACTACCCATCATCAAAATTCTCCCTATTAATCCATACATTTCTTGTAGTGTTGTTTATGGCTAGGGCTGCAAATGAGCATGCCGTTCGCGAACTGCTCGTTAATGAGCTCGATAAGAGCTTGTTTGTGTTTGGTTCGTTTATTTAACGAACAATAAATGAGCCGAATTTTGTATTTGTTTATTAAATGAACCAAACACAAACAATGTTGTGCTCGGCTTGTTTATGTTCACGAACAAGTTCGTTAATATACTCGTTTATACCTCGTTTATTTGATCATTAATATTTTTAATTATTAATAATTATATAGAAAATATCTTTATATATATAAAAGAACAACCAGTTGCCACATATCATCCTCTCCTTAAAAAATTTCCCTCTCAAATTATGTTATTAATAATTATATTAACTAATTTAGGTAAGTATTTTATTTTTTATTTAAATTTAAATAATTATATTATCTCAAAACATTCTCAATCCAATTAACATGTGCTCTTTTATATTATTAAAGCAAACAATATTAATTATAACCAAAATTAAAAATAATTTATATTGATAACTAACAAAATTAGAGAAAAAATAACTTAAATAAAAGTACGTTGATTTAAAAGATTAGTGAAACATTTAAACTTATTAATTAATGAAATTGAAATAATTTATGCATTAAATCATAGAAACTATTAAGAATTTTTTATTTGAGTTATTTATAACATAATTGAAATGAAATAATCTTTAATATTTAAAATTTACAAAAAAAAAACATAATAAAAAAACTAAAATATTGACGGAAAAATGAATAATATAATAGATATAACAACATATATAATAAATAGAAAATCTTTACGAACAAAGTTTGTTTATGTTCGCGAACAAGCTCATTTAAATTTGTGATCTTGTTCGTGAACAAAGTTTGTTTAGTGTTCGTGAACAAGCTCATTTAAGTCATATTCAAGTTTGTTTATGAACAAAGTTTGTTTAATGTTCGCGAACAAGATCGTTTAAGTTATTCAAGCCCGTTCATGAACGTTAAACAAACGAACATGAACATTAACAAACGAACTTGAACAAGCTTGAATACAAAAATATAATTCTAAACAAGCTCGAACCAAGTTTGAACAATCCAATAATTAAATAAATGAACAACGAACAAATCAAGTTCGGCTTGGCTCATTTGCAGCCCTATTTATGGCTGCACAAAAGTCAACTAAAATCGATCAAATCAACTCATGAATTTAATTCAGTTTAACTCATCATGGTAATCATGTTTTATTGTGCATCATACTTAAAGAAGGAAGAAAAAAAATCATCCCCAAATTTATCATGGTTAAATGTAAAAATCAACTTAAAGTATTGAAAATCTTTTTTTTTTTTATTCGATTGTAACCTAAAAGTTTTGGAGTTTATATGATTGCAACTTAAATCACTTTTCGGATCATTTTTCAGCACATAATTTAATTTTTTTCACTTTGTAACTTAATCTTTGATTTTTTTTATCCAATTACAACCTCTGATTTAGGATATATTTTTGATAAATTGCAAAACTTAAATTATAATTGTAACGTCTGGGATAAAACGATGCATAATTGGATTAATTAAATAATTTAACCCCTAATTGTTCGATTGTGTTATGTGCATTTCAGAAAAATGAAATAATGTATAAGTAAATTATCGAACTATAATTTAATTGAACCATAGATTATAATATAATTAACGATATCATAAGTTAAAGTTCAAGGTTGATGTATGCATGGGTGGTCTATCAGCCCAATCAAAACATATAAAGGAAAAAAGTGAGTTAGTATTTGGTATTGTTTTATCAACTACCACATATTATTTTTTTCTTAGGTTAATATAAAAAACTAACCTAAGTATGATTTTTCTTTCAATTTACAATTTTTTTTTTTTTCTGATTGCTTTCCAAAGTTCAGGATTCTTAAAGTACATGAAACAAACATAAAAATACTACACATTTCAAATCAAACCAAAGACTCATATTATTTTATTATTTCTATTCTATTTAATCTCAATTTGAGCAAAAAAAATTAAACAAACACTTTGATTTGGGCTGGAAATATTGTATGAAAATTGCATTAGGTTGCAATTTGAATAAATCCCAAACTTTGGGATGTAATTTAAAAAAAAATTAAGTTACAAATTGAAAAAAAAAAAAAAAAAACCATATCTATACTATATATAAAATGAAAGAAGTTGACAAATTTTACAAATTTGCCATTTTCCCTCTCAAACTATCAACTAATAGAAAAAAAGAAAAAAAAACTAAATAACTTTTAAGTATCTTATAGAATAAGCTACACATGTATCTTACACAATAAACTATCTTATAATTTATATATAGGAGTAGATATGAAACAAAAAAAAAAGCTATCTTAAATGATATGCTTATATTTTAATGATATAATTAAATTTTGAAAATAATGAAATTTAAACATTGTCAAAAATTAAAATTTTAAAAATTACTTTATAGTTTTAATATATAAATGTCGAAAAGAATGCCCCGTTGGGTTGGGTATGAGGAGGGTGTGATTCCACCAACGGTGAAGAGTTGTAAAATGTTTAAAAGTTTGAAACTATTATAAAAATATTAAAATAATAATAAAATCTGAAATTAATAATAATAATAATAATAATAATAATAATAATAATAATAATAATAATAATAATAATAATAATAATAATAATAATAATAATAAGGTTGTGAGATTAAGTCTAAAACTCTTAAATCAACAAATAAATTTTAAAAATTGATTGAAATATATATGTAATATTAATTGTGTAAGATATAAAAATAAATAAATTGAATAAATTTTTTTAAATAAAAATAATAAAAATATTTGATAAAATTTATTCAAAATTATTTCAAATAAATAGATATATTAATCTAAAAATTGTTTTAAAAAACTATAATATGTTCCAAAAAATCTGAAAAATGGTTTCAAAAATCTAAGAAATATTGTTTTAAAATTTAAAATTAGTAGGAAACCTAAATTTATAAATATAAATTAAATTTTTTGGAATAAATATAATGCTCTTTGAACAAATCCATCTAAAAACAATGCAGAAAATTATTTATAAATTCTAAAAATAATTATAAGATATAAAGGAACAAAAATATGAACAAAACATATTAGTAAGTATAATTAATCACTTCTTAATTATTCAGAAATTAAAACTCACAAACACAAAACTATTATTATATTATGTTCAATTTTATTTTCATATTTAATTGTTGAATATTGATGTTATCAATAAAAAAATATTGATTTTTACAAATTTCGAAATAATAAAATGTCATAAATAACCTTTTAATATAACAACTTCATTATATTATTTCAAATCATATATATTGTTATAATACATAATAAACCGCGCATCGCGCGGGAGTACTACTAGTAACTATTGAAATATATTCACCCTTCTTCTTGCATCTAAACTTTGCTTCCCAGAATCAATTTAGATGATCTATTTCATATTTCACCATCATGTTTTTAAACAAAGCTACATGCATTAATGAAATATAATACAAATATGATAAGAATAATAACGAACGAAGAAGGAGAAGAACTGTGTGGTTTAGAAGGGCAAATAGGTAGCTATTTACTTCAAAAATTATCGTGCATTCTTTTGTTAATATGTTAATTAACAAGATGCAATATGCAAGACATCGCATGAAGATAAAGGGCCAAAAATAGTTCACAGATTATAAACACCACACATCTTCGTTTAATTAAAGTTGATAACTAATTTGACCTTAAAAAAAGTTATATTAACAACATGCGTTTAAATCATGACAAAAACGTTTGTACAATTGGTCCATGCACTTGAGTCGATCTGATCCTTCACAAGCACCCATGCGCCTCCACGCGCCACCACACGTCTGGGTGGTGTGTCCAAATCAGCCCAAACTCGTTTGTAGGTGTTGTACCTTTATGTTATGTTAGTCATTTTAGGGTTTTTAGTTGTACTTTAATATTTTTTTAGAAAACCATTAATATTTTTCATACATTTTAGCTATGTTAGTCATACATTTTAGTTATGTTAGTTGTACCTTAATGATATGGCTATGCTGATATAAAAGTATGAATACTATTATATAAAGGTATGAGTAATATCACATAAAGGTATATATGTACAAATTGTGTTGAAATTTACACGTTTTTTTTTAAAGTTAAAATATTACATAAAGGTATGATATTTGTACATAAAGGTATGATTAATATAACATAAATATATGGCTAATATAACATAAAAATATGACTAATATAGTATAATTAAGGTCAGGGCCAAAAAAAAATGCACGAAAAAAAGGGCGTTGGCCGGGTCGGTCGGATCCGGGCCGACCCGAGTACGTGGATCTAAGATCCATGCACCTGATGCACATGCCACTTACTCTTAAATCATTTTTCGTCTTATAGTGTCTTTTGATTTTGATCTCATAAGTATCACGATTTTCAATTTAGTCCTACAATTTAATAATTTGTTTGACTTTAATTCAAATTTTAGCTAAAAAATTAATGTCACATGCAATGAACGTGTGAACTCAAAATTGAAGCTTTCCAATGACCTAGAAATAGGTGATGATATGTGTCAATCAATAAGAATTTGATATGTGTCACCATGTCACTTCTAGATCACCGGAAAGCCTCAATTCGATGAAATTAGACTAAAATTGGATGAATTATTAAATTGTGGGACTAAATTGAAAATCATAATATTTATGGAATCAAAGTAAAAAGACATCATAATTATGAGACAAAAAATGATTTTAACTCTTAAAAACTAAGTAAAGCCGTGTAATATTTTTAATCCAGGGGTTATACATATATATATATATATGTATTTTTTTAAGTTATGTTTGCATCTAATCAACTAATTTAAAAATCAAATAATAGGGTTTGGAAAGAAATCCATCCCCCATATTTTTTAGCTTTTTCCTTTCTATTATCATTTTTTTGTAAATTTTTAAATATCAAAGCCTTAAATGATCCTCAAATTTTTTTGTTGTCGAATTGATCATCGATTCCATACAAATAAATCTTTGAATGCGAGGTAAGAGGATCACAAATTTTTATCACGATAAGACATGTATTTCAATTTATATTAATGTGAAATTCATAAATGAAGTTGTTAATGGTTACCATAATATAGAAATCACAATTATAAATCAAACTTTTTCAAATAAATTTAGGATTAAAAGAAAAAAAAAAAACCAACCTTAAAAAAAAGTTTTTTTTTCACTTTTTAACCTTTTTTTTATCCGACTGCAATCTTGAAATTCTGAAGTTTATCGAAATGCAACATAAATTACTATTACGATATTTTTTCCGAAAAAGTGAAGATCATGTGACTCGCTAGTGATTTAATTTTTTCAATTTGCAACCTAAATTTTATTTTTATCTAATTGCAATCTCAAGTTATGAAATTAATTAAAATGTATCATAAACCAAAGGCTATTATTGGATTAAAAAAATAAAAATTTAGATTGCAAAGTGAAAAAATTAAACCATATGCCGGAAAAGTGGTTTAAGTTGCATTTTGATAAACTCTAGAACTTCAAAGTTGCAATCAGATTAAAAAAACAAAAATTAAAAGTGAAAAAAATCAATATTTTAAGTAGTTGATTTTGCAAACTCTAAACTTTATAGAAAGCACCAAATATCGCATGGAAAGAATATAGATGCCAAGAAGATCTATAAAACAACATAAGAAACACAAGACATGACATCAAAATATAAAATATAAGATGAAACAATAAAATTGTATCAATCACTCACACCCATTTCTCTTTAATTATATATGGTTGGACGAGTATCGACTTTCGACTATATCAATGCTACTCAATTTAAATTTTATTTATATATATATATATATATATATATATATATATTTATTTATTTATATATATTCTTTAATTTAGAATATTGTATCGCTTGCAATTATTGAAAGAAGTTGGCGGGCTAAAGCCCCTAATTGGTTGAGTGTCATAAATACTCTATCTTGCTCGATTTGTATGATTAATAATATGGGTTCGCATGATTCTCTATTTCAAATAGTATTTTACTTTGTATTTTCGAAATTATCACTATAAGTTATATAGGTTTATCAAAAAATATGTGAATAGTATTAGAAATATTAATATATAATATGAAATGCTATTTCCCTACAGAAGAAAAAAAAAATTGTTATCGCAAAAATATTGATAATTGTATCAAAAACTTTGCAACAACATTTTGTCGCTAAGTAACTATCCCAAAAGTGTTCTTGCAAATAGTTTTTTTGCGACAATGTTGTTGTCACTAATGTATTTGTGACAATATCAACGCTAAGTGATTATCGCAAAAGTCTTTTCACAAATGGATTTTTTGGGACAATATTTTCGCAAATAATTTTTTTTTAAATTTATTATGACAACTTATTTTATTATCAATTTTCGCGACAATATATATGTTCGACAACTTTTATTGTAGTAAAAAATTTCATCACAATTTTTTTTTATGTGTTTTCAATAAAGGATTGAAAAGCCTCTATTTTGCGCATTTTATTTTATTAGCAATGAAATAAAGATAAAGATTCCTACCTTAATTGAACTAGTATAATCTAGAAATTGAATGAGTTCGATTATAAATAAACGATGATGTGGATCATCATATATAGCCAAATCATTGAGTCGTTGTATTCATAAAAAGCCCTCAAGTATGTATCGAGAAAATATTTAAGTCATATTCAGAAAAGCTTTTAAGTATGTAGTGGGAATACAATCGCTCAATTATTTGGAAAAAAAATTCTTAAAAATATGTCACACGTAAGTCAAGTGCCATTATATGAAAAAAAATGATCGGAAAATTAGTTTGGTGGTTTAAGTGTCAAATCCGTATGGTTTTTATTAAATATAATTCATCAATTTATACACAAAATTGCAGATAGATGGGGTTGTTGTAGTTAACTCTAATTGAATTAATTACATTATTAGTAGGATATCTTATCACCCGTTAAGCTATAGTGGATTTGATAGGACGAATGTTTTGGAAGGTTTTTTTTTTAAATAAATATATTCCTGAAGTTATGGACCAGAGAAAAGTAGGTGTGTATAACTATATACCCATTAGGTCTTGCTGATCATCTGATGTTTGTTCTTTCATTCAAATATTAGTATAGAGTTCGTGTAATGTACGGGATTTTATAAAAAAAAATAAGATTAAACTTAGTAAAACTTAAATATTATTTATACATTAAAATTGAATTTATGAATTCTGTAATACATATAGCCTAATTTAATATTAAATATAATATAATATGATTAAATAATTATTTAGTTATCGAAACATATATTGCATTTGTAGAGGATCATAAATTTTTTTTTTATTTGAAAAGAATATATATTCTTTTACCTATTATATTATAATTCAACTCATCAACATTTTTTTTAGTTTGCTAGCTTTTTATTGTTAATGCTTATAACAATCTTCAATTTTCTTTTCTATTAAATGATAAAAAAATGAAAGTCAAATTTGATAATAAATGATAAAAAAACATATTCAAAAAAATTATTCAATTTCATTAGTTAATAAGTTTGAAAAGTTTGAACAATCTTTTTCAATCAGTCCATCTTTATTTTAGTTTTGTAAAAAAATATTTATATTTTTTCTCTAAAATTTTTAAATTTAACAAATTTCAACTATGTAAATGATTTATATAATTGAAATCTAGCATATGTTATTTAGCTATATTTAATATTAGAATATTGTAAACTTCCCAAGTGTCCCTAATGATCTTATTTTTATATATAATGCATGTCACATATATAATATGATATATCATAAGTATTCAAATAAAAAATAGATCGAACACCATTTATAGTAGAGATTAACTCATTCTACATGTATAAAATGATATCATATATTATTGAATCCGTAAAAATTAAGTATATAATTTATATCAATAGTATTTAAATAAAAAAGGAAACACAATTTAATAGACTTTAATACATTGCAATCCAATACTAATAAATTAAAAAAAAAAGTTAATTGTGAGAAAAATCACAATCTTTAGTCGGATAGTCATTTTAACCAAAATTTTCACTATTGGTTAAAATACCATAACCATATATATGTAGCAGTTATTTTAACTTCAGTCAGCTTTGAAAAAATATGTACCCATAGGCTTAGCCTAACGGCAGGTACATCACTCACCTTAATCAAGGTCTCAGGTTTGAGTCTCCCACCCCCAATTGTAACTCAAAAAAAAAAAAATTTGTCGGTGTGTCTCGTTTCCTGAACATGTCAGCTACATCATCCAATATAAAGAAAAATAAAATTCAACATCTGCAAAACAATCTTGTTTTGTATTCTACAACCTAGAAAAATCACAACATTTAGTCATGTTGTCATGTTAACTAAAATTTTCATTGATTTACAAAAATAACATGACATTATATATGTAGTAGCATTTTTATCCCTGTATGAACCCTAATTTTCTTTCTTCCATTTCTTCTTCTTTCTTCCTTTTGTTTGCGCGTCAATACTGTTCTCGCAATTCATAATATGTCTAATGGCTCTCGTTGTTCTTCAATTTCAAAATCGAATTCATTTACATCTTCGTATTTGAAGTTGTGTGAGATTACCTAGAGAATAATCACTCAACCGTGTGGAACCATTCATGTGTTGATAGCTGATTTCTTATTTTAAAGTCGGACTGTCTTTGGGGGTATCTATGCAAAAATTATTTTCTTTTTACTAGAGTGCGACCTATGTTTTCAAACGTGGAATATTTTTATTTTTAATCGAAACTGGATTTGACGTGTTCGGGCAACATGACACAAATGCAAAATAAAATTTGGAAACTGATTGAGGTCAAAATTGCTATCATCTTATTTTCGCAAAAAAATAAAATGAAAAGTTTGATTAAAATGACAAGTTGACTAAATGTTGTGATTTTTCTGGGTTGCAGAATACGAAAGAACGTCTTGCAAACGTAGAATTTATATTTTTTTAATCTTATGTGGCGGCAGACATGTTTGGGCAACTGAATACGTCAGTAAATTTTTTTCCAAAATGACCAAAGTCAAAATTACTAATATATATATAATTATGTTATTTTAATTAATAATGAAAAGTTTGGTTAAAAAAACAACCTAACCAAGGTGTGATTATTGTGACAACTAATCCAATAAAAAATAAGGCACCACCTACAATAGACAAAATTGTGTTAAATATTGTGTTAAGACATAGATATATTAGGATGTTGCTATATTGAAATAGGATTGCCAAACTTTACAAAATTAATTTATGAAGATATCATATTAAGTAAAAACTTTAATTGATCTTAGCCAACTTCAGTAACACAAGTTTTTTATTTCTTGTTTTGTTTTTAACTTTTGTTATTTTTCGATATTTTGGTCAATTATACTATTGAAACAAAGTCATATGACTTAAGTGTCGCTGATATGAGCTCACTAAAATGAAAAAAAAAAGATTATATTGGTACAAAATATAATACTACAATCTGATTTTATGGTACTAATTGATATAAATGTATCGATCATTTTATAGACACGTGAAAGTGTGATATGATTTTAATTTGATGGTACAACCTGGTGTAAATAATATGAACAAAAAGAGTAAACATGTTTGAATTTAACTAAATAATAGTTAAGTTGTCACCAAAATGATTTTAATATGACCTCCAATTCAAAATAAGTGTCATAAATTAAGGAACATTTGGACAAAAAATGCCCTTTAAAACAATATAAATATCTCCCCAACAATTCCTAAATTAACATGAGATGAAACAATATAAAATAAAGAAATTAGGAAAATTTGTATGATCTTGTGTGAATAAAATTTTAAGAGATTAAATAGATAAATTCAAACTTAAGAATCTTTTAGGTATTGATATAAGAGTAAACTTGCAAAAAAAAAAAAAAAAAGTGAGAAAATAATTAAAACTATATTTAATTTGAAGCAAAATTTAACTTTTAGAATAAAACTTGTTTTGAGTGAATATCTCTTAAACTAACAAGTCACTGTCAACTAGATCATATCCAGTCATCTTTTATGACAAGGGTTGGTTTGGTTAGTGTAACTTCTCTTCCATTTAGTTAAAAAATTACCAAACTTATCTATACTTGCATAAAATCAAAGAAGTTGGAAATATTTACATAAATAATGTGAAATTTTTATTTAGGAAATAGTTATTTACATAAAAATTTAAACATAAAATCTCAATAATAAATATTAATTTATTTAGGAATATTTGAGATCATATTTAATATAAATTAATAAATAAATGTAACACTGTTATATATATATATATATATATATATATATAATATGTGTGTAGTATGGAATTATATGTCATCCTAAATATTTTTTAGATTAATAGTTGTATTTCAAATATGTAATACCATTCAACATTTTTTATGAAAATTATTAATATCTTTTACTGATATATTTTAATGATGAAAATATTATTAAGAGTACAAGTATAAATATTCAATAATCAAATATAAATTTTGGCATACACTTAGGATTTCATATCTATTTATATGAGAGTTCATGCTTTGAATTTAGATGGCTCGGTTGATAATTTAAGTTATGTGCTTAATTTTTAATTTTGTTGTTGATGTCATCATCATTATCATTACTACTACATTTAGATTTTGTGTTAACTTAAATTGTATTGATCAACGTCGGGCTATAGCAATTAATTTATGTGATAGTCATGATGGAGTAATTGACTACCTGCCATCTTCGATATTAAACAATATTAAAAATATTTTTTTAATTTAATTTATTTTAAAATAAAGGTTGAAAATATATAATTGACATTGCTTGCATTAGGTTTTTACGTAAAATTTTCAATTTTTTTGTGTATTGTTTTCAATATATACATATATATATTTATTTAATTTATGTAACTGAAATTGATTTGTGATTCATAATTAATATTTTTAGTGTTATTAATCACAGATTGTCAAATGAAATATATATAATAAACAAGATATTATGAATTAGATGAATATATATTTAATATATAGTTACATAAATTCAGATTTTCTTAATTATTAAATAATTTATATCTTTAAAATATGTATTA
This sequence comes from Scutellaria galericulata, assembly GCA_946896805.1. NCBI lineage: Eukaryota > Viridiplantae > Streptophyta > Magnoliopsida > Lamiales > Lamiaceae > Scutellaria > Scutellaria galericulata. The sequence continues at coordinate 1,738,566 of OX335785.1, forward strand.
TTAATTAAATTGTATTATCAAATAATTTATATTTACCACATGTTATATAACAAACCGTGCAATGCATAGGTGCAACTACTAGTTGTATTAAATATAGAAACAAGAATCAATCATGGGATTCCCTCCACATTTTCAAAAGATACCTTTCACATTTACTACATTTGCCATTTCCAAACAAATCAGATCTGGCCCACTTGACTTTGGGCCCTACACTGGCCCCACCATGCTTAAGGTTGTGCCTATATTCAACTGCAACTTGTTCAAAAACTTCAACTTCAAACATGTTTATACTAATTTTTTGATTCATTTTGTCTCTCACAAATGCAAAGGGCAATTGATCTCTTGGATTGAAAGCTTCCAATTCATTGAATAGAAGACAGGAGAAGAGATTTGCAGCCATACTATGTTTTCTCAAGATAAGAGCACTATCCGGTACATCTGTAAATTTGTTAAGAAATAAATCGCGATACTAATTTTCGTAAGTATTTATGGATATGATATAATATCATCTATTTAAGGTCTGCAAGGTTTTGTTTTGAGTTTTTTTTCCAAAAGACTTCATACATTTAAAACATATGTAGTGTAGTGGCTAAGAATATCTATGGAATTCATGTTTTTGTTTCAACAATATACACTGATCAAATGAATACGACATGAGATTGCGAAATACGATAAAAGATCGGAATTATACAAAAAGTAAGCTTAGTAAAGAGAAGTCTTATAGGTGTTCTTTTCCTTTTTTATTTTCATATGGAGTAGCAATTATTGACATAATTAGGTAGGTTAGGTTTTAAATAAAAGAACTACAACTCATGCACCATCTGATTATAGTACCTAAGACAACTAAGAATTAAAGATAGTTCTTGAAAATTCAATGGAGTTAATTACAATCTTATCCCTCTTGTCTACCCTATTCCTACTCAACAACCACCTATTAATTTGTATTGCAAACATTAAGCCAAACCTATTCTCCATTTTAGTTTAAGTTGTGTGAGAATTCTCCATTATGTTGCATTAATTTTTGGAAAACAACAACCATAAAAGTAAAATTTACCTGTGGGATAGGGCTTCTTTGAGTTCCAAGGTTGCAAACCATTCTCACAATAAGTCTCCATTTGCAATTTCAATCCATTCACATCCCTCCATTTCTTCCATCTAGCCTGTCGCCATTGCCTCGGCCATCATGTCAACGAAATACGGATGCTTGGATATGGCCATATCGATGTTCTCCTTCACTACAAGAGACTCGATCAGAAGAAGTGGATCGATCACCAACTGCAGCTTCGCGTCCACCCAAATGCTATATCGAGCATTTGGGAAAAGGCGATGAATTAGGTGTTTAGGTATCACTCCATTCATTGCAGGGTTCTCGTATAAATTCTCGCTCGAAACCCTAACAATCCGCCACACACCAATCTTGGATGATTTTCTTGAATTTACATTATGAAAAAGTAGTGCTTTCAAAGTCGTATCATCCACAAACATTCATGTAAGAAAAATCAGATTAAAGAGTTAAAAAAGAAAAAGAAGAATAAAAAAGTAAAGTAGTCAAGTTGCTCCACAATTCCAAATATTGTCCATCTCCATTTCCACAATCTCTCACATTTTCTTGATTTCTATTGAGAATCTTTATTCATTTATTTAATCATTCAAGAAAATGATTGATGAGCCTCTCTATATATAGCACAGAGACAGTTCCATGGCTTGCTCAACGTTCAATGCTCATTCAGACACAGTGTTTAATGAGATGACTTGTTTATTGAAGATTCTAGGAGTGAGCTTGTGGCTCTACTTAGCGAGCCATGGCGATGCCTCTACGACAGGCACGGCCATGGTTAATGGAACAGTAGAGGTGGATGGAGGTTCGTCGATTGGATTGATTGATGAAGATTCCATGTGTGCAACGTTGGATTGGTGGCCCCCACCAAATGCGATTATGGAACTTGCAGTTGGGGAAACTCTTCACTTCTCAATATGGTAACCTCCTATTTGGATCAACTTCTTCTTCCTCTACTCTTTCTTCTGCAAGAAAATTACAAGTTTTTTTTTCCTTATTGTTTTGCAATAAAACAATGAAATTATATGAATGCCAGGTTCAGTTTTTTTCTCACTGTATGCCATTGACTTGTCATTCATCACATTCAAGTTGGCAAATTGTAAGGAAAAGAGATATATTTCAACAAAAGTTGATGTCAATATCAAAACATAGGATATTCCTAATCCGGTAAGACAACGTTTTAGATATAAGTTGGATTGGGCCTTCTATATGATTCCTCAAAGTAGTTTAACTAAGGCCAGCCACAGCTTTTATTTTCTTGCACAACATTATACTAATTCAATCTCAATTCATTTTATAGGATTTAAGCAACAAGATTTTGCTAAACGCAATCAGAGGTATAAAACTTGGGTATATATTGCAATAAACTAAACACTTTTCTAAACATGTTTTCTTCAACTAAAAAACATGCATCTTTCTCATTGCAGCCTTTTCTCCCCTAAAACTAAGACTGGGTGGATCTTTGCAAGACAAACTCAGATACCAGGCAACAGACGATCACGGACCATGTACTGAATTCGTTAGGAATGCTTCCGAGATGTTCGGATTCACCCAAGGTTGCTTGCCTATGTCTCGATGGGACGAGCTCAATAATTTCTTCAAAATTGCAGGGTAATATTCACATTTGAAGCTTTGTTTTATCACAAGAAATGATCATAAATCTTGTAAATTTTTCTTCCTTATATTGCAGAGCACAGATTATATTTGGTTTGAATGCATTAGTGGGGCGAACAATCAGATCAGATGGGTCGACTACAGGAGCTTGGAATTCTAGCAATGCAGAATCTCTTATAAGGCACACTGGTAATAGTGGCTATACTATACACGGATGGGAGCTTGGTAAGAATTGTTAGTGATAATGACAATTAGGTTCCTAACAGAAGTTTCTCCAAAGTTCATGTATTTTGAGGTCAGGAAATGAACTGAGTGGCAATGATCACTCTGAAAAACAGCTGGGGATGTCTTCTTCCTATGACACCAAAACATACTGCAGACAGTCTCTGATTGGTGGCAACTATGGTTTGCTCAACACTACCACTTTCATTCCAAACCCTGATTACTACAGGTCAACTTTAAACTAGTTCTATGTTATCACATTCCAACTGCTATTTAGTAGGAATACATGATTCACTTAGCCTATTAATGAATACGTGCAGTGCACTTCTTTGGCACCGTCTGATGGGAAGAAGTGTTCTATCGACAAGCTTCAATGGGACACATAAGCTTCGTGCATATGCCCACTGTTCAAAGAAATCAGTAAGTAAAATTTTTAATACCATTGGCATGTACAGGAATCTTAGACTGGTTCACTTTTGTGTCGTGGTGTCACAGAAGGGAATCACATTGCTACTGATCAACCTGGATAACAGCACTACAGTTCAAGTTGGGCTTTCAATCAAAAATGCAAACTCAAGCGAGACATTGACACTCGAACAATTTGTTCAACTAACAAGACAAATATTCACAAGCAGGCATAATAACAACACCAAATATGAGATGATGAGAGAAGAATACCATCTAACTGCAAAAGATGGTGATTTGCATAGCCAAACAATGCTTCTCAATGGGGAAGTAATAAATGTAAATTCAGCAGGGGAAATGCCTCCATTAGAACCTAGAAGAGTAGACCCCTCAGAGGTTATAACTGTTGCTCCATACTCCATACTGTTTGCTCGGATACCCTTCATTGAGGTTCCAGCTTGTAAATAAATCAGTGTTGAATGATTTAATTGGGTCTTCAATAACGATGATTTATAAATTTTTCAATTCATTTCCATAAATAGCCAAAAATTGCTTATGTTTCCATATTTTCTGGTAAATTTGGCAAATGTTCATTTTGAATAGGAAAAGTAGCAACTCCTAAGCTCTAGTAGAGTTAATAATGGCGAATCTTGATATGTTTCAACTATCTATAAATTATGTTTCTTGCAAAGCCAGAGGAACAGCTGGTCTCCAAGTAGTGCCCTCTGGGCTGTCCATGAGAGCAATGCCTGCATCTGCCAAATCTTTTCGAATTGCATCCGATTTTTCATATTCTTTGTTTTTCCTTGCTACATTCCTCTCTTCTATCTTCTGCATAACTTGATCGTCTGTCAACTTTGCACGCTTCAGTGCATATTCCTTCAGCTGCTGCAATGCCTGCAACATGTAAACCCCTACTTAAATTACTGAAATTTCAAGAATTTTCATAACATCACATCACAGCAACGAAAATTTGATGTACATATTTTTTTTACAATAATTTTTCCAACCAAAATTCATGGCCCAAACTTAGCTTCAGCAACAATATCTACTAGTCACATGGCTTAAATGGCAGTGACAGATCAAAAGTACAAAATTATGTGAAAAAAAAAAAAATGGTCTACACTCACATCCACACTTACAAGGACCCACATGGTCAAATGAGAGTAAATGGGCAACAAAGAGAAAAGAAGAACAACTTAGTTTACCTCAGAGTAACTATCTGGCAGAAGCCCCAAAATAGAAAGAATGTTTCTAATCGTATTTCCCATAGCTGCAAGTGACTCTATTCTCAATTCTTGCTTCTTTCCCTGCATGGAACACTCAGATGTCAATAAGGAGGTCCAGAAATGAAGCCAATTTAACTTTCCAGAAAGAGAAGGAGCATATATCCTGATTTATATGTAAGAAAAACCATTTTTACTATTAATGCTCCAGTTACATTATCACATGCAAGTATCCCAACTTATTCCACCAGATGAGTAAAAAGAATTTAGACATGGTCAGTAGGTGGAAATGCAACCATGATTGTATTGCTTCCTTCAATTGCAACCAAAAGTACCTTCCTAGTGTGTAAAAGATCATTGATGGTTTTCAATGGTTCAGACATGGCAGCCAAAGCTACAGGAGTATGAAGATCATCCGACATCGATATCAAACATTCATCCTGAAATTTGCTGATGCAAGTTGCAGTTTCTGATGGAACTGAATCCTTCAAACTAGCCTCATCATACTGGGCAATGATACTCTCACAATCATGTAACGTCTGCACTCAAAACTCATATAGATGAAATTCTAACCAAGAAAATCATATCAAGTATAAAAATGCGATAAAAGAGCATCTATAACAAAACATGCAGCTTTAAGAGTGAATGTCAAAAGAATTGCAAGTGTGAACAAATTGAATGCGGACTGAATTATCTAAAATAAAAGTGCAGGTCTAATTAGTATGTGATTAATATTTTCTTCAGATAATTGAAGTGCCTCTCTATTATAATTTAAACTGCACATAATTGGGAACAATATCTGTGGAGAAGTAGAAGCTAAATATTCAAGATGTAAAGTAACATCAAGATTGCAGTCATAATACACACATGAATATAACGGTCAGACCAAACAAAACCAGAATGGAAAAAAGGCCACAAGAATTGCATGCCTACTGAAAAATACAGACAAAGAGCTTACAACTGGGAATAGAGAAGAGGTGTACAAAATGGAACCATAAGATAAATAATAAATATCATGTTCAATCGTTGGTTGAATGCTCATGTTACCTGATAGATATAAAAAATACGGTCAGATGCACTTTCAAGTTGTAGGTCTGAGTAATTGATAGGGGAACGATAATGAGTTCCCATAAGGAATAGCCTTAAAGCCATTGGATGGTAAAGTTCTATAACCTGAAAAATAATACAAAAAGAAGGCCTAACTGATAAAAATAGAAGCATTTAAACTATCAAGGGCATTTACAATATATTAGTTAATAAACAGCTAAATATTAGGTATCAAGTGTGTATAAGTGTGAGAAAGAGAGGTTTTAAATCATCCATTGTCATTATACCTGTCTAATTGTGAAAAAGTTTCCAAGAGATTTTGACATCTTCTCAGAGTCGATGGTCACAAATCCATTATGAACCCAATAGCTTACTCTGCTTTCATGGCATGCAGCACAACTCTGTGCAATCTCATTCTCATGATGGGGAAAAACAAGATCCATTCCTCCACCATGTATGTCAAAAGAATAACTTAAATAAGCAGCACTCATAGCACTGCACTCAATATGCCATCCAGGCCTTCCAGGGCCCCATGGACTCTCCCAAAAGGGTTCTCCCTCCTTTGCTGACTGCAAAATAAGCAAACGATACCCCAAACCTCAATAACCCAGACATAAAAAAAAATTCTTGGATGTTCCAAACATATTCCCCTTTTACAATAACCACCAGTTGAATTTAACACTAAGGTCTCCTAGTTTAGGTTGATTTAACTGAGACTAAGTAGGACATAAAAAGAAAATATACTGGGGACAAACCCATCATTATCTACTCCATTTTATAAAAAGGAAATTCAAAGGTTTGTCAAAGAATAATACAAGTTGCAAAAATAGATAAGACGCCATAGAAACCATCTAAAGAACTTTCACGTGGTAAGAAGTACTCACTTTCCATAAAGCGAAGTCGGCTGTATTTTTCTTCCTAGAGTCCACAGCCACACGTTCACCTGCCCTATTATCTTCTAGTTTTCGCCCAGATAATCGACCATACTCAGAGAATTTGTCAATGGAGAAGTACACATCGCCACCGATCGTGTATGCATACCCATTATCAAGTATCTAAAGAAGGAGCAAAGAGAGCATCAAATCTACAATTAATGCATATACGGAAGATTTCATTGATGCTAGAACTGTCAGGACAAGAGTATCCGATCAAACAAACATCATGCATCAAATATTCTTAGCAGTCTAATTTTATGTGTATTGCAATCTCCATCTATGTTTCTGTAGTCTATACCAGCAAACAGATGGGAAAATATCAACTGACAAACCAATACTGCAACAAGAACTTATTACTACCATGAAACAAAAGAAGTGAGCATAATAGTGGTTAGCAGAATACCTGTTTAATCATATTAATAATTTGTGGTATGTGATCCGAGACACGAGGTTCAACAGAAGGAGGAAGGCAATTGAGATATGCCATGTCATGATGAAATTCTTCACAATATCTTCTGCTTAAATGAAGTGGATCTTCACCCAAATCATTTGCTCTAGCGATAATCTACAGAATTCGAAAATGGGGACTCAGCTATCCTATCATTCATATATAAGAAGTAGTTGGTACTTTAAGCAAGTGGCATTATAAACCCCTCCAAAAGCTCTAATCAAAAAATTGATATACCGTTCCAGCATCTAATAAACTAGTCTTTTTGATCTTTTATGAACATTTTTGTAAGTACTTCCAAGAAACTTTTCAACGTATAAGACCTTTATATTTCATAGTGGGAAGTACAACTGTTTTGTGTGCATATAGAAACTACCACTATAACTTCAAACTTCCATCCTTGAGTTTAAGTACAATTATAATTCCAGTTCAAAATAAAGAAGGATCTTTAGGTAAATCCTTTCAGACCAACAGAAACCAACATGTCCTAGTTAAGCGCAGTAGGGTTTTCTCAAAAACAAATCATCTTCTTGAACAATGAAACAACAATAGAATATAAACACCAACAGACAATCATCAACTCTTTGACTCACCTTGTCATCAACGTCGGTGAAATTGCGGACGTAGTTGACCTCATATCCCAAGTACTTAAGGTATCTGCCTAATTTTTAAAGAAAGGACATCACAAATTTGCATTTAGTACACAATTGTTAGAACAAAGATCATACCTTTACCTCCTTAAAATCAAATTACACACTTGTTCACTAAAATTATCCATTCTACAGTAAGCATCAACCACAATTCAAATGCATCAAACACATAAACCTGAATAAACGGTCTTAATGATTAACAGAAAAAGGAAACGAGAATAAACCTGTAAAGCACATCAAAAGCAACGTAAACTCGGGCGTGACCAATGTGACTGAGATCGTATGTGGTGACGCCGCACACATACATTCCTACTTTACCTTCATCTTTAGGCTTAAACAACTCTCTTTGCTTGCTCATTGTATTGTATAGCCAAAGCTCCTTCTTTAGTTCTCGCGAATACTTAATGGAACCATCATCCCCGCTCGCAACATTATTCGCATTCACAGTCGTCAACGGATTACATTTACTGACGCAATTGATAGAAGAAGAAAAGGTGCGAAAGCGGAAATAGGTTTTAGAATGCAGAGATTTAGAGGCGATTGTTCTCCGGAGAAGAGGCAGAGGCGGAAAGAAGGGTTTGTAGCATTTGAGTAGAGTCGCCATTGAATTGGGGGTCTTCTTCTCTCTCAATCTCTCCAATCAAAACAAGGTATTCTAGTAAGAATAGATACCTCGGAGACAGGTAAACTTATCAACGGATTCTCTACCTTATCTTTTTTCCATCCATTTTATTTAATTCGTCTATGTTATAGGCAGGGTCTGCAAAATCGGGAAAAATCGCCGATTTCTCGGCCACCGAGATGAAAAACACCTGCAGCAGGAATTCGTTTTTGTATCGGCGATTAATTTATATCGACGCCCCTTTGTTAGTTTCTGACAATTTATCGCGAGAAATGTCGCTGATTTCTCGTCATCGTGCACTATATTATCAGTTGAGGAAGTGCCGATGGAGACGAAGACGAAGGCAGAGCAGGTGGTGGCCACGAATCGCCGGAAAAGATGGAGATGGTGAGGCGCGGCAGAACCGCTGTAGCGCCGGAGCTCGGAGAAGAAGACGATGGTCGAAGGTTGGCTGGAGAAGAATGTAGCGGCGGGGCTTGGCGGTCAGAACAGTGAAGAGGCGAGGAGAGAGAGAGCTGGAGACGGCGGCGGTGGAGCTGAGCGGTCGATGGCGGTGATGGATTGAAGCTGCAGAGAGAGAGACGATGAACAGTAGGAAAATCTGATTTTTTTTATTTTTTTCCTTTAATGTCTCGAGTATTATATCGAGCGGATGGAAAGAGAGGCCTTTGCTCTATCTGTAATTTTTTTTTTTGGAGAGAGATATGTCAATGTGTATATGCATAGAAATGTTTACATGTCGTTCAGTCAGTTGGGGTGAATGTAAATAAGAATAATATTGGGTAATAAATCACTGATTTGTGAAGAGCTTGCCAAAAGATTTTTTTATTTTATTTTTAAGAAGCAGCTTGCTAAAAGTTATTACAATACTACTTTTGAATTTGATAGATGTTACCTAGGTTGCATGGGTACTTCAATATGGCAAAGAATTGCGAATCGGGTACGGGTACGGGTACGGGTGCAAACGGGTGTAAAGGTGTCCGAGACGCCAGGTTACATGAGTACTTCAATATGGCAAAGAATCACAAATCGGGTACGGGTACGGGTGCAAACGGGTGTAGAGGTGTCCGAGACAGTTAATCACTTAACTTTTGACTTATGTTTGTAAGACATTGAGACATATTTTGCTTTAATTTCTTGTTTGTATGATTGGTGAGCTTGGTGTTTACTGTTTAAAATGGTGAACTTGGGAACTTAGTTTGTAACATTTTTATTTAGTTTAGTATGGTGTTTTAATTTATATATTGATGTTTATTGGGTTACGATTGGAGTCTTTTAGTTTATTTGAATGTATACAATTTTTTATGTATTTTATTGGAATATATATAATTATATATATATATATTGCCGTACCCGTATCCCTTTTTTTTTTCCACCGTATCCCATACCCGAACTGTACCCGCACCCGTTCCCGTGTCTGTGTCCATGTCCGTGCAACCTAGGATGTTACATTTATTGAAATAGATTTTAGTGTTTGTGTGTATGTATAGAAGTATGTGTGTGTTTATAAATGGAAAATAGGTATTATAATGGGCAATTTTTATATCATATGATATATCCACACACAAAAAAAAAAAAAAATTAAAAATCTTATTTTGTAAACATATGACTGTGACTGATCTTACATCTTAAAAAAAACATTGTATTCTATTCCACGTTATATTTATAAATTCTAATGAACTTGCTACTCTTGTCTAGTCTTAAGCCTAAATTCAGGCCCATTATTTGTGGACATTGGCCCATTTATTTATCTAAGCTATACGATAACATTATTTAAATTAAACCATGATGTTTTGGTAATAAAAGTATATGATGTTATTTATGAAATAGTTTTTAAGAATACTTAATTGTTTATTTGAAATAAAAAAAATATAACTCTAGTTTATTTTGATTTCAATCATATCCTAGATCCACCCCTAACTATACTTAGATGGTTCAACCAATATAATGCAATATTTATTGATATGGTCGAACTATGGTGAATCGGATATTCTTAGTCAGCTCGGGTCAAGATTGTGAACCGCTAGTGCGAACAGCTTAAAGAGAAGCGAACATAAATTGTTTTATAATAAGCGAACTATGTTGTAACATGATTTGAGATGAACTGTTCTCTACTCGATAAGAGTTCGCAGTTAATATCTCATTGAAGTGCGAGCTTATTTGATTTTGGACTAAGATGGCGAACTCATTTCGGTTGAATTAAGCGAACTAGTTTGAATGCGTGTAACCGCCCATTACGTGATCCACTAAACCACTTCCCACCTTTCTCGAATGTCCCCAACTGACATTAATTCTAGAAAGTATATATATTCATCATATTCCTTTTTCTATTTTTTTTTTAGGCACAATTATATTTGAAAACACTTACACATATTCAATTTATTGACTTGAGGGTCCCTTCACCGGGAAAAACCTCCCGGTATTTTGCGGTTTTGCAGGTTATTTCATCGGAGAAGAAGAAGATCGGGTTCGAGAAAAATCATTTATGATTCATGTACTCACAAATAAATATGTAATGTCTTTTGCGTAATATTTTATAACATTTTCAATTAATTTAATCAATTAGTGCAGTATTTATATTCAATTTCAAGCATTGAAAATACCAATATTGGTTGAAATGTTGGTATCTTAATCTATATAGATGAATATATCACTATCGTTATAATTCTGGAAACATTTATAGTAATTTTATTTGTTATTGGAAAATTTAACATGAAATGTGGCAAACTTTAATTTTTTTTAATACATAAATTTAACCCAGTATTTTAACAATATATATATATACACACACACTACAATAAAAGTCCCACGATTTTGGTTTACAAAATATATTGTACTTGCATATAATCATTGTCATTATTACTTATTTTCTTATGTAATTTTTGACAAATCATATTGTAAAATACAAAGCTGCCAAAATGTCATTGTTTTTTGTTTGATTTGCACCACAATTTCAGTGATATCAATATCAATGTCGACATTTAGCAAGTTTTATTGAAATTCTAAAAAAAAATCTAGTACTTTCGATACTAAATTAATGTCTTTTTAAGGACCTTTTTTTCTTTCTTTTCTCCCTTTTTTCTGAATTATTTGTCTTTTTAACTATAGGCCAACTATTATTCCAAGTTTATCTTCAATATATATCTCAACTTTCTAGATTTAGGACTTGTTTGATTAGTGAAAAGATTGAAGGTTATGTTTTGTTTTATATCATTTCCTCTTGTTCAGTATCTTGAAATGCAAACATCTCGACTTCATATCATCTCTAACATGTTATTGTACTATTTCATTTTACAATCAAGTGATTGTGGCCTAATAAGGCATCTCTATTGAAATAGTGTGAAAGAATTATGTCCGTATGGGCGTAACTTAGTCGGTTCCTGGGTGGCAGATTGCTACAAGGACGCAGGATCGAGTCCTGGCAGCCGCAGTGTGGAAGTTTTATTCCTCAATTTGGGGGATAGCTCTTTGTGGGCACCAGACACTGGTCCTCCCACCTTCTCAGGGATGTGACTTAAGAGTTTCTGCGAAAATGGTAGGCAATGGCAGTGGATCGGTGTTGAGTTTGGAAGTGCACTGGAGGATAGCTCTGCGAGACGTGTTGAGTTTGGAAGTGCACTGGAGGATAGCTCTGCGAGACAGATCCAACGCAAGACTTATGTACTGGCAGTAGAAGAATGAAAGAATCGCTCGAGTCAAGTAGGTCTTTTATGAGACCGGACAACATTGGTTGGAAAAGGAATCAACGTCTGCCAGCCCGACACTGGTCCTCCCACCTTCTCAGGGATGTGACTTAAGAGTTTCTGCGAAAATGGTAGGCAATGGCAGTGGATCGGTGTTGAGTTTGGAAGTGCACTGGAGGATAGCTCTGCGAGACAGATCCAACGCAAGACTTATGTACTGGCAGTAGAAGAATGAAAGAATCGCCACCAGACACTGGTCCTTCCACCTTCTCAGGGATGTGACTTAAGAGTTTCTGCGAAAATGGTAGGCAATGGCAGTGGATCGGTGTTGAGTTTGGAAGTGCACTGGAGGATAGCTCTGCGAGACAGATCCAACGCAAGACTTATGTACTGGCAGTAGAAGAATGAAAGAATCGCTCGAGTCAAGTAGGTCTTTTATGAGACCGGACAACATTGGTTGGAAAAGGAATCAACGTCTGCCAGCCCGATCAATGCCTCTTTTCCCTGACTTTCTTTCCCTTGAAACGGAAGACACTGGTCCTCCCACCTAATGGGCTGCTGAGTCACCATGATTTACCTCCTCCACCAATCCCTGTCGGGCCGGGGGGTGGGGCCCTGGGGGCGAGGGCTTCGCCTTTTTTTTGCTACAAGTGTGAAAGAATTATTAGTTGATGAGCATTGTGTGTCGTGCATATGCACGTCAACATTTATACTAGAGAATCGATCATTTATTTCCTACTATGTAACTATAATGCGAAATAAATTTTTTTAACTCACTTTATACTAAAAATAAACATAATCTACCAAATACACGTTATTTAATATCTTTATATTGTGGACAACCCAAAGCTATGGATTATACATAGAAGGATTTGTATGACCACTATTACCCCAATTGGTATCATCATCAATATTTCTCCTCCATTAACCAAACTAGCTTTTATCGTATTTTAAATTCTTATATTATTTATCTCACAGCCTTAATTCTTCAATTTCCCTTATTTCTTACATTAATTACGAAATGAGTAGGAAAATATTAACTATAAACCAATTTATCAAACTTGATTTATTCTTTTAATTATAGAGAGCCGAAAATCTCCTCCACCTATACCACATATACTTCAATGATTCTCATGCCCAATATACCCAAAAGCATAAAACACTTATACAAATATACCCACTAAACTTTAATATTATCCTCAAATACCCAAAAATACATTTTTTCAAAAATGGTGCAGAGAATCTGTTAAGTGTCGGTACGGATTAGCAGGCTTTGATATATAAATTGTATACAATATATTGAAAATTTCGTTAAATCCTGAAAATTAAGGGTTTAACGAAAATAAACCATAATTTTCGTTAAACCCTTACTTTTTAGGGTTTAACGAAAATTATGGTATATTTTCGTTAAACCCTATTTTTTTTGGGTTTAACGAATATTAATTTAATCTCGTTATATTATTAAATTAATTAAATAATTATCAAGTACAATAATACTATATTTTCGTTAAACCCTCATTTTTTGGGGTTCAACGAAAATATCCAAAATGATACCACGAAAATTATACTTATTGTTCGTTAAACCCTAATTTTTAGGGTTTAACGAAAATATCCAAAAAATATATATTTTCGTTAAATGAGTCTTCTAAAATTACACTTTTTCGTTAAACCCCTAAAAGTAGGGGTTTAATGAAAATATTATCCTAGGTTTATTTTTCGTTAAACCCTTAAAAAGAAGGGTTTAACGAAAATATTATCCTAGGTTTAATTTTTGTTAAACCCTTAAAAAAAGGGTTTAACGAAAATTAAACCTCTACTTTCTCTTCAATTCCTACCTTATTTTTCGTTAACTACAAATTTATTTTAGTCTTTGATTTTGATACCATATATTTTTTCAAAATATGCATGCAATTAATGAAGACAATATGCATGCAATTAACGAACAATATGCATGCAATTAATGAAGACAATATGCATGCAATTAACGAACAATATGCATGCAATTAATGAAGACAATATATGCATGCAATTAACGAACAATATGCATGAAATTAATGAAGACAATATGCATGCAATTAACGAACAATATGGTAATTATCATGTGGGTTTAACGAGAGTTTTGTTCGTTAAACCCTATAATTTTTAGGGTTTAACGAACAATAGAGTTTTGTTTTGTTCGTTAAACCCTATAATTTTTAAGGTTTAATGAACAAACACCTGCATATTTTTTTCAAAATATATGATATCAAAATCAAAGACTAAAATAAATTTGTAGTTAACGAAAAATAAGATAGGAATTGAAGAGAAAGTAGGGGTTTAATTTTCGTTAAACCCTTCTTTTAATTTAAGGGTTTAACGAAAATTAAACCTAGGATAATATTTTCGTTAAACCCTAATTTTTTAGGGTTTAACGAAAATTATGGTATAATTTATAAAATTAATTAATTGTCGTTAAACCCTAAAAAGTAAGGGTTTAACGAAAATAAACCATAATTTTCGTTAAACCCTAAAACCTAAAAATAAAGGGTTTAATGAAAATTATGGTTTATTTTCGTTAAACCCTTACTTTTTAGGGTTTAACGAAAGAATCGTATTATTGTTTTTATAATTTCCTGCGAAACCGTACCCGACAACTAACAAAATCTCTGCACCATTTCTGAATAAATGTGCTTTTGGGTATTTGGGGACAATATTAAAATCTAGTGGGTATATTTGTATAAGTGCTTTATGCTTTTGGGTATTTGGGGGTATTTTCTCTACTTCAATTGGGAAAGATGTAATCAAGGTTTATAAATTCCAATAATTCTTATTTCTAGTGTTAAATTTCAAAACGTGAGTTAAAAATAAGGGTCGGCTATCTGCACCCCAAGTTTTCTAAACACACCCCACTTTTTATTTTTTTTATTTAAAAAATTCAAAAAAAAGTAAAATTACAATTTTGCCCTTCTTAATAAAAAAAATCAAACTGCTCTCTCTCATCTCCTCCCATCTTCTGCTTCTCCTTCTTCCTTTTTTTTTTTTTTTTTTCTTTTTTCATTCCTCAAACTTTAAATTCTCTAAAAAAATCATTTTATGAGTTAACAACAAATCTGAGGACCCATTCGACCCTGGTTTGTCGAACACAAAGAGGTGTGTTCGACCAATCGTCAAACACACTATGTGTGTTCGACGCCTGGTGATCGAACACGCTATAGTGTGTTTGACCAGGAGTCGAACACTCTATAATGTGTTCGACCAATAGCCGAACACATAAGGGTAAAATTGTCTTTATATTATTTCTTAAATTTTTTAAATCAAAAATAAAATAATTGAGATGTGTTTAGTAAATTTTGGGTTGCGGATAGTCGACCCTAAAAATAATCTACCACAAATCTTTGACTTAACTCCTTGTTACCATCATAGATGTATCTCTTATCACTCTCAATGTCTCAACCAGGCAGGTCCCACTTCTTGATATAATATATTACTCGCTGGAAAGATTCCCCGCCACGTCATCTCCAAGATCTCAGATTTTTTCTCTTCATACATAAAATAATAAAATTCTCAAAAAAAAAATATAATAATAATAAAATTCTCATTTATGTATTTCTTCTTATTTAGTTAATTTCCCATTACATTCTCGCTCCTTTCGAATTTTTTTTTTTTTTGTAATATGTAAAAATTTTATTGCAAAAAAAAAAAAAAAAAAAAAAAACTATTTATAGTAAACAGATCGAATCCGGAAAAATGGGATAAATATAATATAAAAAAAAAAAAAGGAGCACATGCTCGATCTCTACTGACAGTAGTACATAGTCCATAGAGTGTGACGCCTGAAGATCCACCAATACTTACAGATACATACACGCCACGCATCCACGCGGGTGTGTGTGTGTTTAGGTGCTTCTGAACGAGGCGCAGCTGCTTCTAGAACTCTCGCTCCATCTCTCATGGCCGACGAACCGCTGCCGACTCGCTGGTCTTTTCAGGTACCTTCGATTCTCTCGATTCCGTTTTCAAATGCGGTATCTGTGATGTTTCTATTGGCGATTCTACGTGCGTTGACCTATGTATGAAGATACGATTCCGTGATTCGTCCGATTTTGTATTTCGCCGATGCAATTAAGTATTAGCGATTCTTCACCTTACTGTAGATCAGGATAATTGAAGAGGTGTAGAGCATTTCTGGATTTTCAGTGTTGTTATTTGCTTTTTACTCGGTTAAAATCATAGTGAAGTAGCTGAAGAATACTGCATTTTTGTAATAATTGAATTTAAACAGTTATTGTGGTGTTTTGTACCGAAGGATGTTTTCTTAATGCTGCTTGATGTGTACTTGTATTGGATTGTTTGTGGATTAACTAGATGTATGAAGACAATTAAAAGTATATGTTGTTACCATAATTGTAGTTGAGTTTTGGGCCCTCGGTTTTATTGGATTCGTGTTTAGGAGTACGGAGAGTGGTCTCGGTCGATTAAGAGAATAACCAAAGTTTATAATTATTCATTTTGTTGGGTGTACAATCTAGGAATTTAAGTTGTTTTATGATTCGAAGTTTGGGAGGAAGAGGGAGGCTGAGGCAAAAGATACGGCTGCAAATGGTCAAACTGTGAATAATGGGAGTCATTTGAATGGGGTAGCAAATGGAGGTGTGTGTGTGAAGAACACATCTGATTTGGCCATCTACGAACAGTATAGTAACCAGGTAGTGTGCTTTGATTCATATTGATGACATCTTTTATTCTTGATGCAATGTTTTGATGCAATTATTGTGCCTTTCCAGGATCGTGGTAACATGGCTCAATCTAATGGGGTTTCATCTGTGGGGCAAGATGATAAGCCGTAAGTCTTCATTCCTTATATCTTACCCATTTAATTTATTGCAAGATGATTTATGTAGCAAAAGTTCAGAAGTGGAAGATATGTAATTTTCTAATGCCTGTATGATTGCTATTTTCATCATTAGGCTCTTTATACTTACAAATGGTGATATAACATTGAGGAAAATGTTCAATAAAATTAATACAGTGAAGAAAAATTAGGATACTTATATTCGCAAAATTTAACTGGAAACAGGAACTTCTGAAGTGAATATTGGTTCAGTGGTGCTTTTTTTTAGTGGGTGTACAAATTGATTTGCTTGAGGTTTGTTCCTTGTTGTAATTCGACTGAGTTCTTTTGATCAAGAAACCTAGATGTCAACGATTCGTTTGGGTTTAGTTTAAGTCGAGCATGTCGAGTTTACTTGCTAAAAGGGTACTTCTCAAGGACTTACAAATGCAATTAGCTAAGTATAATTACTATTTTTCAATTTGATTAAAAATTTTACTCTACCCATGGGAGTGAGAATCTGATGAGTTGAAGTTATACTACTCACAATTAAATGCATGGTTCTGTACTTTTTTGCTTTGTTTCATGGACATGGAAAATGGACGAAGCAGTTTACTTTGACTATTCCATCTAGCCACATCTGCAACATATAACTAAATTGGCACTATTTTAATTTTGAAGATGTGATTTGTTTTGCAGTGTCTAGGGTGTGTTTAGGCAACTCTAACATTTAATGTTCACTTTCAGGCAGAGATCGTTGCTTCCTCCATTTGAGTCAGCAGAAGTGCGTAATTTGGCAGAGAGTTTAAGTAGGTAATAGCTGCATCATTGGCTTTGAGCTGATTACCCGTTTGTGTTGCAGGATAACTTTATTCATCTTAATCAGCTTAACATGTCCATTGATCTTAGGATTTTCTATTGTTCCATCATTTGCAGAGATATCATTCGTGGTAGTCCAGATGTTAAATGGGAAAGCATAAAAGGATTAGAGAATGCAAAACGGCTACTCAAAGAAGCTGTCGTTATGCCGATAAAATATCCAAAGTTAGTCTTAAAAATGAGTGCATCATTTCATGCAGAAACAATTAATTTGTCTTTTTATAACTTGATAGAAATTTCCGACTGTACTCCTTTACAGGTACTTTACTGGTCTTCTAACACCATGGAAAGGCATTCTTCTTTTTGGCCCCCCTGGAACAGGAAAGGTTTGTGTTTCGCTTCCTTTTTTCCATTTCCTTTCATACTGCAAATTATCGAATATTAAAAAGTGAAATGCTCTTGATTCTTGTCCTTTGAATTGTCACTACTTCTCTCGATTTCCAAATCAAATTCGGTTCATAAGTCATATTGATTCGGGTAAATCTTATGTGATTTGTCCTTTTTTTCTTAGTTGTTTATAGCATGATCACATATAAACCAACTCAATTATAATAGTTTGTCCCCTTGCTTTGATTGAGCCTTTTCTCTTTATTCCTTATTTCCTGTCATATTCTATATTCTATTTGTTGCTTTATTTTCTTTATAAAGTATGACTGGTAATTATCAACACATCATATGTTCTACAATGTCTTCAAACTGCAGACTATGCTAGCAAAAGCTGTTGCAACAGAGTGCAATACAACATTCTTCAACATTTCTGCATCATCAATTGTCAGCAAATGGAGGGGTAAGATATTGGGCTTTGTCTGTCCCTTGCATATTTGACTGGGATCTGCTCAGCTCATCATACTCTGTACAGATATTTCTTGGCTGCATTTGTTTGATGTCGATACCTTGTAGTGATGTTCTAGGATATTTTGCATTCATCTTCTTCTTTATACTCTGTACTTGGGATACATAATTTAGTGGTGCACATTCAGTTAGCAGTAATTAGACAGCTTTCTTAGCTAGTGTCAAGTACACTTGGTGTCACTCCGTATGAAATATTAACTATCTTCTGATTTTGAGGCTTGTGTCATCGTTGTCTATGGTACAATGATTTTGTTACTTCTTTGCCCTCAACCGCAGCTTTCTTCTGATTATATCTGCTAGACCAACGTTTTTTTGGATTTTGAGCATTCCATTTTCCAAAATCCTAAACGTTCCAGATGTTAAAATTGATAGAAGAGAAATGTTCTATTTCAAAATTTTATGAAACTAGACAAATGGTTCTCCTGTTGTTAAGATTTTCCTCAAACTATAGGATGCATTACCTTGCAGGTGATTCTGAAAAATTGGTGAAAGTATTGTTTGAGCTTGCTAGACATCATGCTCCATCAACTATATTTCTGGACGAAATTGATGCAATAATCAGCCAACGAGGTGAAGGGCGGAGTGAACATGAAGCAAGCAGGCGTCTGAAGACTGAGTTGCTTATACAGGTTAGAATTATTTTCTTTACAATGCGAGAACTGCAAGCAGCACTGTGAGAGCATTGAGTTATGTGTTCTCATTTGACGGAACAATCCATGAGAAAAATATCTCCGTAGAATATGGAAAGAAATGTGTTATGATGATGAATTCCTCCAACTAGAAAATCAAGATTTTGAACCCCATTACTCTTGCTTCCTAATGCATTGCCCTTCTAACATTCAATAAGTTTTTTCTTTCTCACATTTTAATATATCTGATGAATGACAGTTTTTTTAATTTTATTTCTTGTATATTTTTTATGTAAATGGTTTATATGATAAAATTAGCATTATTATGCATACTCAATTACTCATTGAGTTTGCCAGTTCAGCTACTTGAGTATGATATCTGTAATATATAGGTGCATCTAAAACTGTTGAGAACGAGGGGTTCATTCTAATTTAGGTGTATCTTATCTGTTTACAGGGTCTATTAACATGATAAACAATTTCTTTGATTTGGCTGTTTATATTGACAGTTAAGAGAGATTAAATTAATCCTGCTATACTTATTAATGACGCTAATGGATTTGAGTAAACTGCAGATGGATGGGTTGACACGGACAAACGAACTTGTTTTTGTTCTTGCAGCAACTAACCTCCCGTGGGAACTAGATGCAGCAATGCTTAGGCGTCTTGAGAAGCGGGTACGTTTTTAGATAAGTTGATCCCTCATTTTTCCCTCATAAAACTTACATAATCGACTTTTTTTCCTTTTATAAACATCATGTCTGATCTTTTATAAATGCTGATCGTTGCATATTTTCCTATAGATCTCCTTTCTTTGCTTCTCTTCTCTTTTGGTTAGAAAGGGGAGCAGAGTAGTCAAAGAACATACAATCTAAATCCATGTACGAAACTGCTAACATTGACAAGTTTCAAGTTACAAAGTTCTACATTAAAGTATTCTTTGTCATGCAGATCGGTTTATAATTTGCTTTATTATATTTTTCCCCATTTTCTTGGAAAAAAAAAGTCCAGACACTGCAAAAATCAAGTTAAACATAGCAGGACACTTATAGTATATTAATTTGCTATGTAAGAAAAAAATTGATGATTGAAAGGGAGATTAATATGTTGTTCCTTGTGATGCAGATCCTTGTACCGCTTCCAGAACCAGAAGCAAGAAGAGGAATGTTCAAAGAGTTACTGCCACTAGAATCTGAGGAACTTCCTTATGATTTATTGGTCGAAAAGACTGAAGGTTTTTCAGGCTCAGATATTCGTCTACTATGCAAAGAGGCTGCAATGCAACCACTGAGACGGATAATGACATATCTCGAGGACAAACAAGACCTGGTGCCTGAGGACGGTATGCCCTTTACTAATTTTACTGCTTCTCTTAGAAACTAGTTGGTTCGACAAAATAGAAAATTAGTAAAAAGTTGAGGAGTAGAACAAATTAGAAAAACTAAACACAAACAATTTTAAAAGTGTTATAATTCATCGTATAAAACAGAGTTAACATTCATATATTTATCATACTGGCTTAATTATGCACTTCTTTTTTACGAGAATTTGGTTTTCAAATTCATGTGATTCACAATTATGCATATACAAGAAGCTCTACATGGCCCCAATCAGATGATTGTAGATTTGTTTCGTTCTCCTCTTTCTAAATCATTATGTCACTTGAACCAATTAATCAAGAAACCATTGATGCTCAAAACTTTGATTAACACAAATCTGAATTGGTTGCGTGCAAATTCCTCGTTGACACAATTATATAACGCCCATATTATGTCACTAATATTGCCTTTGGCGTGCAGAGTTGCCGATTGTTGGACCGATTACACATGGAGACATCGAGGTAGCACTGAGGAACACTAGGCCTTCCGCTCATCTCCATGCACATCGTTACGATAAGTTCAACGATGACTATGGTAGCCAAATACTCCAGTGAAGGCATGCATCTATTCTAATGAACTGTTGCTTTCGTGATGTTTTATCATCTTAATATTTTTCCAATTCCCAAATGATGTTTCTATTGTCTGTTCTTGTACGATAACTAGTGCTATTCTTTGAGCTACGTGCTGTCCCTGATTTCAGGTAAAAACTAATAAAATGAAGCTGTCTAAATTCATGTCTCGTTGATAGTTATGAAACTTGCTATAGAAGCTCAATACATGGCTTTCTAATGGCTGTTTCATCTTATAATTTATTTTATCATTACATATACATGTAGCTGATTTATATACACCATATTATGTACATGATTGATGGTGGATGATCAATTATTCGTAAATTGGGAAAGTCCAACGTTGTACGACATCGTTCCATCATGCTCTAACAAACCGTAATTCCTCTCTGAAGTTGGGCCGGGCTTCATGTCTTCATTAAACAGTGCAAACAGATAAACCTCTAACCTATTTCTAGGCCTCAATGGAGTCCCTTCACTTTTCAATTGCCTTCTCAACAGATTCCCATTGTAAGTTGCAGCATTTTCCTTTGATGCTCCGATCTCGTTTGGGTCGCCACTCGATGGCCAGCCCGTTTCCGAAACCCGCACTTCTATTCCCCCATACCCCATCCTTGCCATGGCGAATATCACTGCATCAACTTGTGCATACAACATGTTGTCATAGTGGAGCTTCGTATATGGGTCGACCACTCCCGGGTTCGGGCTAAAAAGCACATAGTCTAAAGGGATCCGGTTCGGGTCGCTATTGTATGCGAAATATGGGTACGCATTGATCCAAAACGGGGATTTGGTCATCGCCAAGAACTGTAAAAATTGTGGCATGATCCGGTTTAGTTCGGGCTTAAAAGACCCGGCTGATGGAGGGTAGGATTCTTGGAGGACTGCTAGAGAACTCGGGGTCGAGACTTGAATAAACCGGTCCAACCCGAATCGGACTAAAGCTGTATGGATGTTCACCATTGCCTGTACGAGGTAAGACATCATGGTGGTGTCGCCACCGGTGAAAATCTCGTTTCCGACCGCGATCCCGGTGATGTTGGTGGCCGGAACATAGGGTTTTATGTGGGTGACGACCCATTGAAGGGCTTGGTTCGGATCCGTTAAGGTGGGCAACATCTGGTTCTCGATTGTGACAATGAGTTGGACGTTGGAGTTGGCGAATGCCGATAGAATTTGAGGGTTTGTGTCGTAGATTCGGGTTTTTGTAAGCCTCAACGAGTGTAGGAGATCAAGAACTCTCTCAGGCGGAGGAAGATTGTTTGCAACTTGGCCATAGTTGATGCCTAAGGCTTCTACTTCTCTTGGAAAACCAAAACCTGTTAAGATATATTATAAGTATTTGATGATGATGAGACCACATTATAATTGAAGTAGATGGTTAATGTAGTAATACACAAATGTTGTTAATCAAGTTAGAGAGAGAATACCTGATAAAAGAAACAATGCAATTAGAGCTTTTAACATTGCAATCATACGACCTTCCATGAGAGAGAGAGAGGAACTTTTTGGGTTCTTGAGGATGAGAGAGAAAACTAGTTTTCTTGATATCTATAAGTAATCAATAATCAAGAAAAAATGAGGAAAATGTAAAATAAAAGGGCATACAATTAGAGAATATATATAATGGAGTAAATTTTATGTAATAAATTCCTTTCTTTACTTGTTTGTTTTTTGGTTCAATTAACGTGAGAGGTTATTGTTTCTTGACTTTGGCACTTTGGCCAAGATGCTTCAATTCTTGCTACTTTCTATTCAATTTTTTCGATTAAATGTATCATGCCGACAATATTTTACTGATTTATTAGATTTAACTTTTCATACATACCATGAGTACATTTAAATTTTTTGGAGTAAAGGTAAGTATCTTATATTTTAGTTTATACTTTCTTCAGCCTCACTTGTTTATCGTACATTATTTTGTAGTTTATTGATAATCACTTTTCATACAATATATTAATAAGACTAAACATAATCTAAAATTTTAGAGTAAAAGTCTTGTGAAATTTAATACTTTAATTGACAAGAAAGTAAATTCAAAATTGAATGTTAATTAATATAAATATATAATATAAAAATGCCATAATACCTTCTATATTAACAATAGCATCATCCCTTATTTAAAAAAAAACCTTATCTACTCAAATTATAGACGAAGTTAGGGTTTTTTCATTGATTGTGATTTGGAAGGACATTTTATTCCATAGATTGAATTCAAAGAAACCACAACGCATTCACACTTATAGAATATTGTTATATAGATACATAGATTAAGATGCAAACTAATTGAATTAATCAAACATAGTAGTTTTTAAGTTTATTTAATAAATCATGCTTGGACATCTTTAATGACCAATCGAATTGAATTTCAACAAATTCTATTCATATCAAATGTATATATCATATACATATTCAAATTTGTTTTATATATTTATCAACTGAATTCATACATTTTTTTTAATATTTGATCTCAAGTGAAGTAGTGCATAATAGTTGATCTCAAGTGAAAAAGACTCTAAACCTTTGTCAATCAAACTATATGATCATAAACTCATTCACAGGCAAAAAAATAAAATAAAATAGTGACATATGAACATGCAAACGTTAAATTAAATCTGTAGAATTAATTCTACATCAACACATTACATCTGAAAGTTAAAAATCCACATCTAGTTAGGGCAAAGTTCAAGAAATCCTCTTATGTAGAGACAATGCCAGCTAACCTTTGGTAGCTTGATCAAGTACATGAAAACAGTTCTTCATTATCTCA
Organism: Scutellaria galericulata; assembly: GCA_946896805.1. Taxonomy (NCBI): domain Eukaryota; kingdom Viridiplantae; phylum Streptophyta; class Magnoliopsida; order Lamiales; family Lamiaceae; genus Scutellaria; species Scutellaria galericulata. Next base: position 1,762,363 of record OX335785.1, read on the forward strand.
ACAGCTTGATCAACTTCTTGCTTCGAGACAATCAATGGTGGGACGATCCGAACGACGTTTCCTTTCCCGGCAGTCAAAACGAGAAGCCCGGCTTTTTGGCATGCATCGACCAATGGGGAGGCCGATACATCCAGCTCTATACCAATGATGAGCCCAAAACCTCGTATTTCTTTAACATGAGAATTTTTTCCCAGTTTTTCTACTAACAAGTCTTTGAAATACTGACCGGTTTCCTGAACACTGGCTAAAAAGCTTGGGTTCGATATTTTATCGAGCACTGTGATTCCAGCACTGCAAACGAGGGGGTTACCTGCGAATGTGCTTCCATGATCTCCGAAATTAATGGCAGAAGCAACCTTTTCGGTGACCAATACAGCTCCTATGGGAAGACCTCCAGCAAGAGGCTTGGCCAGAGTCATTATATCAGGGTAGACACCATAAGCTTCATGAGCCCAGAGATAACCTGTTCGACCCAAGCCACATTGTACCTGGGATGCATAGCCACAATGAAGAAATCATTAGAACATTGAGAAATTCTAGGGTGTGTATATTACATAATACAGCTCGTGATCGACTCGGAAAATAATTGAATTCAACTTGAAGATAGTCGAGTCAATCTTGATCTTGAGCTACTTGAGTGGTCTTGATCTCGAGTTCGAGCACATTAATACCCGGCTCGACAAGCTTGCAAGCCCAATCGAGTAGAATCAAGCATATATTAACTTTACCATTTTGCCCTTGGTAGTTAACTAAAATTTCATATTTTAAGGACATCTTCAGGAATTTGGGTTATTTTATAAATATTATTTAGGTGTCTTGTCGAGTCGAACTCGAGCTTTTCGAGTTATCTGTCGAGTCAAGCTCGAGCATTAAAGAAATAAGCTCAAGTTTTGTAATCGAGTTCGAGCTCGAGCCTGACGGTACTCGACTTGACGGTACGTAATAAGTAATGTTGTTCTAGTTCTAAAAGCGTATAAGGTGTTTTTCTTTTGTTTATAAATAATTACCTCATCGAATACAAGAAGACAGCCAGCATTATCACAGGCAGTACGCAACGATTGCAAGAATTCCTTCGTTGCGCTGAATATGCCACCTTCCCCTTGAATAGGCTCCACAAATACTGCAGCAAATTTTCGACTCTTGATCAATTCTACTGTTGCTTGAGTATCACCATATTCTACGAAAGTGACCCCAGGCATAACGGGTTCGAATGGCGCCCTGTAATGCTCTTTGCTCGTTAATGCAAGAGCCCCCATTGTTCTACCATGAAAGCAATTTGAAAAGGCAATAAACTCCACTGGAGGGTCCTTTTTGTCAGGATGCAAAAATCGTTGGAACTTTCTAGAAAACTTAATTGCTGCTTCATTCGCCTCAGTCCCAGAATTGCAAAAGAATACACGATCAGCAAAAGAGCCGGAGACCAGGCGTTTTGCAAGCTCTACCTGCAAAAGCAAAACTGCGTTGAATGACGTAACTGAGAACTCAACCAAAAGCATTAAACCGATCGTAATATGACCCCAAATATGCACTAATGCAGACTTTTCATCAAGATTTAGAACTTAGAAATTATATCTATTGCTTCAACATAGGCTTCAATGTTGACAACATTCTGAAGTAGCCATTTCACTTTATAATCATATCAATCAAAAATTTCATCGCAGTTTTGTTCAAAACGAACGAATTTAACAGTGACATAATCAATCCTAAAAAACATACATCTGGCCTCTAAATTAAGTGAGTCCTTTTTGTTTCTTTCAATCAAATGCACTCATATTCAACTTTTCATAACCGTAAAGTCTAATTTTTTCGAAATAATCTCTTGAACATGCCTTAGAATATAGTTGAAGATATCTAAACTATAAATTTCTTCTACAAGATGAATTAATCTCTATCTTCCATTTAACATCAGCCACTGACATGATCAATCCCAAATTCCCAATACATACTTACTAAACTTGAATGTGCATTCACTTAATTTTCTTCTTAAAAACTGATCAAACAAAAAAACCGTAACAATATAAATAACATAATTTAAAAAAAAAAAAGACACAATCACCACAATCGTAATCCAATTTTTATTCCTTCAACCAGAAGATACAATTACAAAAATTAAAAAATAAAAGGACAAATAAAAGGCATTTACCTGTGGAACAGTGTAGTAAATATTGCTAACATGAGCGAGCACGCCAGCTTGCTGTGTAACGGCGCGCACCCAATCAAAATCCCCATGGCCGAGGGCATTAACGGCGATGCCAGAAGTCAAATCCAGATACTCTTTCCCATCAACATCATACAGCTTACACCCTTTACCGCTCGACAACACCAGCGGTGCCCTAGCGTAGGTCCCCACGATAAACTTCTTCTCGTCGGCGATAATCTCGGAGCTGCTCATCTTGTGCGACAGAGTCTGGCCGGAATCTGGCGCTCGCACATCCACATTCAGACATGCTGTCGGCGTGGCGGCGCAATTTGGGGTTTTGAGGGTTACAGAGCCACGGAGATTTAGAGAGAGAGAGTTGTTGAGAGAGAAAAGCATTTTCACGATGGAGCTGTACAAGTGTCTATTGAAGGAAAGTGAGATTATTACGACATTTATTTCAATTTGGGGTTTTAAAATTGTGAAATTGCAAATTTTGACACGCAACTTTTTAGCCTTGAAAATTTCAATCCCATTTGAATTATTTTCTTAATTTTTAAAATTAAAATGTCTTGTATTTAGTTTTACTAGCAGTACTCTTATCACATTGATTTATAATATAATTTTTAATAATCATAAGGTCTTGATAATATAATATAATATAATAGTATATTATTTTAACTTGAAATATATAATAGTTTTAGTATTTATAATAATTGAAGTTTATATATTCTAAAATTCAATACATGTTATTGTGAATAATTGCATTTAACAATGTTACAAATTTGAAATACAAACACCAACATCACAAATTTAAATATATTATAGATTATAATAGACGATTAACAATAATAATAATAATAATAATAATAATAATAATAATAAAGAATTTTTATTTTGAAAAAATGTTTAAAAATTTAAAATAAAAATAAAATTTGAAATATTATTTAAGCAAACATAAAAACATAATAAATAAAAATGTTTGTTTAATAATAAAAAAATATTTTTAAATATCCACCCATCCAAAAATAAATTTATAAAAAGATACCGATAGTTTGCTAAGAAAATTTATTTTTCATTTTCTTAGTATTTTTCTATGATGACATTTATGTAAATTTTGTCAACTTTTTTGTAATTATATAAGTACATATATTGATTATAAATTTTCTAATTTATGAGACTTAATTAGGAAAATTGGTTAGAATGTGTTTCTAAATTATAACACAATAGTTAGTTGTGGGATCAATTTTACAATTTTCTCTAAAATACATTAATCTAACTATTTTCACAAAATAAAGACAAACATGAAATAATTGGTGGTTGAGCGAGCCCACTATCAAAGGCCACTACTTAACCCACTGAACTTCCCACATGAAGCCCAAGCCCAAATAAGTTGATTTTTTTTTTAAATAATTAATAAAATAAAAAAGTGTAAACTCTAAAGAAGAAGTAGAGAGAGGAAAAAAAGAAAAGAAAATCATTTTGGTTGTCCTCCTCATCTCGAAGCAAAAATTGTTGATTTTCTTCTCCTATAATGAGGAGCTTTTCTTGAGATTCATCACTCTTCTATGTCTCAACCCACAACTTCCACCTCCACCAACCCCAACAAGCGCTCCTCCTCTCCTCATTCCGCCGCCGCCTCCTCCGCCGCCGCCGCCTCTGCAGCTCCAATTTTCCCGGCAATGAAAAAAGCCAAGTCGCAGGCCGTCGCGTGCTCAGTCGACGCCAACAAGAACGGCCAGCAGCGCAATTCTCCCCATGTCCACTTCTCCGACCCTCCTGCTCTCTCGCCCATGATCGAGGACGATCCCAACGACGTCGTATTGGAGGCCTCCTCTCCCTCCAACGCCTTTGGCCGCAGCGGAGCTGCCTCCGCCGGAGGAGTCACCGCCAATTTGTCGCGGAAGAAAGCCCAGCCTCCGCAGCCCTCGAAGAAGCTCGTAATTAAGCTCGTTAAAGGTTCGAATTTTGTGCTTTTGATTTGTTTTTTCTGATTGCGCGGTTTTGTAGTGGGTTTAAGTGTGCCCATTTTCGGAAAGGACTCGAATCGAGGGTTTTGTTATCCAATCTGTTCAGTTTGTGCTTGTTCAATTTGAGGTGGGAATTTAGGGTTTTTTAAGTGTTTGCCTGATTTGGGATTTATTTTTGTTGTTAATAAGGTGAATTAGTGGAAGGTTTTTGTGTTTGATTTCCATATGTTTGTGTATGCGGAGATCTGGGATTTTCTCTCTTTTTTTTTTAAAGAAATATTGTCTGTTACTTTCACTGTGTTGCAGTCCTTCAAGCTGAAAATTTATTGTTTATTGATTAATTTTTGGTGTAATCTTACTAATTAAGCTTAAGAAATGATTCTTAAAGGTTTTAGATTATTTTCAAAACCAGCATACTGTAGGTGTTATAGGATTTTGAATGTAGGATTTTTTAGGTGAAATTACTGTACCTTTCGGATAGGGTTGTTGAGGTGAGCATTGGGTCAAATTCAGATGGTTCCATCTTTTTATTGTTCTTAAAGCAGCTATATTTGAGCAGTACTGTGAATACAGTAATGAACATGTATTGGACTTTCTTTGGGTTCATGGTATGTGGATGTGTTTCACAACTTGATCCTCCCATTTAAACTGATTTAGATTGTCAATGAGAGTTGCTCTAGAGGTAGTTAATGGCTCTTGTTATTGAAGAAAAGGTGTAGGATGTATTGCTTTGTAATACTCATCGGGCTGGTGGATGCCTCTATAGATTTTGTCATCTTAGTCAATAGTAAACTATTTCTCTAGTCACTTTCTATTTCTAGCAGAAGAACATTTACAGAATTTATGCTGTATATAGTATGTTGAAAGGGGTATCCATTGCATCTTTTTGTCTGAAAGTATAATATTGGACAAGTGGCAGTGCCATTATCCTACAAAGTTGTGGTTGTCACAAATTGGCTATTGTACCCTGCCATAAGCTATTTATGAGATTTCAGAGGAAATTGCACCTGACCTTACTACTTATTGTCTTTGCTGTTTTATGTAGAAATTTTGGGCATCTGTTCGGGGAATGAGAAAGTTATCCAATTCAGCAGATCCTTTATTACTAACTTGTTCAAGGCTTACTAGATTTATAAATTATGTACTACTATTTATGTCCTGTCTGAAATGCATTATTTCTATTGAACTTCCTCTATAACATTGGGGTGTAGCTGTCTGAATGAGGCATAAACTATAGTTTTGTTTAGAATGCAGGAAGATTTAACACTATTGGTATATGTTTTAAGTGATTCTTTAGTTAACTAGATGAACATGTTTATAGCAAGGTCAAGAAGTGCTTGATCATATATGGAAGGATGTGAATATATATTGCAAGATGCACTTCTCTTACACATGGGAAATATTATTCAGTGGAAGTTTCAGCTCCAAGAATAGCTTATGTGCATGTGATTTCTTGTGTCTGGAGCAATTATTTAAAATTATAACTTATGTTACTATGTTATAAAGTCGTTTAATTGATCATGCAGGATAGGTCATCAAATGGAATCCAAAAGTTGGAAAGTTGAAACTTGATTGTGTCCAGATGTTTGAACTTTTGTTTGTTTGGCATGCAGCATTTGATGTGAAATCCATGAATTTTGTTTTGTCACTAAGTTATGGTGAACTCTGGTTGATTAGATGACATAAGTGTTTGTTTTTTTCCCTAAAACGTATGGGTCTATTATTGTTAATAACCATCTTCTCAATTGCTTCAAATAAGTATTTTCTATGATTATTTCTGTGATTTGTGTCTGAAGCCAAACCAACACTACCGATTAATTTTGAGGAGAATACATGGGCAACACTCAAGTCTGCTATCAGTGCCATATTTTTAAAGCAACCTAATCCATGTGACTTGGAGAAACTCTATCAGGTTAGCCTACTATTATCTATTTCTTTCCTTAGACAGTATTTCCTTAAAATCTGATTGGCCAACTTATGATCTTAAGGCGGTCAATGATCTTTGCCTGCACAAGATGGGGGGAAGTCTCTATCAAAGAATCGAAAAGGAGTGTGAAGCATACATATCTGCTGCCCTACAATCTTTGGTTGGCCAAAGTGAAGATCTGGTGGTTTTCTTATCACTTGTTCAGAAGCGCTGGCAAGATTTTTGTGACCAGATGTTGATGATACGGGGTATAGCATTATATCTTGATAGAACATATGTGAAGCAAACACCGAATGTGCGCTCATTGTGGGACATGGGCTTGCAGCTTTTCCACAAACATCTTTCTCTAGCTTCAGAAGTGGAGCACAAAACCGTATTTGGTCTTTTAAAAATGATTGAGAGTGAAAGGTAGTCTACAAAGCCTGAGATTTGTACATTTGGAATCTATTTAATAATGCTTAGAGTTATAGCTTTATGGCTATCACCACACAGTCAAAGGTTCATAATAATTGAATGTTGTGGAGAATCTTCAACAGTTTCTAGAAGTTCCTCTTTTAATATCAGTCTCTTTAAGCAACCATCTCAACTATGCTGTACATAAGTCAGATTACAGAACATATGATTTCTTACTTTTCGATATTATTATTTTTGTTTGTTCTTGTAGACTAGGCGAAGCAGTTGATAGAACTCTGCTTAATCATCTTTTGAAGATGTTCACTGCCTTGGGAATTTACCCCGAAAGCTTTGAGAAGCCATTCCTTGAAGGCACATCTGAATTTTATGCAGCTGAGGGTGTCAAATATATGCAGCAGGCAGATGTTCCAGATTATCTAAAACATGTCGAGGTACGAATTCTTGTTGCATTTTTCCCTTATGTGTGTGCATTAAAATTTTGATCATTTTTGCATCCTTAAGTTCTTCAATGTATTCATTTAGTGATGAGTTACTTAATTTGGCTGTCTATATTATTCCAGATGAGGTTGCAAGAAGAAAATGAAAGATGCTTACTTTACCTGGACGCAAGTACAAGAAAGCCACTAGTAGCCACAGCAGAAAAACAACTACTTGAGCGTCATATATCTGCAATCCTCGATAAGGTGGCTGTTATCTGATCAATTACAAATCTATTTGCAGTTATCACTTCCTTTCTTTGTGCTTGCGTGTGAATGTTGTGGTAATTCTGACCAACTTGTGCAGGGTTTCATGATGCTTATGGACGGTAAGCGTATTGAAGACCTTCAGAGAATGTATATCCTCTTCTCCAGGGTCAACGCCCTGGAATCATTGAGGCACTCCCTCAATCAGTACATCCGAAGAACCGGGCAGAGTGTTGTCATGGATGAAGAAAAGGACAAAGAGATGGTGTCCAGCCTATTGGAGTTTAAGTCAAATCTTGATAGAATATGGGAAGAAAGCTTTTCCAAAAATGAAACATTTAGCAATACTATCAAAGATGTATTTGAGCATCTCATTAATATCCGCCAGGTACTAGTCTCTCCATTTTAGTATGATTTCCTTGAACTTTCATCCTTGACTTTTACAATGATTTCCTAGAAGTTCCATATTGAAGTCTATTTACATATGTGGTTAATCTTTAAAATCTTATGGAAGACAGATTAGAATTCTCAATGATCACTTCAATTAACCCAACAGATTGGATTGGTTAATGTGTGTAATACCATTAATGCTTTGTCAACATTTCTTTCAGTGATGTGAACTGGTAATGCCCTTTAGATTGAAATCCCAATTTAAATCTAAACGAGTTAAGAAAGGGAAAATGCAATTGAACTCAATAAGCTTTAGTAATGAAAAGGCTAGTTAAATCTGTAGTCATCGCAGTGATTTGTCACTCTTCTTCCTTGAATCATAGGATAACTTGATAAATTTGATGGTAAAATAGCAACATGAGGGTATGAATCCATCCTATGTTGGTATCGCAGGTAAGAATGAATATGGTGCTTTCTTGTTCGAATTGGAATCTAAATTTTCATAGCTATAGAATAACAGCATCTCAAATTAGAATCATTCAAGACATCGATCAGTATTCAGTTGTTCAAATGATCATGTAATATTCTACTCTTTTCCAGAACCGACCTGCTGAGCTAATTGCCAAGTTCGTAGATGAGAAGCTTCGTGCCGGAAATAAGGGTACATCAGAAGAGGAATTGGAGTGTACACTTGATAAAGTTTTGGTCTTGTTCAGATTTATACAGGTATATGCATGTTCTTGAACACTAATAATGGTTGTTATTGTCTGTATATATATATTTCTTGCTATTAAAAACCCCAGGTTGCTAAAATTTGTGTCCCACCCCTCTACTAGGGCAAGGATGTATTTGAAGCATTCTACAAGAAAGATCTTGCAAAGAGGCTCTTGTTGGGTAAAAGTGCATCTATTGATGCAGAGAAATCAATGATTTCTAAGGTACACTCTTTATCTTTGGGGTCGTTCGGGTTCCTCCCTTACCACTGAATTTCTTTATATGCTTGCAACTGAAAAACCGAGGTCTGTTATTGCAGTTAAAAACCGAGTGCGGCAGTCAATTTACTAACAAACTCGAAGGAATGTTCAAGGTGTGCATTAATTCTTGGTGTTAAAAGCCTGGTGCACTTATATTTACAATTTTACATGGTGAAATCTTTAGAGGAAACTCAGTTTCCCAACATTATACTGGTTTCTTGATCTTCGATGTATTCTGAGCTACCAAGTGGCAGGTTACTAATACTTTGATCAAACTAAAATATCATCTCTTAGAGCACTTACATATCGGAAAATAGCCTTTCTACCAGAAATTATTGGAAAGCAAATAAAACCCAAACCCATTGAACAGTTCTGTAAATCTTTAGAATTCTTTTAAATATCGGCTAGTTACATTGAATCAGTATATTAATGATTGAAAACCAAATCCAGGATATTGAATTGTCGAAAGAGATTAATGAATCGTTCAAGCAATCATCCCAAGCTCGGACAAAACTCCCATCTGGAATCGAGATGAGTGTTCATGTCTTAACCACTGGGTTAGTAGTTGCTCTAGTTCATTGCTTCTGTATTTATCTCAAATTTTCACTTTCGCTCAAATGAGAACGAGCACATGTGGTTGTCTGCCTGCAGGTATTGGCCAACTTATCCTCCCATGGATGTTCGGCTGCCCCATGAACTGAACGTTTACCAGGTTCGACAGAATCAATATGTTTGTGATTTAGTTTTGATGCAAAGCATACTGTTGCATAGAACACTCATCCTTGTTTAAACTGCTCTCCAGGATATTTTTAAAGAGTTCTACTTAAGCAAGTACAGTGGAAGGCGGTTAATGTGGCAAAACTCATTGGGTCACTGTGTTCTCAAGGCAGAATTTCCGAAAGGTAAAAAGGACCTGGCAGTTTCTCTATTTCAGGTAGGTGCCTTGTAAGATTAGTGTTCTTTACGTTTGGTATAGTTTGGCTGTGGTCTAATCCTCAACATATTTTTGCTTCTCGGCTTCTGTGATGCAAGACTGTTGTGTTGATGCTATTCAACGATGCACAAAAGCTTAGCTTTCAAGATATCAAGGAATCTACGAGCATCGAGGACAAAGAGCTGAGAAGGACTTTGCAGTCCCTTGCATGTGGAAAGTTCCGTGTTCTTCAGAAAGTGAGTGTCCATTGCTGTATCGTTTTCTGTTGGAAAATATTTCTTGTATTTAGAAAATTGCCCTTGCAGATTCCTAAAGGCAGAGATGTTGAAGATGACGACTCCTTTGTCTTTAATGATCAATTCACTGCTCCTCTCTATCGTATAAAGGTCGGTTCCTTCTTGGCTCAATGACAAAACTTTGCAAAAACAAAATCTCACATTCTTGATTGGAGTTTCCGATAATAATGGCCTTAGTAGTTTAATTGGTACTAAGAGGGTGACTTTCTCGAGCAGGTAAATGCGATTCAGATGAAGGAAACAGTTGAGGAGAACACCAGCACCACCGAGAGGGTATTCCAAGACCGTCAATATCAGGTCTACTTCAACATCTCGTTTCCCACCTAAACTATGGACTTTTTTTTGTATAAACTATGAAATGTTCTACTTTTCCGTATGAACTTTAAATTTGATGCGGACAAATCCTATCTGTACACGTGTCCGTAATCAATGGCTATGATCTGTCTGAAGCTGTAAAAAATTTATCAAATTTAAAGTTCATACGGCAAAGTGAAACATTTCAGAGTTTATACTAAAAAAATGTCAAATCACGTATAATTCAGATGGGAAAATGTTTTCAACCCTTTCTAAAATTCCTCCAAAATCGTCAGAGATTCTCTACTCGTTTTATGCAATGATCTAAATTTTTTCTGCACTCTTCATACAGGTTGATGCTGCTATTGTTCGTATAATGAAGACAAGGAAAGTGCTGAGCCACACACTATTGATAACCGAACTCTTCCAGCAGGTAACCAAACTCTCATCATTTGGTTCTATTTATGAATGAGAAAATGTAAACAAAAAAAAGAAAGCACACAAGAATTGAATGTGCTGTTTTGTTGATGATACACAGCTCAAATTCCCGATAAAACCGGCGGACTTGAAGAAAAGGATAGAGAGCTTGATCGACAGAGAGTATCTGGAACGAGACAAAAACAATCCACAAATATACAACTACCTTGCATGAAGAGAGTCATCAATCAATCAATCACAAGGTACACCATTTTTCCTTGTAAATGACATGGAAATACGTCGTGTTTATCAAGATGCTGCAAGTTGATGAATCCCGTCATGGAAAAACTGTGTACAGGAAAACTCATAGCTCTTATATTTTTGTTGTGATGTTCTATGTAAGTATATTTCATCATCAGATTCCTCTGTTCTTTCCATCCAAGAGTATGTTATGCTTATAATAGATCATGATTTTAAAGTATTAATGTTCATAAGCTTATTACCTATGTTTGGAATCTATGTTATGTTAAACCATCTACATGTCTACTTCACTTTGAATGATAGAAGAATCTAAATCTAGAGCTTTAGTTTAATTATTGTATCTTTAAGTAATACTAAAATCTAGGATTATTTAAATTTATGCAAATTTTGAGATTTTAGGTGTACTTTAAATTTAGTACTTGAATGATTTTGAAATAGTACCCTCTTAAATGTTTGAATTTCAAGATTTTGGATAAGTTTATAAAAACTATAAACCATGTACGATTTTTATTATGTGATTTACAGTCGTAAGTATTTCAAAATATGAATATTTTTTGCATCCTGATTTTGAATTTTAAATTTTGTTATGTAATTTGACTTGATTTAGTGATGTGCACATTCTTATGTTATAGTAGTATTTTATAATTGATCTTCATACTTTCATTTATAAATATTGGGTCTTTATAATTCTCTTCTTTTTTTCAAATCAAGTCCCCGCACTTTCAAATTTATTAATTAGGCCCATAATATTTAATTTGCATTAAAATTCGTCCTTAAGTAAACCATCATGTATAAAGATCAAATTCTAGAGCAAATAAAAAGTACCAAGATTCAACTTTTACATATAAAAATACGTTGGTCAAATGCAGACAATTCATAGCCCATACACTTTATATTAAATTAAAGTATTATAATTAGGCAAAAACTTTTGTGCACAAGGTGTACAGATTCAAATTTGTGCACAACAATATTATTATATTATATGAAGTAATACTGTTATATTATATATAGTTTTAACAATATTACTCATATAATATAATAGTAATTGTTGTGTATAGATCTGGATTTGTGCACAAGAGTGTCACTCTTATAGTTATCTAGTAAAAAAGTGTGAACACCTACTAAATATATACAGTTATTCTTTCCAAAAATAGAAAAGGCTCGATCTTCATCATGACGAGGCAGTGTATTAACCTACGTAAGTTTGTCTTTAGTGGTATGAAAACATGGAAAAATGGCAATAAAATGTTGACAAAAGTAAATTGTGTTCAAACTATTTTTAGAGCCGACATCTTTTTTATTGTGTTGTGTTCAGTTCTTTTGATCTGTCAACAAAGAGGGCCCAAATTGGGATTTAATTTGTTCATTTCATTGTTTTTATTTTTGTTCGATATTTTAATTAAATCACAATTGAGTTTGGTTTGATTATGGGTAATTATCACAAAAATCACAAACTTTCTTAAAAATTGTAATTCTAATATGATTTTCAATGTCTCTTGCATCTGCAACTAACCGACAGATTTCTGATATTTCATAAATCCCTAAATTTTCAAAAATTATGAAGAAAACCCACAATTGATGCTACTGCATGTAATTAACAAATATTAATTGACCTAAAAACATGAATTTATAGAGTTAAAAGATACCCAAAATATGCATGAGACATTGAAAGTTATGTAAAAGTTGCTAATAGTCAAAACTTACGTTAAAATTGCAATTTGAGAAAAGTTCATGATTCTTGCAGCAATTATCCCGACTATAAATAAATCTAGCTCAAACCAATTTTGATTAATTGAAAATTTGGAATATGTTTGTTATCAATCGTGTTGATTTGTAATGAAAGAATAAAACGTTTAAAGTTTGGTTAATCATCTTAAAGAATCAAGTACAAATGATTTTTATTGATTAATAAAACGTAATTTGTTTAAGGGTTGAGCACGATTCAAGATGGTTCATAGACATGAAAATCTCTAGAACCAATTTGGAAATCGAAGATTTACAATTGAATCTCCAAAATCAAACCAAACCACGATTCAATTCGAACTGCTAAATAATTCTCTTTTTGATCTCCTAAAAATACTTTTATTACAATATCTAAGTAATCTACCTCTATTGTATCATTAAGAACTACAATAAAACAATATTGACAAAACAGATACAATTTGAGAATGTTTATTGCTCACCACAACAAAGTAACCTTCACAAGACACATATATACAGTATTTAAACATCTCCTCAATATATATCACTTTATAATTTATATAATTTCTATTTTTTTTACAAAATTTTCAATCTGATTGTCATAATCTCCAAGAATAATCCAAATGAAATGCAACTTAAACTTCTCCACATTCAGCAAACAAGCTTTAATTATATCAAACACTCAAACTCAAATACCATGATCTCATATATATATATATATATATATATTCAAACTTGGTGTCCTATGTACATCCAACAAGACTCAGATCATCTTAAATTAAAGCTAGACTAGTTTGATTTGTTTTTCTCATCAATTATTCTAATGAGCAAAAGCATGAGATGAATGTCAGCATGTTTACTTTCTCCATTTGGACAAGAAAAGTTGTGACAATAAATCTCAAGCATCAACCAAGAATCCCAGGTTCAAAAAACACTTTGATTGCAAGAAAAACGCACCGCAATTAATCGTGTAGAACGAGGGAGAGTACCTGGTTCGATCAATGTCGCTTCAGAAAATATCATCTGTTTCAATCATCAAGGCAGTGTTCATGGATAAGAAGTCGAGACAATATACTTGGTTACTCCATACTGCAGCTAAACGAATATAGTAGTTTTATGGTGGAATTCGAACATAACATAACTGAAACTAAACTTACATTCTTTACTGGAGTCGAGCTTCTTGTCTGGAGATACAAAACATAAATCAAATAAATCTAACAACGAATCACAAGAAACGATTCATCACCAAACAAGTGGTTAGTTAACTTAGTGTTCGATATAAGATTGACGATAATAGGCAAGGAAACGAACCATTCCATGCAATCCAATTAAGACATGGAACAAAACTTATGTTTAATGTCAAATAATATAGAAGTTTAAGTGGCACTCTTAATTGCAAAGAGTAAGAAAGGATCTAAAGGCTGTGTTTGGATTGAGGGATTTGAAATACAAAATTTGAAATGTATTTACTACTACGAATTTCAAATCCCTTCATCCAAACACAACCTAAGTGTTTTAGTGCAGAACTACAAATGCATAACACGAATAATAATTCGAGACAAAATACAAACATAAAATTCGGAAACCTTTATATATATTTATACAACAAAAGCAATCCATACAAAATAATCACTCTAATTTATAAAACTCTCGTAGCTAATTTAGCAGCACGAACAAGAAGCACAGAAGAACAAAAGCAAAGAAGACAATGGGGTTCTAAGCAAACAGAACCTGAGCACTCGACGGGGTCAAGTCAAAGAGAGATCCGGGTGCATCCACCATTTGCCATTCAACACAAAAACTAATCTTCTTGTCACTCGAGCACGCCTTCACAATATGGCCCACGGCCACATGAAGATTCCGACCAACAACATAGATGTTACACCCCCAAGAGTTAACATGGAACGGCTTGCATATTTGCTCCGGCAAAGGAGGCCCTTCTACTACATCCCAAGAATCGTCCCCCGAGTCATAAACCTTAAGTTTCGTTCTTTCATGCTCCGTAACCACAAACAAGTGGCCATATATAACGACACTCGATCCCGTCCACCCTTCTCGTAATCCCATGGCCATATTCTCCCAATGATCGGTTAACGGATCGTAAATTTGCCCTCTGGGGACCACATAGAAGGGCCAAAACCATCCTTCGGTTACGAGAAGCTTGCCGTCGAGAACTGCCGTGTCGTACGAGGCCATGTTCGTTCCCATGCTAGAAACTTGCTTCCACGTCCCGTTCTTCGGATCCAAGACTTCGGCCGAGTTAAGCTCGAATAGATCGGTGCTATTGCCTCCGGCAACATATATCACCCCGTCGATAACCCCGCTCGCGAAAAACGACCTCGCGGTGATCATCTTCTTCATCACAGTCCATCGGTTCTTACGAGCCTCGTACTTCAAGACTAAGTTGAGCGGACAATCGACATCGGAAACCACACCCCCACAAACGAATAGAGTACCCTCATGGGGGATTGAGACGCACCTGAAACCCTGAGGGCAAACCTTGTCCTTACAAGGCATCGCCGGAATCGTGTGCCAAGAGAGGTCAATGAGGTCTAGAACTTTCCACTCGATTTTCCCGGTACATTTGTGATAAGCAAAGACAAAGAGCCATGGATCATGAAATCCAAGGTCCTTTCTCAGAGTAAAGAACTGCTCTTTACTACCAAACAACAAATACCAACGCTTCGACACAGTCTTGCACGTTGCGTGTTTATTAACCGGAACACGAAGGAGGCACTGCAAAGCAATGTCATCAGGAAGCCCAGGAATCAAAGGCTCTCCATTGAAAGATTGCTCGAATTCTAGGGCATGATCGAGCAAGGTCGAAGTGATCGAAGCTAACCTAAATTTGGGGGAAAGGGTCATTTGGGAATTCCCCAACTTAAGCACTGGAGCTTGGTGAGACGAAACTCGAACTCTTTGCATATTTCTAGACTCACTATACACACACCAAAACCCTTCTTCCAACTTACTGTATATCTTCAAGCTTTCATCAAACTAAATTCATCAAATCATAGCAAAGCCCCCTACTTCAATTTGTGAAATTAAATGTCACCTAACTCTGCAATTCAATTCTCATATGCCTCAAAAAACAACACACTGATCCATCTTCTTCCTTGAAACCTCAGCCACTACTTTACAACTCCACTTTAAAGTACAAACTTTCAGCATCCAAGAGTCACAAAGTCTTTATCACAACTGAAAAAAGAAGAAAAAGAAAAGGCTATAAACTTCATATATACAACTCTCAGCTGATCATTCAAGATTCACAACAATCCTCAAAAATCTCAAAAACCCACTTCACAATACAAACAACTAAATAATTCTAAACTAAAAGCTCAAAATTCAAGAGAACCCATGTCCCAAAAGTTTCAAGATTTCAATAATTCAGATGTTAGAACACAAAGTAAAAAGACACGGACAATGAAAGTAGCCAAAAAAAAGAACCCTTTTTAGGGCAAAGTAAATAATTAAAAATTAGTAACACCAATGAAATCAAACTTACAGATTGAACGACGAACAGAACAGTATGATTAAAACAGGGCCTCTCCCAGATTTTACGCAAACGAATCATTCAGCAGGAAGCTTCTTTTTCTATTTCTTTAATTAATTTCTATTTTTTGTGGGTTTTATTTAGCTGGATAATTTAATGGCTTTTTCATGGTTGAGTGTTTTCAAAGGGATGATATATTGATATCTTCATTAGCGCAAAAGATCAAACGGTCCAGCTTCAGAAAAATTGTACTAATACTGTGCGCCAAACACACCTTTATATATACATTCCCCACGCGCTTTTCCAGCTCGTGACAAACACCTTTCTAGCCTTATGTTTTAGACTTTAGACAGGCTCTATCAATGTGAATATATATATGAACTTTTTATACCTACTTTTTATTCTTAGAGCAGAAGATTGAATCCCTAACTCCAAGAGTCCTCGCGTCCCGATCCGACAGAAGTTGTGTAAAAATAGGATAATGTATATAATGGTAATTGGGAGATTTTTATGGTTTTTTATTTATATTTTATAATTGGTAGTGTGCATAATACTCCAATAAAATAGGGATTTTATCTCTACTTTTCTTTGAACTATTTTTTTACATATAATTATATTAAACCGTAAAATTTTTACGGATATATTTTGTGAGTCCTGTTATCAACATGAATCAATTTTAAATGATAATATTTGTTTTATAAATTATGAATTGACATACTCAAAATATTAGATTATTAAGATGTTCTCAATAAAATATTACTTAATTTCTTTTACATTTAAAATTAATTATATATATATATATATATATATATATATATATAGTTTCTAATCTTAAATGGTGGTAAATTATATATAATCTTTATAGCTTCAATTGTTCTATTTATGATCACATGATTTACTTATACACATATATGTGTGTGTGTTAATTTCATATTTACTACTATCATGTTTTTCAATCTATTTGATTTAATTTTTTTTTATTTAAAATTGAGAAGTGATAAAAACAACAAAGTTAAAATTCAATCAATTTCGATTCTATTCAGAAGTATCATGTACTATAGTTAAATATATATATATATATATATATATATATATATATAAATTTAATTTATTACAATGTAAATAGTGTGGTGCTCCAAGTGCTACTTAGGCCTTAACGATTTTACGTCTCAAAAAAATGTATCATAATTTTGTTCATTATGTATATTGTCTCCAATATGTTTATGTTGTTTTGCTATCAAAAAATTCGACTTTATATACTATTTTACATCTTAATAAAAATTTCATGGTTTCATTTTGCATATATGTAGAGAAATTATACTATTATATGTAGTAGTTAAAATGCAAAATTAGAACAAAAAGATTAAGATTGATTATAAGTACAACTCAAGTTGAAATTGATGATCATGATATTTATCAGTGGGCTTTATTTATATGGAATTGCTACTGGGCAAGCCATTATTGGGCCCATACTCTAAAGTGTCAAGATTTTAGATCCATTAGATTATAAGCCCATTAAGAAATTTAGTTTTCAGTGCATGACCCAATTACTTCTTGATTAGCCCATGAAGAATTGTCTTTTGGGATTTTGGATTAGTCATTTATAATTACTTTCCACTCTTTGAAATAGGGATGAAATGAGAGTGGATTTGTCCTTGCTTGGCTTAAAAAATGGTAAAAATGGTGGGTTTTACAAAATTTCAATCTAGCATGATGAAAATATTTTTTTACCTATTTTTTTTATTATTAAAACTAAAATACCCTGAGAACCACAATATATACAAATTGTATTACATGATATGATCTGTTTTACTAAATTAATATTTTGATAAGTATGATTAAAACATGGGTACAGAATATTTCAAAAAATGGTAAATTTTATGTTTTACGTACGTACCCAATAATTTTTTATTTAACAATTTAAATTCTCATTCATTTAATATAATATTGAAACCCAAACCTGATTATTCTAATATTTCTAACAATTCAAATTTTAGATTTAATCACACATGACAAACAACATATTATTTAATATACTTTTATTATTAGCATTTTGAATTTGGTATTTGAAATGATCTTTTGATGACCCAAACTTTGCAGGTGTCCACATATTTTATCCACCTCAAAAGGAAATGTGTTGTCCTCAATTTATTTATTGATCCATATGTAAAGTCAATTTCACACAAATATGGAAAGTGTATTAATAAGATTTTGAAAAATTGGAGATTGATTGTAACAATTAGAAGGCTCATCTAATCAATACTGGCAAACAATCTAAATTTTCTATTACATTTGATCGGCATCTCATGCTTCATTATATTTTTAATCAGTAATTATTTTTTAATATGAGATGAAATTACATATAATCGTATAAAAGATCTTATGTGCGTCGGCAATGGAATAAAGCCATGAATGATAGAGATAGTGATTTGATATCAAAGATGAGTATAGATAATGTCCCATAGTTGTTACCATTTATGACTCCCTAACCACCACTTCAAAAGGATATATAATAATCCAAATAGATAAGGTTTAATGTGTCTTAAGAAAACTTCCAAAACCATTCTTGTAGACAATAAAAAATATTTCGATTTTTACGATTCTTTTGACTCAATCGAATTAATATTGATTCATACTATTTTACATGTTGATAGTTTCAAGAAAATAAGTAGAATATGATTAAATAATTTTATTGATAAATCCTAATTCTATAAAAAAAAATGTAGGAAATTTAACACAAACTAGCTACACTAAGAAGACTCTTTGTAATAATTGACTCTTAGTCAATACTTATTGATTTTAAAACTTTATTATCGAATGAAGTCGTTATTTTACTAAAAAATTCTGTTATTACTTGTTTTATTACGTCTTTTCGTAATTCTTCAATACAAACACAACAAATAAGTTATTGTTTTAAAAATTAATTACTGTATTTCCTATAAAATGTATACTTTAAATATAAATATATCGTACTTATTAAATTTCATGAAACGAGTCCACCATATATCAACTCCCAATCCATAATATGTTTCAGTTTTGATTTATGAATAGAGATCAGATTTTACATTATGGATATAATTCGGTGAGGCGGTCTCTTATATTTTTATGTCTGAAATAGGCTATAATTAAATTATAAAGAATCTCAAAATAGAAAAACATGCAATATTAATTTCTTTTTTTTTCCATCTACACAATCCACAACTCAACATTTTTATATTTTATTAGTGACACCAACTTAACCCAATATTTTTTTCTCATTATTTAATAATTATATATTATTTTGTGAGATTTTTTTATTATATTTAAAAGATGTAAGAAATAGATGAAAAAATATTTGATATATTAATTCCGTAATTATAATAAGGAAATTGTTTTACCATACATTTGAAATAACATACAAACACAATAACTAAATCAAAATTACAATAATTGGAATACGAAATCGAAAATAAAAATCAAGCTACAAATAAATGCATACTAAATTACAAATATAAAATATACAAATTATATATTTAATTATCAATGCCAATTTGCCAAATATGTCAATCAAGTTGTTTTTAAGAGTGTTATGAATTTAACTATGTTAATACTAGACTCTATTTATAGAGAAAAAGAGATTATGAATTTTGATAATTTTTTTGTAATAAAAAAATATTTTCAATAACAACAATTTAAATTATATCCATAAAAAATATATCATCACCAATTAAATGATAATACGTGTGATTTGTAGATAAAAAGAGAAGATTGTGACATTGGTCATCATGACATTCATGACATTTGGGTACTTTTTATGTTTTCTTTTAATTTACTTAAGTTTTGTTTTTTTATGGTGACAAAGATAGTCTTATTGGCTCAAAATCAAGAAAAATCCTCCAATTATATTACCTAATAATTGGGAGAACTTAATTATCCCATATTGTCTCCTTATCATAATACATGAGTGGTGCGATGTCGACCTTTCTCCTTGGCAACATAATATGTCGTTCGATTTGTAAGCATTCACAAAGTTGTTTCGATTTTTTTTTTTTTTTTTAAGAATACTTTTAATATTACGTGCTACAATTTTGATTCTATTCATTTTTGGATTATTGACTTCGTGAGTTTTTCTAGTGGTCTTGAAATTTTTTATGTTTATTTCTAATTATAATTAAATTTTAATTGAAATATTGATTCCAGAAGATATTGTTTATAATAGAGTTTATTATCCATTTTATCCAGTAACTTAGGAGATTAAAATCCAAAACATATTTTCAGATTGAATTAAATGTGGATTTGAAAATCATGAATTTTGGATTTTTAGTAAATTATTAGAAATAATTTATTTATTTAAATTAAATATTTTAGGATTTTAAAATTATTATTTGGAATGTAAATTTTAATTCTTATGTAAAAGCTGAATTCCTTTGATTAATATATATTTTAGTGGTTTTAATGTATTTTTATTTCTACTAACGACAATTGATGTATTTTAAATTAATAATATTTAAAAATGTGCACTTTGAATACTAAACTAAAACTAGAAATTAATTAAGTTTAGATACTATCGAGGATATATAATAGTAATAATTAAATAGAAGAGAGGGAGAGAGAATATTCCAACTCTAGGATCTCAAAATCCACCACGTGGCCATCTCCTAAGTCTAAGGTGGACTAAATTTCAACACTCACTCCCCACTATCATCATCTATTTAAACACCTTTCTCTCTCCCTCCAAAACTCACTTCTCTCTCTTCCATTTCTCCACACAATCACCGCCAAAACATGTCTTCTTCAATGGCGAAACCAAACCCTAATCCTTGCCCAAAACCCCAATCTCCACCAATCTCACTTCTCAACCTTTCTTTCCCCTCCAAATCCATCTCAATGAGATCAAACCACACCAAAACACCCAGAACCAACTCCGCCTTACACACTCCCACCCTCCACGGCAACCACCCGCCGGCGCCGTCGCCGGAGACGCCGCATCCGCCGCGCTGGAACCTCCTCCAACGAGCGGCCGCCAAAACCCTGGACGCCATCGAAACCGCCCTGGTCTCACAACAGCACCGCGGCAAGCCCCCACCCACCGTCGATCCACGTGTCCAGATCGCCGGAAACTTCGCTCCGGTGCCGGAGCACCCCGTCACCCACAACCTCGAAGTCACCGGCACCATCCCCGACTGCATTAACGGCGTCTACTTAAGAAACGGCGCCAACCCCTTCCACCCGCCCCTCTCCGGCCACCATCTCTTCGACGGCGACGGCATGATCCACGCCGTCAAAATAAACGCCGTCAGAAACTCCGTCAGCTACGCCTGCCGCTTCACGGAAACACAGAGACTAATCCAAGAACGCGAACTGGGTCGCCCCGTTTTCCTCAAACCCATCGGAGAGCTCCACGGCCTCTCCGGCATAGCCCGGATGATCCTCTTCTACGCCCGAGGCCTCTTCGGGCTAATCGACCATGGCCGAGGCATCGGAGTGGCCAACGCCGGCCTAGTCTACTTCAACGGCAGGCTTCTCGCCATGTCCGAAGACGACCTTCCGTATCATGTCCGGATCAGCGTGGCTGGCGACCTCGAAACTGTCGGAAGACACGACTTCGATCAGCAGCTGAGAAGCACGATGATCGCCCACCCGAAAATCGACCCGATTTCCGGCGAGTTCTTCGCTCTGAGCTACAACGTGGTCGACAAACCTTATCTAAAATACTTCAAATTCTCCATCGATGGAGAGAAGACTCTCGATTTCGATGTACCAATCGACACGCCCACGATGATCCACGACTTCGCCATTACGGAGAACTTCGTGGTCATCCCCGACCAGCAGGTGGTGTTTAAACTGCATGAAATGTTAAAAGGCGGCTCGCCGGTGATCTACGATTTGAATAAGAAATCGAGGTTC
Source organism: Scutellaria galericulata (assembly GCA_946896805.1). Taxonomy (NCBI): domain Eukaryota; kingdom Viridiplantae; phylum Streptophyta; class Magnoliopsida; order Lamiales; family Lamiaceae; genus Scutellaria; species Scutellaria galericulata. The sequence continues at coordinate 1,784,140 of OX335785.1, forward strand.
GGAATTCTATCGAAAAACGCTGAAAGTTCCGACGATATAACATGGATCGAGTGTCCGAACACGTTCTGTTTCCATGTCTGGAACGCGTGGGAGGAGGACGATAACGACGAGGTGGTCGTGATCGGGTCGTGCATGACTCCGCCGGACTCGATCTTCAAGGAATATTCCGGCGAGAGTCTCACCAGCGTGCTGTCGGAAATGCGGCTGAATTTGAGGACCGGCGAGTCAAAACGGCGTCGTATCATTGAGTCGCCGGAGAAGATCAACTTGGAGGCGGGGATGGTGAACCGGGGGCGGCTCGGGCGGAGGACCCGGTTCGTGTATCTGGCGATAGCGGAGCCGTGGCCGAAGGTGTCGGGGTTGGCGAAGGTGGATCTGAGGAGCGGCGCCACCGTGAAGTATGTTTACGGGGAGGGGAGATACGGCGGAGAGCCGTTTTTCGTGGCGAGGGAAAAGGATTCCGATAGGGAAGACGATGGGTATATTCTTGTGTTTGTTCATGACGAGAATGTCTGCAAATCGGAGCTGCAGATTATAGATGCCATTACGTTGAAGATGGAGGCTTCTGTGATAATTCCATCCAGGGTGCCATATGGCTTTCATGGGACTTTCATCACCTCCAAAGAGCTTCAAGATCAAGTTTAGTGTGACAAAGTTTTGTTAATTAGTGTATATAGTAATATGGGAAAGTTTAGTGTGAGAAAGTTTTTTAGGTAGGATTTATCCTCTTTTTTAAGTAATCTAGTTTAAGTGCAAGATCATATGTGAGTTGAGCGGATGTTTGTATATTTATAGCAACGTTTGAATGTATTTTATATTTCAAACAATACACTATCTTCTATTTCTATATAATCGATCGATACTAATATTTATTAATATTCCACATAAATCCCGTTTCAATATTGGGATGCCAAAACACCGAAATTCCGGCGAATTTTCCGATTTTTTGTCGTTGTTTGTACTCATATAATAAACCACGTGTTGCGATTCTCAATACTTATGTGATATGAATTGTGTATATGATATATATTTTCCATTTATGTCAAAATCTGCACGAATATGTTTTTAAACTTCCTAACATAATAAATTACAAAATGAAATTTCAATTTACTAACATGTTTTATTCATGTTGAATTTATATTAAGTATTCAATTATGTATAAAAAGACTACAAGGTTATAATATGGAATCATTATTATATAAATTTGAAACACAAGATCATATGTGAGTTGAGTGAATGTTTGTAGATTTATAGCAACATCTGAATGTATTCTATATTTCAAACAACACACTATCTTCTATTTCTATATAATTGATCGATACTAATATTTATTAATATTCCACATAAATTGAATCAACTCCCGTTTTAATATCGGGATGCCAAAACACTGAAATTCCGGTGAATTTTCCGATTTTTAATCGTTGTTTGTACTCATATAATAAACCACGTGTTGCGATTCTCAATACTTGTGTGATATGAATTGTGTATATGATATATATTTTCCATTTATCTTAAAAGCTGCACGAATATGTTTTTAAACTTCCTAACATAATAAAGTACAAAATGAAATTTCAATTTACGAACATGTTTTATTCATGTTGAATTTATATTAAGTATTCAATTATGTATACAAAGACTACAAGGTTATAATATGGAATCATTATTATATAAATTTGAAACACAAGATCATATGTGAGTTGAGTGAATGTTTGTAGATTTATAGCAACATCTGAATGTATTCTATATTTCAAATAACACATTATATTCTATTTCTATATAATTGATCAATACTAATATTTATTAATATTCCACATAAATTGAATCAACTCCCGTTTCAATATTGGGATGCCAAAACACCGAAATTCCGGCGAATTTTCCGATTTTTAGTCGTTGTTTGTACTCATATGATAAACCACGTGCTGTGATCCTCAATACTGCTTGTGTGATATAAATTGTGTATATAATATACGTTTTTCATTTATATCAAAATCTGCAAGAATATGTTTTTAAACTTCCTAACATAATAAAATACAAAATGAAATTTCAATTTGCAAACATGTTTTATTCATTTTGAATTTATATTCAATTATGTATAAAAAGACTACAAGGTTATAATATGGAATCATTATTATATAAATTTGAAACAGAAGATCATATGTGAGTTGAGTGAATGTTTGTAGATTTATAGTAACATTTGAATGTATTCTATATTTCAAACAACACACTATCTTCTATTTCTATATAATCGATCGATACAAATATTTATTAATATTCCACATAAATTGAATCAACTCCCGTTTCAATATTGGGATGCCAAAATACCGAAATTCTGGCGAATTTTCTGATTTTTAGTCGTTGTTTGTACTCATATGATAAACCACGTGTTGCGATCATCAATACTTGTGTGATATAAATTGTGTATATAATATATGTTTTTCATTTATATCAAAATCTGCAAGAATATGTTTTTAAACTTTCTAACATAGTAAAAAACAAAATGAAATTTCAATTTGCAAACATGTTTTATTCATGTTGAATTTATATTAAGTATTCAATTATGTATAAAAAGACTACAAGGTTATAATATGAAATCATTATTATATAAATTTGAAACACAAGATTATATGTGAGTTGAGTGAATGTTTGTAAATTTATAGCAACATCTGAATGTATTTTATATTTCAAACAACACACTATCTTATGTTTCTATATAATCGATCAATACCTATATTTATTAATATTCCACATAAATTGAATCAACTCCCGTTTCAATATTGGGATGCCAAAACACCGAAATTCCGGCGAATTTTCCGATTTTTAGTCATTGTTTGTACTCATATGATAAACCACGTGCTGCGATCTTCAATATTGCTTGTGTGATATAAATTGTGTATATAATATATGTTTTTCATTTATATCAAAATCTGAAAGAATATGTTTTTAAACTTCCTAACATAATAAAATACAAAATGAAATTTCGATTTGCAAACATGTTTTATTCATGTTGAATTTATATTAAGTATTCAATTATGTATAAAAAGACTACAAGATTATAATATGGAATCATTATTATATAAATAAGCTATTTTTAGACTTAATTCACACTAAGTGGTGATAGTGAGCTAGGTAGCTAATTGCTAAATAAAAAGTTTGATAGAAAATATTCGGTTAGGAAGTGTCAAGGATGTGACTTGATTAGCATGACTGATTCGATGAACTTGAGATTTTTTTACACAATGGGAATAGAAAATATTGATCAACTTTCCATAGATAGTTTGCTTGAAAATAGTAAAGGATTTGACCCCATTAATTAATTAGTCTTTATCCTGTGCTCTATTATGTTTTCTCAAATTTGTTCTTTTTATTATCACGCTACGATGTACACGATATCAATTGATAATACAATAAAATAAGTACAAGATGATCAATATATGATTTACACTGATCATGAGTACATAATCCATTAAATTATCACTTGATTAACGTTTAATTATATATATATATATATATATATATATATATATATTGTTACACACTAATTGTATGTACATTTTTCACCTAATTAACCAAATAATTCTACTTTTTATTTGTTATATATACATGTAATAATTAAATAAAATAGTATCATACTATTTCTAAAAGAATATGGAACGACTTAAGAGGAAATTGTTTGCAAGTCAATTCATATGAGATTCAATTCTTAATCTGTTTAATATTTCAAAAATAATCATTATATACTAAATATATTAAATAATATTATTAATAATTAATACACGACATATATTAAGAAAAAAAATACTTGAATTGAAATTCTGATCCCTAACTATAACAAAACCACCTAAAAAAAAAAACTATAACAAAACCACCTTGTCTTGAGGAAAGGATCGATTATTATATCCAGAATGACAAAAGCACAAGCACTACTCTATTCCTACGAACTTGGAAATCCTTCCACGCGTTATAATCTCATCTTCTTCTAATAATTTCTAGATAACTTCAAATATTCACATCCAAACAAAACCTAAACCTTAATTCAGGAAACCATCTAACTATATTTCATCATCACCTGCATGTGATCAAAGTACATGCAATTTTTGGCTTCATTTGGTATTGTACCCTATGCATTGAACCTTAATCCTTAGTGGTGTCTTACTATGACACCATGAGAATAAATCCATTTAATCATCTTAATATTTTGTTTATGGACACTAACTAAGGTCAAGACTGAGATAATTATAAGTCTTGTTGATTGTATTGTTAATTTTGCGGTCCAAGAAAATTAATCTCAATTTTAATCATATAACTTAAGTTTGGTCCACTATTTCTATAGGAAACCATGATAGTTACCTTTTAGAAAATTCTAAAGATTACCTAGTAGAAAAGATTGAAAAATCATTACTATTGTATCCCTATCCCGAGCTGAACAAAACCGGACACGTGGAGGATCAGAAGAGTTCGGCCAAACACCTAATCAGGTTTAGCCAAGGGCCGACCTCAGATTAGCTTAGGTAAGGCAAGGTGAGCCGAGGTGAACCGAGGTCTGAAAACTTCAGATGAGTCGAGGTGAACCAAGGTCGGGAGACCTGATCAAATGAACCAAAGTGAACCAAGGTCGGGAGACCTCAGATGGGCCAAGGTGAACTAAGGTTGGAAGACCTCAGATTAGCCAAGGTGAACTAAGGTCGGGAGACCTCAAGTTAGTCAAGATGAACCAAAATTGGAAGACCTCGGATGAATTGAGGTCAGAAGAATCAGGACTGAGTCGGCTAGGGTTACTAGTCCATACTTGAGATAAATCAAAGATAGAAACATCTCCGACTCAAGCTTGACTTGACCGGCCTCCTAGCCAGGAGGCCGACTAGAGATGGCCGAGCCGACCAAAGATAAATCTTTGGATGACCAATTTGGGAGACATCCGATCAGTGTTGACCGAGCCAACCAGAGAGCAACTTGGGATGTCAGGCCGACCAGAGATGGCCAAGCTTACCAGAGATTCATTGGCCCTAATAGGCCGACCAAGATAGAGTTGAAGACATGGAAAGTTTAGATAACCAGAGTACTCAAAATCAATCTCATCTGGAAGGAGCTCAACAACCAGAGATACAAGAACTCAAAAGAGTTGAGAATACTTAGTCGATCAGAAAATCAACGATCCGTGCAAGCCATAAGGAACAGCTTTAATCATATACCTACTAGAGAGTTAAATAACTTTCCTATCATCTACGGCAGACTTGAAGTAAAAAAGAGGGTCACCGATCATTCAAGTTGTCATCCGATAAGAGCTTAAAAGACTTAAGTTTATTTCAAGATAAAGAAATAAATCAAGATCAAATTATATCTGATTAGATAGGAACAAATCTGTATTTTTCTTATCTAAACCCTAAAATCAAGGGATTTAGTTATTGTTTTCCAAGTATTGTATCTTAGGTTTAGTCAATAAATAGGGCCTTGAGCCTCATGGAAAGGGGTTTAGAAATTATTGTAATTCAAGCAAATAGAGAGAATTTCCCTCTCAAATATATAAATACATTCTAGCCGGCCATTTTTTATCAACCAGATCAGGCCTAACTAATTTGCCTGAGTAGGCACCGGGCACGGTCTTTTGTCTATTTTATCCGTTTTACTTACTGTTATTCGGTTCAAATCTTACGAACCGGATCGAGTTATTTGGGTATTGATCGACCAGATCAGGCCTAACTAATTTGCCCGAGTATGCACCTGGCACCGTCTTTTGTCTATTTTATTTGTTTTACTTACTGTTATTTGGTTCAAATCTTACAAACTGGATCGAGTTATTTGGGTATTTGACTTGGAATTTATGTTCTACAAATTTTGACATCAACAATCACAAACCTCTTGTAACACCTAGGACAAATCTATACATAATTGAATTAATTAAATAATTTAACCCCTAATTGCTTGTTTTTATTATGTGTGTTTCAGAACGAAATAATATGTAATTTATTAATCAAGCTATAGGTTATAATAATTAAATGATGTTATATGTTGAAGCCCAAGTTTTCGTAAAATGAATATCTCTATCTCTAGGCCCATAACCCAAAAAGGAGAACACATAAGTATTGGTTTAGAACACACTAAGTAAGAATTTGATCACATTTTTGAAAAGTATCTCTCTCTCTCTTGTTCTGGCGCCGCCCGCCGTCGCAGGCACCACCTCATTTCGGCTCGAACCTTACCTCAAATCGAAGCCCACACTGAGCCCATTCCAAATCCGAGCTCGGATTCACGAACCGTCGTTGCCTCCATCGTGAATTGCCGGCGAAAGGCGCGACCTCCTCCTCCTTTCTCTTCTCCACTCGGCTCTATCCGTCTCTATCATTGTCGCCGGCGACAGGTTGTCGTCGGCAGTGGCAGATCGGCAACGGGAGGGGACAGGGGTGGCGATTGGGGAAGGTTTGAGGGAGGAAGGGCTCATCTACAAATTTGAAAGAAATCAAGGGCTTGGGTGCAAATCCTATATTTTTAGTGTATTTACGTTTTAGCCCCTGAACTTTCTAAAATCTCTTTTAAGCCCTCAAAGTTTCTAAGCTTTATGTTTTAACCCCCAAATCTTCTTAAAATTTCGTTGACTCCAAAGGTTTTAAAATATATCAAAAGGGACCGCAAACCTTTTCTAATTTTGCAAATTGACCCCTTTGGTCAAAGTCAATATTTCAAAATTTACAAAAATGCCCCTATGCTTCTAAAAACTCCGTTTTAAGCTTGTTTTACCTCCATTTAAGCCCAAATTGATCCCTTCAAACCCGTTGATCATGATTTAAGCTTCCATGATCGTTTCAACGCTTTTATGACCTCGAAACCCATTTCGCTTCATTTTCTCTATCATTTCTTCCTCGAGAGAGATTTCTAAGTAAATCTTAAACCATACAGCGTAATTAGAAATCTAAACCTCCTATATATGTAGGTTTCGAGGTAAAAGAACGAACATAGGATTTAGAGTACCGAACTTCACGAGGGTTACCATCGAATAAGGTGGGGGTAACTTTTAAACTTAACGCTTTACTTTCCACTTTTATATGAATGCTTAAGCTATGGATAATATTATAAATGACAATTGAACGAACGAATGCCACGTGAACCCATGATCATCGAAATATTTCTTAATTGCTATGCTACGCGAATCTATAATTAATGAAATGATTCTTTAATGTTATGAAATGATTGAATCCTACGTGTCGTATTTACGTGCTATGAATTTTATGTATGTGCATGAATAACATAACTATGCTACGAAGGGACTAAGGTCCAAAATCATGTTACGGATGGACCAATGGTCCATAAAAAAAGCCAACGGGATAGAAACTGTTTATAGGATAAGACGGGAAAAACCCGCACCTATCTATAGCCACGTGCCACAAGTTTATGTGATCATGTGCTTAACTGCTGTGATTATGAATGCTTATTTATCTCTATTGCTTAATAAACGTTAATTATAGAAAGTATCCCCACAAGTGTATTTCAGACACTCACCCTGTGTGCATTCACATCACATGCAATAATGAAAACGAAAGGATTGAAGAGAGGGATGTTGTATCAAAAAACATTTTTAATTCTTCCTATCTTTAGATCTTTCAAACAATGTTCGGTTCTCTGTTTTGTAAAGCTAAACCTTTTATTTATTGATCTTGTATAGATTTCTGCTGCTTAGATTTATAACTTCTTTTTCTGCTTTATTCCAATGTTTTCATTTATGTAATATCGCAAATTTAAAAAACACCGTAAAAGATCCTGTTGTGGATGTTATTTCAATTCTTTCTATCGCTCGTTTATCTCTATGCTTTTAAAACGTATGTTTCTTTCTTTCTTAATGCACGCCCAATACGTCGAACTCTGATATGTACAAGCTTTCAAAATGGGGCGTGACACCCGTCCCCTTCATTTTCGATCCTTTAACTATCACTCACTTTTCAATTCTGATCAGATTTTGTTCGAAATGTCAATTTTTGTTTACGTGAACATCGAAATTGTTGAAGAAAATCGAAACTCAAACCAATTTTTCTTTTAAGTAATAGTTGGAATACGTAAAATTAGTGGAAAGTAATGGACAAGAGCTATGTTATGTTACATTACGAAAATCGTAATTCTCCCTATTTGCATTCAAGGACTCGATATCAGACCTATTTAACAACTTCACTTGAGTTGAGTTTTCAGAATAGGTCACAGAAATTAAAATTTTCTCTATTTTATAAACTCAAAGAAAAACATAGAATTTGGTTGCATTTAAAACTTTCAATATATTTAAATTATAGCATAAATTAAATAAAAGACAAACAAGTGCAAAATGCTAAATTAAAGTTAAGAACTTAATTAAATACTATAAATTATTTTATCAATATATATCAGGTTGGGAGCTAAGATTTCAAATATTCATTTCACTAACAGGTAATAATCAACGATCAATAAACTAGTGAAAACTTATAAATATCAAAGGAGAATTATATATATTTCTCTAATGATTCTCTAATGATTATAGCTAGTGTTTTGAAAGTTGAAAAATTCTTCAATTTGTCAAGCAATTAATCAACTTTTTATCTAGAATATCTCTTCAAGATATGAAAGAACAAGTACTCTGTACGTATATTCGATCCTCCAATTTGTATTTGTTTTTCCTCTTTTTTCCCCTCTATTATAGTTTACCTGCATAATATTTGTTTTGATTATTTTTAGATGAGTCACAATTGACAGACAATAATAGACTGACCCATGTCCCCCTTTTTTTAGTTTAATGTTAAAAAAAAAAAAAAAATCTTGAAATCACTTAGAAACTCATGGATTATTATCGCATAAGTGCATAATTATGATCATAATTATAGTCTGCTCATGGTCAAAATTTATCAGGTGAAGCTTCTGTTTTATAATATGCGTTGCTAATATTAGTATAATAATAAAGCTATTTTCTGCACTTTGATTGTGTATTAATATACATGATATGTGTTAATTTGGGGGAAAAAAAACAAAAAAAAAATTGATTGTTAGATTTATATATTTTTTTAATATTGACACATGTACAATATCATTCATGTATTGGTGTTAATACACAAATCGACAAGCGTTTATGGTATTTTTGTAAAATATTGATGGCACCAATCATTTATTTTTCCTCTGGACAACATATTATTAATTTGCATCTGATATATACTCCTTTCATTTCATAATAAATGTGGTTTTCAAATTTAAATTTTATTTCATATTAAGTGTTGTTTTAAATTTTTATATAATTTTAATTCTAAATTATTCCTATTAATACTTCTTAACTAAAATTTAGGGATTTAATATAATGTTTTTTATGTAATTAATTTGATTTTTTTTTTCAATCTTAAATAATAACTTTCTTGATTAGTTAAGGATAAGGATTAGTATATTTGTTCAATTTTTATATTTTTTAATATATGATAAAAACTCCAAAACGACATTTTATAAAAGGAGTATATTATAACACTGATTATAAAATGAAGGGGAGTATATTATAATTTTGAGATGTCAGATAAAATACGCTTAAAATCAAAATTAGTGATGTCAAGCTAGCTTGTGGAAATGGGAATTTTTGAATTTTCTTGCCATTACAAGTGACGTGGTTAGAGTTTGCTACGTGTCAGCTTATGAGGTGGCCCATACATCATATGATCATGTCAACCTTGAAAATAGAAAGCTACAAAATTTTATAATTGGCAAAAACTCTAGTGAAATTGATGCACAAATTCTAAATTCGTGCAATTCGCATCAATTTGATTTGGTACGGTTGTCCATGCGTCGGCACGTGCCCCACACATCGAGGAGGGAGCGCCACACACATACTTTTATGTTATGAGTTTCATACGATTACATTTTCTGTGAAAATTTCATACCCTTTTAATTATGCAATTCATACCTTTTAATTAAACATATCAGACCTTTTAGTTATGGTAATATTACTTTTATGTTATATTTTAGTAAATAAGGTAAGCATATTGCAATTTGGAGAAGAGTATGAGAAGTATGGATCTCAATAAGTATTCCACAGCAGATCGATCTATGGATCTGAATATCGCGATTTGAAGAAGATAAGAATGAACCATTGTGGAAGCTATGGAAGATAACTATATCGCAATTTGGAGGAGACAAGGAGAAGGAAGGTTGTGGATCTGGATAAGCTTTCCAATGCAGATCGTCTATGGATCTGAAGGAGAGGGAAGGAGCTGTTGCACGCTCTGGATCTTGAGAGATTTGCCTTTTCACAAAAAAAAAAATTATATTTATATGTAGATCTTGAGTCACAGGTCCGGTATCCGTGCAACTGGTGTATGAGAGACCTACTCTTCATAAATACATTAATACTTAAATAGCATTATCATACATCTTTTCATTTCATTATCACCAAGAAAAGAAAAAAGAAGAAGATTCAAGGGATTTTTTAACTTTTGATTGAGATTTCTTGATTTGTGTTTTCATTTTACTGCCATGGAAGATTAAAAGCGACAATTATCGAAGTTCCCTTTTTTTTTACTACGTTACAAGAAACGAATCAGATTCTCTATCCCAAAATTAGATATAAATCTAGCTATGTTCGAATTGAGATAATGATTTTATTAATGTGAGTACTTTAATTATTGTGATGTTCGATGATATACATTGATTTCATTAATGAGATATTATTAACATTTTATTAATGTTCGAATCATTGCTTTAATATTAATATATAACATGTGGGACCCACCATTTAACATCCTCAAATGTAAACATTTTTAACATCATCAATATATTATAAAATAATAATTATTTATTGAAGATTGTAAATAAAAAATAAATATATTTATTTAATATATAAATAAATAAAGTTAAGTGGGATGGTAAGTAAAATCCAAAAATAATTGTAATAATGTTAAAATAGATAAGAAGAAACTATAATAAAATTAGGAGTTAATGAAATAATGGTGTGGATTATATATGGCACATGAGACTCATGTTAAGTCAATAAATAGTATATTTATTTTTTTAAGTGGCTTAATTATAGTGATTTACCAAAATTTATAAATCAAGCCTAAAAGTGTAAATAATAATCATGATATTTAAATGTGAAGACACCACCATAAGAAAATTCTCAATTTGTCGACGAACAAAATTGAAAATTAAAGCAACTTTATATTATAAAGGTTTATGATCATCAAATGATGGTTCTATTTTGTGTATTTTGTTCTTAATTCTTCTATACAATATTGTTAGAAAAGCCCAAAGACATGAAAACATTGTTAGTAATGTCATAACAACATTTGAATTGAAAACTCTTTGTTGTTTTGTTCAGTAACAGATATTTCCCTCTCTCACTTTTGTAACATTACACATGGTAAAATTTATGAAATATCACAACTTTAAAATTCTTGGAGAAATTTAGATGGTATGCTTTATCATTACAAAAAATAAAAAAATTAATGATTAAACAAAGCAAACTTTTTTTTTTTTTCAATAATTACATAATAGTTGTTTAAAAGTTAAGATGTTGTTAGAATATTCATGGAAGGCAACTCAACCTTAAGAGAATTGGAAAGAAAGGGAAAAAAACACTAAGCAACAAATTAACCTTTTTTTTTTTTTTTTTGTCTCAAGATTTTTTGTTGGTGGGCCAAGTGGCCCAAGACTACACCTCAGAAGAAGCTCATCTTTTACCAGTAAAGGCCCAATTTAAAAAGTTAATCCATTTCCGGAATCCCAGAAAAAAATAATAATAAAAAAAAAAAGAGCCATCAATATAAAATATCACAAAAACTCATGTGAAACAGTTTTACGGATAGTTTTCATGAGACGGAGCCAATCACCTACAAATAACATGTGAATTGTAGGGTTTGGATGGTGGGTAATTGAGTTGTGAATTGACATGTCTCATGCAATGCATTAAAATTCCGTGAGATGATAACACAAGAGACTTACTCATAAAATATTGAGTAACACTTCTGTGCAACTGGTGCACAGAGTTGCACGGAAGACCTTTATGTACAAATATTCGTACCTTTTAAAATGAACATGCTTAAAAGTATTACATTTATAACATAAAGGTACTACATTTATAACATAAATGCATGGATTGCACGGTGCAACTGGTGTACAGAAGTTTTTGCCTAAAATATTAGCTATAATTGTTTTCTTATAATACTTATTTAATATAAAAGGTATTTTAAAAATAAAAGTTAATACTAATTTGTCAATAGAAAATAAGTTTAAGGGCCACCATAATTCTGATACTCTACCCACCGTGAATACATATTAATGTGCACAACATAAATGTGTCACAAATATAACATAATCATTAATTTCAAATTATAATATTTAAAATGATGAGATCTTTACACATAAATGATAGATATATTAAGACACATTCATGATAAATAGGGAACATTATTTGGATGCACCATTCCATATTTTCTTATTAACTTAGATCCAAACATACATCGATATGGCCTTTCCTTTATTTTATTTATTTATTTATTTTGTCTCGTGGGTAATAAGTTTGCAATAAAACTTTACTTCAAGTCAGAATTAAGTAAAGTTGCGAAGAAAAACTTTAATTCTATTTGACAATTTAAATACTATACTGTAAAATGAATTAAAAGAAACAAACATGTATGCATATACTGTTTTAATCGAGTGGTCCAATCAATTGTTATAATAATAATAATAATAATAATAATAATAATAATAATAATAATAATAATAATAATAATAATAATATATACTAAATCAATTTTAAAAGAAAAATAGAAAAGGATAATAATCAGTTTCAATTACCAAAAAATTATAATTAAGTACTAACTTTAAACTTTATTTTAAAAAAATACATAGAAACTTTTCAGAAAAGAAAGCAATTGAATTTAATATTGACCCAACCAACCTAGATATCTGATTTTCTGGCCCAAAGATTTCATTATTCTCTAGAATCTTTATAATTATAGGATATTATATATATGATAAAGTTAAATTAATTAGCAAAATACTATGTGTCACAATTAATTAAAAAAGCAAAGAAAAACATGGTTTTTCATTCTTCAAATTAATTATTCGAAATTCGGTGTCACACATACCTAACGTATGCTATCAACCTTTATTAATGCAAATTCATTTCTACAATTTTTTTTTTTGAAACCATTCATTTCTACAATTTCTTTTTTCCTTCTTCCACACGAAAATTTTGAAAAAGTAGTAAGGTTGGTTTATTTATTTGGCTTTTATTCGAACTTTATGTTGGGTCAGTCAAGAGTTGTCACTAAAAAGTCTTATTTTATCCCACATTTCAGTTTTTGTGTTTGAGATTATATTTAATTGTACATTCAATAGGGTTTCGATAACAATAATTATTTAATAATATATTTAAAAAAATTTCACAAAGTACATGTTTGCATATCTTTCATATTGGAAAGAGGTGTAAATAGACTTCTATTAATTATAAAAGAAATTAAAATAAAAAATACATTACATAAAACTCATTTATAATTTTCTACAAATTCATTAAGAAAATAGTATGTGAGACTCGAGCCCCTCGTTACTCTTTGACCAATATAGTGACACATCCATGCATTTTCTGAATTATTGCATGTTAATTATATGATACTTGTTTGTTATTATTAGTAATTGAAAGCTCCTAACTTATGTGCTAAACAATATATTAGGAATCAGAAATTGGGTGTTAACATTTTATATTTAATACTAATTACTAAATAAAACTTTGATGTAGAAAATTATATATCATGGAATATTTAATGTAAGCTATATATATATATATATATATATATATATATATATATATATATATATATATAAGTTAGTAATAAGACAACACAACAAAAAAGGGTGATGACTCTTAATATATAGAATGAAGGGGAGATTGACGTGTGTAAAGAAGGGTGACTCATGTAATTTTTATCATTTATATTAGTAAAGACCAAAGCAGATAAAATTAGAAGATTAGGAAAAAAAAAAAAAAAAAAAAAGGAGGAAGTTAAAGAATAGAAAAATCGAAATTGAGAATTCAACTCTGTGCCAACATGCATGTTAATAGAATCAAATTATTTATTTATCAAGATGATTAGTTAAATATCAACTGTAATCTACTGATGAAGCTAATCAAGGACGTATGGATAAATATATGTATATATATTAAATGAAATTAGGCTAGTTTGTTGCTGTATGACATTTATGAAAAACTAATTGCTCAAGGATTATAAAGTTTAATAATAATGATAATCTTATAAGTAATTTATTATTTAATTGAAAGAATAGATATGTTTCTGTGATTTCTTCTTAGAAATTTATATTATAATTTTTGAATAAATTAGTACAAGGTGTTATGCAATTATGCAAAGTGTGGTTCTAATTTTCAATTTATTAATTATAATCAATATATCCTTGTGAGACTTTAAGAATGAATTTATCTATAAATCAGGTTGATTTGGGAAGTTTGTTTTTGAGTAAGTTTAATAGAGAATGCTTTAATCCTTCAAAATTGCTTCAATTAATTTTAATATCCTAATAAAATATTTAGCTTGCTATTTTAGATTAATCTTGATAACACAAAAAGATAAGGAATTTCACGTGGAAGCTAGGTAAGTAAAAATTTATTTTCAACTACAATGCATGAACGTAGTACTTCATGTTATATATTGCTTAAGTGATATTACGTGATTTTACGTATCCTTGAGAATTGACGTGTTTGAATGATGCTATGGGGAAGTATATGTGATGTATTATGAATATTAATCACGAGCATCAACATGTGCATACGTAAATGATGAAAGTTATTACATTTTGCAAGACATAATTTCAATATGAAAAGTATTTTATTGACCACTACTAGTGCACCGAGACATGTAATCATGCTTACGATATATTATATGGGTAGTCGATGGCATGTGAGACATGAATATGGCCTGATTTGTTCAGTTGGTGGCATGTGAGATATGGATATGGCTACCAATACTATATGTTTAGCCGATGACATGTGAAACATGAATATGACTTGATTCGTTTAGCCAGTGGCATATGAGACATGAATATGACTTGATTCGTTTAGCCGGTGGCATATGAGACATGGATATGAGTCATATGACTATGATGAATGATATATGTTGTGCTCCATCCGCTGCCTAGTAGATGGTGGTCAGGGGCCCAATGAAGGAAAATAGTTTTGAAATACATGTTTTTATTCATTAACATGCATCATTCACATCATTTCGTATTATTCATGTTATGTGCATAATTTTTATTTACTGAGCTTTTTAGCTCATATAGTTCATGCATTGTAGGTGAACCTGCTGATGTATGAGCTTATAGACTTACTGACCGCGTTGTTGAGTTCCTACGGGTTCGGAGATGGTGTACATGGATGACGACCTGTTGGGTCATGCTATGAGCTTATTTTGCTTTAAATAAGATTTTGATAAATTACTTTGACTTCTTCTGTTTTATCCTCTGATGTATATAAATATATAAAATATAGAAGTGGGTGTGGCTTGACTTTATGGTATACGCTACGAAACGTGTTATAATCTTATTTCATATGCAAGAAAAGTTATTTATGCTATTATATATATATATATATATATATATATATATCTCTACAAGAAATATGCACAACAACAACACAAGATTTACAACGGTTTTAGCATTTTCTGTTGTGGTATATGATAATTACAACACTTTCGCGGATTACCGTTGTTGTTGTGCGAAAAAATCCACACAACGACAACGGTTTCTTGTACCGTTGTCTTTGTGTGGATTTTTTCGCACAACGACAACGGTTGGGACAACGGTTTTTGAGTACCGTTGTCTTTGTGCGGATATTAGGTTTATTACAACACTAAGCACAACGGTTTTTTTCTACCGTTGTAAAAATTCAAAATTTTAAAATTATTTAATTGAAGAAAAAAATTTATTATGAAAAAAAACTAAAATTAACTAATTGAACCATAAATTATTTTACAACAATAAAAAAAATATACATATATTAATTTGTAAAATACAAAAAATTGTATTACATAATAATACAAAAATTAAATATTATTATTTTAGAAAATAAAGATAAAATGAGTTTGGTTTTAAAATTAATACAAAAAACATAAATTATTTTAAATAATTATTTTATAAAGTCAAAAAAAAAAAGAGATATAAAAGATATGAATTAAAAGAATAATATAAAAAAACTTAAATTAACTAATTGAACCGTAAACTAATTTTCAAAATAAAAAAATAAACATATATTAATTTGTCAATACAAAAAATTTAGTATATAATAATACAAAAATTATATATTATTTTAAAACATAAATCATAAATTATGAATTTTTTTAAAAAATAAAAATAAAGATAAAATGAGTTTGGTTTTAAAATTAATAAAAAAACATAAATTATTTTATAAATTATTTTATAAAATAGAAAAAAGATATAAAAAAGATTAATTAAAAGAATAATATGAAAAAAAAAACTTAAATATATTAATTGAACCATAAACTATTTTTCAAAATAAAAAGACATACATATATTACTTGGTCAATAAAAAAATTTATTATATAATAATATTAAAATTAAATATTATTTTAAAACATAATTCATAAATTTGAAAAGTTTAATTATTTTATGATGCTATCTTATATTATTTGCATTAATATTATCTTATATATATATGAACAAACTCATAATTTTAAAAAATAGTATTTTTATAAAATATATTAAAAATATACACTAGTATATTTTATAATTGTCTTAAAATGAAATTAGATTAAATATTATTAAACATATTAATTAGTCATTAATCTTCCAATTATATATATATATATATATATATATTAATTATATATATATATAAAATTAGTCAATAAAAGAAATGCATGTAGGATATTAACACATAAAGCATTAGTGGTCTAGTGGTTTAAGTAACATCATAGCACTCAAGTTCGATTCCCAGCCAACGCGCAATATTGGCTATGATGATGTTATCGCTGACGTGTCAGCACTATGATGAGCTATGATTGTAATACCACAGTTAGCTTACCGTTGTACCAACCGTGGTCGTTGTCGTACAATCGTTGTGCCAACCGTGGTCGTTATCATGAGCCAACGCGCAATATTGGCTATGATGATGTTATCGCTGACGTGTCAGCACTATGATGAGCTATGATTGTAATACCACAGTTAGTTTACCGTTGTACCAACCGTGGTCGTTGTCGTACAATCGTTGTGCCAACCGTGGTCGTTATCATGTACGACAACAGTTATTAACCGTTGTGGTTGACAGGGTCTACGACAACACCATCTTCCACAATGGTAAAAAAAGTTCTACGAACCGTTGTCGTTGTGCGAAATTCTTATATATATATATATATATATATATATATATATATATATATATATATATATATATATATATAAGTCACACACTCACTTACATATGTTTTAACATGAAAATCTATTACATGTCTAGTTATATTAGAAATGTGGGCGTGACAGAGTAAGTTTGTACATTGTACCGAGCCTAATATAATATTTTCATAAAGTCCCATTAAACGGTTTGTTGACTTAATTATGTACACAATTCAATCATTGTACGCAACGTTTAAAAATAATAATAATAATAATTTAAACGTGCTTCTTAACTTTAATTCCCTTTATTGAGATGACATTAGTGAATAAATTATTATATCCTTCTTCTTTTTTAAGTTACCATACACATTAATTAATGGAAACCACGTATGATGGATTCTAATATAATCCACTTTTTTATGAAAGAAAAAAGAGAAAATATGTGGACTAGTCGAAATTAAAATTTTGTCAAAAACTAATGAATATAAAAGTGGACTGATATATTTTTACTAATCAAAAAATTTATAATTCAAATTTAAAGATAATCAAATTAATTCTATATCAGGGTTTTTATAGAATTCCTTTTTTTTTTTTGTTAGTTAAAATATAAATGTTAGTCCATAAATTAGTAGATCTTTAAGAAAATAGTTAGGAGATAATCTTGAAATAATGTTGTATATAAAAGTTTTAAAAACCAAATAATTGGAAATAATGTTATACTTCTTTTTATTTATAACATAGGTATTAAATGTAGGGGGTGATTCAAAGTTCAAACTATGTGGAAACCCATTCCATGATCTATTTGAATATTGGATTTAACTATAATAATTTAATTTGCTAAAAGGTAAGTTGTTAAGTTTATAAGCTATATACATATCTTATATATGACACATGATTTAGAATTAATAAAATTATCTTATATATAATTATATATATATAA
This sequence comes from Scutellaria galericulata, assembly GCA_946896805.1. Classification (NCBI taxonomy): domain Eukaryota; kingdom Viridiplantae; phylum Streptophyta; class Magnoliopsida; order Lamiales; family Lamiaceae; genus Scutellaria; species Scutellaria galericulata. Next base: position 1,802,420 of record OX335785.1, read on the forward strand.
AAAATTATAAAATTATAAAACTATAATAAAGTGTTCATATATATAATTTTATAATCTGCAAAATAAGATGTTTCGCGTGAATAAGAAAAGTAATCATGTCTCATAAAGAAAAAGAAAACATGTAAGAGTATTAGAATTATATATTATATTTAATTAATTCAGACTTTTCACAACAAAAATTGATATAGATAAAGTATCAAATAATTTTGATTTGTTAATTGATCCAGAAAAATGAGTTACATGCTAGATGAAAATGGAAAAAGCAATGCTTTAATTTAAAAGACTATGCACAATCATATATACCAATAAAAAAAATATACAATTTAAAAATCCGAGTAGAATTCTCATAAAATCGTTTTACTTTTTTAATTTTCCCAATCAATCTATAATTTAGAATTCATGTATGAATTAATGAAAATGAAGTTAGTTTATGGGTAATTAATATGGCCATACAAATTTATTAAAGTCGTGTATCATCATATAGTTGTGGTGTCTTTTTTACGAGACCACATTATACACGTGATTAAATATATTTTCTTCACACTTTAATTTAATTTAATTCCCTTTTTTTTTTATTTCACCAAATTTCCACTTATAAATAACTGTTGTTTTGAAACACGTGATTTGCCCTCCAAATAAAAGATTCCTCCTCATATAGACTGTATTTTTGGATTCCATCGGTCACCATTGATATCAATTCTCTCTCTCTCTCTCTCTCTCTCTCTCTCTCTCTCTCTCTCTCTCTCTCTCCCTCAATTTTCTCTCTCTATAACACTATGAAGAAAAGAAACTGCAATATGAAGCTTCGTCTCATTAAGCCATTTCTCATTCCTCGTCCTATCGAATACTACATGTATCTCTCTCTCTCTCTCTAGAAATTTGTAAAATTGATCATGTACTTATTTTAACGGTTCAAGTTTTAGTCCTTACGAATAAAATTTCAAATGTTAGTTATATATATATATATATTATGATTTACATTTTTTATGTATATATAGGACTAAAACCTCCAATAAATTTTAACTAAAAACTATAATTTTGCATTTTTTCCCACTACTAATAAGTCTTTCATCATTAAACACTAATCACTCATTCTTTCTCAGTCCAAAGAGAGAGATCGTGTAAGAAAAGTGACTTTGAAACTGGGATTTTTTTTTTTTTTTTTAATGATTAATGATTTGTGTTGATAATGGGAAATCAATTAGGGTCCATGATAAGGAGGAAGAGAATGATGCAGGGGATAATAAACAGCAGCTTACAATTTTCTACAATGGAAGAGTTGCTGTTTGTGATGCTACTGAGCTTCAGGTATAATTATTAATTCTTTTTTTTGAAAATTAGTAAACATATGTATTTGTTATATCAGTTAGTTAAATATATAATAGTACATTAGATATAGAATTGGTGTTAATTTACACGTATATATATTCTTCACACATGCTAGCATTTCAAAAACTTTAATTGTTATAATATAGTATAAGACATTATTTAATTAGAAAAATATTCTACATGAGTTTTGATGTGGGTAATAAAATCATTTTATATATACATAATTATTTAATTAAATAACTCCTACATATACTAATTCTTATGAAAGAATAGTAATAGGCAGAAAGAATGAAATTTATAATGAGGTTTATGATCCTATGAAATTATCTTATAGATGTAAAATTGTAAGACGAGTCTCTACCACCTAACAGGAATTCAAACTTATTATCACAAATCAAACTATATTCAATAGTGGAGTGAATAAATTGACGGATCTTATAAAATTAAATCCATTAATATATATAAAGTTAGAATTGATACAACTAAATTTGAATTTTGAGGATTAGTTGGGTGGAGAAAGGTAGTTTGAACCTTTTCTCTTTAAATATACAATTGTTACTAAATTCGGCTATGAGTCTATGACCACCTATATTCACTAGTAGACCTAGTTGGAAATAAAGTTAGCTATAGAATTCATATTAATATAAATAATTAATTTGAATTGTTTTTGTAAAACAATAGTGTTATTTTTTTATTAAATTAATGTCTACGTGATAAAAGTACTAAATATATGATTGATTTCAATGTAGGCTCGTGCGATTATATGGCTTGCGAGCCATGAAGCAGAAGAGAGTTCGAATGGGCTGACCCGATCCGGCCCGGAATCTCCATTGTTGGCTTCCTCACTTTATAGTCCAACAACTGGTTTGAAGAGATCTTTAAAAAGCTTCCTTCAAACAAGAAAGACTAGGGTTCAAGCAACTACTAGGAATCCCAATTAATTAGGATTTAAGTATTTAATTGTCTTTTATTGGTTTTTTTAATTAATTATATATGTTGCACGTGTGTATGTAGGTTAAAAAAATGGGGTTAAACTCACTTTTCGTATTGTCTTCTAATTTTTGTTCCATAATTATCATGATTTTCAATTTAGTTCTACAATTTAATAATTTGTTTGATTTCAATCTCGTTCCGCTAAATTGGGACTTTTTCTGGTGACTTAAAGTGACGTGACAACGTGTATCAATTCTTTTATTGATTGACACGTGTTGTCATGCCAATTCTAGGTTATCGAAAAAAGCTCAATTTGGAGATCACCTGTATCACATGTGGCATTTTTAGGTGAAATTCGAATTTTCTGACAAAAATTGAACTGAAATCGATTAGATTCTTAAATTACATAACTAAATTAAAAATCGTGATATTTACGAAATCAAAATCAAAAAACACGATAGTTACGAGATGAAAAAATATTTTAATGATAGAAGTTATATAAAAAAAAAGTGTTTTAATAGTCTATACATGCATATACAATAGTGAGACAAATATGATTAAAATAATAATTTAAATTTAACATGTTCCGTGGACCGTAGTTTCATTGTAAAATATTAGTGGCATTTGCATAATTAGAGGGTTGAATAACTTTTTTCTCAATTGCTTGCATAGTTATACTTCTTAATATTTCTTGATATATATATTCAAAATAAATACTTTAATGAATGAATTTCTATCTTTGAAATCCCCTTTAAGATTTTTTTTAGCCATATAATTAATTTATTGCAATCTTTGACTAACATGCACATGATTACCAATTCACGGGGTGAACAAACAATCACAAGACAAACCACACATTGTGAAATACCAAAATAAAAATTTTAACGTGATTTTATTAATTTTAAAACAAACATTTATGGGCTACGAATCCTGTGCTTCTTTAGGATTAACCTCTTTTAACTGCTAATTATTAGATCATACATGCTATACGTGTCACACATTGAAAAAAGTTAAAAAAATTATTCATTGATTTTTTCTAAATGTAATATATGTATAGCATGTAAGTTATGATAATATCAATATGGATAGATAGAATTTTCATAGTTTAAAAGCAACTGAGATCATTATCATATATATTTTGAGGAATGATTCAGGTGTTTTTGTCTTTTATTGGTCTTTTTATTTTCAAGGTAATTTTTGTGTTAAAGAGGGGGAAGCATTGGGACTTGAAGAGGTGCTTTTATGGGTTCGTAATTTGGGTTTGAAACGGGTGGTTTTTTAAGTGGATCACCAAATATGGATCTATCATTAGCAGTTGTAGATTCGTTCTTATTTCTTCACAAAATTTTCGTCTAAGGTTTGTCAAACGATTAGCAAATGAGGTCTCTCATGTTATTTCAAACACATCTATTTCCTATTATTTGAGTAGAGTCACCAACTGTTATGGAGGGTCCGCTTCATGAATTGTGACGGTAGCTTATGGGCCTGTATAGGACACTGTACTCCAGAATTTGGGCCTAAGCCCATTTACTTTTACACAGAGGCATAACAATCTTCATTCCTAAAGTTTATTATTATTATTTTCTGTTTTCTTTTTTGGAAATGATAGAAAAATTTATTAAAACTTCAGAGAAAATCATACAGATAATATATAACAAGAGAGGAAGAAAAATTGTTTCCAGTTAGAAAAATGAATCCCAAAAGTAATATAGATAATCTCTTATGAAATAGATTTGTGAGTTAGCCCATTAAAAGATTCAATATAGATGGCTTTACTTGACTTAATATTATATTTTTCCTGAAAAAAAGAACAGAATGTTTGGCCTTTGAAGATTTTATATTTTCCTAATTTTTTTTTGGCCTAAAACACAATTATATATATATATATATATATATATATATATATATATATATATATATATATATATATATATATATATATATATATATCCAGTCTTATTAGGCAAGATAAACAAGATTAAAACTAGATGTTAAAATAGCTAGGCTCAAATTAAGATATCAATCATCAATTGATACAGATTAAAAATATATCTAAGTAAACATGGGAGGTGAGATTGTAATTTTGTAAGAATAGATCATCTTTTATAACTTATATGATATAAATACACCTGATATACGAAAATTATTTAAAAAACAAAATCAAACCAACACTGGAAAAAAAAAAAAAAAAAAAAAAACGATTAATTTCATTTGCATATAAATTCCCCATCTTTCATTTACAACACATTCCACAAATCATACCCTTCTAAATCTTCCAACTCATTCGGCCATTTATCCAAAAGAATGGCCATATCATTTCCAAATTTCCCTAAAACCCCCTCATCTTCCGAAAATTCAGAATGAATCCCAAGAATTTAAATTTGGAACAATCCTAAAAAAAATAATCCTAGGAATTATTCCAACTATTTTCGTGACCTTCTTTATCACCCATTTTTTCTTGCACTTTAATTTACTATATATTCAACCTCTCACCTTCCACCCTTTTTTTTTTTTTTTTTTTCCAAACACATTTAGTTCTCATCATAGCAGTCAATTCCATGATTTTCATCACATTTTGTGCATCTAACGACATGTTCGATGAAGAAATCATCGTGATGAAATGAAGGTAGAAGAAAATGGGGCAAATTAATTTGTTTGCTTGGCTGTTTGAACGATAGACTTATCATGTGAAAAGAAAAGGCTTCTTTTTACAATTAAATCTTATAATCATATATACAAATATATGTGTAATAAAGTTATCTAATATGATTAATTAAAAAAGAAAAAAAACCCCACGAACTATGGATTAGCTTTCAATTGCAATCTTATCTATACCTATAAAAGAAGGGTTTGGATCTCTCAAATTATGACACATGTGTTTTCCAAATAAATCTTGGGCTGACATTTGGCACTTTGAAATGTTGACACATAGGCCTCCTACACAATTGTTTTCCCTTTCTCTTCCATCTACCGTTACTCCTCTCTCTCTCTCATGCTCTCTTCATTTCTCTTCCATCTACGGTTACTCCTCTCTCTCTTATGCTCTCTTGATTTCTCTTGATTGCAAATAATGACAATTCATTTGGGGATGATTGTTGCTCCAAGAACAGAGGAGGGAAGAGGCTGATGATCATGAAAAGGAGCTGAATTTGTATAGGAGTGGATCTGCCCCACCTACTGTTGAGGGTTCACTGAGTGCGGTTGGAGGGTTGTTCAACCATGGAGGTGGAGGTGGTGGTGGTGCTAGCTCGGCTTTTGCTGAGTTTGCAAGAAATAAGAGTGGCAACGGTTTCATGTCCGAGGAGGAGCTTAGGTCTGATCCTGCATATCTATCTTACTATTACTCAAATGTCAATTCTTCCTACACAATTGATTTCCCTTTCTCTACTTTTGAGGTTTTCAGCGAAATGCGAGCCTCCGAGATTATTCCGGATAACTACAAATGCAATAATCTGAATCACTTCAAACAACTCCAAGGTCATCTGATCACAGTCGGACATGGAAACACTCATTTCTACGTCTTCAAGCTCATCCACTTCTGCACTGCTCGCCTTTGCAATCTCGCGTATGCACGCTACCTGTTCGACAAATTCACCTCGCCCAATATTTTTATATATACAGCAATCATCGCTGCGTATGGTTTCAGTGCCTGATCATGAATCTGCTGTGCTGCTTTACCGTGATATGGTTCGTGAAAACAAGCCAAATCATTTTATATTTCCTCTTATCTTGAAGTCGTGGCCTGAGGTTGTGAGAAGTTACGGAGTAGAATTTGTGCAAGCCCAGATAGTGAAATCGGGTTATGGTGAATACCCGGTTGTACAGACTGCAATATTGGATGCGTACTCGAGGTATGAAGTTGATGTTGGTCTTGCAAGAAAGGTGTTCGACGAAATGTCTGATAGAAACGTGGTGGCCTGGACTGCGATGGTTTCTGGGTACATGAGAGATGGGAAAGTGGGGAATGCGATTATGCTTTTTGAAGAGATGCCAGAGGAGATTTGTGATACGCCATTTTGGAATTGCATTATTGTAGGGTGTATGTAGAATGGATTGTTTTCAGAGGCTCATGGATACATATATAGAAACGGGCTTCATATGGATTTGTTTGTTGTGAACGGCTTGATTGATATGTATGGTCAAAAGAACTGTTTTTGACAGGTCTGCTGAGATGAATTTCACTTCTTGGAATTCATTGATAAATTGCTATGCATTACATGGTCCATGCTGGAAATTAATGAAATTAGACCCAATTAATGCTGGAAATTTCTCTATGTTGTCAAACATATATGCTGTGGCTGGGAGATTGGGGGAATGTTGCAAATGCAAGATTGCAGATGTGGAAGACAGACAACAAAAGCTATGTTTGAACGCCAATGTTGTAAGCTCTCTTGATTTCTCTTACCCTCTCTTTAGAATTTACACATTTCACAAAAAAACAATTAGTTGTTTCAATATTTAATTGAGGAATCTTGATTTCAAAATAATACTTAACTACTACATCATTACATTCAAAGTAATTCAAATTCAAAAATCAAAATTATAACAACAATATTAATTGTAATTAGGTGTAATAATCTCCTTTAAATGTATTGTTTCAATATTTAATTGAGGGAATCTTGATTTCAAAATAATACTTTACTACTACATCATTACATTCAAAGTAATTCAAATTCAAAAATCAAAATTATAACAGCAATATTAATTGTAATTATGTGTAATAATCTCCTTCAAATGAATGGATAAAAGAAAAAACTTCAAATACTCACTTCATCAACCAACTTCATTGATCAACTTCTTAGGAAACCAAGTGAAATAGGTAATCAAAATAGTCTTTTCTTCTCCGAGATTCAAACCTATTGATAAGATTAGTGTCAACTTTCATTACTACACTTTCATTTAATAAATTTTGTTATTTTTCAGACGTGAATGTCGTTTGCTTTTTGGCAACTTTGTATCTTATACATAGGGGCGAATAAATAAAGGTAACTGTTTGGGATGATTTAGCTGACATTTTCTTTGAAGAATATGCGAAGGAGAGGTCCAAAAATATTATTGTGATTTTAACAAGTCTTAGTCCCAAGAAATTTGGAAGTAAGCTCTCAAAGTTATATATATATATATATATATATACACACACTTTAATTTCAATTACTACTAACCTGGTAAATAGTGATGTTCATGTTCATCAATCAAGAGTTGAACCCCACCAAATAAAAGGAAAAAAAACAGCGATCCATAAACACCTGTATGCATGATATGGATTATTAATATCAACAGAAGCACAAACTACAGTATATAGCAGTAAAGGATTTTCAGTGGGGGCAGCATCTGAAGACGCCAACACAGCGGGTAAATCAAATTAGTGTTCTGGTAGGCAATAAATATGCAAACAAAAACAAGTTCATAAAGGTATGCAGTGTTACATCAGTAGACTATGGAATTCTGATAAGCAAGTAAACACAATCGGGAATTAATGTAAATGGAAAATATACTACAATTAAAGACAATAATATAGCACCAGGACGAATGTGTAGTGTTGTACAGTGCTAAAGGGAGGGACTTCAGGAGATGTGAAAATCTGTTCATTAATAAGAGACATTTTTTTATAATTAACTAAGAAAACAATTAATAAACATAAATGCATCCAAATAAAAATATAACATTCATATAAGTATGGAAAAATTAACAAGCAGTACAAAAGTTGTCTAATAAAAAGGAAATTCACAGAAGTTTATTATAGGAATTAAAATACACAAACCATCCTATTTTACAATTTACAAATATACTTGGTCTATCGGAAAAAAATAATAATAATAAAAAATAATTACAGACTATCGAGGACAATTTTCAATTTTTAAAATCAATTCCTACAAATAGTATAAAAATCAATAACAAATCATAAATAAAATTTTATAATTACTTCAATAATTAAAACCTTACAATGTATTTACATTGGGACGTAGATAGATTTGCAAGTTAGAAAGTGAATAATATCGAAAATTGTAGAAAAAATAGATGATGTGCTATTATTTTACAAATGATGTTTACAAATGAAATCATTATGTAAACCTAATAAAAATAGCACTCAAAGGCAAAATCGGAACAAAACACATGTTTTCGAGCGATAAAAATGAGATTTATTCTATATTTTTTAAACGAAAATATGAAAATATCAAATTCAATAGTTAAAACACATATAAAGAACTAGCTATTAACAATTTCTTGCTATAGATCAAATGAAAAAACAAAAAAAAACTACAAACCATGAGAAAAATTAGTTTAGGGATATAAAAACAATATATCATACATATAAATCAACAAACATGTATGAAATAATAAAACTTATAAAAAACATTAAATAAGTATTAAACGAATCCCGTGCATCGCACGGGTTCAAACCTAGTTATATATATAATAGGAAGGTTTTGAACTCTCCAACTATTGACACGTGGACAAACATATGCGATCACTTTCAATCAGCCTTTTAGACTTCTCTCTTCATTTCCACTCTTTATCTCAGAAGCTGCCATGTGTCATTTCCTTTGGAATTATTTATATTTACTTATATGAGGAAAAAAACACCATTAGAGAAGCATTAAATTGCTTAGGATGCAGAGAGTCACCCTCAACCGTTCCAGTACTCTCTTCACCGCTTTTGGAGAGTTTCAATATAAGAAATTATATATGCAACAACACTTTTGCAAATACCTAGAGCCAAGGTTTTGAGGTTTTATTTGAAATTCGGTTGAGCTAATTATCATTTCCTACATTTGTTAGAATATACTTTGCACATGCTATTATTCAATTCCTCTATTTTTACATTCAAAATATATACATATTTTCTAGAGGAAAATGCATTGATGCAGTTTGTCGATCTCCATATTGTTCTTCTGACTTGACTATTGGGGACACGTTTAAACGTTAGGTTGAATCATGAGATAGAGAAATTTGTGATTTTGTAACAGTTTGTACTGGGGAAGTAGTTGTATTTGTAGTGAGTTTTTATTTGCAGTTATATTTTCTTTGCAAATCCTTGCACAAAATTAAGATAACCTAATAGTTGAGTTCTAGAGATGTTCTGAATGGGTGAAATGGTTTTGTTTCACACAACAAGCATTGAAGTTTCTCTATTAGTTCCTTATATTGGTTCATTATTCATATTTTTCTTCATGTTTGGAGTATGGGGGCTTTGATGATTGGGTTCCTCTCTTAGTTGGGTTTTGTTTGAGAGGGGGTGTTAATTGGGAAGTAAGCAAGTTTAAAAATCTTTGTGAACCTTCTAGAATGCTCTAGGAGAGATGCATGGTGGAATATTTGAGATTAGAGGCTATGATTCAAAAACTTTGTAGTTGATCTTGACATACATAGAAAGTATTTACATAAAAAGTCCAATTTGAGAATTATAAATTGATCTGTGCAATGCACGGGCAATCTCCTAGTAACAAAAATTAAAAAGTTACAAGATTAATTGATCCGATTATGAGATAAAATTTAAATAAAGCTTATATCTATCCTTAATCAAATTCAAATTTATTGTTTATAATATACTTTTTGACACACATCGTGACGCCCTTACAATAAATTGATGAAATGATAGCCCATTCAATATCTGCTTCAGTTGCCACAACAGTTCTGGTAAGATCAAAGATGCAAAAACTTTACAATAAATATATTGACATAAAAACAAAATTTAAATGGCTTATAAATTCACTACTAACCATTGATCACATCGAAATGTAAGAAAATTTCAAGAAAATACATCATACAAGATCATCATCATGCAATAAAAACCTTCATTTTCACTTTAACTTTACCTCTTTCATGTACCTAAAAAAAAAGGGAAAACGAAATGAAATAACCATCTTTATTAATGACGTCATTGGATCCAACCTCAATATTGAGTCATTCAGAAACGTCAGAATTAAAGTGGTGTTAACTTAAAGGGATCGAGTTACTATTCCAAAATTAGTTAGAGAGGTAAACTTGTAGCTGGATTTAAAAAAAAAAAAAAAAAAGCAGCAGATATTAATTATTAAATTAAATTAACCTATAAGGTGGACGAATATATGTTCATACCAAGGACTAAAATATCGGTATCGACGGATATATCGGTACCTTGATTTTACGGATATATCGACCGATATATCGATATCGGTGGATATATCGGTTTTTTACGCAAAAATTTGTAAAAAAAATTGAAAAAAATATGTAGTATTTTATATAATATTATAAGTAACATTAATACATATATTGAACTTAAATTTCAAATAAAATGATATATTACAATAAATATAGAAATACATTAATATTATATACATCATAATCCTTTTATTAAATTTTAAAAAATTAACTAAACTTAATTAAATTATGAGAGAACCTAAATGCTAGTGTACTAATTATTTTAAACAATTTAACTAAATTTGTTTAAAATAATTGTTTGCTCTACTAATCACTCAAATACAAAAATATAGATATATAAGAAGAGAGATAAATAATTCGATTTTAATAGATATCCTCCAAATACACCATAAAAAGATTTATAATAAAAAAAATTCACTTAAATTGAATTCATAAAAAAAAAAAAAAAAGAGGAAAAAATATAAAGAAAAAAGGAAAAGAAATCAGCAGGAAAAAAAGAAAAGAAAAAAAAGGAAAAAAGAAAAAAGAAAAAGGAAAGCAGGCGCGTGAACAGTACGCGCGTGAACAGTAATACAAAATATCGCGATATTTTGATCGAAAACGATTTTTTGCCGAAAAATCGCCGATTTTTCGCGATTTTTTGACGAAAAAAAATGTCAGTGCATTTTTGTATCGGTTGTGCAATTTTCGCGATATTTCGACGATTTATCGCCGAAATATCGCGATATTTTAGACTATGGTTCATACTAATTAGTATATTATTATTTTGGTTTTTATAAGAAAATTGTTAGAGAATCCAACATAAATTTAATTGTTAGTTGAACTCCTCAAAGTTAATACACTCAAACAAATCGATGATGCCTATATAGTAATGCTATTTTGGTTTACCTTAATAAATTGTTTGAGATGTTCAATTGCTTTTCAAATGTTTAGAAAGTGTTAATATCGAAACTCACGACCTCGAAATCAACAAATCCTAAAACTCTTAAAATGTGATAGACCAAAATGAATAAAGGGATGAGGAAAAAAGAAAAGAATCCGCATAATGTGTATTAATCCCCCATGCACCATTGTTAATGTTATAATTATTATGTACATCTATTTATTAAAATAGCATACATAGAAATTAACAAAACTACAACAATTAACACTTAAGATCATATATTTCAAATAAGTTTTCACTTTTCATTTTAAAAAATATTACTTCCTCCATCCCACAAATATAAGTATGATTCCTATTTTCGTCTATCCATGTCCCACAATGATACCTATTACTCTTATCGATATGTTTTTTAATTTTCAATTTCATATATTGTCGTTAATTAATATACATTGATATTGCTTCATTTCAATTTCATTGCTTAATTATATATATATAATTAAAAAAAAACTTAAAAATGATGGAATTTTATAGAAAGGAGAGAAACCCTAATTTAAGAGGGTATAATTAATAACATAGAGACAGAGGCAGAACTGACAAGTGTACGTTGAGCTCCAGCTAAAAGGTTTATCTGCCACTTGATCAGACTACTCAATTTCTTGAATTAAATAACCTAAATGTTTATTTAAATTTCTGTTACACACACACACAAAACCTAACACGGTGGCGCCACCAGATTCTGCTAAAATGCGCACTCTTCACTCACATCCCAACACCTGTCTCCGCCGTAGACATGCTACAAACAAGGGAACCAAACATTCAGCCAATCCCCATTCCCACCTTTCTATGTCACTTTTTCTCAACCCAAGATTATTTTTAACATAAAACAAAATCACAGTACTAGAAAATGTCTGATCCAGGTGACTAATTCAAGATAATTTCACATTAATTAATTAATTAATTACCTGGTCAGTTCTTTCCTTCCTCTTTCTGGCCGTAGTAGAGCTGCAAGCGAGCATCGAATCCGGAGAGGAAGTGGTGGCGGTGGTCGCCGCCGATGAAGAAATTCGGAGGCGATCCGCCGTCTGCGACCTGAAACCTAGGTAGGGGAGACGGGGAGGATGGAGAATTGGACTGAAGGGTCCCCCGGTTAACGGCGGGTGAACTGACTAGGTTGTCGCCGGAGAAAGAGAAGGGTTGCAGCTCCTGGTGGTGGTGGCGGTGGTCCGATGGTGGTCCTAATAGCCCGCCGGTAAAGTAATCCTGATGAATTAACGCATCGGAATTAGCGGAGTTGCTGCTGTGGCCTCCGCCATTTACGGAGCTCATCTTCCCACTCAGAAGCTCAGTGAAAGAGGCAACATAAGAAGATTCATTCTCCTTCTCCTTCGCCCTTTCTCGAGCTTCAATCCGGTTTTCAGATCTGGAAATCGAAATCCCCAAACCCTTACTATTCTTCGAATTAGTACTTCCACGACCGATTTCCACTTCACCTGGGTCGAGGCCGAGCTGAAAACCTCCTGCAGCGGCGGCGGCAGACATCTTCGCGCTGGCCAGCTGCTTAGGGTTAACCAAAAACGAGCAGTTCATCGGCGGCAGCTCGGCGATTGAGCTCGCCGCCGCGGTGAGAAGCCACTCCACCGCCTTGCTCGGCTGATCGTAGCCTAGACGATCCTGCAAATCGTAGAATTGAATAGCTGTGTTAACGGAGAGCCTAACTCGCCGATCTCTGGTCCCTTTCGATGTCAGGATTTTGCTGTGCCGATCTTTGCCTCCGGTGGCTCTAGAAACCCTAACAATTCGCGACGAAGGCCAGCCGTAGAACCTACCATCGCCGCCGCCATCTGGACGCTGCTCACCCATTTTCTGACTCTGCCCTATTTCTTTAGAAGCGAATTTTGCGTAGCCATTGATGATTCCACTTTCATACTGTTTTCTGAAGCGCTTTTTATCTGTGTTTTTCTTTCTTATTTATTTATAATTGGATTGTCTCTGTTTTTTCTTTCTTATTTATTTATAACTTGAGAAAAATGTGAAAAAAAGATAATTGCAAAAATCATATTTTCCCAAAATTACAATTTTAACATGATTTTCAATGTCTTAAGTATTCTTAATCAAGAGATCTTTTATTTTTAGGTCAATTAATATATGTTTATTATATTACTAGCATTAATTGGAGATTTTTTATTTAATAATTTCTGAAAATTCGGTGATTTTTGGAATGTCTAAAATCTGCCCATTATGTATGCATGATGTCTTAAAAGTGATGCTAAATTTATCAATAACAAAAAGTCAAGCTAATATTGTAATTTTGAGAAAATTCATGATTTTTTCCTGACAGTTAAAAAAAACTAAAAAAGAATGTTAAATGAAATCTAGATTATAAAATTAGGGTTTTAAAGTGAAAAGGAAGTACTGTAGAGGGAGAGTAGGGGTGACTAGGTGAGTAAGCTATTTTTATTGACATATATAGATACAATACATTTATACATACACAACAACAAAATTGAATGAGAATCGTGTCATATGAGAAAACCATTCACACTCAATTCAATTTATCTTACCATTAATTCATCTTAATATTATTTAGTTAAATAAAATGATTTACATAAGGGGAGAGGGGAGAGAGAAAGCTGGGTTTGAGAGAGAAAGAGAGAGCTGGGTTTGGTGCAGTGTTTACAGAGCAAAATAACAGAGGCCTGTCTGTACTTTCTCAGAAGTCTATTGTCTTAACCAGCTACCCAAAAATAAAATAAAAAATCAAAAGAAAAATAATAATAATAAATAAAATAATCAATTCTGTTAAAAAAATCATTACCACATAGAACAATCCAAAAAAGACCCAGAAAAGAAGAGGACAAAATCTGCAGGGCTAATCTTGCAATATACTCACATGACTGTGTGGTGCATGTAAATTATAGACACACATGTATTGTCAATTTAGTCATGAATGAGTGTCAATTAGTCGCTAATAATTATCACATTGGAATAGTTTTATTTAATATATATATATATATATATAGGATTAATTGCAATTTTGGTCCTATATTGAGATCATTTACATTTTTGAACAATTAAGTATATGGTTTTTAATTTCGGTCCTATATGTATTAATTTTTTTTAATTTTGGTCTCATATGTTTCAAATTTTTTTCCAATTTCAGTCAAATTTTCCATTTTTTGATCATGTATGTTTCAATTGTTTCCAATTTCAATCCAATTTTGGTTGGATGGACGTCAAGAAAGCTCACGTGACATCGGCAATTTTTGGAATTCCAACTAAAATTGGACTGAAATTGAAAAAAAATGAAACGTATAGAATCAAAATTGGACTGAAATTGGGAAAAAAAGTTGAAACATACATGACCAAAATCGGAAAACGTACTTGATTACTTGATTGTTAAAAAATGGAAAGAGTCTTACATACATAACTAAAATTGAAATAAACCCATATATATATATATATATATATATATATATATATATATTATATATGCAATTTGGATTTTTAAAATTAGATTTATCATGGTCTATACATGTCGATAATCCAATCATATGAATAATTTTAAAATTTTAAAAAGAATTGTACAAATTAGTAAAGTATCGTAAATATATTGGATAACAGATAAATAAAAAATCAGAAAGAATGGCTCTAATAAACATAACTATACATGTTAAACTATATGGTTAATTTCAATTTTGGTCCTAATTATTTCTATTTTTTGACAAACAAGTTATTATTTTTCAATTTTGATCCTTTATATTTTAATTTTTTTCAATTTCAGTTTTTTTTTTCCAAATCGCTGACGTGACCGTCATAATTTGATTGTCATGTCAGAATTTCTGATGACCACGTCAATAATTTTGAAAATTTCAACCACAATTGAACTAAAATTGGAAAAAATTACAATATAAAAAATCAAAATTATAAAATGAATATTTATCAAAAAATGTAAATTGCCTTACATACATGATCAAATTTAAAATTTACCCCACACCTCTTTATAAAAACTACAAGTACTGTAAATCTATTATAATTCATTATCAAGACGAGAAGAGCAACTCCAAAAATTAAGAAAGCTGAAGTCAGAAAGAATATCATTAATTCTTTTTCAGAACCTAAAAATAATGGAAAATTCAATATATATATATATATATATATATATATATATTGTTAAAGATAAATTCAATTAAACTGAGTTAAGGTCCCTACACTATCGAATTAGACATGACTTGCATAACTTAATACATGTTAGGTTTATTTTGGTTGACATTAAACTATAATTATGCAATACCTAATTAATAAGTTGGTTCAAATTTCAATTAAGATCTTAATTAGGAAAAAAATATAAAGAATGTCATGAATCAGTCATTGCATATATGAGAAAATAATCTTGACATCCTCTATGTGTCTTATCTGTTACTTTTAAAATAATTATTTCATGTTTCGTCCATAAATGATATTATCACTAATTAATATGTAGCATGAAATATAAATAATGAAATATGAGATCTATATAACATCAAATTAATGTAATAGATGATAATTAAACATCCTTCGTAAATTTTTGTGTCAATAATTCAAATAATAACCCGTGGATCCTGAAATTGTTTGGATAATTATAACAATTTTTAAGGACAAAATAGTTGACTTTCATACTCATCACAATGATTAATTTAAATTTTGATTGAAATTTGTGTTATAATACTATAACTAAAATGATTACTCATCACAATGATTAATTTAAATTTTGATTGAAATTTGTGTTATAATACTATAACTAAAATGATTATAATTAATAAAAACTTTTTTATAAATCTAATTTCATAAAATGGATCAACCCATCATTCATAATCAATGAAATAGAAAACAACTTTTATATATATATATATATATATATATATATATATATATATATATATGTTCTTTGTGTAATACAAAATAAATGATTCCATATATATAACATATGCTTTGATTATGTTGATTTTGAATTTCATTAGGGTATCAATATTCCAATAATATTTGAGGGTTCATGTACAAAACGAGGTGACGTATAAGTTATGGTTTGAATTTGATAGAATTTAATTCCCAATAAAAAGATCATATAATTGCTAGGAATAATCATATAAATATTCTCGTTAAATAGAGTTGCATGGTTTATTGTCTAAACATTAGGATTTTGTAGCTAAGTGTCACGACCACTTTTCTAATACAGCTAGACATGTAATAGATTTTCATATTAAAAGACCTGTTAGTGATTGTGTGATTTTTTTTTTTAAATATAAAACATAAATAACTTTTCTTGTATGAGAAAACTCGATAAAACTATAATACGTTTTGTAGTGGATACTATAAAGTCAAACCATACTCACTTTTATATTTTACATATTTATATATATCAGAGGATCAAACAAAAGAAGTTCAAGTACTTTATCAAAACATTGTTTAAAATAAAATAAGCTCATAACGTAGCCCAACAGGTCGTCATCCATGTACACCATCTCCAAACCCGTAGGAACTCAACATCACAGTCAGTAAGTTCATGAACTTATACATCAGCAGGTCCACCTACAATGCATGAACTATATGAGCTAATAAGCTCAGTAGGCAGAAATTATGCATGCACTGTCATACAAATGGCTGTAAGGACTTTAAGCATATCGTGAATGCATGGCTTTGATATCTTTTACTATGTTGGGCCCTTGACTCATCTACAGTACATCGGAAAGGAGCTAGCTCAATAATCTCTGTACTTTGCTTTGCTTTGCTTTAAAGTCATGTTTATGGCCCAATATCTTCGAACCATAACCACGGCTCGCATGCCATAGGCACACTTTTACTATGAAAGCCGATACTGGCCTCGATGTACTAGTAGTGGTCAACTTTGCTCTTTGTATGATATGATGTGCACACAGACTCAACATGTCTTCTATGCATACACCTATATATGCTCATGAATGATATGTACAAAATTCAATGCCAACGCATCATCTTTAATCACACATAAAAAGTAATCACCAATATCAAGAAATGCAAATTCATTATTATCATATAATACAAGTAAACACATAAAATACTATGTTCATGCATTGTAGTTGCAAATGAATTTCTACTTACCTTACTTTCACGTGAAATTCCTTGCCTCTTGTGTTATCAAGATTAATCTAAAATAACAAGTTAAATATTTTATTAGGATATTAAAACCAATTGAAGCAATTATGAAGGATTACAACATTTTCTATCGAACTTACTAAAAAATAAGCTTCCTAAATCAATTTAGTTTATAGATAAATTCATTCTCAAAGTCTCCCAAAGATTCACTTAGTTTAAACTATTGATTAGAATTAATAAATAAATAAAAAATAAAATTACATCTTCCACAATTGAATAACACATTTGCTGATTTTATAAAAAAAAAAAAAAACCATTATATTATAAGGCTAAAAGAAATTACAGAAATTAAGCATTATTCTCATTTTAAAATTTGATATCAGTTCATATATAAAAAAAATGAATTAATCAACTTATATTGATAATTATTCTAAAACAATACGTACATATATATAATTAAGTCAAGAAAACTGTTTAGCACCAATAATTGAGCTTAATCAATCTTTAATAATTACATAACCAAACTAGCTTGGAAATTGTTTAAACTTAAATATATTCATAATTAATTTTACAATTTCTTAAGTTCTATAAAATAGTGACAAGAATACAAATAAATATATCACTAAATTTCCATATCAAAATCATTACAGTTTCTAAGCTTAATTAACGAAAGTTTCATAAATCAATAATTAATCAAATAGGTTATGTCATGGAAGCAAAATTAAAGGTTAAAAAATGGTATAGTGCTTACACTTGAGAAGTTTTTCGTCTACTCTGATGCTTTGCTTTTGCTTTCTTTATTTTCTTTCTAAAAGTTAATTTGATCTGCTATTATAAATATGGTACTCTGGTTTTTCTTTTTTTTCTTTTTTTTTTATTTACTTAGGCACACGTGTAGGATGGTGGTAAAATTGTTGAAACACTCATCCAAAAATTGTTGTCACCTCATTACCATGATACCATCCATTATCTTCTCAGTTGCTTATTTACGTATTCATTTATTTATTTTTCTTCTTTTCGTTTTTATTTTATTTTATATGTATGCATATATTTATTTACTTTCCTTAGTCACATAAAAAGTAAATAACTCTCTATATGTGTGTGTACGTGTATTTATATATACATATAATAAATTTTAGTTTTATTACTATTATTATTATTTAAATCTAATTTTCAATTATTACAAATTCTTATTATATATTACGTAGTCAAAATTTAATATGGGGGTATTATACTAAGAGAATAAATAATTAATCCTAGAAGACAATAGACCCGTTTATAATTAAAAAATATTTTCAATATTCTTTTCTTTTTTTAAGAATTTCAATATTCTTACTAAAAAAAAGTTAAAGTACATGTATTTAGAAACTAATTAAGAACCATATATTAAATTAAATTTAAATAAATTGCTTTTTTTTTATTTAATGATTCTGTGGGAGTGGAAGAGAGGTGAACAATAAAGACTAGAAAACTTACATGACTAGAGTTCGAACATTAGTCATTTTAATTTGCATCTTTATAAAGATGGGATATAATTTGAGGGTAAAATGCGCGAAACCCCCTTGTGATTTGGAAATCTTGCGTCGGTCCCCCTTCTGTTAAAAGAATGGCAACATTTACACGTGTGATATGATTAAACATGCACACTCTCCATTTTTTTAAACTGTAGCTAACGCTGTTAATTTTATACGTGAATGCCCCGTTATGCCCTTATTGTAAAATGAGGAATTACTAACAGTAAAAATTAATTCATCATACGTGAGGGAGGAAAGGGAAAAATTAGGGCACATCCAAAATTAGGGCAAAAATTTATCGTTTTCCACTTTAAATCGATTGAAATTACAGAAATACAATGAGGAATTGGTGGGTTTAGGGTCTTTTAGAGGTCGCGAGTGAAAAAGCGTGAGAAATTTTAGGGTTTAGGGTTCCTTGGCGGTGGCGCAATTGGTGTGTTCGCGATACTTCATAATTATTCGGTAAGTTCGATTCTCATCTCATCCAACAATGTTGTTCGTTTTTCAGCCAAAAAATGTTCAAGTCAGTAGTTCAAAAGACTACTACTTTTCAGTTGTGACTGCAACATGTAAGGGTGGGTGTGAGTGGAAGTTGAGGGCCTCAGTAGTTCAAAAGACTACTACTTTTCAGTTGTGAATGGTATGAAAGTTTGTAGGTTTTATATCATGTGCATGATGAAACATCTATAGTTGCTATTTGGGGTACATGATGTAAAAGTGGAATTTTTGGCTTTGATCAGTCATGTTGTAGGATCAAACAATTACTTTTGCTATATGAAAGTCCATTATTTTTGCTAGTTGAGATTCTATCTTTTGTATTCATTCTTTATCTACAATTTTACTAAGAGTTTGATGATTGCTTTATAGTGTGCAAATAGTATAATTGAATGTAATGTATGGACAGGTTATTGTAATGTGAAAATGGAGATAATTGAAGCAGAATATGATTGGCTACCATAGTTCACAAAATAAAGTGGAGGTTGCAAATAGCTACAAAATATTTTGCAAATAATTCTACTTGAGCATTACAATAATGAGAAGGACCAACATAACAAGAGTGAACAATTTGAGCTGAGCTTGATTTTTGTTGAGCTTTTCCATCTTCAATGATAGATCATTGTATTTTGTGAGCATCAATGTAGTATTATTGTCTCCTACAGCAGACGAGTCAACTTCTTCTTCCAAATTTGGCATTTGCATTTCACTCGTACAATTCTTCCATGAAACCGATGTGGGTTCTAGCCATGCAAAGTATTCACAATTGCGTAGACGGCAAGTGCAAAATAATTTACCCACTGTTGCCTTCGATGGACCGACAACTTTAATCTCAACATTTTTCCGGCAGTAGCACTTCAAGATACTATACCTTAGATCTAAATTTTCTTCATTTTTCGTCGTTGATTTCTTAAATGAAGAAGACATTTCCCTATACAAATTATCATAAAATGAACACAATGTATATAAAATAATTAGCACAATAAATAAATAAGGTTTTAATATTAAGAATATTATACAAATAAAATATTACATACAACATGCAAATAAAAAAATTAACTATTTTCATTAATTAAATTAATTAAACAGGAAAAAAAAACGTTTGGGGGACTTACAGTGAATAAGAGTGGAGTAGCAACTTCTTTGTATACTATAATTCATGTACAAATCAAATGTCTTTGCTTTTATATACAATGGAAGGGTATAAATGTCAAAACACAAGAGAAAAAGTAAGAAAACTCAACAACAATTCGCACAATCAGCGAGTGAAATACACTCTCGTCAAGTAAGACGGAATTTGGGATTTCGCGCATGTTTAATCATATCACACGTGTAAATGTTGCCATTCTTTTAACAGAGGGGGGACCGACGCAAGATTTCCAAATCACAAGGGGGTTTCGCGCATTTTACCCTATAATTTGAACTATAAGGCCAATGATAATTTAAATAAAATGTTAGATGGAGCATATTTGGTCTTCCCAATTTCATTGAACCCGTAACATCTTGAGTAGGTATCTGTGCAACTGGTGTATGAATCTTAGATCCATGCACTCGGGTTGAGTCGAGCCGGATCCAACCCAAATCCACACATTTTCCTTTTTTCTTTTTTTAACCTAACATTTATGTTATATTAGTCATACATTTATGTTATATTAGTCATACTCTTATGTCCAAATTTCATACCCTCAGTGCAATACTTTAACTTAAAAAAAAAATTGTTGGCCTTCATACTATGTTAGTTATATATTTATGTTATATTAGTTATACCTTTATATAATATGTTAACCCTAAACCCTAATTTCGGCACAAGTTGTACATGTTTACCATTATGTAATATTACTCATACATTTATGTGATATTATTTATACCTTTATATCAACATAAACATACATTTATGTAATATATAAAGGTACAACTAACATAACTAATATGTATGACTAACATAATTAAAGGTATGATTAATATAATTAAAAGATATGAAATGTATTAATAGTTGTTTGAAAATATGTTAAGGTACATGTAAAAATCTAAAAGGTATGACTAACATAACATAAAAGTATGTTTAACACTACATAAAGGTATAACATCTGTGATCGAATCTGGACGAATTTGTGCGCGATCTTGGGACACATACAGACATGTGACTATAAATCTATGCAACAGGTGTATAAAATGTGTATAAAAGTTTTTGTCTAACATCTTTAGTCATATTTAATTTCTACCAAATTTTATAAAAGAAAATGTGAAGATTTTTTTTTTTCCTTTTAGGGAGAATATTTTTCAATTGTATGTCCATGCGCTGTATTCTACAACGTCAATTCATAATTATGACAATTATTAATTGTGCACTAAAGGACAAAAGGTTTTGTGAATGCAAATTATTTATATATTTGTGGGATATTTGTGTATGTAATATTAATATTTAAATAAAACGATATTTGTGATATGACAATTTGGTACCGGGATTTCAATACCATCCCGAACCGCCAATTGCCACCCTAAGAAAAAATCTCTTTAACACTTAATCGATGACAAGAATTATTATTTTTTTACAGTGGTAAATACTATGAGATGATGTTATTTTAACTGTAAAAAAGGCACAAGTCTAGTAGTTTCCAGAAGCATCCGTTGTTTTTGAACTTAGAACACGCATGTGAAAATACCATCAACAATCGCCCGCAATTTTTCATATTTCCACTCCTTTTTTCTTCGCACCAATCCCAAGCTACGCATAATCAATTTCAATTCAATTCTCTTGGTTGGTTTGCTCAACTGTTCGATTTTGTCGCTGAAAATGGTGAAATCTGATAGCGGAAAGAAAACGCGCGTGAATCGATGGTCTTGGATTTTCATCGGCGCCGCCATTGTTCTTCTCCTCGCTGTTGTGCTCGTTCCGAAGAAACCTCCTGTTGCCTCCCTCATTAATCGCATCAAAAGCTGTTATTGTGCTCAGGTTTTTTTTTCTGAATTTCTGTAGTGGTTGCTGATTGTATGTTCGTATTTCACAATGCAATTTCTGGTTAGGTTGTTGTTATTTCCCCCCGTTTCATGAAGAAATATGGTTGGAATGGAGGAATTGATATGATGTATTGATTGCTATTGGAATTTATTTTGAAGTTTAATTGTAGGTAAAGTTTTATGTTAATTAAGTCTGTCGGATTCTAAATCAACAGTACTAGTTCACTGAATTGTACTGCTTATTTTTAGGCTATAGCCAAATGATTGATTTTTTCGGCTTTATGAAACGAACGTTTGTTAATGAAGTTTGTGTTCCGATTAAATACCAGTTCACTGGATTTTTATGATTGATTTTTTGAAGGTATGTTGAAGTTAAGTATCAACTTGAAATCATTGGACTTGATTCTATGTTTAAAACTTTATTCAAGACTTTATAATTCTTGGAAATGTATTTGTTTGTAGGATGGAGTTAAATATCATGGACTTGTGGAAGATTGTTGTTGTGATTACGAAACTGTGGATCGAATCAATGTGGCGGTGTTGCATCCGTTGCTCCAAGAGATCGTGAAATATCCATTCTTTCGATACTTTAAGGTGTGAAAGTTTTAGAGGTCTCTGTTTTAGGTTGGTTGCAGACTATGAATCATGCAGATTTGCTAACCTGTTTGTTGAGAGTGATAATGACTATTAGGGTCTATTGTTCCATTCTGTTTTAATTTTGTTATGTTTATCAACTATGCTTGTTTTTATTTGCACAAGTGATCCCATTTAAGTTCTGATTTAAGTCTCAACATGTTTCTCACGTATATGCTGACATACTGGAATAATAAGCATGGTGTACCAAATACTTGGATTGGACTTGTTTCCACATGCTTTTTTACATTCTTCTCGACTCCTTGTTGTTCCACTGTATAACTGCTCACTGCTTTTCTAATCTTTGCTTACTTGTATACTCACTACCTTTATGTTTTGGTGGTTCCTGATTAGTATTTATTGCAATAGATCAAGTTGTGGTGTGATTGCCCTTTCTGGACTGATGATGCTATGTGCCGTTTGCGGGACTGCAGTGTCTGTGAATGCCCAAAGAGTGAGTTCCCTGAATCATTTAGAAAGCTTTCTGGCAGTGGTCTCTCCTCAGATAATATAGTTTGTCAAGAGGGAAAGCCGGAGGCTGTTGTTCATCCAACCATCGAAATTGAAATTACCAAATATTTAACATATCAAATACGTGCTCAAATTGATCCATACAAAATTGATTTATGTATATAGATATATATTATATTAGAAGTTGTTTACAAAGAACTTTCGAATTTTTGGAGGAAGTATATACTATTGAATATTTATTTCTAGATACCGAATTCAATTGAGAGATTAATTATTCTTAATACATATTATATTTTCAGATTAGATGAGATTTTTTTTAACATGGGTAATAAATTTTAGCCATATTATATGTTATATATATATTTCATCCCTATATATAATGATTTGATTGTATACCATATATATTCATTATACAAAATCAATATTTTTGAAAATTACCGTAAATTCAATTAATATCACAAAAAATCTATATTTAATACTTAATAAAATTTCTAATATTAGAAAGTGTAAATGGGCGGGAAAACTTTTGGCATTACTATTTTTAGGGGGTAATTGTTATTATATATATATATATATATATATATATATATATATATATATATATATATAGATTTGGCTAATGAATGACTTCAAATTATGTTGATAAGAAATATTATAAAATAATATAAAAATGTTCATTAGATTTATCTAAATAACATATAGTAGATTTCAATTATACAAATCATTTACATATTTAAAATTTGTTAATTTTAAAATTTTAATATAAATAGATAAAAAATTAAAATATAGGTGGGTTAATTGAAAATGATTGTTCAAACTTTTCACACTTATTAATTAATGAAATTGAATAGTTATTTTGAATATGTGTTTTTTAATAAATTATGAAATTTATTTGAGAAATTTGATTTTCAATTTTTTTTTTTATCTTTTTATAGATGTTAACAACGAAAATCAAACTAAAAAACTAGTGGGTGGATTGAATAATATAGATAAACATAACAATATATATTCTTTTCTAATTTTTCATGATTCTCTACAAATGCAACATATATTTCAACAGAGTAACACTTCCGTGCAACTGGTGCACAGAGTTGCACGGAAGACCTTTATGTTATAAATGTAGTACCTTTATGTACAAATATTTGTACCTTTTAAAATGAACATGCATAAAGGTGTTACATTTATATCATAAAGGTACTACATTTATAACATAAAGGTGCGGATTGCACGGTGCAACTGGTGCACAGAAGTTTTTGCCATTTCAACAACTAAATGTACAGATAATATTTAAATTTTTCTAATTTTATTAAATCTAATAACTTTTTTGTAAAATCTCGGTGTATTACACGGACTCTATACTAGTTATTTAATAAATAAAAACTTGATTTAATTAATAAATAGAAATGGCAAATTAAAAGCATCGCTGCTATTGTTTCTACCATCTCTTAAAGAAACACATTTTATTGTAAGAATTAGGAGATGTTGTACAAATGATAACTTTATCATTAACCTTTTTTTTTTATTATTATAAAATGTGGTCATTTACCTATTACACTTATGTTAATGTTTGTTAATATTATTATCTTTTTCATTTTTCTTCATGTTCGTCATTTATCATTACACTCACTTTTATTTTGTTCATTTAGTTTTTAAATATACTTTTACAGTACTAACAAATATTTTTCAAAAATAAATAAGTTCAACTCAATTCTGCTTTCGCTTACGACACAAATTCCATACTATTATCTTTAGCTTATTGCTACCAACATTAAGTTTCGTTTATCATTTTATAAAATACAATTTGTTTAACTTTATTTGTCGTTTTAAATAATCAAATATTAAATTATTTCAAATTTTAGAAATGTCTTCAATTTTGTATTTAATCTTCTCTTTATATTATACTTAAATAAAATAATACTAATATAATTATTTTATATTCATAATTATTCTACTAAATATTTCATTTATCTTTATAAATTAACCTTAAATGATATATACTACGTAATTTTATTTTTTCTTATTTAAAATACATAATAAAAGCGCTAGCGAAAAAAACCCGCTTTTTCCCACTTTGATAATTCTCCCATTTCTCGATCACCATTTGATCTTCCCTAGCCCTATTCCCAAATTCAGTGCTGCGATTAATTGCAATCTTTCTTCGATATGTTGTTAATCAGCTAAATCTTCCACAATCCAAGGTAAATCCTCCTTCCTTTTTCGTATTCTTGATTTTGTGATCTTTATGGTGTGCATAATCAGACAATGGGGTTTTTTTTCTTGTTTTTTTTTGGGTGCAGTTGAATTCAGTGAAGAATTTCAGTTTTCATGGCATTTTGGATTAAAAAGAAAACTATTTTGACAAGTTACTGAGAATTTTGAATTGAATGGAAATGGATAGTGGAAGTCCGGCGTCGGCTGGGATTGGAGCTGATTCAGTTTCGTTCAGACGTGACCGCTCGGATTGTATGTGTATCTCTATCTTTTTATCTATCTGTGATATTTCTTATTTTCTTCTTCAATCAGTATACATTTTTGTGTAGATTTCAATACAATGAGTGAATGACGTTGTAAATGGAAACTTATGGTTCTTAGATCAGTATACCGTGTAATGTTGGAGGCAAAATTCCTGTTAGAAGTTGATGAGACTATTTATTTATTTTTTATTATTTTTTGAGAGAGAAGTAGATAAGACTGTATCATGAGTGGTTATTCTTTATTTATTGATTTTTTAATTTTTTTTTCGGTTCAGTCATATACCAGTTTACTCAGCAAGAGCTACCAGCTTGTAAACCTGTCTTATCGCCTGCATGGGTACGAAAATGCTAGTTTCTCAAATATATGAATCATTGTGGTGAAACTCTAGTTTAATTACTTGAAACTTTTTCGATTACATGTTTTGTTAAGGTCGAGTTTTGTTGTTGACAGGTCATTTCGATACTTTTTGTGGTGGGCGTTGTCTTTATTCCAATTGGGATCGCCTCTCTTCATGCTTCACACAGCGTAAATCTTTTGTTCCCTATGTTGGCATTAAAAATTCTTTTTAAGTAATGGATTGCAAACATTAGTTGACATTTCATATGTAGGTTGTTGAAGTTGTGTATAGATATGATGCTGATTGCGTGCCAGAACCATTCAGAAGCAACAAGTTGGCGTACATACAAAATGATTTGATTCCCAAAAATTGCACCAGAACCCTGAAGGTGGAGTCTATTTGAGATAGTGTTTGCTGGTTAATATGATTAATGTAATTTGTTCTTTTGCAAAATTGCATTGAAATTTGTGCTCCATTAAATTTCCAAGAGTATAATGAGAGCACGATGGTAGTAGATTATTATCTAATTGGTGGGTGTCTGAGTACGACGAGTGAAATCACTAACTCAGTGGCCTCGATATGGTGTTTTCACATTTCCCATTCCTCATTTCTTCAAAAGTATAGCTAGTGTATTTTAGTTTGGATAATTTTGATGTCATGAGCTTGGATTGCGTAGTGCCTTTAGTGTACTTTGAAATTACATTTCGTGAAAGATGTCCATTCTTTAATAAACAGAGCTTGGTGTCATTTCTAAGTTGCATTTCCAAGTGGTGAAGTAGATCTTGTGATGGTTGTCATTTATATTGATATATCATATATCCAGTCTGTTATACATATTTAACTTGTTTCTACAGTTTAGTTTATTATTTCACAAGGCTATGAATGCTCAGACATTTAATCTGTCTCTACAACCTCATTTGTAGATTCCTAAGCCTATGAAAGCTCCGATTTACATCTACTACCAGCTTGATAACTACTACCAGAACCATAGACGGTAGAAATCCTCCTTTCCTCAAATTCATTCATGGAACATTGACCTTACATTTTTCAGTTCTTGTCTTTTGTTATGTGTATTAAGACAATCTCCTTGGTCCTGTTAAGGTATGTTAAGAGTCGAAGTGATAAGCAGCTCTTGTATGGACTGGAGTTCCATGATACAAGTACTTGTACACCTGAAGATGTTAACAATGGGCTACCAATTGTCCCTTGTGGCCTGGTTGCTTGGAGTTTGTTTAATGACACGTACACTTTTTTCAATGGGGCCGATGAATTGAAAGTCAATAGGAAGAACATTGCATGGAAGAGCGATCGTGATCATAAATTTGGGAAGCAAGTTTATCCCTTCAATTTTCAGAATGGAAGTCTAGTAGGTGGTGCAAGACTTGACCCCAATGTTCCTGTGAGTCATTGCATTGTGCACTTCCCCAATTAAATTCTTTCTGCTTCAAAGTTTTAACATTCTTAAATGCAAAATAAAAAACATTCTTAAATGCAAAACAAAATCCTCAAAAGTTAATGGCGTGCTACTCTGAACCTCTTATGTGCCTCTTCTTTATACACAATGTCAACGGACCCCCCCCCCCCCCCTCTAGCGTGCTACACTGAACCTCTTATATGCCTCTTCTTTAAACACAATTTCCTCTCTCTCTCTCTCTCTGAAATAGTTAGTTCTTTCTAAATTAGTACTTTCAAAAGGCCAATGATTTTCTTGTTGCACTGTTTCTGATACCTCGATGCAAATTGATTTCTCATTTTTCTTGAGCGTCCCCAAGTCTTCATATTGCTGTTGCAGCTATTAATTTGTCATGCTTTTATTATTCAATGGTCTTGCAAAAATCTTTCAGCTATTGATTCATGCAAGTGCAGTTCTAGTTTCAATTAAAAGGCCTAGTCTATTCTCTTACTTGTGCTTTGATCGTGCTCTAGTTACAGGATACATCATAATTTCTGTGATTCATTTACCATCACTTCATCATTATCTAAACTTTATCTCAACATCTAGGATATCAGAATTCTTATTTGTTTGCATTGAAAAATGCTTCAGGTTGCTGAACAGCCAAAGAATATTTGTAATTGCATTCCTGATTCCATATTTTTGGTTAATAGTAAGCCTAGGAAATGCATCTGAATGCTTCTGTTGCATTTGCATTTGTGACTAAAAGTTGATTAGTGATTAAAGAGTTATAAGTGCAACTGGAGGATTCAAGTCCACAACCCTTATGCTGCAAAATTTTCCTACTTGGATTCTTGTGCCACTTCATCTGCTTGAAAAGTGTGCCACAGAGAATCTTAATAATGGCTGCAATTTTCTTTTTGAGGACTTGGCCACTAATGTTTATTGCCAGTTTTCTGTTTATGAAATACGAAATTCTGCATCTATCTTTGTTATAACTGCATTTTTCATTTACATTTGTTTGTACTTGGAGCCGTTTGTAATGTTTTTCTTCTAAATCTACTACTAACTAGTATTTCTCTGTTCTCGTTCTCTCCGCTTTGTGGATTGAAATAAATTGCATGAACTAGCTAAGTGATCAAGAGGATCTTATTGTATGGATGCGCACTTCTGCTCTACCCTCTTTCCGGAAATTGTATGGAAGAATTGAAGAGGATTTAGATGCTGATGAGATAATTACAGTCAAACTTTTGAACAACTACAACACCTACAGTTTCAGCGGGAGCAAAAAGATTGTTCTCTCAACATCAAGTTGGTTGGGAGGCCACAATAATTTTCTGGGATTCGCCTACATTTCTGTTGGCGCCTCCTTTATATTTGTTGCCTTTGTCTACTTGTTGCTTCATGTCAAAAATCCAAGGTAAAGCTTATAAATGCACCAGAACTCATGCTTATAATTTCTACTAGTTCAATGCGGCTAACTTCCTTTTTTTTTTTTTGTCTCCGTCT
Source organism: Scutellaria galericulata (assembly GCA_946896805.1). Classification (NCBI taxonomy): domain Eukaryota; kingdom Viridiplantae; phylum Streptophyta; class Magnoliopsida; order Lamiales; family Lamiaceae; genus Scutellaria; species Scutellaria galericulata. Next base: position 1,831,600 of record OX335785.1, read on the forward strand.
CTCTTGGCCAAAATCTTTGCTTTATGTTCAATGTTCTGGATGAAGATCTCCATTCTCCTCAATATGTATTTCAAGGACCAATTATTTGTTTCATCTTTAAAAAATGATTTTATAATACCGAAGTGATTATTTGTAGCTTTTTGGTAATTAAGATCTGTGCGATTTCCATTTGGTCGTCGCTTCCAGTGTTCTGCAATCTGTCTAAAATATACATGAAGATTAAAAATAAAATCGACGTACTGTTGCAGTCATTGACGTACACTGCCAAATTTTAAAATTTTCCGACAGATCTGAGAATCATAACATTTTGTGACTTCAACTTGTCTCAGATTTGCAAATGTTACATTGATTTGAATATTATTTTTTGCATCTCCCTGTTTCCAGATCTTATGGTGATACAAGTAGTATATCCTGGAACTGGAAGCCCGTGTCTGGTTGAAGGTAAAATAATGCCTTCATCATGGTTCAAGTTTTTTCTTATGTATGAAAAGGAATTAATAACTTGGTACTTTTTGAGAGATTGAGATATATTTATGTGAATGTTTCTTGTTCATTTAGTAAATATATATTATGATATTAAACCTACTCCCCGTTTAACGTATATTGCTCGTGAAGGAATTTAGTATGTTAATTTGGTATGACTTGAGTTGCAGATCATGGGTTCCTTTCTGATGCCTTTTTTTTTTTCATTCCTTTTCTTGAAATGCATTTTTTATTAGATCAATAATATAATCAGATTTTGAGTAAATTTGTGAGACTCATTGTTATAAATATAATCAATTCTTCAAGTATTATTGGGTCTTAAGTGATTGCCAAACAACAATATATTCTTCATTTCTTTATAAGTGATTGCTCATTTCTTCATTTATTGAAGAAATGAGCTATTAATTCTTATAATGGAAGGGTGAGGGTACTCATCTGGGACTCTAGCAAAAACTCAAAGCTTAGAGACATAAAAGAAAGAAAGAAATAGAAACTTATTCAGATTGAGAGCTCAAATCATTAATCTTGTATGAATGCATAATTTTACAAGACGAACACCTGAGACCTAGGATGGCCGAAAAATGTCTAAACAAAGAACGCATAATTCAAACCTGTCTAAGTATCAAATATCATTGACGCACGCTTCAATCTTCTCTTTCACCCCACATCTAGCAAAAATGTTGCAAGAATTGATGAACTCATTGCCATCTTCTTGCATCATGAATCATGTTTCTCATTTTCCTCCATTTTGTTGCGTTCTTGAAATCCATTTATTCTGTACTGCAAACATTATCTTGTGCATTCTTGTTTGAGAGCTTTGTCTACCTCTGAATTGTATCCCTTCCATAATTAACTAATCCTAAGGTTCTTCTAATGGATGATTGGAAATCTTTAGGAGGGGGAAAGGATTGGATTTATGCTTGATGAAACATATCGTAAACCTTTGAGCACGAAACGAAGAAGAAAACACAATTGAGGCCTTGGTTGTGTTGTTGATATCAAATGATGGATATTCTGTTTATCAACAGGTATGAAAGGAGAGAAAGGATGATGGGCAAGGCATAGATCACCTTATTGCTGCCAACATCCATCTTTTCGAATCCTTCTTCGGCTATCGTCTCCAGCTTTGGCGCATTCGAAACCTTGTGGGGTAAAATCAGGGGTGCTGGTGCAACCTCAATCCAGTTAACATGGCTCATTTGCTTTCTCATCATTTTTATTTATTACAAGAATTTCTAGAGAGAGAGAGAGAGAGAGTTGTATAGTGATGAAGAATTCATTCAATTGGTACTTATATATAATTTAGTATTGGAACGAAAGAATAGGAGAAAAGCATGGGAGGACATTGAATTGAAGAAATCAATGGTGGAATGAATGACGTGTTTGGTTTCTTCAAGATTATTGTTAGATCAAAACCCTTTTGAGAGAAATTTATTTCCAGAAATTTCCCGCAAGTTTAGCCTTAGGCACTAATTTTGCTTCATTATTTGATTAACTCATGAGAATTGTTTTGGTATTATTCTGAAATTCCAGCTACAGGAATATAAAAATGAAAAATTTGAAGAGTAAAAATCAAAATGACCATGTTACCCTTGGGTTAAATTGATACTATACAGAATCATACGTACACTTTCTTGCATTTCATTAATATTCATTATGGGAAATCTTGAAATTCATAACATGTGTTACATTTTAGTTTACTTGAATTGTGTGAGGTCTTTATTGCATTCATTATAATAATTTAGCATCCAGATTTTCTCGGACAAAAAGCTGGATCTTGAACTTGATCCCACGTTGAAATCCACTAATAATTTACATTCATTCCTCTATTTCCATAATATAATATATATGAATAAATATCATGACACAAATATGAACCATTGTTTCTTAGGCCACAACAATTATTAATAGTTCCATAAAAGTGTGTAGATTACAAGTACATTCAACAAATATTAACTCTCAATCAAGTGAAAATGTTTTGAAAGAGAAATAAACTGAATTAAAACCATAGAGATTAAACAAAGCGATAATTACATGTAAATGAAGGGATGGCCTTTTCTTGCATTTCCTGAAAACATGTCTTGTAATGAGAAGAGTAGTTAGCCATTTCCAACACCTGAATATCAATCTCACATGTCTTATCCTCGTTCACTTCGATGAAACTAGAATCATTTATTGGCTCTTCGATGATAGTATCAAGAGTTATGCCAAGTTGAAGTCGAGAAAGATGGAGACATTGAGGTGGTGCAACTGCTGAAAATGGAGTTAGAGCTGAATAATTTGCAGAATGATGATGAATTTTTGAAGCTGGTGATGAAGATGAAGATGACATGAAGATTGGAGTTTGTGTATTATTTGCTTCCATGTTGTTTCTCTGATTAGTTATCACCTCATGTGTTGTCATATATATATATATATATATATATATATATATATATATATATATATATATATATATATATATATATATATGAATATGAAAATAGGGGGTTCAAGTTTGTTTATATATTTTTATTTTAGTGGATATATTAATAAGATAGGGGGTGTTAATATCATCAACCTTCTTATTATATCTTAATTTCAAATTAATTAATTTCATTTCACCAAAGGATATAATACAGTGATGATGTCATGTTACGTAAACATATATAATACGTAATATTTTTATAATCAGGATGGATTGATGAGTTGAATTCGAAAATCAAGCTTTGATCCATTTCAAATAACCCACAGAAAACGAAAACTAGATTAGATCAGAATTAAATTGTGAATTGAGTTTAACTTGAACGATTTATTTATTTTTATTAAATTTTGCGATTTTCTGACATTTTATATATATTTTTTAGCTCTCTTTTAGGTTTTATCAACATCTTTTATAAGAATTAAAAAATTTAACAATCACTCGGTGGGTGGTATATATCACTCATAGAACTAATTTTTTTATGCATAAACTACTCTTGTTTTAAATGTCATTGTTACTTAACATTATGTTTATTCTTAAAATCATTACCATCTTAAAATTCCACTTAAGATTAATGATACATGATGATTTATTATATACTTATTATGTGATATATTTTTAACCACCAATAATTGACTTGTCAAAGAATTAGTTTGTATTCTTTCTATAATAATTATTAGAGTGATTAAATTAAACTATTTTATATATTATTCAATCATATAACTTGGGATCAAATAATGCACATCTAGTAACTGCACTTTTAGTTATTAGTTTATTACAATACATAAAGAAATAAAATGTATAAAAAAGAATTAAATATTGTGAACAAAAAATATCCTCTTATTATATAAGTAACAACCGCTATGGATATGTGTTGCTCATAGAATGAAAATCGACCTAAACTATTCCTTGTGTTTTTAATTATTATTATTTTCTTATTTTAATAATTATTGTTATTCAGTTGTTTTTATCCTTAATTATTACTAACTATTAAAAATTCCACTTACGATTAATGATATAAATTAATATATCGTTATCTATTGTCGATATTTTCTTGAACAACAACGTTGACTTATTAAAGGATTAAATTACATACTTAATTAACAATCTCACTAATTATTAGAGTAATTTAATTAAATTTTAATTGACAACTTACATACATATTGTTCAATCATATAATATTTTGATCCGACTTGAATTCAAATAATATACGTATAAAAATTACACTCCTAGTTAATAAAGTACAACAATAAATAAAATGTTAAAAGAACAATCATTGTGACTTAAAAAATCCTCTTACTATATAATGAACTAAATAGTCCATAAACTACAACAAATAAATCAAATGTTAAAAGAACAATCATTGTGACTTAAAAAATCCTCTTATTATATATTCAACTATGTAGAGGATAATATATTCAACATAATCACAAATAATCATAAATGTACGCATAAATTATGCCAAAATTATTATTTTTTAAGTTAAAATATTACATAAAGATTATGATACATGTACATAAAAGTTATACTAATGTAACACAAATGTCAATACATGAATTAGAAAGAAAAAAAAATCAACTTATATAAAAAAATCAAAACAGATCTAATTTGAACCAATTACGGGAATCTAAAATCCATGCAAATGAGGCATGTGAGAGTCACTCCAATATAATTCATTAGTTATAACATCATATTTATAAAGACAAATAATTTTCGACCTTGTTGGCATTAAAACGAGCCATTTAAAGAAAAAGGGTGGTATTTGTTAAATTGATGAGGGTATAATAGGAAATTGGAAATATAGGGGTGGAAAATGATGGGAAAAAGGTGGCATTTGGCTTTAATTGCTTCGCTCCAAAATACTTCTTTTTGCAGTCCTTTCAAAAATGCCCTTTTTCAACAAATAATTGCCCGCCTCACACGGCGCCGCCTGATGGCTATGCCCTAAATTCTAGTCTCAATATGCTCATAATTATCATGTTTCCAAATAATTGTTGTTTTACAAAATAAATTTTGTTTCAATTTATTTGTTGTTATTTAACTATCAAAATGATTTGAAGATTTGTTTTTTCAACTCTATTTATATTTTATATCTTGCTTTTTATACTAAACTTTTTATTTATACATCAATTAATTTTACTCGTTAAACATTGGATAATAGTCATAATAATTATAATATAAATTGATAACATACCATTTGAAAAAGAGTCTACCTTTGTTTGCATGAACTTCCTCCATTTCAAACAGCAGTAAAAACACAATTCTTATTTTGGAACGAAAGAATTATATATTAATCAATCATTAACTAGCTTTTTTTTTTTTTTTTTTATCATAGTATAGAACTAAAGTAATCCAAAACTTTTGTCTCCAATTTTTTTTTTTAATATTTTATCAATAATATTTGATTGCATGAACTTCCTCCATTTTAAATAGTTGTAAAAGCATGACTCTTGTTATGGAATAGAATAATGATATATTATTCACAAAATAATCAATCGTTAATAAGCTATTTTAAATGTTTGAAATAAAGACCCAAAACTAGTCTTGTATGAACATTTCATTCAAATAAACCCCTTTGCGACCAAATAGTACATTTATTAGGGTTATGAATTTGAGTCCTCAACCTATACGTCCAACTCTGCACCACTTGATCACATCATTCCAACGGATATATTTAACCCTTGAGATAGTGGAAGGTTGTTTAAAAAGATGCATAAATCTAAAGCAAAAGGAATAATCTACAAAAATGGACATTTATTTTGCCCTGGATAGTAGGTAACTAGAGAAAAATCATATTCATTGATCACGTGGTCAATACCTTGCAATGAGTGTTTTGTAGGGCCATCATTGCCATATGGATTCAAACAACTTTATTTACCTTGTAAAAATGCCAAATTGGATAGGCTAGAAACATTTGCTTGAGCGATAAAAGCAACAATTGAAACATTTTTAGCAGGCAATTTTAGTCGAAAGCACTAAAAAAGACAACTTTTAGAAAGTCTTTATGTATGAATTGGACAAGGTTTGATCCTTCAATGTGGTACGAGTAAGATAGAGGTTAAAGACGTCAAATGAGCTTGTCCTAAACCTAGAAACGACAAATTAGGCTTACCGAAGTAGCTTACTAAAACCCTTTTAACACTTAGGGGGTGTTTTAGAAAAATTATAAGCAGCTTATTTAAGCTGAAAAAGCAGGTTGCCCCTTGCTTTTTCAGCTTAAATAAGTTGGTAAAAGCAGCTTATAATTTTTCTAAAACACCCCCTTAAGTCAGAACGAGATAAAAACGAGTAAGGAAGGCTTAAAGAGTCGTAAAAGTAAGGTAGAAGAGAGATAATTACCTTTAACTATGAGTCGTATCAGAGTAGATGTCCGTTTTTAAAGGTAAACCATCGTTTGTCCTGAATTTTCCCAAGAAAGAAACCACTCATAATATCATTTAAATTGTAGCAAGGAAACACATCATTTTCAAACTTCAACACTTACCTGATTGTGCAAATTCACTGAAAAAGTTAGCAACCAAAGCTTTTCGATGCCAACGAAAACAAGATCTTCAGTGGAGCCCGTTCCATATCCATATTCAAACACATTGCACCATCTGGCCCAATTATCCTAGCTGATAAAAACAACATCAATATCAGACAATAAATTCATAAAGCTTGAGGCGGCATAAACATCCAAAAACAATTCAAGCATCGGAAAACGACTCATGACTTAATCTCAGTCGTAAAGAAAAAGGTAACAATCTCATCGAGTCTCAAGCATGGAGCTATAAATACCGATGACAAGGGTACTTACATTCTTCATTGTCTACAACTCTCATATCTACTTGTTCATTTTCAAACAGTTTAAAAAGGGATCAAATGGCGAATGTTCGTCTAGCTAGATTCATAACTGAAGTGGCACCTCCACAGTTCGTAAGTGTTATGAGGTACCGAGCATCGAAGATGCTCGACACGATACATGAAGAGGAGAAGGATGCTGCCACTAATATTTCTCTTGCTTTGTCAACATATTCTATGTCGCCATCATCCTCTCATTCTGCTTCTATTTCATCTTACAATGCAGCCAAGTCTCAACAGCTTCTCAATAATGTTCAGAGATCTTTATCTGACTTTCATGAGTAAAGTAAAAGCCTAGTTTTTGCTTATCCTAAAGGCATTGCAAAGCTTTAGCATCAGAGACCCTCTGTTATTTTCCTGTTTTTTTTGTTTGATTAGTCCACAAGTTCTCTATGTGTTCTGATTTCGTAGTATGAGAAAATCGATCAATAGATGAAACTTGGTGAGACTGTAACAAAATTCGAAATCATATAGTATTTGTATATTCTTTCCTGCAATTCTTAAGCTCTTTCTTCTTCTGCTATCTGAGATTTCATTTCATGTAGAATTCACAACATATTTGTTCTAATTAGAAAGTAAAGAAACCCAAACCTTCATCCATGAGCAAGAAAACAAAACACAAAAAACATAGATTCATAAGAAACGCAAACATGTTCAACAGATAAAGGCTGATAATGATTAGCAAAAAAAATATCTACATAAATAATGAAGAATTAATGGAGATTTCTTCAATATTCATTCCAAATCCATGATTTAAAAAAAAAATTAAAAATTAAAACCGTCATTTCACTAATTCGTACTAAAAACTCCGTTGAATCTACCAATCAAATTCAAATTTCAGGATCAATGGAGAGCAAAGCACATCTCAATCGAAAAAACTAAAATACAAATGAAGAGCACACGAATTTCTACATCATATAAACAAGATTAACAATATTGCACTGACAAAGCTAGATTTTCTCCTCCAAAAAAAAAAAACTAGGTCAATCATTTGAGGTACATAAATGAGTCGTACAACGATCATGAAATGAAATTGAACATCAACTAAGGAAAGGAAGTATACTGAGAATGAATGAACCAACTGTTGGAGGATCCGCCATTGTTATTCTTCATTTTGTTGAGTCTCCTACAAGCTCCATGAGAGAAGAATAGTGCTGCCAAAGAATATTAAATAAAATTTAAAGATCACGAAGAAATTACTTTTTAAATAAAATTTAGTTTTTTTTTTTTTTGAAGTAATATGTAGTTTTTTTTTTTTTTGAAGGACTTCTAATATTTAGTTATGAAAGTATTGTAAATATTTACATGAAAATAAAATAACAAAATATGATACAATCAGAATTTAGATTTCTATCTAATTTATCTATAGTTAGGATGATAAATATGTGAGAAAAAAAACTTGATAATTTGAATGGGAAAGGGCATGACAAAAAATGAGGTTCTAAATAAATTTACTTAAAAAAAAATTCTAATTATGTTTTTTATTTTAATATCACCTAATATTAATTCCAAGTCAGCCTCCACAACCATAATTAATAAGAAGCGAAAAATAAAATTATAAATTCTAAAAGGTCAAAATGAAATAAGAAAAAAGGAAAGAAGAGAAAATTTTATAACTTTGATGAAATCATGAAATTCGAACAAATTCAATTTAACTTTTGAATATCATAATTCCAGTGGGCCAGGTTGTAAAATGTATATGGGCTTCATCATAGTATGAAAAGGTCCAGGTTGGCCCAAATTTTATTACGGACTATAAATGATCCAGTAACATTTAGATCTAACATATACACAAGCCCACCCAAAAAAATTGCAATTAAAAACCTAATTTTAATTTAATAATTCATAAAATAATATAATAAAAATATGAATTTTATTTAATTACGGCTTGGAAGATAGTAAATTATCAATTCAATCCCTAAAAGATAAAACAATGAAATAAAGATTCACATAATCAAGATTTTGTTTGGCACTTTATGACTCAAAATTTTTTAAAAGTATTTTTAAAACAATAATTCTAAAATATGATTAATAAGTATCATGTATATAAAAAAAAAGAAAAAATAGAACGATCATATATAATTGATGTTGGGACCTCGCCAATCGAGCCCAGCTTAGCCGAGCTCAATATGGACTTAACCAGGGGTCAGTGCAAAGGTCGAGCCGAGCTCAAGACCCAGCTAATGACCGACCCAAGCTCAAAGACCGAGTCGAGGTCATAGCCGAGCCCGAGCCCAGAGTTTGAGCCGAGCATGGACGGAGAGCCCAAGTGCCGAGTTGGGCTAGTTGCCAATCTGAGATGGATAGGACATGAAGTAAATAGGCCGAGCCTAGGTCACATGCTTACCAGAGAGCTAAAAAGCCATATTCAAGGATAAACTCAAGATGAAGAGATGATCAGAAATCGGGATCATCCTTCTAGAAGAGCACAAAAGACTTATCGAGAAGAAAACAAATTTACAATCAAATCATATCCAATTTAAATAGGATTTAATTTGATTTTTCCTTATCTAAAATTAAGGGATTTAAGTCTTATTTTTCAAGTTTCATATCTTAGATTTAGCCAGGGCCAGAAAGTCATTGAAAGGGGTTCAAAATCATTCTAATTCAAGTAATTAGAGAATTTTTAACTCTCAATCTGATATAAAAAAACGTTCTGGCCGGCCAAAACTGATCGACCAGAATAAACCTAGCAAATTTGCTCGAATAGGCACCGGGCACCGTCTTTTCTTCAATTTATTTGATCTTACTATTATTTATCTGGTTCAATCAATCTAAACTGGATTGAGTCCGAGTAGCACCGGGCACCGTCTTTTCTTCAGTTTATTCGATTTTACTATTATTTATCTGGTTCGGGCACCGTCTTTTCTTCAGTTTATTCGATTTTACTATTATTTATCTGGTTCAATCAATCTAAGCTGGATCGAGTTTTTTTTTGTGTTTGGTTAGGATTTTGCCTTCGACAAAATCCGATGTGAACAATTAATAAAGCTAAAAAGTATAGATGCCAAACTTGATCCTAATGTTTTGTGAATCTTAATGTGGTAATTTTATCTTCAGATCCTAAATCCATATTTTTCATTGTCATTTAGCAGCATAAAATTTAACTAAATAAGTCTCCTAATACCAACTGGATCTACTTGATCAGGCCCATTAAGAACCAGACAAAATCCTGACCGTTATTTTATGCTCTAATCAACGGTTAATTATGCATAATCCGAGTCACACCAATCAAATCTCTATATAAACAAAAAGCCCTAGACTGAGCACTTCATATCTCTCGTTTCTCTGAATCAATAACCAAATTCCAGCGAAAAGACATGGCGCCTAAAGCCGCCGAGAAAAAGCCAGCGGAAAAGTCTCAGGCGGCGGAGAAGAAACCCAAGGCCGGTAAGAAGCTGCCCAAAGACGCCGCCCCCGCCGTCTCCGTCGATAAGAAGAAGAAGAAGGCGAAGCGAAATGTCGAGACGTACAAAATCTACATCTTCAAGGTTCTGAAACAGGTCCACCCCGACATCGGAATCTCGAGTAAGGCGATGGGGATCATGAACAGCTTCATCAACGACATCTTCGAGAAACTTGCACAGGAAGCGTCGCGATTGGCCAGGTACAACAAAAAGCCGACTATCACGTCCAGGGAGATCCAAACCGCCGTTCGATTGGTGTTGCCTGGAGAGCTTGCCAAACACGCTGTTTCTGAGGGGACCAAGGCTGTCACGAAGTTCACTAGTTCGTAATTTTTTTGCAATTTCGTTTTTCCGTTTTCGATTATATTTGTTGAATTTGATCGGTGTTGATTTGGATGATTTTTCAAGTGCCTGATTGAACGATTTGTTTATTGTCTTTGAGGTGTTCGTAGAATTTCCTCAATAGAAATCATGAAAGAGAATGCCCATGATTGCAAATATCATGCAATCATAAATAAATAAATAAAATCATAAAAATAAATAATGAAATTTTAATTTTATATAATCATGCCATCTTATTATATAATTTCCTCAGACGTAATCAACAAAGGCCACGATTATTGATCTTGAGCGTTGGAAATCAGCTGAGTTCAATGATTTTGAAAAGATTTGAGGTCCATATTGGGTGATTCTTAAAATATTATGGTCCATTTGGGATTTAAACAAAATCCAAATTGAGAAATTAAACATGTTTTGAGAAATTGTTTCTAAGTTTGGCACTTGATATTTCCACTCCAAGTAGTCAAAATAACTAGTCATTTTTCATCTGATTTGGTCTTCATCGATATAAAAAATAAAAATTGCCTGAATAAATCGAAATTAATTGTTAAATTCAATTTTAGATCAGAATTTCCTTTCCCCAAATTAGTTATTTACTATTTTCCCATCAACTATGGCAAACCCCAATTTCCACTCCCCAAAAAATACAATTTAAATTGTAAATTTGGATTTGAGTTTCAGAAGGATTTTATAAGTATAAATTTTCAATATTTTATGTTTGTTTTGAAATTAAATAGGGTAAAATTATAGTTATGATTCATTATCATATTCAAAATTGTAGAAAGAGTAGATGTTTGTTGAGAATTGTAGAAAAAATAAAAAAAATAATGTATGATTTTGTGAATCTTTATCCAACCAAAATTCGAATGGGCCAAGTCTAATCCAAATGCCCCTAAAAATCCTAGGTATGACATAGACCACCTATAATCTAGGCTTACATTTTCTATAAATCATTCTCTCATCAAGTTTAAAAAAAATATGAAATTTGTAAAGCACTTTATTAAGACACAATTATTTATATGCATCACGTGCACATATGGATCAACCCGATCTGGGGGGTGCATTTCACGCGTTCCACACGCACCTCACGTGCGTCCACACACCCAAACCCTAGCTCAAATCCTAGTTTCATAGTTATATTGACCTAACTTTTAGTTTAGCAAACCTAACCTTTATGTTCTGTTCGTATAACCTTTTGTGTTATTTATACTGAAAAAAATCTAAATAATATCACTTAAAGGTTATGAAATATGTACATAAAAGTTATATTAATACAACATAAATGTTACATAACTTTAAAAAGTTCAAGTAGTTTTACTTAAAAGTTATGATATATATACATAAAAGTTATACTAATATAACATAAATGTTGTACTCGTATAACATAAATGTTACATAACTTTTAATTATGTTTTTTATATTAAAAAAAATCTAATCTTAAAGGTTATACTAATATAATATAAAAGTTAAATTATCATTGCATAAAAGTTTCAGCTATATTACATGAATTTTTATACTGAAAAGTCTAAGTTATTCACTTAAATGTTATGATATCATGATCCATGCACTTGGTGCACACACTACTCTTACTCTTATTAATAATGTATGCTATTTTAAAATTAATCACCAAGCATTCTAAAAACTTCACTAATTCACTGTATGAAAATATCCAATAAATTTTATTTAGAAAATAATTAATTCCTCTTATAATTTCGTACAATGCTTCAAAATATCTTAAATATAGAATATAAAAACCGGTTCTTTTTACAACTCTAATAATAACATATTCTGCACTAATAAGTGTAACTTCAATAAATGCATCCCTCTTATTGTAATTTTTTTTTTCTTTTATGAAAAAGATGTGTCATTATTTTGGGCTATTTATATAAATATCACTAAAGAAAACAACATTAATTTTATTCAAAAATATCACTTATGATCGTAAGGATCAATTTTGTACAGCCGTGAACTACACACCATCATAGGTGACATTCTTTTATAAAATTAATATTGGTTGACATTTTATTGCAATTTCTCTATTTTAGCGGTTGTTATGCTGAAAAAAAGATCTTACATTAACAAATACTTTAGGTTATAAAAGCCCCTTAATCTTACTTTTTTTTTTTTTTAATTTGAAGTAAGAAACATTAATTGAATGTTTTTATAATTACTTGTTAAAAAGAAAAAGTGCCTTTTCAAGATGGCACGCAGACCAACGAATTTTTAAATATCAAGTTGATTCTTTCCAATTTTAATTTGGATTTTTTGCAAAACATTTATTTATATTTGCACACTTCATCGTCCTCATATTGACTTGGGTTTTCCGTACAACCACGCGCTGTGTATACAGTGAATCAGTGAGTCTCCATAGGCGAAGAAGATGTCATTTATACGGGGCATGACCCGGATATCTAAAACCGGGTCCGGGTTCAACCGGGCTTCATCTTTCATGCGATGTAGGCCCGACCCGGTATTGACCCAGCAATCCAGATCCGCCATTGAAGCTTCCCAAGAGGTGAACTGGCTTGCTCTCTGTGTTTCTATTTTCCTTGAATTAATTAGTAGACCTTTTACTGAATTTAATTTAATTAAATGGAAATCATGTTGAATAGGGCTGCTCGGAAATCATGTACTGGCACTCTGATTTTGTCTTTATTTATTTTTCTGTGTTTTTTAGGTCATAATGAATTGAATCATGGTAGTTTAGAAATTCAGTTTTAAAGAAGTGGAAATGGATATATTATCACTTCCTATATTCTGCATGAAATCCATTTAAGACTATAAATATTAAGGAGATTAGGAAAATCTAAATAGAATTTGAGAATTTTCCTTCATTGCTTGTGCTATATATAGCATGAACAAGATTTTGGAGAGATTTTTGCTAAGAAATGGTTTTTGTTTTTTGGGCATAAATAAGATTTTGTGCATTGTTGATTTATTGTTCTTGTTGTTGCTGGTGACTAGTAGGCTTTGGGTTGCAGAGGTTTTTCTTCTTTGGTTTCTAGTACGCTAGCTAGTGTTGAACAAGAAGCTCTCCATGAAAGCAGTTCCATAGTTGAGGTTAGTGAAACTTCTCCTTGTCTTGCTTACTTTTGACAGCCAAATCTTATGATATTCATGCTTGTATTATATTGTAACTGAGGATGATTTGATGAAGCTATTGGCTCTGCTATATTGGTAGCCAAAAGCACTTGAGGACATAAAGATACTTAAATTTTTTCGGTGATTTGTAACAGGTTGCTCTAGACCCTTTCTCTATTGTGGCTGATGAATTGTTGATTGTTTCTAATAGCTTAAGGTCCATGGTAGTTGCTGAGGTACTTTACTCTTTCTTCTTTTCTATATTGTTTGCTGATTGAGAGATTTATAGTTATGAAGAAGTTGAACTTTTGTAGGTCCCCAAGCTTGCATCTTCTGCAGAGCACTTCTTCAAAGTGGGAGTTGAAGGGAAAAGATTTCGACCCACTGTAAGATTGCACTCTCCAATTTAGAGTTCAGTTCCTCGTCAATAGCTCTACCATGCAATTTATTATAGTAACAAGCGAAAATGTCTAGTGAAACTTTTCTGGGACTTAGGCCATTCAAAGGTATTACAATCATGAGATCAAGAAGCCTTTTCATTTGTCCATCTGGTGAAACCAAATACATATCGAATTTTGAAGTTGAAAATTGTACTTAGATGGTACCCTCATGTTCTGCCTTATTCTTCTTGATTAGTTCTATGGAATTTTGTGGGCCATCGAGTTTAACTTGACGGTTAATTTACCTTGCAGGTTCTGTTGTTAATGGCTACAGCTATAAATGTACCGATTCCAAGACTATCTACCGATGCAGTGTATGATACCTTGTCCACAGAATTGCGTTCAAGACAACAACGTATGGCTGAGATCACAGAGATGATCCATGTTCGTGTTTTTCCTCTCTTAAATCCAGGAGATTGACTTTTCTACATTATGCTTCATCCTTAGGGAGGACCGAAATAATATGTTGGGAAAATGTGTGTTGTTTCAACATTCTAAGTAATAGCCACGTTTCCATTAGTTCCGGAGAAGATAGTGCCATAAAACAAAAGAGCCTTATAAAACTGATTTTTGAAGATCTTATTTATTCATCCTTAGTGTAAATACAAGACATCATGACATGATGACTTCCATGTATGAAACTGGTAGGCAAAAGCATGATTGTTTAACATCTTGTCCTATTTTAACTTGCATCAATTTGTATATTCCCTTTTTGATGGTAATCAAATTGTGACTCTTGGCAAGTAATTACTAGTATATTGTAGGTTGCAAGCCTCCTTCACGATGACGTGTTGGACGATGCTGAGACAAGGCGGGGGATTGGTTCATTGAATTGTTTGATGGGAAACAAGGTACCTCCCCAAAATTTGGAGTAAATAAAAAGAGGAAAACTTGGATATAATAAGCAGATAACGGATATGGCATTATTTTACTACTTTCTCGTTAGCCTCGGCTTATAAAAAAGTTTTAGTTTATTCATCTTTCTGTTGTTATTTTCTAGTTTTTTCACTTTTTAATGTTTATTTCTGTTGTCTATTCATAAATCATAAATCACTAATTCACACAAAGTGGTAATAAAGGACAACTGAATAGTTGATAAGTGTTTCTTGTAGTTATGGGAAGCTCATGGAGACATTCTTACATACTATTATCTTCTATAGTATATCCAATGTCAAAATCTCAAATTGCCTTTGATTTTTTGCAGTTTGCTGTATTGACTGGAGATTTCGTACTATCCAGAGCTTGCATCGCTCTTGCTGCTTTAGGAAATAACGAGGTTTGTAATTTAGCATTCATTTTCCTCACTCATTTCTTACTTTTGTATTCTACCATGCTAACATAACTATGAAGATGCTTTCTAATATGCCAAAAATATGATATGTATGAAAACATGATAATTCTTCTACTATTTCTCTGATATGTTTCTCGATTTTGTGGTGTATTTCTAGGTTGTAAGCGTCATAACTACAGCCATAAAGCATCTAGTTACAGGTGAGACAATGCAAATGACTGCTACATGTGATCGACGCTGCAGGTATGAATCTCTCATTTTATTTATGAATAATCTTGAATAATTGTTTTCTTGATCGTACTTTGCTAAAACCAACATCATGGTTTGTTTTGTGCAGCATGGAATACTATATGGAAAAGACATACTACAAAACAGCCTCTTTGATTTCAAATAGCTGTAAAGCTGTTGCACTTCTTGCTGGCCAGACGGCGGAAGTTTCAGCATTGGCTTACGAGTATGGCAAAAACTTGGTCAGTATATTACTCTTGTTTTACGTCCTATTAAATCAAAGATCGTTTTAGGTTGTTTTATAGTGATTAAGAAAGCATTTAATTGCTGAAATTGTGTATAAAATGACTATAACCCAACATTTGATAGACATAACTAATGCACAACACTATGTAAATTCCAGTACAAAAAACAAGATAGGGGCAAAGTTGGAATAAAATCATCAACTCTTCATGATAATCAAAATACGACAGATAAATTGAAACAAATTCTATCTACTATAGCTACCGTTATTATGAAACTGAGGGAGTATAAGGTTTCTTAAGATCTAATCTATCATGTTATTGAGAATGTGACTATTATGAACTTGCCGAAGTTGCAATTTCATTACATAAAAAAACTTCACCAAACTCCTTTCAGTACATAGTTTATGATTATTTAAAAGATCATTTATGTGATATTGTTTGTGTTTATCCAGGGTTTGGCATTTCAGTTGATAGATGATGTACTTGATTTCACTGGCACCTCGGCTTCATTGGGAAAGGGCTCTTTGTCTGACATTCGTCATGTACTCTTCCTATATTTTGTTATATTCCTTTTTTACTTAGAATTTTAAATATTTTTGATACTGGGAATTCTGAAGAATGCATTCTTGAAGTTCACATGTTAGCATGTGCACAATTTTACCAAAATCATGTCCAATTCTTTTACATATATTTTTGTTTGTGAATCTTGATTCAGTTTGATATTCTTCCTCAGGGGATCATTACTGCTCCAATATTGTTTTCTATGGAGGAGTTTCCACAACTTCGCCGAATCATTGATCAGGGATTTGACAATCCTGCAAACGTCAATCTTGTAAGATTTTCGTGTGCTTAAAAATGCAAAATTTCATCAAATCAAAATCAGTTATTGTTACCCTTTCTGCCTTTTTAAAAATAAAAGGTCTCTTCGAGGAAAATTGCAAATTTAGAACAATAATTTTTCGTCATTCATCGTTTAGGGAAACCAACGTTTGGAGCTCCGAAATTAGGACACTAACGTTTTAATTTGGGCCTATTAGGACAAATTAGCCCGAAATTCCAAAGTTTTGGGCTGAATCACAAGTGCAGTGCTTTCTCCGATTTCGGGCTCTACAAAAATTTCATCTGATTCTC
Source organism: Scutellaria galericulata (assembly GCA_946896805.1). Lineage (NCBI taxonomy): Eukaryota > Viridiplantae > Streptophyta > Magnoliopsida > Lamiales > Lamiaceae > Scutellaria > Scutellaria galericulata. Next base: position 1,848,546 of record OX335785.1, read on the forward strand.
GTTCAAATCAAGCTTGAATTGAACAAAATTGGGTAGATTGATTTGGGGCTTTGTTATGGTCTAAGAAGAGGAGTGTTTTGACATAGAAAACATGCATTTTTTGTTTCCCTTTTCATTGTAACAAGGCAAAAAGGTCACTTCACAATGCTGGTTCTCATCCATATAACGGACCTCACATAGTGGGATAAAATGCTTCTGTTATTTTAGTTGATAGTGAAATGAAACTACAGGCATTGGATTATCTTGGAAAAAGTCGAGGAATTGAGAGAACTATGGAGCTAGCAACGAAGCATGCTAACCTCGCCTCATCTGCAATTGATTCATTTCCGGAGAGTGATGATGTGGACGTTCAAAGATCAAGACGCGCACTTGTAGAGCTAACGAAACGAGTCATCACAAGAACTAAGTGAAATTGTAAGTCATAGCCTCAAATTACAGATTAGTTCATACGTTGTTCGGATGCATTCCATGTCGGCATGGATGTAGTTCAAATGCCTACACCAATTATTTTGCTCTAGGTGCATTCATGCTTTGATGAAAGTTCTTGTAAGCATGCAAGACTATTTGCACCTATTTTTTACTGATTATAGACAAATATTCCTTTTTCTTTCTATTACAGTAGTTTGTTTTTACTGATTATAGACAAACATTCATTTTCTTTTTATTACAATAGTTTGAATGATTTTATTATTCTTCGTTGATGGTGTTAATGATTCTGTCTGTTTTAGCATTGAAAAGGATTCATACTATATATCATATAGGTCCTGGTGTCGGCCCTTTTGTATTGTATGAACCTTGAAGATCTCTTTCTCAAACGGCGTCTCTGAGGGACCTAGCCGACCGTATAGAACCCAGGTTAAGCTCCAACAGTGGTTCAGGAAATCACTATTAGGGTATGTTTGAAAAAGAATTATGGAGGAATCTTGTCATAAAAATCCTGAATTTTGAAGTAAAGTTGAATTGCATGATGTATATTTGTTTGAAGATTTTGTAGGGTATGAATAGAGCTGTCAATACGGGCAGGCGGGGCGGGGCGGACTTTTTTTATGACGTGCTTCTAAATCTCAACTCAACCCAACCCACTGGGCCCTGGGTTAGGCGGGTTGACCCACCAAAATTTTTATTTATTATTTATTTATTTTATTTTTTCAAAGGAAAAGGAGTATATATATATATATATATATATATATATATATATATATATATATATATGCATTCAATTACATATAATATATGAAAACAAATTTTTTAAAATAGTTTTTCTCTAAATTTTCTTCATTTTTATATATAAATGACTCATTAATATTTTTATAAATCAGTACTTGCACTAGGTAATATTTTCCAACATTATTATTCATTTTTTTATCTATAATTTGTAATTAAAAAATATTTAAAAATTTTGAAAAAATAAAGCCGGGCTAAACTACTAGCCCACAGGCCAACCCATCAAAAGTCCAACCCACCACAAGCCAAACCCACTTAGGTCCATTTTTTCGCGGGTCTATAATTACTCAATCCAACCCTCCGTTTTGGCAGTGTGGGGTGGGCCGGCCTATCGGCCTAGCCCATTTTGATAGCTTTAGGTAGGAATACGTTGCAAATGTTGAATCAATGTTGAAAAAAATGTAATAATTTATTGTAAAAATGTAGGTTGATGTGATACTTAAGAAAATTGAAATCTGAATTCCATCAAGTGAATTCCTTCCCAAACATGTTAGTTCTTAACTTAAAGTGGTGGGTGCAAATCTGAATTTTGGAATCAGAAGGATTTCGTTAGTATAAATTTGAAGGGAAGGGTAGTAAAATAATTTTCTATATTTTATTATCATAATATGCAATTTAAACATTTTGTAATTTTTTCTCACACATTATCTAAATATCACTAAAAGAAAACATTTGTGCAAAAATAACTTCCAATACTAATTTATTAAAAAAATGCCACCCATCATTAACTAGTATAGACCATGAGTGTCATTCTTTAATAAAATCAACGCTGGTTGGTATTTTTGCATAAATGCTCCTTTTGGTAACAAACACATTAGGTTATACGCTCCTATATTTTGAATTGTAGTAAAATATATTATTTGAATAAATAAAATGTTTTATAAATATAGATGTTGAAAAGTATCAGTATATATGTTGAAAATATGATATGAAAATATTTACTTCAACAGTTAAAAAAAGAATTTGGTAGGATGAAATATATAACTCATTATGTATTAAAAAATATTACTTGTTTTCCAAACGTTGTTACTTATTTTACTGAAAGATTAATTTGTATACCCAAAAAGTATCAATTGATTTATTGAATTTTTTTTTGTTTTATTAAAATGTATTACTTGTATACTGATCACATCCTCGTAGAGCCAAAAATTAATTTTCTCCTCTCATAACCCTACTAACTAGAAGTAATGACATGTAAGAATCGATCCTACATGGAGCAGATGAATAATCGTGTTCTGGTGTAAATCATATAACAAACGAAAATGAATATTAATTTTCAAGGCTAAAAATGTGTATCAATTAGGGTCATTTGAGATTGTATCATTAATTAAATACACATAACAAACGATTCAAATATTGATATTATTTGCTAAATATGTCTATCAATAATGATCAATTATGATCGTAACATTAATTAAATACACGTAAAAAATGATTTGAAATATTGGTATTTAGGGCTAATGATTTCGAGGGTATATCAAATTAATGTTGCATGCACCATGAAGAAGAAGAAGGAAAGAAAGAAGAGACTGATGCAAATGACAATAATAACTCATTAAAAAAATAACTTTTATTGAAGTATTTTTGTAGATGACCTGCAAATTGAAATATCTTCATGTGGATAGTTAATGTTAAATTCAGTGAATCAGTGAATCCATTGGCGTAGAAGATGTCATTCATACGGGGCTTGACCCGAATGTATAGAACCGGGTCCGGGTTCAACCGGTCTTCATCTTTCGTGCGATGCAGGCTCGACCCGGTATTGATCGATCCAGAAATCCAGATCCGCCATTGAAGCTTCCCAAGAGGTGAACTTGCTTGCTCTCTGTGTTTCTATTTTTCTTGAATCAATTAGTGGGCCTTTTACTGTATTTAGTTAAATTAAATAGAAATCATGTTGAAGAGGGTTACTTGGTAATCATTTTTTGTTTCTCTTCTCATAATGAATTGAATCTTGCTAGTTAAGTAAATCAGATTTAAAGGAGTGGAAATGGATGTAGGGTTAATTTCAGTTTTGGTCATATACTTAAAACACTTTTATTTTTTGACAATCAAGTATCTATTTTTCAATTTAGGTTTTCTGTGTTAATTTTGTTCAATTTGACTGCCACGTCAGAATTTTCGGGGTCATGTCAGCAATTTTGAAAATTCAGGTCAAATTGGAAAAAAAAAAGAACTGAAATTAGAAAAAAATTAAATTATAGATGAATGACATTCTGAAAAAGTATACTTGATTGTTAAAAAATAATTTAATTTTTTTCCAATTTCAGTTCATTTTGATCTGAATTTTCAAAATTATAGATCATTCATCAATGAATGACATCAACTTTTCAAATCCTCATATTGAGACACTAATTTTTCAATTTGGTCGGCTTTAGAAAAAAAAAACTCGAAATCACGAATTTCTGGTCAAATCACTTGAACAAAATACTCAAATCTCAACTCGAAATTCGTGATTTCGGATTTTTTATTTTAAAATTGTCAAAATTTAAAAATGTATCTTAATGTCAAGGTAAAAAAGTTTGTGTACTTCATTGGCCAATAGCCTAAATATAGTGTTTTAAATTTACGATTTTTCCTATTATAACCGAGGATGATTTGATAAACCATGATTCTTGGTCATCTTTGTGGATTTGTAGCAGGTGGGTCTAGATCCCTTCTCTATTGTTGCTGATGAACTGTTGATTGTTTCTAATAGCTTAAGGTCCATGGTAGTTGCTGAGGTACTTCACTTTCTTGTTTTCGATTTCGTTTGCTGATTGAGAGATTCATAGTTATGAACAAGTTGCAGTATTTTAGGTCCCCAAGCTTGCATCTTCTGCAGAGTACTACTTCAAAATGGGAGTCGAAGGGAAAAGATTTCGACCCACTGTAAGATCTTCCATTCAAAATGCATTACAAATGTTGGCTTATGGAGCCTGATATTAATATTTGTTTTAAGTATATATAGAGGATATGTATAGATCAAGAGGATATATCAACTGGGTAGATATATCGACATGCACCATTTAAGCAGTATTCGAGTTCGATGGATTTTTAGGGCCATTTAAGCTAGCAACGAAGCATGCTAACCTAGCCTCATCCACAATCGATTCATTTCCGGAGAGTGATGATGTGGACGTTCAAAGATCAAGACGCGCACTTGTAGAGCTAACGAAACGAGTCATCACGAGAACTAAGTGAAACCGTATGTGATAGCCTCAAACTACTTATTATTTCAAAGACAAAATCTCAATTTTCATTATATAACTTAGGTCTTAACACTGTTTTTACCATCAATTTTACGTATTCCAACTTTGATTCTCTACCCATCATTTTTTTTCAATGTTGATTTGATTTTGCTCGTAATATCAATTTCTGTCTACGGGACGTCTGAATTGAAATTCCACATCCGCAATTCAAGCGTCTACGTAGGAAAAATAAAGTAGCAAAATCGGACAAATTTTGAAAAAAAGTCATAGCTAAAGGACCAAAATCGAAATACGTAAAATTAGTGGTAAAAACGAACAAGGGAAAATTGCATGCCACGTCAGCATGGATGTAAGAAGGGGCGCAGGGGCGGTCGCCCCCCTCCCACCCCTAGATTTTAAAAAATGTTCATTTCATATGTAATTTTTTTATTTTTGATACTTTTCATTTATATTATTAATTTATAAGAATCCACATTTTTTGCATCATTAAAAATTGTCTATTATACTTCATCCGTCCCGTGATAAGTGTCACACTTTCCATTTTTGGACTTCCCAAAATAAATGTCACACTGTACACTTACTAAAAATGGACATTATAATAATAATATATCTCACTACCTCTCTCCCCCCACTTACATTATAATAATATATCTCACTACCTCTCTCTCCTCCCACTTACATTATAATAATATATCTCACTACCTCTCTCTCCCCCCACTCACATTATAATAATATATCTCACTACCTCTCTCCCCCCACTCACATTTAAATACAATAATTCTTAAAAATAGGGTCAAACAGTAAATATGACACTTATCACGGGACGGAGGGAGTATAAATTTAACCTCAGTTTACTTTATTGTTTGATATGAAAAAATTTACCATCTTTAAAACAAAATTTTAGATTCGTTCATGATGCATGTGATTAATGTTCAAATGGAGGGCCCATGATTTTGCTTTAGGTGCCTAAGATCTCTTATTGTCATGCGTTCACATATAAAAGCTCTTGTAAGCATGCAGGACTTTTTATACCTAATTAATTTGACCGATTTTATGCACAAAAGTTCCTTTATGATAACAGTAGTTTGAATTATAGCATTGTTCTTCTTGGATGGTGTTAATGATTCTGTCGTTTTTTGGCATTGAAAAGGTTTCATGCTATACAGTGAAACTAATAATAGGTTTTAGGACTTTTTTCTCACGCCATATAAAGTTTTTTGTCTTCATAATTATGGCAAGTTACAAAGTTCCAGCTAATTAGATTGCAGATTGGATTCTCTATTTTTAAATTTTATTTGTTCCTGTTGTTGAGTAGGACACTTTTGTCTCATAGATTTAATTAATTAAATGAAATGGGTTGACCTACATGTATCATCGAAGCTTTTGTGGCTACTATTTTGGCTTTTTGATTTTCATCACATGTCTTTAAGATCCCATATTGTTGCTAGTCAATTAGTAGGGGTTTTAAGTGAAATTATTGAAATATATGTAACCACAATACATTACAAGAATAAAAGATGAAACACGGTTTTTGAAACAGAAGATCTGATACCTGTCGGATTAGTTACGAGTGTCAAAACACAAATTATTTTTAATATGAGTAGGTCAAATTCGTAGTCACTTAACTTTGTTTTTAGTATATATATATATATGTGATTTGTATAATGATGAAATTATAAAAATAAAATTTTATATATATAATCGTGTGTATATAAATAAAGGGTATTGATAAACGTAAATGAACAATTTGCAAATATTGAAACATAACTCTTCTGACTGATTCAACTAATAAAAGAAGCACAATGTCTACATACCAAAAGAAAATTCCTAGTACAAAGTACATGAGATCTTATATTACAAGAATTTAATTTTACAAAATCTCTAAACCGGGAAATTCGAACAACCATAACCATCTATGTTCGTTTTCGTTGATCTAATAATAAATGATTGTTATTGTTCGGAGATCAAATCATCAGCAAATTTTCACCGGTAGAAGACGTCCAGGGTGACGAACGCTGCCCATGCATCCTAAAATAATGACAATAAAGCTCGATTAATATAAATAGTCTCGTATATGTTTTTGTGAAAGTTTCTAAGATTATGTGTAAGAAAAGAAATATTAAGATATTTGTTCGACTCGATTCAATTTACTTGTAAATTTTGCGGAAAAACCCACCTGGAGAGCAGAAAAGACCTTCTCTGCAATATATTTTTGTAGGATTGAAGCACCCCTTTGCTGCAATTTATCAGGATGCAAACACAACACAGCTTTCTGGTATGCTTTCTTCACTTGTGACCTTTCGATTAAATTCGTCACCGAAATTACGAACCAGCCACTGTTAGGCCACAAAATCTGGACAAGAAAACGGGGTTAATCTCATGCTTTTTAATCCTCAAAATCACTATCCACACTAGAGCTCTGATACAGAGTCCGACAGTGGACCCGCCAGCCTGATGATGTGGCAAGCAGATCAACCACATCATCAGGTTGGCTCTGGACAATCTGATGATGTGGCTTGCAAGATCAGTCACATCATTAGGTTGACTATGACACTGAAATCGCCAATCTGATGATGTGACAGCCACACCATCAGGTTGGCTCTATAAAGAATCCAATATCAAGCTCCATATCAGAACTAATTCGTATAAACAACTTAGATTGCTCGAATTAATCTTACATGATGCAGGGAAGACAATAGCAGCCGGATATCGGCTTCCTTCCCGATCGACCACATCCTTATCTTTTCGTCTAATAATTGCATCTCCCCTTGTAAAATGGTCAAACTCGATCCATGATCCATTACCTTGCTCGTTTCCTCTTCTGCGCCTCGTTGTACAAATTCTACATTGTTTCGAGCAATATGACATTGTTAACAAACTATATGTATACTAATTTACACCATGTAAAAAGAAAATTGATCAATTGAATATAACCAACCAACCAACCTTGTGTTGGTTTCTCTTTAGAAGACTGTGTTTGGAACTTCTCTCTCACCCAAGCAATTGCTTCATCCACTCCATTTGATTCATCCCTCATCTCAACATAACTCGACTCGATTTCAATAACATAGGAGCTCATCATTTCATCTTCATCTTGTTCATCCATCATTTCATCTTCATCGTTTTCTGATGATGAAGCTGGTGAGTTGAAGTACTGTGGATCGTCGACTGGAGACAATGAAACGTTCGTGTTTGCTGTCTTTCGATCAAAATTGATTGTGTTTTCTTCGGATTCGTTTCTTCGACTAAATCTTAAAGGGAAGTTCTTGATCAAAGTCTCAAGAGTTTGGTTTTCAGAGTTGGCCATCTTTTGTTCTTCTCCATTTTCATTTCTTGTTGGATCCCACTTAGACCTCATATTTATTGACCTAAAAATGGATCAAGATTTCAGTATTTATCGTTCATTTTCACATATTTTTAATTAACAATCCAAGGTAAATTGCAGACCGCATTCCTGTACCAAAAATCTTTATCCCATTTATGTGTCACATCAAAACTAAATAATTTTGATATTAAAAAAATATTATAATTTCAAATGTTTTGGGAAGTGATACACACGTACACGTAGTACATGAAATTTTGGTACAGAAGATCTGATTTTGCTAAATCGTGACTTCAGTCAAGTCATGTATCTTTCAATTCGTTGAGAATTTAAATCTAAAATCATTAAAAAAATTGAGAATTTGATCAAAAAAAGTCAAAAGACAAGACAGGCTTCAAATTTATTCCGAATTCCGATGACTAAGATTAAACTTTATTTTTAAATGAACTCCCCCTAGAGTGGTTGGAAGAAAACTTATGATTAAATAAATAAGGTTATAACTTTTATTTTTATTTTCTTCTGAATTAGACAAGAATCTTAAAACTAGACACATATATAAATACCTGAGCTTTGAAGCAAACAAGGAAACATCATCGTATCCACCGTCGGAGACCGCCGGCCGGAGAGGGCTGAGCTCTTCGGAGCTCATCGCCGATGACGAGCTCGTCTTCGATCTCGATCCTGACGTCATCACCCTCTCAGAATCCCACCCAAAAACATCCCTACTAAAGTATTTATTCCGACGGGTTGGCTGAAAACGGTCACTGCTACTCTGCTTCCCCGCCGGAATACTGAACACCGGCAAGTTCCGGCCTCTTCTCCGGGCCGCCGGAGCCTCTTTCTCCGGCTGCCAGAAAATATCCTCGTAGAAGAATTCGGCGGAGAAGTGGTGGTGGAGAATTGTGCGAGGGGGCCCGCCAAAGACGTCGGTGAAGTCTTCCGGGCTCAAGATGTTGTTGGAGGTAGCGGGGCTCCAGCGGCGGAGGTGGTCCATTTTCTTGATTTTCCGGCGAGTGGTGAGTCACCGGAGAGATGAGAATGCACCGGTGAGAGTGTTTATACCGTGTGGCTTAGTATCTCTCTGTATGGCTTTGATTTATAAGACTTGGTTTTTTTCTTGCTTCATTTGTCTAAATATCATCATGGTGTTTCTCCTTTATATAGGCATAATAGTTGGTAGTTAATATCACATTTCAACTTGTATTTTAACTTTTCTTCATTTCCACCTAATACTTAAATTAAAAGGTTTTTAATATTTCTATCTATATTTTATGAATATTTTTCAGGTTAATGGTTACAAAAATCACGAGTTTTACTTAAATTGCAATTTTAACTAAATTTTTGAATTTTAATAAATATAATATGAACTTAAAAAAAAATTTGTAAATTTTAACCAACAGACAGTTTTCGAATGTGGTTGCGCTTTTTGATCCCACAAAAAAACAGCCATCGAAAAAGTTCAAATATAATTTACCTCAAAATCTTGATCAGTCAAAATGCATGCATCATCCATCAAAATGACTCATCTATCAAATTATAAGCTTAAGTCAATTTCATTATTTTAGTTTGGTTCAAGCTCAAATTGAATGAAATTTTTTTTAGGGTTTTAAACGATTTTTGTTTTGTTCGAATTTGAATTGAACGAAATCATGAAATTGACTTAAGGTTTTAGTTTAACTTTATGAATTGATCATTTTGACATTTAACTCATGCACTTTGACAAGACCGACCCTCAATCATAGTAAAACGAGCTTGAGTCTAGGGTCTTAAATATATATACTCATATATATATATATATATATATATATATATATATATATATATATATATATATATAGTAATGATAAGGAACCCACCGTTGGATTCCTTATGAAGGCAATTTCCCTTATGTGGCAATCCATGTCTTGTTTATGTTTCAATTACCGCGTATCATTTTTATTTTATTTTATTACATTTTTAAATAAATATCATTTTCTTATTCATATATAAAATTGTATCTCCCCACATCTTTTTCCAACTCATCTCATTTTATCCTTTTTTTTTCCTCTATTTAACATTAATACTAATTTTCAATTTTTTTATTTCTCTTATTATTAATAATAGTTGGAAAAATATTTTAAGATTTTTTAATTTATATATATGTTTAGAAATTGTAGTAGTTTCCATTAATATCAATAGTACTTGGAAAAATATCTTAAAATTTTTTTTAATTGAACATAAATATCAATAACACTTAGAAACTTATTTTAAGATTTTTTTTCATTGTAAGATTTTTTTTTAATTGTACATAAGTTTAAAATTGTCTAAAAATTTCATATACTTACTTACGTTTTAATTAGCACATATCATTCTTTTTTATTTTATTGTATTGTTAAATAAATCTTTTTTTCTTATTCACCTAAAATTCAATGTACACATATCTTTTTCAAACTCATCTCATTTGATCTCTATCTTCATACATCCTTTTCAAACTCATCTCATTTTATCTCCATTTTTTTTTTTCTGTTTTTAACATTAATACTAATTTTCAATTTATTTTCTTCTTTCGTAGTTTCATTAATATCAATAGTACTTGAAATTTTTTTTCTCTATTTAACATTAATACTAATTTTCAATTTCTTTTCTTCTCATGTAGTTTCATTAATATCAATAGTATTTGGAAAAATATTTTAAGATTTTTTTTAATTGTACATAAGTTTAGACATTGTCTAAAAATTTCATGTACTTGTAGATCTTTATGTGTAATCTCAACCATCATTTTTATGGAGTAATCTCACCAACTATTTTGTTTTAAGTTTAGAACTTGTCTAGAAAATTGTCTAAAAGTTCTTATTTATTTTATGGGGTAATCTCAATCATTTATTTTTTTAATTCTATATATCTTTAGAACTTGTCTAAAAATCAACCATTTTTTTAAATAAGAATGTTAGGATCTTTTTCTTTTATTTATTTTTATTTATATCAACAACAACAAATAAGAATGTTTCGATATTTTTCTTTTATTTATGTCAAGAATAACAAATAAGAATGTTAGGATTGGTTTATTTTATTTATTTTGACATTTGATAGGTTTTAGTTATTTATATTTATGTCAAGAACAAAAAATAAGAATGTTTGGATATATGTTTTTATTTTATTTATTTTAAGATTTGATAGATTTTATTTATTTATATTTGTAATCGTTACAATGTATAAGGAGGTGACAAAAGCTATTAAATGATAAATTCTAAACCTATGTACAATTCAAATAAAATAGATGGTTGAAAGATCTACAAAATAGATGGTTGAGTTACTCCATAAAGATCTGCAAGTGCATGAAATTTTTAAACAATTATAAACTTATGTACAATTAAAAAAATTCTTAAAATATTTTTTGCAAGTACTATTGATATTAATGGAAACTACAAGATAAGAAAAGAAATTGAAAATTAGTATTAATGTTAAATAGAAAAAAAAAAAGAAAAGAATGTGGATAAAATGAGATGAGTTTGAAAAGGTTGTATGGAGATAGAATTTTAGATGAATAAGAAAAAAGATTTATTTAAAAATACAATAAAATAAAAAATAATGAGAAAAAGAAAAAAAGAAAATAAGACTGGATTGCCACGTAAACAAGATTGGCTGCATAAAGAACAAACGGTGGGTTCCTTATCATTACTCTATATATATACTCCATATCACATTAGCTAATTTTGATAATAAAAATTTTTATGGCCCAATTTAATTTTTTTAAAGATTAAAATGAGTCCATTAATTGACTTTAATCTCACACAAATAAAAGTGATAAAAAATCAAAGTTTCCTACAGTAAAGACTAAAGAAGTGGCAGCCAAAACGAAATATCTACTTTCATCACCCAACTCCAATTCCCAAATTTCTTCTATAAAACGTTAACCCTGTTCTATAATTTGAAACTTATTTTATTTTATGTTGGTAGATGTTGCATTTTTTCAATATTTTAAATAAATAAATAAAAGATATATATATATATATATATATATATATATATATATATTAAACTTGATCTGCGTATATAATTTTTTCCGAATTTTGGATGAGTTCATTGACTCAATCATGCATGTTTGGATAGTGATTTGTGAAATCCTACAATCCGACCTCGGTATTTTTTACTTTTTCTACAATTTCAATAAAAACACAAGATTTTCAAAATTCATTCTCACAAAATCCTTTTAAAACTCAAACCCAAACTTACAAAATTTCACGCTACAAACGTAGTTTTTACTCTTACTAAATATGTGCTACAAACGTGGTTTTACTCTTACTAAAAATGTATGATCATAACGTTTGCCACGATGTTGTCTATACGACTGTGTGGTCAGTTTTAGTAAAGACATCTTGGTAGAAGTCGTTAAAAACAAAAAAACAAAAAAATGTACTAGGGGTCTATGCATGGATTCCAAGATTATTGAAATATTATTTTGATTCTCAATCATCATTAATGAAGTGGTGGGGAACAATGGTGCGAGGGGGCCACCTAAAAGGCATTTGCTATGAAAATATTCAAGCAAATTTTGTTGGTATGATTTTGGAAATTAATTGTTATCCTTACCAATAATGATACTAAACCAAATCAAATTGTCTCTAATCATATAACCAAACTAGAATTGTTTGGACTTGTATATCAACCAAGTAGATCAAATTCCCAGCAATAACTCAACTCAGTGCTCAAAAAACCAACATCAAGAAATAGCTCAAAAATGAATTTAGGTGTTCGAGGATCTATTATTTTGAGAGTTGGTCTTTTGTGAGACTGTCTCACATGCGACAAGATTCAAATATGTATTTTACAGGTATAAGTATATGTTTTTTAGCTATAAGTATGTGTTTTATAAGTATGCATTTTATAGTATAAGTATGAGTTATTCAAATATGTCTTTTACGTCCATAAGTATGTCTTTTTGTACTATAAGTGCAACCGTCGCACGGTGTGAAGGTTGCACATGAGTTTTTGCCTTATTTTGAGATTCTGTTTATAATGATTGATTTGAAATGAATATCCTTTTGAATCCATTCAAATCGTAGTTTATTCAAATTTCACTCAAATTATTCAATAATTAGATTCGAAATTCAAATTCAATTTGTAACTGTATTTGAGATTTTATCTGGGCATCAATTCAAAAGTGATATTTTTCTTCGGATCAAAACAACATAGTCGCCAATTTCTTTAACCAGCCTCAATTTTTTCACCCAAATCATGTATAAACGTTCAATCCAAAAAGATATAGCTAACAATAGATTCAATCATTTCGTTGGTTTTTCTCTTCATATCAAAATGAATTAACCAAATTACCTAAATTTTAAAACTAAATTAATTATTAATGTATAGAAAACCAAATCAAATTATATATCTTTTTTATTCGATTCAGTTTGATTTTTTTTGATTTTGGACTAATAATGCACACCATCATATTCAGGTGGGAGAGCCCATTTAGCACATGGCAATGGGGAAGTTTCTAGTTCTTATTTTTTACCCTTTCTATTTGTCATCTCTTTATTTTTCGTTCTTATTCTACTTTTGTCCAAAAGTGCATGGAAACCTCTATTTATTAAAAATAAAAAAGAAAAAAAACACGAGGTAATGAAGAGAAAAGGTGCACTAGAAAGAGGAAATATATAAAATGTTATGCTTTTTTACAAGACTTTTTTGTTGCTTTTGTTATTGACTCAAAATATCTGTAATTGAGAGAGAGTTTTATTTATTTATTTATTTTATTTTACCGACATTATATACTTATTTTCCTAATTACTTTATTTACATTTTATTTATTTACTTTATTTTATTTTACTATTTACTTTATTTACATTGTTAAGCTTAATTTTAATCATCCTTAGTAAAATAGAAGTGTTGAGCTAATTACTATCAATAGTTACTTTTTTTTCATATAATATATTTTTATTAGTTTCTATAATATTAATTAGTCGTGTATACAATATATGAAATTGATATAAATTTATTAAAATGTGATCAAGCATTTAGTTGAAAGAAAGAATGTCAGTTTATTGTCGATAGTACCTTATTATATATAATTTATATTGGTTTAATGATGTCATATAAATTTTTATATTTCATTATATAAAGAGGATATTACCATTGACCATTCACTAATTTTCAAATATATTTTATTTTTGTACACTGGTATTGATGAATTAGAGAAATCTCATCACAAACTCAACCATAGATAGGTTACAGTATGACAAGAGTACAAAGGACAAACCTTCGAACAGTAAAATAATAAACAATCAATCAATAATGAAAAACAAAGAGAAGTTTCATTGATAATTGTATGAAGAGAATATTTTTTTACTATAATTTTTTTTAAACTGATTTGAACCTCAATCATCACACAATCTGCACATTTATAAAAAGAATGATATCACTAAGTTACAAGACTCGTGATTATTGTATTATAAAGTTATGTAGCCTCTTTCCAAAATGAGATAAAACTTTGTCCTACAAGATACATAATTGAGTTATTTATAACTATTTTCTAGGACAGGGGCAAATAAGACAATTCTATTTCTTTAGGGAAACCCTAAAGATTCCCAAGTCCATTGGGCATGGGTTTTCTTCATAAATCTTGAGCAATCTAGATAGAGCTCATCTCGCAAACAAACTTCTCTTGTTTGCCTCGATTCAACGCCTTTAGTTATGTCCTTCACTCATCAGATCTGACTCCACTAAACTTGCTCTTCTCAGCAGTTTTGACACGTCCAGCATTGCTATTGTTTTGACAGATTTGACCTCGTCGAGATATGCTTCTTCTTTGGGCCTTTCTTTCTGGCTCTCCAGAAGCTAGGCTTGGGGCCCATGCTTGGAGGTATCCAAATCATCTATTTTTTCTACAATTCTCAATGTGAAAATTGTTGACGTCGATTTACGGCTGGTTCGTAATCTCAGTCAAACACTCGAATTAATCGTTCTTTTAGCCCAACCTAATTAGCCGAGTTAGAAGAGCTAGGTCAAATGAGAGAGGAAGTTCAAGAAAATGTAGAACACTTGTCTTTTTTCCTTCCAAAAATCGATCCACTTCCAAATGTTTGAAGGGTCTTATTTATAGACCCTTCACCTGGACAGCATTCCCCGAGTTAGGGGATCTTGTCCCTATAGGGCCAGGGCTAGATGCTCCCTGTCCCATACTATTACAAACCGAGCCGAGCTCTTTTTACATTCTAATTTTTAGACATATTCCTAGGTATGGAGATTCTATCAACCGCTATCCGAGCTGAAAATCAGGTCGGTTAGGTCAGGTCGGCTTTGCCTCTGATGGGATGCGGAAGGTCGGTCGTTCTGGCCGAGCCGGTCAAAGAAGGTCGGCTTTTGCTCACGTCGGCGTTTTAGGGACTTGATTCGAGCTCTCCCTCCATTTTGAGTTCTAGGAAGCTGGTTTCATTGAAGTATCAACAGGCCGGTTAGGGGGTTCCTGGACGGCCATTTTCTGCTCGGCTCGGCCATGTCATCCCTCCAATTCGTCCGAAACATAGGTCGGCGAAATAACCGAGCCGGACTGAAAGACCGGTCACGGCTGCGAACGGTCATATCGGTTCGAGCGGGGTCAGGCCGGGCCGAACAGGGTGACCGGACTATCAGGTGATGGGGCCGGTCCTCCTCGGTGCATTGGGTCAGGTGGTCTTTAGTTCGGGTCCGAACTCGATCCATGCGTGGGCGGCCTAATATTGAGGGCCCAACATTAGCCCCTCGGACCCGAGCAGAACAACGGAGGCTCGGGTTCGATCGATGGGCCCTAGTTTGTGCGGGCACGTCCCGTGGTGATCTGAGACACGTGTGTCGCCACGTGGCGCATCTGGGTCCCACCACCTGTCCTTAATCCGATGGCTGGAAGGCGAACGGTTTCTTTCCTCAACCTATAAATAGTGGTCCCCTCCGCCATTTGTGCTCCATTCTTCTCTCCGCGCTCTCAACTCTCGCAACTTTCTCTCTGAATTCCGAGCTAAATCGCCCGAGCTGATTCCACCGCCCTCTCCATCCTTAGGTAATTATGTCTGCTGTAACCATTTCTTCATCTTCTGAAAATGACCACGGTTCATCTGGGCGGCTTGAACGACCAGCCTTTACTCCGAGCCCTAGCCCCAGCTCCTCTCCGTCCCCTGGCGACTCCTCGGGGTCTGCTTCGGAGGAGCGGCCTCTTCCAGATCTGGCGGATGGCGACGACCAAAACGAGCCAAGCACTTCGGGCCGAGGTGATATTCCTATGGGGATTCCGATCATCACTTTGGGCGAAGAGGATTTGAGGCCGTTCCGTCCTTCAGTCGGTAAAGACGAGCTGTCTAAGTGGCGGGCGCGGTTCAAGATTCCGAGCTCGGTGACATTCGAGGAGCCGGTCAATCTTGCCCGACCAGATCAGCCCCCTCCTGGTCATGTTGCCGTGTCCCTCCGAGCTCTCGAGGGCGGGTTGAGGTTTCCGCTGGCACCGGCCATAACCTCGTATCTGCTCCATTGGGGGGTGGCCCCGGCCCAGATTCATCCAAACGGTTGGGCGTCCATCATAGGGCTGCTCAGTCTGTTTTGGGAGTTCGGCTTTGGAACGCCGAGCCCCGCGGACATGGAGTGGATCTTTGTGCTGAAGCAAGCGCCGGGCTCGCCTCTACCGATATATTATACATCGGTTCGGTCTCGGCGTCCGCAATTGGTCGTCGCCGCCCCGTCCTCCGTGAAGGAGTGGAAGACGAAATGGTTCTGGGTGGGCGGAGATTGGCAGAGCCCTTTTGAGGTGGACGGCCAACTCACTCGGGTCGCCTGCCCGGTCATTTTTAAAGAGGCTCAACAAGGTGAGCTTTGTTCCGAACCGAACTCGTTTTGCATTTTTCTGATCGTTGATTTCTTTTTATTTATTTCAGTTCGGCATCCTCGGGAGAGCCAGACATCCGGGCTCATCTCTCGCCAGCTCGCCTACCTACGGGACCAGGTATCCGAGGAGGATAGGAATTTCAAACGGTTGGTGGCGCAGCGTCGTTTGGAACAGGTCGGACTTACCGTCCCATTCTGTCCCGTACCGAGCCCCCGAACAGGTATGTTTTGATCAGCTGAGCTCGTTTTCCTTGTGTATTATTTTTGGTAACTTTGTTTTTCTTGGCAGTCAGCAACCTCCCCGTTCTTGGCTTGATGGCGGACCCAGCGAGCCGTTTTGAGGCAATGGGTGCTGCTCGGAAGAGGAAGCAGCCGCCGCCTACCCGACCTGAGCGGGCTGACCGGGCACCGACCCCCCGGGCTGAACAGCCACCGCGTCAAAGGATTCGGATCAGCCGATCCGGGTCATCTCGTGACCAGGAGGAGCCCCGCCGCGCTCCTTCCGACCGATCTGGGGCCGATGTTAGACCGGCGGTCTCCACCAGCCCGCCAGCTCGCCATGCTCCGCCGGCCACTGACACTCCTGCCGGGCCCTCGCGTGTCTCCTCCATCCTTGGCGACGATCCGGAGAGGGTGGAGGTGACTCGCCGCTATGAGGGGAGGAGGCCTCCTTTCCAGCTCGCCTTTGCCCGGGCACGGGAGCCGTTCACCGGCCAGGAGCTCCCGCCTCATGTGGCTGCCGCCCAGATCAACCTTCCCAAATCCTGGACCCAGGATTTGGAAGAGCACGTTCAGAGGATGACCAACCCGGTCGACCTCCAGTGCAGCGCCGCGGTGTTGGCTGCCCAGGCTAGCGTCCTCCAGTGGCAGTCTTATGCTGTCGCTGTCGAGACGGAAGAGCGGTTCCGGGCTTGCCGGACCGAACTGGGTAAGTCTAGGGCCGAGGTGGACCGGCTGAAGGCCCAACTGGAGGCCGCCACTGCTAAACAGGAGGGCCTGGCCAAAGATGTCCAGAGCGCCCGGGCAGAGGTCGATCGGAAGAGGGACGAGCTGGGTCGGACCCGGGCTGAACGAGACGAGGCCCGGAAGACAATCACTTCCGCCCAAGCGGAGGCCGTCCGTCTTGGGAGGGAATTGGAGGCCGCCAGGAAGGCTACGTCGGCCTCGGCTTTTGGGGCTTATCTCCGGGCCTTCTTCCGGTCGGCGGAGTACAAGGCCAGGAGCTCGGTGGGGTACCTCTTCGCCTTCATGGACATCCTTGAGAAGGTGAAGGCGGATGAGGGGAACATCGCCCCCCTTCAGGACGCCCTGGCCACGTACCTCGCCCAGAACCCTCTTCCGCCGGACTTCCTGGACGTTCTAAGGGAGAGGCTGGAGGTAGGCTATATATATATTTATACCTTTTTTCTCAAGTCTTTTTACCTCGGCTCGGTTCTGACCATTTTTATTTCAGGCGGCTCTTCCTGCTGATCGCCATGATATCCTCCAGCCCGGGCCGGAGATAGACATGCCCTCCGAGGCCGGTCTCGAGGATGAGGAGGAGGCCGCCGTGGAAGCAGATGGGGATGGGGTTCCTCATGCCGCTGGCGAATCATCCGACCCTCCGCTTCCCTCAACTGAGGTCGGTCTGGAAGCTGGCGAGCTCCAGGCGGACGAGGTGGTGAATGTGGTGGATTGACCGCCCTCGTTTTTTTGTTTTTAGATTTCTTTTTGTTTAATTCCGAGCAGGATTTGTTAATATCATCCCTGCTCGGGGCCCGAGCAGAGTTTGCTCCACCATCTCTGCTCGGGTCATACACTATTTTGTAAGAGGTTCCGGCCTCCAAACCGGTTTTCTTCTTGAATTAATATATATTTTGTTCACCTTCAATATTCGTGCATTATTTCAGTTTGTGTATGCTTTGTGCTCGGATGTCTTTTAGCTCGGCCATTATGTCTGATTTCCTTGAACTTATTTTCCACCAAGTAATTTTAGATCGCCCTTTTCAGCCCATGTCTTTTAGGTCGGTTCGGCCCACATAAGTCGGACCAAATGGTCGGCTCGGACTGTCCAGTCCTCCCCCCTTTTTTTTTTCTTTTTTTTTTTTAACGAGTCAAGGGGGTCAAAGCTCTATCTTTACCGAGACAAGCTCGGGGGGGTCGGAGCCCCATCGTTGCCGAGACAAGCTCGGGGGGTCGGAGCCCCATCGTTGCCGAAACAAGCTCGGGGGGTCGGAGCCCCATCTTTTGCCGAGACAAGCTCGGGGGGTCGAAGCCCCATCCTTGCCGAGACAAGCTCGGGGGGTCGGAGCCCCATCTTTTGCCGAGACAAGCTCGGGGGGTCGAAGCCCCATCTTTTGCCGAGACAGGCTCGGGGGGTCGGAGCCCCATCGTTGCCGAGACAAGCTCGGGGGGTCGAAGCCCCATCCTTGCCGAGACAAGCTCGGGGGGTCGGAGCCCCATCTTTTGCCGAGACAAGCTCGGGGGGTCGAAGCCCCATCCTTGCCGAGACAAGCTCGGGGGGTCGAAGCCCCATCCTTGCCGAGACAGGCTCGGGGGGTCGGAGCCCCATCGTTGCCGAGACACGCTCGGGGGGTCGGAGCCCCATCGTTGCCGAGACAAGCTCGGGGGGTCGAAGCCCCATCCTTGCCGAGACAAGCTCGGGGGGTCGGAGCCCCATCTTTTGCCGAGACAAGCTCGGGGGGTCGAAGCCCCATCTTTTGCCGAGACAATTCAAGATAGTATTTTTCATTTCACTGAAGTTTCTTGTACAAAAAGCACCTATTACAATTATCCTAGCTAACGAAAGTAACGTTTGAGGAGCTCGGCGTTCCATGGCTTGTCGAGCACCCTTCCGGCCAGGCTTTCCAGTTCATATGCCCCTCGGCTCAGTATCCGAGCTATTTTGTAGGGTCCTTCCCAGTTCGGTCCTAGGCACCCCGCGTTTGTCTCTCTGGTGTTGAGGACGACCTTGCGGAGGACCAGGTCGCCGACCTCAAACTTTCGGGCTCGGACTTTGGAGTTGTAATACCTCGCACTGCGCTGTTTGTACACCGCATTTCTGAGCTCCGATTCCAGCCTCTTTTCTTCTACGAGATCGAGGCAGGCCAGCATGGCGACCTCGTTTCCCTCCTCGTCCCGCTGTGTAGCTCTCCAGGTCAGTATTCCGACCTTTACTGGAATGACTGCTTCTGCCCCGAAGGCTAGGGAGAAAGGGGTTTCTCCAGTGGCCGACCTGGCTATAGTTCGGTAGGACCACAGTACTCCGGGGAGTTCGTCCGCCCACGCACCTTTGAGCTCATCCAGCCTGGCCTTCAGGGTGTGCTTGATTATCTTATTGATGGCTTCTACCTAGCCATTGCCTTTGGGGTGGTATGACGTGGAGAGCAACTTTTGTATCCCCAGGTTGGAGCAGAATTGTGCGAACTCCTCGTTATCGAATTGCCTCCCATTGTCGGTTACCAGGGACTGGGGGAGCCCGAACCGGCAAATGATTGACTTCCATACGAAGTCTGTGATTTTGGCCGAGGTGATTTTTGCAAGGGGTTCGGCCTCTGCCCACTTCGTAAAGTAGTCCACTGCGACTATAACATGCTTTACACCTCCACGTCCCGTCGGCATGGGCCCAATTAGGTCTATGCCCCATTTTGCGAATGGCCATGGTGTGAGCACCATGTTCAGCTCTTCTGGCGGGGCCCTAGTGAATGGAGCATATCTTTGGCATTTGTCACATTTTCTAGCGAATTCTATTGCCTCTTTTTTTAAGCTCGGCCAGAAATAGCCCATCCTGATTATCTTGAAGGCCAGGGCCTGTCCTCCTGTATGATTTTCGCAAATTCCCTCGTGAACCTCCCTTAGTGCATATTCGGCCTCTCGTTCGCTCAGGCACCTCAGCAAAGGTAAGGAAAAACCTCTTTTGTATAGAATGTCGTCCTTCAACGTGTACCTGGCCACCCTGATTCTCAATCTACGAGCCTCCACTGGGTCATCTGGCCTTGTATCTTCTTGCAAGTATTTGATGATCGGGCTCATCCATGTGTCCTCCAGGTCGATCGTGCATATTGTTTGGCTCTCCAGGGCCGAGCTTTCCATAAGGCCAACATTAACCGACCCGATATCCTGGGCACCCTCGCTTGTGGATAGTTTGGCGAGCGCGTCGGCCTGGGCGTTTTGTATCCTAGGAACCTGTTCGGCCCGGGTGCTTCGGAAGCCGGCCAGGGTGACTTCCACGGCTTGGAGATATGCGGCCATTCTTTCGTCCCGGGCCTCGTACTCGCCCGAAATTTGGTTGACCATCAGTAGGGAGTCACTGAAAATCTCGAGGTCATCGACGCCGAACTGCTTGGCCATCTCGAGTCCGGCCAGCAGGGCTTCATATTCGGCCTCGTTATTGGTGGCCTTGAATTTGAATCGGAGGGCCGAGCAGAAATGCTTGCCTGACGGGCTGATGAGGACGATTCCGGCCCCGGCTGCGGTGACGGTGGACGAGCCATCCACGTACATTTTCCATGGCTTTTCCTAGCTTTCCTCCTGGATGGGCGTAGTGGGGGTGAACTCAACGATGAAATCGGCCAATGCTTGCCCCTTTATGGCCGTCCTGGGGGAGTATTGCACGTCGTACTGCCCTAGCTCCACTGCCCACTTGAGAAGCCTTCCTGAAGCGTCAGGTCGGCCTAGGACCTGTCTCAATGGGAAATTGGTCAAGACCTCAATCCGATGGGCCAGGAAGTACGGTCGGAGCTTCCTGGCCGAGGTGACCAGAGCATAAGCCAACTTCTCCATTGGCGGGTATCTCAACTCTGCATCGTGGAGGGAATGGCTAACATAGTATATGGGCTGCTGGGAGCTCCTCTCCATTCGTGTCAGGACGGCGCTTATCGCATAGCTGGACACGGCCAGGTATAGTTGTAGCTTCTCTCCCTGGAGGGGCTTGGCGAGGACAGGTGCGGTCATAAGGGACTTTTTCAATTCTTCTAGGGCCGCCCCACATTCCGAGGTCCATTCAAATTTTTTGTCCTTCCTGATGAGATCGAAAAACGGCCGACATTTGTCGGTTGACTTTGAAATGAATCTATTGAGGGCGGCCACCTTGCCTGTCAGACACTGGATGTCCTTGACCCGCCTTGGTGGTGTCAGGTCGATGATGGCCTTGATTTTCTCAGGGTTGGCCTCAATTCCCCTCTGGCTAACCATATACCCGAGGAACTTGCCCGATCCGACCCCAAACGTGCACTTCTTCGGGTTGAGCTTCATTCGATACCTCCTCAAGATGCCGAACATTTCGGCCAGGTCGGCAACGTGGTCCTCCTTTCTTTTTGATTTGACCAACATGTCGTCCACATAGACCTCCATTGTTTTACCGATCTGGGCGGCGAACATCTTGTTAACCAACCGTTGGTATGTGGCTCCGGCGTTTTTTAGTCCAAACGGCATCACCTTGTAGCAATATTGAGCTCGATCCGTCACGAAGGTGGTGTGCACCCGGTCTTGCTCGGCCATTGGGATTTGATGGTATCCTGAGTATGCGTCCATGAAGCTCATCAGCTCGTGGCCGGCCGTGGTGTCCACGAGTTGGTCAATGTTGGGGAGTGGGAAACAATCCTTCGGGCATGCTTTGTTGAGGTCGGTGAAGTCGATGCACATTCTCCACGACCCACTCGATTTTTTCACCAAGACCGGGTTGGCCACCCATTTCGCGTATTGGGTCTCCTCGATGAAACCATTGGCCAGGAGCTTCTGGACTTCCATCTCCAGGCCCTCGTACCTATCAGGGCTGAGCCGCCTCCTTTTCTGGACTACGGGTTTCGCGGATGGGCTGAGGTGGAGGTGATGACAGGCGTCTTCAGGTCGGATGCCCTCCATGTCCTCGTGGGTCCAGGCGAACACGTCTGTATTGGAGCCGAGGAATTGGATGAGCTCGGCTCGGATCGGTTCCTCAAGTGTCCGCCCTATGTTGAAGGTCACGTCTGGGCGACTCGGATCCGGGCTGATGAGGTCGAGCTCCTCCACCGGCGAGGCCCGGACCTCGTGTTCCCCTCGTGGGTCTAAGGTCTCCAATTCCTGGAAGGGTTGTTCCTGGTCGTTTTGGGCAAGCTCATCGCTTTGGGATTGGCTGGCCTCTCCAACCTGGTTGATCTCCCTCGGTCTAAGCCCGGCCTCGCACTCTCTTGCGGCGAGCTGGTTGCCCTCGATGACAAATATTTTCTCCCCAACGGGAAATTTGATGGCCTGGTGGTAGATGGACACTACGGCCTTGAGTTTGGCCAGGAGGGGTCGGCCCCATATGGCGTTGTACGTTGAATGTGCATCTACCACCCTGAATTCCGTCAGGGTATATACTTTCTCTCCTTCCATCTCGAAGGCCACCTTCAGCAGGCACTTGCCTAGTACCTTTGTGGTCTGCCCTCCGAACCCTACCGCGACCTCCGACGTGGGCTCGAGGTCGGCTTCTCTGAGCCCCATCCTCCTGTACGTGTTGAGATATAACACGTTGGCGTATCTTCCCGTATCCACCAGGACCCTATGTACCCTGATGTCCTGGATGTCCAGGACAGCGATCAGTGGGTCTTCGTGGGGGTGCACCAGGCCCTCCGCCTCCATACTATAGAAAGTGATAGCGTGCCCCTCCGCGGTACGTTTGGGCGGGTCGCACCTTTGGTAGGCATTTCTGGCCTCCCGAATGTATCGCCGCCGGGCTCGCTTGGATCGCCGATCATCTTCGAAGTTGTGATTGATCAGTGTGTTGATCTCCCTTATCGGAGGGTTTCCGATGGGGGGAGGGGGTAACCGTTGTGCTGGCGGAGCTACTTGCTCCTTGGGGGGACCGGGTCTCTTCACGAATTGGTCGAGGTGCCCCCTCTCAATAAGCTTCATGAGCTCGGCCAATAAGTGTCGGCATGCGTTAGTACCGTGGCCGGAAGCTCGGTGGTACTCACAGTATTTTTTGGAGTTGGTCCAGCTCGGGGATGGCCTCTGAGGGCGCGGTTCCGGCAACAAATTTTGGTCCTGTATGGCGGCCAGGATCTGTCGAGGAGATACCGTTAGGATGGTTCTCACTCGCTCGGCTGAGTCGGGCTGCTTGGGCCGGTCTCGGCTTGGCTCGGTCGCCTGGTATGGCCTGAAATTGCCGGGCGGCCGGAAGCTTGGCTGGCGCCTCGAACCTTCCTTCTCCTTCTCCCTCCTCTCTGGGTGTTCCCTTGCCCCTTGTTCCTCCTGGATGGCCTCCTCGCCGTCCACATACATTTCTGTCTGTCGGAGGAACTCGTGGTAGGTTTTTGGTTTGAATTCCCGAACCGACCACCACACCTTTGAATTGACCCGAAGACCTGCCATGGCGGTCATGAGTTTGGTCTCATCATGGACATATTCCATGCCGAGGATTAGCTTGTTGAACCGCTCGAGGTAAGCTTTTAGGGACTCGCCCTTGTTTTGTTTGAAATTCAACAATTTTTCCTTCGGCGTCCTCCTTTTCTTCGACCCCATGAATTGTGTGAGGAAGAGCTCCGACAACTCCTTCCATCCGCTAATGGAGTAGTTCGGCAGATTGCTGAACCAACTTTTAGCCAGGTCTCCCAATGTCAAGGGGAATGCCTGGCACATGAACATTTCATCGGCCTTTTGGAGGCGCATCCAGGACACGTAGTTGTCTAGGTGGTATGCGGGGTCGGTCTCTCCGTTGTAGGTGCCGATCGGTGGTATTTTAAATTTGGTCGGCAGATCGGCATCACTTATCCTTTTGGAAAACGGGGTCGGTCCGGCCCAATCATCAACGGAATTCTGATTGTCGTCCTCACCTTCGTTTTCTTGGGCCTCTAGTTCGGCGAGCCTTCTTCTCAGGCATCGAGCCTCGTCCTCCTTCCTGGTTCGTTGCCGAGTGGATTCACTTCTCTCGGCTGGCTCATCATGATAGTCGAGCCGCTTGGCCAACCTCGATGCCTCCTTCGCCTGTTCAGACCCGAGCTTGGTGAAGACGCTTCCCACTTTCCTTTGTCCTTGTGGGGCCGCGGTCCTCGGGCGCTTCCTTAGCCGGCTCGGCCAATCCAGGTCGGCCGATATGTCCGTGGATGACTCATCGTCGACTTCGAGTTCGGCTCGGGATTTCTCCGAGGCCCTCTGGTCGGCTCGGCAATTCACGGCTTCCTCGCGGGGGGTCCTTTCCTGTAACTCTGCCTGGCCACGCTGTCGAGCCTGGTTGAGCTGTTCCGTCAGCTGGTGGATCGCGGCTTGTATCATCTCGGGGGAGAGGGTCGTGGTGCCGCCCTCCATGACCATTTGGTAGGTCATGTCCCCCCCTGTTGATGTGCCCCCTGTTAGGTTTCTATTTTCGTTACCCGTGCTCCTTCCTCCCTTGGAGTTTTCGCTTCCTGTCATTAATTGATAGCTGAGTAGAGCTGAATGTGTCCCCCTCCTTCTAGCGCCAAAATGTTGACGTCGATTTACGGCTGGTTCGTAATCTTAGTCAAACACTCGAATTAATCGTTCTTTTAGCCCAACCTAATTAGCCGAGTTAGAAGAGCTAGGTCAAATGAGAGAGGAAGTTCAAGAAAATGTAGAACACTTGTCTTTTTTCCTTCCAAAAATCGATCCACTTCCAAATGTTTGAAGGGTCTTATTTATAGACCCTTCACCTGGACAGCATTCCCCGAGTTAGGGGATCTTGTCCCTATAGGGCCAGGGCTAGATGCTCCCTGTCCCATACTATTACAAACCGAGCCGAGCTCTTTTTACATTCTAATTTTTAGACATATTCCTAGGTATGGAGATTCTATCAACCGCTATCCGAGCTGAAAATCAGGTCGGTTAGGTCAGGTCGGCTTTGCCTCTGATGGGATGCGGAAGGTCGGTCGTTCTGGCCGAGCCGGTCAAAGAAGGTCGGCTTTTGCTCACGTCGGCGTTTTAGGGACTTGATTCGAGCTCTCCCTCCATTTTGAGTTCTAGGAAGCTGGTTTCATTGAAGTATCAACAGGCCGGTTAGGGGGTTCCTGGACGGCCATTTTCTGCTCGGCTCGGCCATGTCATCCCTCCAATTCGTCCGAAACATAGGTCGGCGAAATAACCGAGCCGGACTGGAAGACCGGTCACGGCTGCGGACGGTCATATCGGTTCGAGCGGGGTCAGGCCGGGCCGAACAGGGTGACCGGACCGGACTATCAGGTGATGGGGCCGGTCCTCCTCGGTGCATTGGGTCAGGTGGTCTTTAGTTCGGGTCCGAACTCGATCCATGCGTGGGCGGCCTAATATTGAGGGCCCAACAAAAATGACATTTAACTATAGTTCCATCATACAAAGTTCCAAAACATACACAAGACTTTCAAAATCCATACTCACAAAATCTTTATAAATCTTAAATTCATACTTGCAAAAGCCACCCTAAGTTCGAAACAAACATAATCTAATTGTTTAAGTATGGTCTGATTTCTAATTAATTTTAGATTATCAATTGAATCAAGTCTCACAAACTTCAATCTGGTTTTTCTTCAGTGGAGCTCAAATAAGGTTACCTCTCTATTTATAGACTTGAGCAGATTACACGGATTTTGTTGACAAGAACTTAAATAGGAGTATGCTTTAGTAATATATGTTTAGTAAAATAAATAGTTATAGGTTTTAAGGCATGTCTATAGTGGTAGGGAACAATAATTGGTTTGACTATATAGGCTCCTTTTAAAAAAAAAAAAAAGAAGATCAAATGATTTACTCCTATTCTCACAATAACTCGAATCCAATACTCAAGCTTTGCTTACTTTATTGTATATGATTGAGTAGTATTGATAAAAAAAAATAGGATAAAATGTGAGATATGAATAAATTTGAAAAAAGTATCCACCATTACTTTACTTTACTTCTTATGATTAATTTAAGGAGTGGATAGTATCTAACTATCTATCACATGTTTACTTCAAATTATTACATTTGAATAAAGAATCATCAACTAAAATAACCTTGAAAATATAAGTAAACAAATGAATTTATAACCAGATATATAATAAATATTGATAAGTTTTTCAAAAAAAAAAATCAAAACATAAAAGAAAATTGCGTTGATTACAGTTTCATCTGAGAAATATATTGTAAATGGAACTAATATTGTATTGAAAAGGTATAAATTTTAAAAATAGAAAAAGAGATGTTTTTCTTTTAGTTAGATAATTAAATATATATTTTTATATATATAAAAGTAAGACCAAAGTGCCACATGTCAAGCATACAATATTTTCACATTAAATGTAGCTAATTAATTACTTCAAATTTTATATTACTAATTAAATAATAATATAGAAATGTTAATTAAATGTTACTGTTAAATAATAATTAAATTTATGTTACTAAGAAATATTACTAATTAAATAATATAGAAATGTTAATAGATTTATCAAATGCCACATGTCAAGTCCACATTTTTTCTCATCATTATAATTTTTCAAAATAAAATCTTTAATAAATTAAATTTTAAATACAATAGCTTTTAATATGACTAATTAATGATAATAAATTAATGTTTATAATAAACATTACTAAATTATACAAGATTGTTAGTTAGCTTTTTTATATTATCATATGTTATACTTCATTTATATAGATTATTTATATATTTGAAATTTGTTTGATTAATTTAACAAAGTTTGACAAAAAATTATAAAAAAATAAAAAGAAAAAAATAAAATGAAGGTGGATTGATTAAAAAAAATTTAAATTTATTAATTAATAAAATTAAATTAGTTTGTATATATGTTTTAAACTTTTAAATAAATTATGTAATTTATTTGCAAATTTTTAATATCATTTAATTGAAAAGAAAATTTAAAAACTATTCTAGACATATAACAGTAAAAATGAAACTGGTGGAAATGTTGAATAGAACAATAAATAGAGCAATATATACTTTTTCAAAATAATAAACAAAAATGTATTTATATTCCTTTTCAAATGCAAATACATTCCAACAGTTAAATAATATAAATCAAATTACATTATATTTAATGTTAAATTAGGTGGTATGTATTGCACAAAACAAAAACATTATTTTTCCTATAAATAATATTTTAAAATTTTATTAAGTTCAATTTAATTTTTTAATATCCCGTGTATTACATGAGACTTAATGCTAGTTATTTTATATATATAAGTAAGACTAATGTGCCATATGTCAAGCATACAATATTTTCATGTTAATTATTAATTAAATAATATAGTAATGTTAATAGATTTATCTAAATAACATATGCTAAAATTCAATAATATAAATTATTCACATAATTGAAATTTGTTAAATTTAAAAGTTTAAAGAAAAAATATAAATAAATAGAAAAAACTAAAATAGAGGTGGGGCTGATTGAAAATGGTTGTTCAAACTTATTAATTAATGAAATTAAATGAAAATTTTAAATATGTGATTTAAAATAAATTATGAAATTTATTTGTTAAGTTTTGACTTTCATTTTATATCATTTATTTGAGAAGAAAAAGTGAGGGTTGTTATAGACGTTGAAAATAAAAAGCAAATAAAAAAAAATGGTGGGTGTGATGAATAACATAATAAACATAATATATATATATATATATATATTTTAAAATAATAAATAAAAAAATTATGATCCACTACAAATGGAACTAATTATAATTCTACAATTAAATAATTATTTAATCATATTATGTTATATTTAATGTTCAATTAAATGATATGCACTGCACAAACCATATATTTAATTTTAATATATAAATAATATTTACACTTTTCAAATTTACCAACTTTTATTTAATTTTTTTTATAAAATCTCGTGTATTACACGGACCCTATACTAGTTCCTTTATATACGTGTATATGTACATATGAAGAGATACGCATGATTTGTACATTATTGTAAACATAAACATATTGTGGTATATAATGAAATGATCACTTTATATATATATTTATATATATATATATATATATATATATATTCAATACTTCAACTTTTATAATAAGACTTTATTATCTAAAAATATAAATAGAGAGTGAGAGATTATAAAACTATGATTTTATTCTCGTAATCCTGATCAATTTCCTTTTATTTTGTATCAATGTGATCATATTAGGTAAAAAAAAAAAAAAAAAAAAAGAATTCGAATAAGGGGGATTTATTGTCTTCTTAGAAACCAAAATTAAACAAAAAAAAAAAGTACGTAAAAAAAGTTAATTTTTGGAAAATGTATAATATTATACCACACAATAAATATTACTATATATTAATTTATATGAATATTCTCAAATATGGCATTTAAGATAATCAGTAATAACTTTTTTTTATTTATTAATCTGCTCATCTTTTTTTTTTTTTAATACTGAGAATTAATAATACTAATAGTTTAATATAAATTTTTAATATATGAGTAATATATGTATATCGATTTGTAAAGTAGGAAATTTTATCTTTTTTCTATTCAACAAGTTTACTCAACGGTTGAACCCCAAGTCAAATCTTAGATCATTTTCAATGGAATAAATGCTCAAACTCATTTGTAATTTATATTAAATCCAATTCAAACAAACTTTAGTAATTAGTCTCGACTTGAATATTAAACTTCGATTTGATTTTTAGACGTAACACGTGCTGATGAATTATAAATAATAATTGAATAAATTGACCGTTTGAGATATTAAAAATAAAAAAATAAAAAAATAGATTACAATTATTCCTTTGTACTTGGGCCAAAAAATCGTGACAATTGACAAGTGGGAATGATAGTAGTTGTTTAAAAGGACTATAGTACACTAAAATAAAATAAAAATACTAAGTTAAATGGACTATAGTACACAAAAAAATAATAAAAATACTACGTTAATTTCAAACACGAAAAACAAAGGAACTTACGTGAAAAAGTGATGCAAAAATACAAACATTTCATAGTCATAGGAAACATGGTCTAGGAAAAATTGTCGCCCAAAAATAGCTATTAACCAAGACAAATAAATCAAAACTATTAAAAAAACAAAACCAAAAACAAAAACAAAAACATAAAAAAAGAAACAAAAAGATGACACAAATCCAACACTGTCTGCCACAATAACCCAAGATATTGTATAAAATGACTTGTGGACTGGTTTCATTTCACAAATTTTTTTTAAAGTCTATAATTGATAATTTATAAAATAGAAATTAATTTTTGGAAATAAATTTTAGTTATGAGTGTGAAGATCTGTTTCACAAAATTCTATGTAATAATCTCATATGAGGTTTTGTGATTATTAAAAAATGAGCCGGACTTTTATAAGACTACGTCACGTATCTAATTAAGTAATATATTATTCGTATAAATAAAAGACATCACTATACTATAGAGTATAAGTTTAAAATTTAAAAAATAGAATCAACGATCTCATCATATTCTTCCTTAATATCATATTAAACATTGATTAGACAATTGATATATTGTTGAGATAATTGATTTTCAATGTCTTAAATCATTGTAGCAATATTTCAATATCACACAATCGCGATTTGAGATTTATTAAAATCAAACTCATTTTACAAAGAGGAAGAAGAAGAATCATAATCAAATAATTCGAAAGATATGAAATCGCAATCTGATGTATGAAATCATAAGATGTCATGAAGAAGAAGATGAGGATGAGGATAAGTGTACACCATAAATATGAGGTAGTTAAGTAAATTTAGCAATTTTACCAAATTTCTGATTTTTAATTGACCAATTGTACACCAATAAATTTAAAAAAAAAAATTATGGATCACAGTCAACCATATATCAAAATTACACACAATAAAAATGACAATAAACAAAATTACAAATGATAAGTATTAAAAATATTAAAAATATAAGTATTAAAAATGAATTTTAAATGAAAATGCTAATTTGAAATTATAATTAAAAAAAAAAACAAAAACACTCACGTCCATCCCATTCGTCCCCACTCCTATCAAAATTGCAAATATGAAATAAAAATAATAACAATCAAAATTACTAATAAACAATGATAAATTTGATGATCATATTATTTAAAATTTGATACATCATTGAAAATGAATTTTAAATAAATTAATTATTTAATTAAATAATATTTTTATCTTTTTGTACCTTTCTTAGCTGTAAACATTTTTTATACATAATATATTTAAGATACTAAAATATTAATAAAATAAAACAAATCTTTCAAAAATAAAGAAAAAGCACTATTTTCTATTAAAAAGCATTTCACTATTTTCTCAAATAATCATATTTCTAATTTATATGATATAATTTTTATTTAGAAAAATCAATTGATTTGATTATTTTAATATATTATATGTTAAAAATAAATTGGAAATTTAAAAGTTATGTGGTTTTGAATATAGAGATTTATTATAAAAATAAAATAAATAAAAAGAGAATCAGATTCCTCCCACTACCCCCACCTCCTTTTCCTCAAACACCGTCCCTCTCCCCTCACACAACAAAAAAGCTGCCTAAATAAGCAAAAACTACTTTTTTTTTTAATAATTAACTTTTGTGTTTTTGGCATGTATATTTGGGCGGGAAAACACAATCTTTCCACTTTTACCACTATTTTGTTATTATATATACTAACAGTTCACTCATACGATACACGATTTATTATTTATTGTGTTAATATTTGTAATTTGTAATAATATAATGAAATTGTATAAATTAACACGTTATTCATAACATCTTTTATTATTTTAATTTAAAACATGTATCATATACAAATGGTTTTTCATATTACTCATGTGTGTTACATGAATTGTCACACAATTTTAATAATTTTAATTGTTAATTTTATTTTTAAACATTTTTTTTATTTGTTGATTTTATATTTTCATCAAATTAAAATTATTATATACAATAATATTTCCTTCAATCATAATAATTAATCTTTCCTTTTATATTTTTAATTTTTTTATATTCCACTTTCATACTCCAATCATCATATATAGTTTTCTTATGTCATTTCTTCATTTCTCTCTCAACAAATTATTTGTTCAATTTGTATTTAGTGTACAAAGACAATTGGGTGGGATATCCTTAGATGAAGATATGATACAAAAATCTTAAAGAACTTTTTTATCTTTGAATGTTTAGCAAATCTTATATTCTTTCATTTTTATAGTTTTATATAAATTTGAAAAATCATTATAGTTACGATTTTATATTGTTCTTTGTTTTCTTCATACAATAAAATATTGAAGAATTTTTCTACCTTTGAATGTTTAGCAAATGTTGTATTCTTTCATTCTTTTTAATTTTATATAGATGTGAGAAATAATTATATTTACGATTTTTCTTGTTTTTTTTCTTCAATCTTTGTATATCTTGTTTTTTTTTTTTCATTCTCTATGCATCACTCTTTTGTTGAGAAATCACTATTTTTTCTCCATTTTTTTGTTTTATATAGATTTGAGAAATCAATGTATATCTCTCTTCATTTCTTACATTTATATAGATTATAGAATAGTTTCAAGAGTAAGATAAATATTATTATTATTATTATTATTATTGAATAGCTTATCATGTAAGATTTACTAGTTTTTATTTATTTTTTATTTATTGACATGACACTTTTGGACGGGAAAGTGACATTCTTATAATTTTTGCCAATTTTTTTGCTTTAATATATAGTATAGATATAGATTAGTTTTATCAAAATCTTTCGGTAGTGAAAGTTCATTTATACAATAAACTTAAAAAAGTGCGTAGGAATATTTTCAAATATTGTTCCTCTACCCATCATGGACATTTCTTAATATACCCACCACTAATATGTAAAGATCTCAACTTTTAAATATTATGATTTGAAATTAATAATTAAATTGAATTAATGACACATCAACGATTGACACATTAATATGTGTTCACGGTGGATAGGATAATAGTCCTTGAATTTTTTTTTTTTTTATTTTTTGTTACTATAATGTCAAATCTCGGCAAGTGTAAAAAAGATACTAGTACTTAAAAGCTACAAATTTGCTATTATTCAACATAAATTTTTAAAATAGTTTATCCTGAAAAGCACACTTAAATCAACCATTACAAACAATAAAAATACAAACTTGCACACATACATGATTCCAAGAGCAGGGTTGGAAAATAAATATAGGGGCTAATTAAAATTGGGAGGACTAAATTAGTATAACTTCAATATTTAGACACTAAAAGTCAAATTTTCACAATACAAAATATATGGATAGTATAAATTTTCAAAAAAATTAGGGGGTTGAATTCCCCTTAAGACTAGGGGAAGAGACTTCCCTGCACGACTCATGATTTATATAACACAAATCTGACATGAATCATGGTGGGTCGAGTAACATGAACAAACATATTCACACACATGATTCATTGATCCATACAACGTAAATCGATACACACACATATATATATATATACACACACATTTTACAATATATAAATTATACAAGTAATTGAATCAAAGACTCTTCAAGTTTAATCGAGCTATTTTAATTGAATTTTTAGATCATATAACAAATCTACTTAATTAAATCACACTCTTAATACATAAATATTGCAATATTTATTTAGCAATAAGGATTCATACCCGAAGAATCTGCAGCTTATTAGAAAAGGCAATGGCGACCCAATCCGGCTGCAACGACGACCACTGTATCTGCTCAATCTCCCCACCCGCTCCATACCCGAGAACCGGATCCGACCCGCCCTCCAGATCCCATATCAATGCTTGCGAATCATCGCCGCCGCTGCAAATATGCCGCCCACTATGCGGGGCCCACGCGATTGCATTCACCGCCGCCTGATGCCGCCGCAGCTCCACCACCGGCACCGCCGCCGAGCGCGTGTCCAGCACGACGACCTTGCTGCTGTCCATCACCGTCGCCGCCATGTATCTCGGATCCTTCCTGCTCCACTCCAGCCTCATCAATGGTGGATTCGGATCCGCGCCCTCGTAGATTATCTGCGAACGCTCCTTATCCCGGAGATCGAATCGCCTCACCGATCCATCGGCTGAGACCGACGCGAAGACGTCGGCGCCGCCCCAAGCGACGTCGTAGACCTCCTTATCGTGCGCGATCAGCTGCGTGTCCACCGCTTCCTTCTCGATGTCCCACACAGTGCACGTGGTGTCGATGCTCGACGTCGCGATCCGCCTCGGATCCGCCTCGTTCCAGTCGAACGAGGTCAACGGACCGGAGAAGTCGCTGCTCCGGTTGCCGTCGAACGCGCGCGTGAGGTCCACGCGCCTTCCGCTGCCGCCTTCCGGTATCCGCCAGAGGCGGAGGAAATCGGAGGCGGAGGCTAGGAGGTCGGGGCGCTGGGCGTCGCGGTCGGGCAGGAAGGCGAGCTTGGTGGGCGGGTAGGGGTGGTCGAACGACAGGGACGGGTCGGGTCGGATCTCCGCGGCGGACTCGTCGAGGTGGACTATTTCGACGCGGTTGCTGTACTGCTCGAAGATGGTGGCGATGGCGAGGCGGAAG
Organism: Scutellaria galericulata; assembly: GCA_946896805.1. Classification (NCBI taxonomy): domain Eukaryota; kingdom Viridiplantae; phylum Streptophyta; class Magnoliopsida; order Lamiales; family Lamiaceae; genus Scutellaria; species Scutellaria galericulata. The sequence continues at coordinate 1,882,535 of OX335785.1, forward strand.
GTTTTGTCGCTGCGGATGCTCCAGTTCATGGCGTAGATGTCCCATGGAGCTTCGTATGTGTGGAGTTCGGGTCGGGTCTTTTGCTCGCCCGACCCGGCTTTATTCGGGTCGCTGCTCCCTTCCATTTTTCGATTGGCAATTGTGTGGAAGATGATAATATTGAACAGAACTTGATTTCAGTTTGATTGAATTTGAATCGGTGTTTTATTCCGAGTCAATATTAAATGGATCATCAGTTGACTTGACTTGATTATATTTGAGGGTTGCAATTCATGCATTTGTGGCATGCTATGATGTTGCTATTATCTATCTTAGGTTGGTTTGGTTCTAAGTATAGGAAATGGAGTGATAATATCAATAGTGATTTTTTTTTTTTTTGTTTATAATTTATAGTTTGGTTTCTCCAGTTAAGTTCGAGGATAGAGAATAGAATTAGAGGTGTCAACCAGGTCAGGTTGGAATCCGAAATGACCTGAACACGACACAAAATTATTTTCGTGTTAGATTCATGCTGTGTTGTCCGTGTCGAATCAGAAATTACTACTCCTAATTATATTTTTGATAGGAAAATGTATTTTAAAATTATTAATAACTTTCCGTGTTCTTCGTAATGGTTAAAAATATAGAAAAAGTCGTCATCAGGGACAACCCTTGAGTTAGTCAATACCAAATCGACTTTACATTTTCTAAAAGTTGATTCTTGCACGTGGCCTATGCTATAGCCAACTTTACATTTTTTTAAATTTAATTCTTGCATGTGGCCTATGCTATAGGCAACTTTACATTTTTTAATATTTAATTCTTGCATGTGGCCTATGCTATAGGCAACCCAAACCAATTTTATATTTTTAAAATTTTAATTCTTGCATGTGGCCTATAGCATGCTATAGGCAACCCAAACCAGGCTATAGGCAAACCAAACCGATTTTTGTGTTTGTGCAGCAGGTGTGTGTTTGAATGTGAATATGTGTTTTGTGTGTGTTTGATTGTGTGTGTCAATGTCAGTTGAGTGTGTGTAGTGTTTGAGTGTACAGGTGTTTGAATATGTGTCGTTGTGTGGTATGTATAATGTTTATAGTTTTGCAGTGATGGAACAATCTAATTCAACTCAACAAATTTGAGTCTGTGAAGTTGAAATGGTTGCTTCAGATATGTGAAAGAAAATGGTTGAATCAACACAAAATTGCAAGAAAAATACTCTTTTCTCAGCATTCAATGTTCTCTTCTATTTGATTCTTCTCTACTTGAAAATGTGCTATTTCTTTTCTTGCTCAAATAAGTTACTCAGCATCCTGCATTTTGTCATATTAATATCAGGTATGTTGAGATAATGTTCGTGAATTACTTTCAAAATGTTTTTAAAAGAAAAAAATTAATGCTTATAAAATCTCTTATCTGACAATGGAGGTGGTGCTGTCAAATGACAACGATAGTTTGAATAATAAATTGAGTGAGCGAATAAGAAATTCAGAAATTGAAGAAGAAAATAAAATGAAGAGAGAGTGAATTGCACAAATTTCAAAGCATAAATATTTCTATTTGTTTAACTATATTTTCTAGTAATTAGCTACAAAATAAATCAAAATAGAAAACGTTAGATTTGTACAAATTATAACAAAGATTATGGTTTGACAATTGCCCTCGTACCATAATACTAGTTCCATCTAAAAATGTATCCAATGATGATATTATATTAAGATATATTAATAATGATGGAGTAGTTTTTGTGTGTATCAAATGCATGGATCATGATTCATGCAATTGGGTGCGCGGATCAGATCGGGCCGAGTCTGCCCAGATCTGCGCCCAATTTTTTTTTATTTTTAATTTATGACATAACATTTATGTTTATTGAATATAACATTTATGTACAAATATCACAAACTTTAAGTAAAATTACTTAGACTTTTTTCAGTATAAAATATATAATTAAAAGTTATGTAACTTTTCTATTAATCGAATATAACATTTATGTTATATTAGTATAACATTTACATACATATATCATAACTTTTAAGTGATATTACTTACAATTTTTTCACTATAAAAATTCATATAGTATGACTTAACCTTTATGTTATAATAATTTAACATTTATGTTATATTAGTATAACATTTATGTACTTAAAGAATAATATAACGTTATATTATTATAACGAAAATGTTAAATTATTATGCATAAAAGTTATATTATTACAATATAAAGGTTTTGACAATTTTGAAAGATATTATAAATCTGTCATACACTGCAAAAGGTTATGCGAACATAACTAAAGGTTAGATTCAGCAAACTAAAAGGTTAGGTTCGACAAGTTAAAAGATTAGACTAATATAACTGGGAAACTAGGGTTTGAGCTAGAGTTTGGGCCCGTGAATGTGCGTGTGGGCGCGTGAGGCATGCATGAAACGCGTGAAATGCACCCCTGGATTGGGTCGACTTGATTGCACGGATTTAGAATCTGTGCACCTAGTGCACAAAAACATTTGTGATAATGATGATATTAAAGATGACATCTACTCTTTTTCTTTCCATTTTTTTTTATTTGGTGCGATTGAAAAAAAAAATCATCACTTTTTAAAAAAATTACAAATTTATTCCTAATTTTCTATAATTACCAAAAAAATCACGATCTTTATTCATTGTTGTAATTTAGATCAAATTTATATTTTGCGGCGATCGGAGTTTATGTGTCTGGCAAACATGTCACGTCATAAGCTTCATATTATATAAAAAGTTACAACAATGAATGAAGGTTGTGGCTTTTTTTGCTAATTATATAAAAAATTAGGATTAAATTGCAATTTTGGAAATGTGGTGATTTAATTTTGCAATTTGATCTTTAAATTTGTTTTTGTTAGGAATGGTGACACCTGACATGGTATGTGACATGACATGTTTGCTGAACACGTAAACTCTAATCGTCAGAAAATATAAATGTGATTTAAATCGCAAAATGACATGACATGTTTTTTTGTTTTTTTTGCAATTATGCCTTTTTTTTTTGGGTTTATTGCTAAACATTTCATGAATTCTTCATTGTATTACAACATAAACTTTTAAAGTTGTCTTCAATCACAACATTGAAAAACTTCTAATTTCAATCACGAATGCAAAAATTCAACCAGTTTGAAAGCTTAATTTCACAAAACTTATTTGAAGAATGTAAGATATATTATTTTGAGGGTTAACAAAGGGAATTCATTTTTTAAAATCTTAGTGCTTTTATATTATTTTGTTTTGTTTTTAATATTTCTTAATGTTGTTTAGATACATGAAAACATGTTGCCTCTTACATATATAAAGTGGTTGCCGCTGATATGGTCGAACTAAGTTGAACCGAGTTCTTCTCTTGGAAACCGAAATGAAGTCAAAGTCAATTATTTGAAGTCTGAAGAAACAAGCTGTTCGGCCGCTTGCGGATCGAACTAAAGAAGCACAAACTAATGTGATTGCGAGGTACTACGACGAACTAAATTAGCTATGGAACACGATGATAAACTGACATGCGATGAAGCTAAACGAACTGTTTTACAACCTCATGATCGAACTAATGAAAGAGAAGTTGATTCAGTTCGGAGTTATAACGACGAACTGATTAGCAAGGAAAAGTGACGAACAGGTTTTGAACCTAACTAACCGCTATTTATGCGGAACCGTTAGCCCATATCCCATATTTTATGGGATAAAATCTCAACTAACTCATATTCCAGGGAGTATATATATATCTCTTGTGTTCATTCTTTATTTCTTATGCACACTTAAATTAAAAACACACACACACACGCACAATTGCTCAAAAAAGCACACAAACATTCTCTTCTTTTCTCTGACTTGAGCGTCGGAGTCCCATCACCGGGAATCCCTCCCGGTGTTTGTTTTGCAGGTCTGCGGGTTCAAGATTACAAGTTTTTGGATCGGGAAACAGGAGAATCGGATCGGAGCAACATCAGCCACAACAAAAAAATAACTGTATTCTGGATTGGTAATTGAAATTGAAAGAAACAAAATAAAAAATTGTAAAGAATAATTGCCAATTTTAAAAATTGATTTTGCAATTTAAAATTTAAAATTGAATAGCACTTATGTGCACCTGATGCACACATGCACATGGGTCGGGTTCGGGTGCGGGTTGACTCGAATCCACGCACTTTTACTTATTTATATTTTGCCATGATCTCTATGTTATGTTAGTCATATCTTTATGTTATGTTAGTCATACATTTACGTCCATATCTTTATTTAATACATCTTACTCTAAAAAACCCCTAATTTCACCATAATTTGTACATGTTTATCTTTATGTGATATTACTCATATTTTTATGTGATATTATTTATACTTTTATACTAACATAGTGATACATTTATGTAATATATAAAAGTACAACTAACATAACTAAAAGGTATATCTAGAAGGAATGAAAGGTTAATATATCTGTTTAAAAAAAATACTAAGATACAACTAACCTTATAAAGGTAAGACTAACATAACTAAAATATCACTATTAAAAGGTATAATTAAAATAACATAAAAGTCTGGTACTTGGGAGCATGTTTGGACGAATTTTGTCCGCAACCTGGTGACGAGTACGGGAGCGTTTTGGGCCAGGTCGACCCGAGTGCACGAATATAGGGTCTGTGCACCATGTGCATTAAAGTTTTTCTCTTTAAAATTAGGGCACAATTTTATAATATAATTTTTTCTTTTAATTAACCCTTATTTTTTTGCTGAAAAAATGATACCAATCTTTTAGTTTTTATTCTGTGTGCGCAATAATAATAATACAATAACGGCTTATTTGTAGAAATATCTCGAATGATTTTATTGGGCTTTATTAAATGGCGGCCTTCTAAGAATCCAGAGTTTAGTGGGCCTAGAGGTTTCGAACTTTAATAATGCAAATGAATAGTAATGGTTTGTGGGCTTAGTAATTTGTACGATAACCTTTAGTGGCCTAATAATTTCTGCAATAATAATGCAATTATCTTTTTTTTAATAGGATTCTATTTTTTTATTTGTATTTTTATAGAAGATATATCAATAGTTTGGTGAAGCATGTTTTCTTCTCTATAAGCATGATAAAATATGTTTTTCGTGCAATATTATAGATATAATCATCAGTACTGGACCTCTAAATTCTGACCATTTATTTATAAAAATTAATTAAATAATTAAAAAAGAGAGAAAAAACGAAGCTTTAAATCTTCAAATCATCTTTGTTGGCTAGATGCATGGTTATTATCATGTTTCAGGTTTAAACCCATCCATTCAAACATTTTCTTTTGATTTTTTTGTTCACTTAAAAAAATACAAGTTAAGGGGGTCATATATGTCATTTTCAAAAATATTACTTTTAATAGTAAAGATGTTAAATAATGAGTTATATGTAACATTTTTAGTCATTATGTAACTTTTTTTTTTAATTTCAAAATATTACTATAAAATGTGCATGTTATAATCAAAATATTACTATAAAAGTTTTTCTTTGATTTTATTTCTAATTTTTATCATGTCATCATGTAATTTATTTTTCTTTATGAACATGATTATTGGCTAGGGATCTTGTGGTCATAGGGCACGAGAGTAATTCTATGGATATTTTGTTGAAATTCTAGTTTTAATCTTTTCTCTAAATCCATAATATCTTATTCATGCTTCTTCGTGCTTATTCAATGAATGAATCCTGATCAATTTATGCATGCTTTAATTAATTGGATTGAGATCGAGAGAAGATATCTAATTATTGATTTGAGAATGTGTTGGGACCATCAAGCGCTTACCGCTACACCAAAAGGATATCCTGTGGGCATAAGACGTAACTTTAATGTCTTATACTTATGTAGTTTTGCGCTCACGGATTCGAACATGGAAGAGCCGTGCCTCGCGCTAATTTAAGCTCCGACCCAAGACAGGATGCTGAGAAAATTCCCAACAATCCCCCCCAGCACCTGCCAGCCTCTCCACTCCAGTAACCTTGAACTCAGTAGCTTACTCCTCAGTAACCTGCTTCAGCAACCTCAGGCTAGCTTACTCAGTAGCAACCTAGGTCAGCTTACTTACCCAGTAGCAACCTCAGGTCAGCTTACTCAGTAACAACCTAGCTTACTGCCTGACATCTTCATGACTCGGCACCGTCATGTCTTCTCGCCACTCCTCGATGTCACCTTACTCAGTAGCAACCTAGGTCAGCTTACTTACCCAGTAGCAACCTCAGGTCAGCTTACTCAGTAGCAACCTAGCTTACTGTCTGACATCTTCATGACTCGACACTGTCATGCCTTCTCGCCACTCCTCGATGTCACCGTGACTCGGCGTCGTTACGCCTCGCGCCACCACCATGACTTGGCGCCACCACGCCTCCGCACCATCCTCTGTGCTACACCAACATCTTCAGTTCCAAGGTCTATTCACCTTTCTCAGGTCCCGGCCACCTTAGCAACCTAGTTCCAGGTCCATCATCTGTCGGTCCGTTCACCTTTCTCAGGTCCCGACCACCTTAGCAACCTAGTTCCAGGTCCATCATCTGTGCTACGCCAGCATCTTCAGTTCCAAGGTCCGTTCACCTTTCTCAGGTCCCGGCCACCCAGCAACCTGACCTACGCGTTAGCATCCTCTATTCCAAGGACATCTTCAGTTCCAAGGTCCGTTTACCTTTCTCAGGTCCCAACCACCTTAGCAACCTAGTTTTAGGTCCTCAGTAACCTGGCTTACTCCTCAGTAACCTGTTTCCAAGGCCATCTTCAGTTCCAAAGTCCGTTCACCTTTCTCAGGTCCCAACCACCTTAGCAACCTAGTTCCAGGTCCTCAGTAACCTGGCTTACTCCTCAGTAACCTGTTTCAGCAACCTCAGGTCAGCTTACTCAGTAGCAACCTAGGTCAGCTTACTTACCCAGTAGCAACCTAGGTCAGCTTACTTACCCAGTAGCAACCTCAGGTTAGCTTACTCAGTAGCAACCTAGCTTACTGTCTGACATCTTCATGACTCGGCACCGTCATGCCTTCTCGCCACTCCTCGATGTCATCATGACTCAGCATCGTTACGCCTCGCACCACCACCATGACTTGGCGCCACCACGCCTCTGCGCCATCCTCAGCATCGTTACGCCTCGCGCCATCACCATGACTTGGCGCCACCACGCATTTGCACCATCCTCTGTGCTACGCCAGCATCTTCAGTTCCAAGGTCCGTTCACCTTTCTCAGGTCCCGGCCACCCAGCAACCTGACCTGCGTGTTAGCATCCTCTATTCCAAGGCCCTGACAGCTCCCACTGTAAAGTACTCTCAAGGGGATTCGCGCGTTAGCATCCTCTGTTCCAAGGCCCTGACAGCTTCCACTAGAAAGTGCTCTCAAGGGGATTCGAACCCGTGACCTGCTCCGATACCAAGTGTTGGGACCATCAAACGCTTACCGCTACACCAAAAGGATATCCTGTGGGCATAAGGTGCAACTTTAATGTCTTATACTTATGTAGCTTTGCACTCACGGATTCGAACCTGGAAGAGCCGCGCCTCGTGCCAATTTAAGCTTCGACCCAAGGCAGGATGCTGGGAAAATTCCCAACAGAATGCATGACTCAATTAATTGCTTGATCGAGAGATTGGTAATAATTGAGGTGAGAATACGATCTTAGGAGCTTTTGGAAGTTGGTTATTAGCTGCTAGGTAGAGATACAAACATTAATAATCAATCTACGGGTTAAGTTGCTTGAGAGAAAGGTTAATCATGATTGCTCACATTAGATAATTTAGAATTGAGTTTGATTTTGCTAGATTAGTAAACATGAATATTGAAGTAGAATGAAATCGTAGCCTTAGGATCCTTGTTTGAATCTTAATTTTCTTGATACTTGGTTGTTTGATTTGTGATTTCATTTATTTCTTTTAGATTTAGGATAATTAAAATCAATTCTCATAATTCGGTCGCCTATATTAAGTTAGGTAAATTAATTGGGTAATTAACATTATTCTAATTCACTAGTCTCTGTGGGATTGACCTTACTCACCCTATCTATAGTTGACACCGTGCACTTGCGGTTAAGTAAGCTAGAAATATGATTCGAACAAGTTTTTGAGTAAAAAAACAATATACAATAAGTCGAGTAAATATAGGAAATATAAAACATTTCACCAAAAAAATGTTTTTGAGTGGTTTTATTTGAATAAAGTAAACAAAGCAGTATATAATTGTGGAACCAAAATTGCAATTTTTTCTTACCTAAAAATCCTATTATTGTGCCATAATTGCAATTTTTCCTTTACCTAAATAATCCTATAAATGATAAATATATAATCTATAACTATTCATCAAATTACTTATCTCAATTATGGACCAACAACTTGATTGGCAAATATTTAATAGTATTACATGACTGTATTTGTGTCCGCCATTAATATTTTATAAATTCAACACAATCATACATTTCAGACCACAATATTTAAAGAAACATGATCTTTATAAATTAGCGGTAAACATATTAAAATATAATTAATATGGGTAGAATAACATTATTTAATAGCATTAATGTTGCACATTCTTTTGTCTATTCTTCTGAAATGATTTCATGCCCTATATGGCTACTAAAGTCCCCATGATTTTCATTTGTTACATAAATCAAGACAAAGTTCAATGAAAGGCTATTTTCAATTGACAAGTAATTGTCAAAATAAATATAAAAACAGAAAATAAATATAAAAACAATTTAATTCAAACGAAGCTCTATTATTCATTATTTAAATTCATTTTTATAGATCAATCAACTTACTACTTTTGTTCTTCGTAAACTGTCCACATAAAAGAACCTAAATAAAAATAAGAAAACGCTTGACATATTGTTTGGGCCTAGACTTTGTGAAGCTCCAATCAAATGGGCCAATCCAAAATATCTTCCATCAAAAGTCACAACGAAATATAATATATATATATATATATATATATATATATATATATATATATATATATATAGAGGGATAATTGCACAAAATACCCCTGTGGTTTGGGAAATTGGCATGAAACCTCCCGTGCTTTCAAAAAATGCGCGAAACCAGTTTATGGTTTTCTAAATGTAGTCTGAAATCCTCAATTCCGTTAAGGTTAACGGAAGTGCTATGCACGCGCTCTTCATGCGTTTTTTGGTTTTTTTTTTTACTTTTTTGCTATAAAATGATATATATACCTTTTTTTGACTATATTAAAAGATTAATTCTCTTATGGGGTTTCTTGCAATTGCAAACACTTCCTTCATCTGATTTTTTACATATACAATTATGTATTATTTTTTTTTTTCAATTAATTTTTTTATAATGTTAATTTTATATATAGATATTTATTTTATTGTTTTTAATACTAATAGTTGGTATGTTTCTTTTTTACCTTTGTTTATTTCAATTAATTTTTTTCAATATTGATTTTTATTTAGTTATTTATATTATTTTTATTAATGATTTTTCTTTATTTTCTTTTATTTTTTTCAATTAATTTTATTGTTTTGCAACAATTGATACGTATATATCTTTGTTTACTTTTTTTTTCAATTCATTTTTTCAAAATGTTAAATATTTTATTTAGTTATTTATTATTATTATTAACTCAACTATTTATGAAGATTATATTAAATAAATAAGATACGATATTAAGAAAAATATAAAATAAATAAATAAAAGACTCATTATTTAATAATTGTTAGGTATAACAAACAAAATTAACCATATCAAGAAACAAATAACATACCAAAAAATTAACCATACCAATAAACAATTAACATACCAAATTTATCATAAATAAAAAATGATAATAATAAAAATTATGCAAGAAAACTTGGAACATACCAATTTGTAACTACAAACAAAAGATAAAAAAGATTATATCGAAAAACTTGGAACATACCTTGTACTAGTTTCAGGTTCTCATTCTAAAACAAAATGTACCTCAATAGCAAAATTTCTCTTTGTTCACGTCGTTAATCATCTATATTTCTCCAAGAAATTCAATGGATTTTTAATTGTTTTTGTATGGACATCGAATATTTTTTTGAAGCAAGATAGTAAACTAATTATATTTAGAGTCTCGTTAATTACACTTTAGGGTTAATTTGATGTGAAAATAATATATTATCAAATATTTCCACATCCTCCTCATCAATAGTCGACATTAATACCAATAAAAAAAATGAACATTGTAAAAAATGAACTGAAAAAATAAAAGCAAATAAAGAAACATATGTAGCAATTGCGTCATTAATAACAATAAAATAAATAACTAAATAAAAATTAACGTTAAAAAAAAAAGAATGGAAGAAAACAAAAGTAAAAAAAACATAAATACCAACTATTAGTATTAATAAAAATAAAATAAATAACTAAATAAAAAATTAACATTGTAAAAATATTAATTGAAAAAAAAAAACAAATAATACATAGATGTTAATGTAGACAAGAAGCTTGAAGAAAGTGCTTGCAATTGCACGAACCCCCACCCCCAACAAGAGAATTAGACTTTTAATATAGTCAAAAATGAGAAAATATATCATTTTATAGCAAAAAAGTAAAAAAAAAAAACACCAAAAAATACATGAAGAGCACGTGCATAGCACTTCCGTTAACCTTAACGGAGTTGGGGATTTCGGGCTACATTTAGAAAAACATAAGGGGGTTTCGCGCATTTTTGAAAATGTAGGGGGTTTCCCTATATATATATATATATATATATGCATATTTCTCATTTTATTCAGGATACTTGGTTGGATTATCATCAGCCACCCTTTTTCCTCCATTAGCTGTCACTGCAACTCAAGGGACCATTGCTTTTATTTTATTAACAATAACACTTGTGTACTATTTTATTTTATAGATGGAGTTTTCATCAAACGATTGTTGGGAAGATTTTTTCTATTAATTACAAGATAGTTAGCAGATTTAATAAGTTTTAAATGACTATTTAGGAGTAATTTAAAGATGAGAATGGCTGGTCTACCCTTGGGTATACTCTACCCTCAGGGCCTCAACCCAAACCTTAATATATTTAAATAATACATTTAATATACTTACATGTAATTAGAGTCGGCAATTTGAGCCCGACCTGATGGGCTGACCTGAACGGCTCAAAATTATTGTTGGGTTGGGCTTTAATAATAGTGGCCCAAAAAATATCGGATTTTTTTGATCCGGCCTAAGTGGCCCGACGGGCTGGATGGATTCGGGTTGATTTGGCTCGTCGGGCTTGGGTCAGCCCGATAGCCCGTTAATTTTAATTTTTTATTATATTTTTTGGTGCAATTTGCAAATCCCACATGTGATTCAATTCCCCCTCTTTTATTTTTATTCATTTTTTTATATTTCCTTATTTATTTTCTTCTTCAACTATCATTAACTAATTTAAATTAGGGTTGTAAATCATTAAAATCCATTTGCAAGCTATGTGAATTGAATTGAAACATTTTTGAATGGACAAAAGAAAGTAAAAAAAAGTTTAGACCTTGTCATTATTAATAATTTAGTTATATTACATAAATTATTTTCAATTATATAAATAGAAAACTATAATTTAAATTGTAAGTGTCAAATCATCGTATATAAAGTTCTTTCTTCATTCAAATTGGTTTAAGAATTTAATTAATTGATAATTTTTTAATTATAAAAAATTAATTTGAGATTTGAACCAATTTGGCCCGTTGGCCCGAGCAAGGTTGGATCGGGCTCCAATCCTATAGGCCCGATCAGAGGATGGGCCGGCTGCCCGACCCAGCCCAATTTTATCATTTGGCCTGTTGGGTTGGGCCAGACGGCCTGAATTGCCACATCTACTAATGAGTAAATAATTAATGTCGTATGAATATAAGGTTAATATGTTTCACTAAAATATATATTTTAGTTATATAAATAATACATTGTCTGTTTGCTTGATTTTATTGGGCTTGATAATATACCATATCAACAAAATTAACTTATTTGCTTAAAAAATATGAGCCCATAAAATAAAAAGGGTCCGCTATTGGATCATTCAACCTTATGATATGGCTACACATGGAGATATGTGGATAACTTATCTAATGTGTTCAAGCCAACTCATTATCTCATGAATATACTCAATAACTGAAGCAAACACACTCTATGAGTATACAACTAATATCTTACAAGTATAAAATTAATACCTTGAGAGATACACCACTAGTATTTTACAAGTATATAACTAATATCAAACTAATAATACCTTTGGGGTACCTACACGGGTATGTAAGTTTTTGTCATTAAATATTTAATATAGTTTTGTATTTATTTTTAATGCATTTTAATTTTTTATTTGTTAATTTGTATATTTGAAGAATATATTCTCAAAATTGAATTGAGTTTTATATTTATTTGTTTATTTTTACATTTTATTTAATGGATTTTTAATTGTTTTTGTATGGACATCGAATATTTTTTTGAAGCAAGATAGTAAACTAATTATATTTAGAGTCTCGTTAATTACACTTTAGGGTTAATTTGATGTGAAAATAATATATTATCAAATATTTCCACATCCTCCTCATCAATAGTCGACATTAATACCAATAAAATAAAAAAATGAACATTGTAAAAAATGAACTGAAAAAACCAAAAGCAAATAAAGAAAAATATGTAGCAATTGCGTCATTAATAACAATAAAATAAATAACTAAATAAAAATTAACGTTAAAAAAAAAAAGAATGGAAGAAAAGAAAAGTAAAAAAAAAAACATACATACCAACTATTAGTATTAATAAAAATAAAATAAAAAATTAACATTGTAAAAATATTGATTGAAAAAAAAAACAAATAATACATAGATGTTAATGTAGAAAACAAGCTTGAAGAAAGTGCTTGCAATTGCAAGAACCCCCCACACCCCACAAGAGAATTAGTCTTTTAATATAGTAAAAAATGAGAAAATATATCATTTTATACCAAAAAAGTAAAAAAAAACACCAAAAAATGCATGAAGAGCGCGTGCATAGCACTTCCGTTAACCTTAACGGAGTTGGGGATTTCGGGCTATATTTAGAAAATCATAAGGGGGTTTCGCGCATTTTTGAAAGTGCAGGTGGGTTTCACGCCGATTTCCCAAACCACAAAGGAATTTCGCACAATTATCCCTATATATATATATATATATATATATATATATATATATATGCATATTTCTCATTTTATTCAGGATACTTGGTTGGATTATCATCAGCCACCCTTTTTCCTCCATTAGCTGTCACTGCAACTCAAGGGACCATTGCTTTTATTTTATCAACAATAACACTTGTGTACTATTTTATTTTATAGCTGGAGTTTTCATCAAACGATTGTTGGAAGATTTTTTCTATTAATTACAAGATAGTTAGCAGATTTAATAAGTTTTAAATGACTATTTAGGAGTAATTTAAAGATGAGAAGGGCTGGTCTACCCTTGGGTATACTCTACCCTCAGGGCCTCAACCCAAACCTTAATATATTTAAATAATACATTTAATATACTTACATGTAATTAGAGTCGGCAATTTGAGCCCGACCTGATGGGCTGACCTGAACGGCTCAAAATTATTGTTGGGTTGGGCTTTAATAATAGTGGCCCAAAAAATATCGGATTTTTTTGACCCGGCCTAAGTGGCCCGACGGGCCGGATGGATTCGGGTTGATTTGGCTCGTCGGGCTTGGGTCAGCCCGATAGCCCGTTAATTTTAATTTTTTATTATATTTTTTGGTGCAATTTGCAAATCCCACATGTGATTCAATTCCCCCTCTTTTATTTTTATTCATTTTTTTATATTTCCTTATTTATTTTCTTCTTCAACTATCATTAACTAATTTAAATTAGGGTTGTAAATTATTAAAATCCATTTGCAAGCTATGTGAATTGAATTGAAACATTTTTGAATGGACAAAAGAAAGTAAAAAAAAAGTTTAGACCTTGTCATTGTTAATAATTTAGTTATATTACATAAATTATTTTCAATTATATAAATAGAAACTATAATTTAAATTGTAAGTGTCAAATCATTGTATATAAAGTTCTTTCTCCATTCAAATTGATTTACGAATTTAATTAATTGATAATTTTTTAATTATAAAAAATTAATTCAAGATTTGAACCAATTTGGCCCGTTGGCCCGAGCAAGGTTGGATCGGGCTCCAATCCTATAGGCCCGATCAGAGGATGGGCCGGCGGCCCGACCCGGCCCAATTTTATCATTTGGCCCGTTGGGTTGGGCCAGGCGGCCCGAATTGCCACATCTACTAATGAGTAAATAATTAATGTGGTATGAATATAAGGTTAATATGTTTCACTAAAATATATATTTCAGTTATATAAATAATATCTTGTCTGTTTGCTTGATTTTATTGGGCTTGATAATATACCATATCAACAAGATTAACTTATTTGCTTGAAAAGTATGAGCCCATAAAATAAAAAAGGTCCGTTATTGGATCATTCAATCTTATGATATGGCTACACAGGAGATATGTGGATAACTTATCTCATGTGTTCAAGCCAACTCATTATCTCATGAATATACTCAATAACTGAAGCAAACACACTCTATAAGTATACAACTAATACCTTACAAGTATAAAATTAATACCTTGAGAGATACACCACTAGTACTTTACAAGTATATAACTAATATCAAACTAATAATACCTTTAGGTACATACACGGGTATGTAAGTTTTTGTCAGCAATTTTGTCACATTTATCTGCTTGTGTGCATAACATTGGCCAATTAGTCCAAAATTAGGGCTTCGAGCCAATTTTGTTTTAAAATTGTACTCCCTACATTTTAAAATAAGGATTGTTTTAAAGTTTGAATTTTGTTTTAAATTATGTGTTGTTCAAACTTTTATGCAATTTTATTTCTAAATTAATAGTTGCCCCCGTGAGTTGCACGATTTGTTATATAACAAGTGGCAAATATAAATTATTTGATAATATAATGTAATTAATAATAAGTATTTTAAAGATATAAAGTATTTAACAATTAAGAAAATATGAATTTACGTAACTATATATTAAATATATAGTTATCTAATTTCATACTATCATGTTTATTATATATATCTCTTTTGACAATCTGTGATTAATAACACTAAAAATATTAATTATGAATGACAAATCAAATCCAATTACTTAAATTAAATATATATATATATATATGTATATATTGAAAACAATACACAAAAAAATTAAAAATTTTACGTAAAAACCTGATGCAAGCAATGTCAATTATATATTTTCAACCTTTATTTTAAAATAAATTGAATTAGAAAAACATTTTTAATATTGTTTAACATTGAAAATGACAGATAGTCAATTACTCCATCATGGCCATCACATAAATTAAATGCTATAGGCCGACGTTGATTGATACATTCAAGTAACTCAAAATCTAAATGTAGTAATGATGATAATGATGATGACAACAACAACATAATTAGAAACTAAGCGCATAACTTAAATTATCAACCGAACCATCTTAATTCAAAGCATGCACACTCATATAAATAGATACAAAAACCTAAGTGTACGCTGAAATTTATATTTGATTATTGGATATTTATACTTGTATTCTTAATAATATTTTCATTATTAAAATATATCGGTAAATAATAATAATAATTCTCATAAAAAATGTTGAATGGTATTACATATTTGAAATACTAATATTAATCTAAAAAGTATTTAGGATGACATATAATTCCATACACTACAAGAAAACATTAAATTTCTAATGAATTTTACCAACTAATGATGTTTATTGGTAAATGCCAACAAAATAGCAACGGATTAGGGACAAAATTTTCATGTTAGGTGTTGTGACGAATTTGTCAACGGATTAGCAATAAAAATTGCCTAGCAACAAAATCCATTGGTAAATTTGGCGCATCTTTTGGGCACCAATATTAACAACTACTTACCAATGGATTACCAACTAACATAAGTCGTTGGTAAAATTTGATGAGAAGAAACATCTTGCATTTACTAACTAAAGTCTTTGTTGATAATTGCCAACTAATTTATAATTTGTTGGGAGCTACTAACAAATTAATAATCTGTTGGTAATTACCAACGATTTCACCATCCGTTGGTAGTTACCCATCATATTATCTTGTTTGCAATATCTATGAACATAGATATGTTGATAAATACCAATAGATTTCAAATATATTGTTAGTTATTATAAATTCCTTCATATTATTTAAAGATAAATCAAAATTTGATACATGTCAAGTTATGGATAAATCAAACAACTTTTCAATTCGTTGGTAATTTACAAACAATTTGAATAAAAGAAATGTATGTAGGATATTATTACATAAAACATCAGTGGTCTAGTGGTTAGAGCACCACCTTGCCACCCGAGTTCGATTATCAGACAACGCGCAATATTGGCAATATTGGTTATGATGACGTCATCGCTGACATCAGTGTCCCATGCAATAGTTGGTATGCTGATGTGTCAACACTGGCTATGATGATGTGTCATGATGACGTCAGTGTCCCATGCAATAGTTGGTATGCTGATGTGTCAACACTGGCTATGATGATGTGTCATGATGACGTGGTTTGGTATGATGATATGACGTCAATGCTACGATGACGTGTCACCACTATGTCACTAATTACAAACAAATTTCAAGTTGTTGGTGAATGCATACAAAATACCAACGACTATATATTTACTAATGAATTTACCAACGATATATTAGTCGGTAAATTAGCAACGCCATATTTTTTTTAGTTGTCATTCGGTTGGTAATTTCCCAACGTATTTAATTTTTGTGTTGGGAAAATTTGCCAACGAGCACTTTACCAACAACTTAGCGGTCGATATTAATCTGTTGGTAAAGTCATTTACCAATAGAATTTCTTAATCACTAACGACATAAATCCGTTGGTAATTAATTGTTTTCTTGTAGTGATACTACACACGTATTATATATATATATATATATATATATATATATATAATAGTGTTACATTTATTTATAATTTATATTAAATATGATCTCAAATATCCCTAAATAAATTAATATTTATTATTGAGATTATTTTTTGGACAATATATATTATTGGTATTTAAGAAATTATATTCAATAAAAATTAATTTAATTAAGACCAATAAAATATGAATGAATTAGTACAATAATTGTATTATTAAATCAAATGGACCAAGCAATTAAAAATGCAAAATACAAAAAAATTTTGTTGATGTGACATTTTTTAGAGGGAAAAGGGTAAATATATAAATATCTCCAACTTCTTTATTTTTATATTAGTATAGATTATCCCTATTAATATTCCTTAACTAAAATTTAGGGATTTAATATGATATTTTTTGTAAAATTTAATTTGATTCTCTTTCCAATTTTGAATCATAAATTTCTTAATTAGTTAAGCGTGTATTTATTCAATTTTTATATTTCTTAATTTTTATTTTGAAATAGAGGGGAAAAAAAATTGTTATCATAATTTCAAAAATTTATACAAACGATTCTTGAGAAATTTCAAAACAAATCTTGAGGAATTAGTGGAAGAAATTTCAAGGAATGTATTATCTTTCTCCTCCACAAGAGAAATCTTCACATCAATAGCTAGAATATTTAGGAATTAATGCAAAAAAATTTCATAAAATCTTGAGGTATTGTTCAAAATTTCAGAAGAGAGAGAAAATAAAATAAAGAGACGGTGTTAATAGAGGAGAATGATAGTGGATGTCCAAAACCAAACTTTTTAACTAAAATAACCTATTTTTTATCACACGACTAGTTTAAACTTTTGTTATCTTTATTTAGCTAGAAATGTCAATTTCCTCTTGCCTTTAATTTGTCGATACTAGCTAGCTAGAGTTAGTGTCTCCTTATCATCAATGGCCATTTCCACCTATAAAAAGTGGCAATCTCTGCTTCTAATTTTTGTATATAAGTCCCCCTCCATATTATCGGTGTTTTATAGAAAGTTAAATAAAACATATATATTTCTTCCTATCCCGGCCCGATTAAGATAATGGGTAGCAATATCAAACCTTTCGAGCCCGAAGAGTTCAAAAGACAAGCTCATTTAGTCATAGACTTTCTTGTCGATTATTACAAAAACGTCAAAAATTATCCTGTCCGAAGCCAAGTTGAGCCCGGTTATCTCAAAAAACGGGCCCCCGAATCCGCTCCATACGACCCGGAGCCCATCGAACGTATCCTCAGTGACGTGCGGACGGACATTATCCCGGGCCTAACCCACTGGCAAAGCCCGAACTTCTTCGCTTACTTCCCATGCAACGTTAGCACTGCCGGATTTCTCGGAGAGATGATCTGCACCGGCTTCAACGTCCCTGGCTTCGACTGGATCTCGTCTCCGGCCGCCACGGAGCTCGAGATCATCGTCATGGAGTGGATCGGAAAAATGCTCCAACTCCCGACGAAGTTCCTGAGCTCCGGAGGCGGCGGCGGTGTTTTGCAAGGCACCACCTGTGAGGCCATGCTGACCACCGTCGTCGCTGCCAGGGATAGGATGCTTAGCAAGCTCGGCAGCAACGGCATTGACAAATTAGTCGTTTACGCGTCGGATCAAACCCACTCCGCCTTCCAGAAGGCGGCGCGGATCGCCGGGATTCCTCAGGAAAACTTCCGCGCTGTGCCAACCGCCAGGGCTGATAATTTCGCCCTGGCGCCGGCGGCCTTGAAGGCGGCCGTGGCAGCCGATGTCGCCGCTGGACTGGTGCCGCTGTTCCTCTGCACCACCATCGGGACGACATCATCCGCCGCGGTTGACCCGCTCGGAGCCTTGTGCGACGTCGCCAGGGCGCACGGAATGTGGATCCACGTCGACGGCGCATACGCGGCGAGCGCATGCATTTGCCCCGAGTACCGACGGTACATTGACGGAGTCGAGAAATCCGATTCGTTCAGCTTCAATCCACATAAATGGTTCTTCTCGACTCTCGATTGTTGTTGTCTGTGGGTGAAGCATCCACGGGCTCTGGTGACAGCTCTGTCGACAAATCCGGAGTACTTGAAGAACAGTGCATCGGAATCGAAGCAGGTGGTGGATTTCAAGGACTGGCAGATCTCTCTGAGCCGGAGATTCCGGTCGGTGAAGCTCTGGTTGGTGCTGCGCAGCTATGGCGTGGCGAATCTGAGGAGGTTCATCCGGGAACATATCGGAATGTCTCGGAGTTTCGAGAGGATGGTGAAGGGGGACCGGAGATTCGAGGTGGTGGTGCCGAGGAGCTTCTCCGCCGTATGCTTCCGCATAACGCCTCTAGAGAGCGGCGGAGAGGCGGCGGCGAATGAGCGCAACGCGGCGTTGCTGGAGTCGATAAACGAATCGGGGAAGATATTTATGACGCACGCGGTGATCGGCGGCGCGTACGTGATGCGGTTCGTGGTCGGAGGGAGTCTGACGGAGAACAGACACGTTGATCGGGCATGGAAGGTGGTGGTGGAGCATGCAAATGCTATGCTAATTTAATTAAATCAATAATAAAAAAACAAAACAAAACAAAACAGTAATAATAATAATGGAAAGGAATAGAATGTGATCTCCATGTTTTAGTTTTTCCATTTTAATTATTTAAAGCAGCAAATAAATTCAATTTTACTTCATTTAAAAAGTTACTGTCCATTTTTCGTCCATCATGTAAGCGTTTTTCAATTTTAGTCTAATTAAGCCAAAAATCGTCACTATTTGGTCCATTTTTCGTCAGAATACCACTCTCGCCGGCGATTGTAATACAATCGCCCCCAATTTTAATTTTCGCCCCACTCGTGCTTATGTGGCACATTTTAAATGGGGAAAAATTCAATTTTAGTCCATTTAAAAAACCATTATCCAATTTTCGTCCACCATGGAACTTATTTACAAAATCCAATAAATTAAATAAAAATATATATATTATTTTAAAATTTAAAAATGTTAAAATGAAAAAAATTATAAAAAGTATAAATAACATTAAGAAATATTTAAATCAATTTAAACATAAATAATAATTTAAATCATAGTAATATTCCGATTTTAATTAAATTTTATGTTTTTAAAATATTATTTGTATTTTTAAATAAAAATCTATATATTATTAAAAAAAATCTTATCAATTATTTAAAAATATTAACAACATTAAGAAAAATTTAGATAAATATTAAATTATAAATTATAATTTTAATAAAAATAATATTCAGATTTTGAATTTAATTTTTGAGTTATATATTATAATTTATATTTTAATATAAAAATCTAAATATTATTTAAAATTTTAAAATATTTAAGAAGAAAAAATTATATAAAAATTGTAATAAGAAATATTTAAATCAGTATTAAAATACTAATAATAAACTAAATATAAATTAAAATAAAAAAAAACTAAAATTGGGGGCGATTGTATTACAATCGCCGGCAAAAGTGGTATTGGGGCGAAAAATGGACAAAATAGTGACGATTTTTGGCTTAATTAGACTAAAATTGAAAACGCTTCCACGTTGGACGAAAAATGGACAGTAGCTTTTTAAACGGACTAAAATTGAATTTAACCCGATAAAATATGCTAACAAATATTTTTTGTCAAATAAAATATCCATTTTCTAAATGTTTTTTTTAATGATTTTTTAGAAACCTTATGTGATCCAAATTCAAAATTTGGTCACCACAATCTACAATTTTATAAAGATGCGATATACCACTTGAGCTACAAGACTCATGGTAACGTGTGAAATGTTATTTTTAATTGTTTCATCCATTTTTTCTGACATCTCTCTCAAACAATTGTAGATTGTCTATCTTTTCATCTCTCTTCCCACATCTCGTTTAAAGTCCAAGTTCTCGATTCTCTCTCTCTTTTATCTTGTCTGTCTCGTTCGTCGATCTAAATAGGTAAATGTAGAGGTAAATTGCAAATTACATCGCACATATTTAAGGGTTTCAATTTTAGTCCACGCAAAGGAGTCTGAACTTAAATTGGCCTAAAAATTCAATTAGACTGTGATTTCCATCTTTTCTTTTTTCTTGAAAAGGAAAAAAATAAACCATTTGTACTCATAATTCAAGTTGGATAACTTTTAAATAGTTCAAAGCTGGAGAAATCATGAGTCTGTAATTCATAAGACATGAGCAATTTGAGGACACATTAAAATTACTTTTGCAATTTAAGTGCAAATATAGGAGTCTATGAGCTCAGTCCTGTCATTCAAAGCAGTTTGAGGACACATTATGATTGCTTTTGCAATTTAAGAACAATTAGTGTTATAGTGCTGACATATATTTGTTTCCCTATAAATAATTTATATATAATTTGTTGACGTGACAGAATCCCTCACAAATGTGGTTTTTATTCTTTAATTAAATTTTCATATTCGTTTAAAAATTACAAGGGAACATAGTCAGAATACCGATTAAACAAAACACAACCCTAAATTACCAAACAAGATTCTCTATTATTTTAATGTTTCAAGTGTTACAAACTAATCACTAATAATAAATGAAATATCAAATCGAAATATAGGATCCAATTCCCTAAATTATATAACAATTTTATTTTTATTTGTGCGTCGCAAAGTTAATTACTGATAACAATATTAGTAATTAAAAGATAAAATTAATGAATTAGTTGATAAAATTGTGTGAGAGTCCTCGATCAATTCTTGGCTAATTTATATAGGCTTACTGATATGGTCGAGATACACAGTAGGCCGAAATGATCATCTCAATCGGGGAGATCAAAAAATGCTTATTATACTTGATATAGCCGAAATGAGTATCCCGTTCAGAAAATCCGAAATGCTATTATATTAATATTAAATGAATTATTATTTCGTATTAGTTAGCTCGAGCAATATATTTTGAAGACGCAGATAATAGAATATCTCGCTAGACTTAAGGTAGATTCTTGGATCCTTAAATCCTTGTTCTACATTTCGAGATAATGATGCCGAGATACATTTATGTTGACGGGAAAGCATACTTCAGTTCGAATATTTCATCTCGCTAATAAAGATGGCGAGATACTTTATTTTTATCTCGAACCCACGTTCTCAAGCCTTAGTAACTGTTCTTTGTTGGTGGCTTAGTGGTGCGATATTTTAGGAGCAGTTAGATCAATTCAAATTCATGTATAAATATCATTTTTACTCAATTTTGAAAAGGAGACATCAAAATTTAAGGAAAGAGATTTGAGAGAAGAACATAGACATCAAAATTTAAGGAAAGAGATTTGAGAGAAGAACAAATTGGCGCCGTCTGTGGGAAAAATCAAGCTAAGACGTGAGATTATTAGATCATTGTTATAATGGTGAATACAAGAAATTCTCGAAGAAGAACAGAAGTGGGGGAAGGATCCAGACTTGCACCAAATGATGATCGATCGGGAGAGTCAGATGTTGCTCCAAATCATCCTCGTCAGGATACTATCATTTTAACTAAGGGAGAATTGGATGAGATAGTTGCAACAGCAGTACAAAAGGCTTTGAGTAAACATCATTTGGAGTCACAACAAGATGATACGGATAAACAGCGAATGCAAAGTCGAGGAGAAAAAAGGCATTTCGATGGGAGAGAAAGTCGCTCAGTATCTCCCTTGATCCGAGGTCGATCACAGACCAATTTATCTGAGAGAGAGGATTTGCAGAGGGAAATCAATGAAGTGAGGAGAAATATCAGGTCAAGTTCTCGGGGTAAGAGAGGTAACCCTTTTTCGGAAATCGTGATGGGAGATGAATTTCCGACTTCTTTTAGGCCAGTAAATTTTGAGTATGATGGTACTTCGGATCCCTGGGATCATTTATGTCGGTTCGAGAATACGGCATTATTACATCGTTATACTGATGGGGTGAAATGTAGAGTTTTCGCTACTACATTAACGAAAGCTGCACAAACATGGTTTAGTCAATTGGCTGACGGGATTATTCAGAGTTTTGATCAGTTGTCGTCGTTGTTTTTGCACCAGTTCGCAGGATCCCGTCGACAAGTTAAGTCAACTCAAATGTTGTTTGGGATAAAACAAAAAGAGAACGAATCATTGAGGGCTTTTGTAAAGAGATTCACAGCAGCTACTTTAGAGTACCCTGAAGCTTCAGACGACTTAATTACTAGTGCTTTTATGCAAGGTTTGAGAGAAGGTGATCTACATGCTTCTCTGGTGAAGAAAGTGCCGAACAATTTTGATGATTTGCTTAAGAGAGCGACCAAGTACATTAATTTGGAGGAGGCGCTTCGTATTAAGAAAGATGGAGCTGCATTTCAGGAGACAAGAACCAGAGATCAGAACAGAGTGAAGAGAGAAACAGATCTGCGAGGTAAATGATTGATATCGAATACTCGGACCGAGATGAAAAGAGGTCCTAGGTATGATACTTACACTCAGTTGACATTGCCACCTGGGCAATTATTAATGGAAATTTGGGGTCATCCCAACTACGGTGGCCGACCTCATGGGCTCCTAATCCAAGAAATCCGCCAACATTCGGGAATGGAAAGTTATGCCGATTCCATAATGAATATATGGACACAGTACTGATGAATGCACGCATCTCAGAGATGAGTTGGAGAGATTAGTTCGTGACAATAAGTTGGCTAGATATGTATCTCGATCCCGACAAGATAACAACAATAGGATGAATGTTGGAGAAGAACCTTAGTGAGATCAAATGAAAGATTTTACCTCGGACATGACACATCAGTCACCTTAAGAAGTACTATTTATAGGGCAATGTTATGGTATGTTGTAATTTTCTTTCTTTTTTACTTTGTTTCACTATGTATTTTGTTCAAACTTGGGTAGTAGTAAATCTCCTTTAAAACTCTCCGTGGATGTAGATCTCGATTATTTGAGATCGAACCACATAAATCGTTTGTTCTGTTTTTTGGAATCTCGATAACTATTGAAGATAGGAGATCGAGATCGTCAAGATCCGATCTAGGGAGTTGATTGACCGAAAGGCAATCAACTATTGAAGATAGGAGATCGAGATCATTCTGATCCGATCTATGGAGTTGATTCACCGAAAGACAATCAACTATTGAAGATGGGAGATCGAGATCATTCCGATCCGATCTAGGGAGTTGATTCACCGAGAGATGATCAACTATTGATATTGGGAGATCGAGATCATTCCGATCCGATCTAGGGAGTTGATTGACCGAAAGGCAATCAGCTATTGAAGATGGGAGATCGAGATCATTCTGATCCGATCTAGGGAGTTGATTCACCGAGAGGTGATCAACTATTGATACTGGGAGATCGAGATCATTCTGATCCGATCTAGGGAGTTGATTGACCGAAAGGCAATCAACTATTGAAGATGGGAGATCGAGATCATTCCGATCCGATCTAGGGAGTTGATTGACCGAAAGACAATCAACTATTGAAGATGAGAGATCGAGATCATTCCGATCCGATCTAGGGAGTTGATTCACCGAGAGGTGATCAACTATTGATATTGGGAGATCGAGATCATTCCGATCCGATCTAGGGAGTTGATTGACCGAAAGACAATCAGCTATTGAAGATGAGAGATCGAGATCATTCTGATCCGATCTAGGGAGTTGATTCACCGAAAGACAATCAACTATTGAAGATGGGAGATCGAGATCATTCCGATCTGATCTAGGGAGTTGATTCACCGAGAGGTGATCAACTATTGATATTGGGAGATCGAGATCATTCCGATCCGATCTAGGGAGTTGATTGACCGAAAGGTAATCAACTATTGAAGATGGGAGATCGAGATCATTCCGATCCGATCTAGGGAGTTGATTCACCGAGAGGTGATCAACTATTGATACTGGGAGATTGAGATCATTCTGATCCGATCTAGGGAGTTGATTGATCGAAAGGCAATCAACTATTGAAGATGGGAGATCGAGATCATTCCGATCCGATCTAGGGAGTTGATTCACCGAGAGGTGATCAACTATTGATACTGGGAGATCGAGATCATTTTGATCCGATCTAGGGAGTTGATTAATCGAAAATGTGGACGCGTGTCTCACCCAAAACGTGCTGGATACGCCTCGTTTCTCGTAAAGATTGAAAAGACTGCTCTAATTAATTTCTCAATGTGTGCACACCCACACATCATCTCGAGGGGGAGTGGTTGATATGGTCGGGATACACAGTAGGCCGAAATGATCATCTTAATCGGGGAGATCAAAAAATGCTTATTATACTTGATATAGCCGAAATGAGTATCCCGTTCAGAGAATCCGAAATGCTATTATATTAATACGAAATGAATTATTATTTCGTATTAGTTAGCTCGAGCAATATATTTCGAAGACGCAGATAATAGAATATCTCGCTAGACTTAAGGTAGATTATTGGATCCTTAAATCCTTGTTCTACATTTCGAGATAATGATGCCGAGATACATTTATGTTGACGGGAAAGCATACTTCAGTTCGAATATTTCATCTCGCTAATAAAGATGGCGAGATACTTTATTTTTATCTCGAACCCACGTTCTCAAGCCTTAGTAACTGTTCTTTGTTGGTGGCTTAGTGGTGCGATATTTTAGGAGCAGTTAGATCAATTCAAATTCATGTATAAATATCATTTTTACTCAATTTTGAAAAGGAGACATCAAAATTTAAGGAAAGAGATTTGAGAAAAGAACAGAGACATCAAAATTTAAGGAAAGAGATTTGAGAGAAGAACTCTTACAAAGCACAACAACTTTTGGTTGGGATATGCAATTGCCAATTATAATCGAAGCAAAAAGGCCGTTAAGAAAATCAATAAATAAGTGATAATTTTGTAGGAAAACTATGGCATATGAGTTAATATTTATTTAAGTTGTTAGGACTATACACCTATTAATCCTAGGTGTATTGCAAATATTAAAATGTTCATTATTAATAATTATAGCACATGCAGTATTTTATTTGGGAAAAAACAAAAACAAAATATCAAATATGAAAATCAAAATGTGATGGGTTTATATATATATATACTCTTAGAAAAATGCATGTTTACTATGCAATGGGCTAAAGACAAACTATGAATTTCAACTATCGTTAACTCCTTCGAAATAAAATATAATGTATTCTTGGAAAATTGCACGCTTTGCCTTCTCGGCACTTTACTTTTTGTATTTTATTATTATTATTATTATTATTATTATTATTATTATTGCAGATATTCATTTATGGGCTAGCTCAGTTAGGTTTCTCATTAATTGAGATTTTAAATGGGCTGCCGGCTGCCCTAACGAACAAGTTGGTTTAAACAAACATGAGATTTTAAATGGGTTGCCGGCTGCCCTAACGAACAAGTTGGTTTAAACAAACATCTAACTTGTACACCTAATTTTAACTTTAACTTCGGGTTAAATTAGTTATTATTTAGCTATTAGTAAAAAAGTATAATTTAAATGTAAATAATTTAATAAATATATGCATTACTATAAAATTTAACATATTAATGAAATAATATTACAATTTCATTTCAATGAAGAAAAATCAAAATATTTGAATATTAGATTCTAAATTTTAAAAATAATCATACAACACAACTGTTTGATTTACGATTCTTCTTTACAATTAACATCATTAGAATTAGATTGATAATGATGGGTGAAATAGTTAAAAAATGACAATAAATTGCAAGAAAATACAAGTTCACTTGTTATCTATGTGAATTTGTCGGTTAAGTGTTTTAAAGTAATGATAATTGTAAATATTATACTATTATTTTATATGAAATTTATGAATCAAATTCGAAGACACGAAACTTTAAGATTAAAAGATAAAAAACATAGGAGTATGATTGAAATTTTGTATTCCAATTTGTAAATGTCAGTTATTCAGATGCTCAAAACTGAAATTGATATATTTTTTTTAAAAAAAATTGATGACTAGTGGGTCAATCAATAATAAACCGACGAATATATACATGGGCTTAACGAGTTTGAAGTTAAATAGATCAGTTTAAACATGTTAGAAATTTTAACTTTAAATCTATTTTTCTCGTTGTTTAAATGGATTGACCTATCGGGTCACAACCCATTAACATCCCTACTCATTAGTAATACTAACTTTAAGAAGGGTAGATCTTATGTGAGACGATCTCATATGAGACCTTATGTAAGAAGGAGTTCATATAAATTAATAAGACGAGTCAATCCATTTAACATGATTAATTTCGATTTTACATAAAATTATAAAACTCTATCTCATGTAAAGTTTTAGAGACAATTCCACGTGAGTTTTTGCTCTTTTAAGAAAGAGTTGATTCAAAAACTACCAATGTTTCTGACAATGTTCACGTATGAATCCTGGCCTATTATTGATATTCATTTATGAGGTTAGCTAGGCTCTAGCTAGTTAAACGAACTAATTTAAATGAGCACATCATATTGTCAACCTAATCATAACCTTATCAATCGGATTTCGTACTAAAAAGGATTATAATTAGGCTGTCAATAAAAAAATATATAAAATTAATATTCTGAGAGTGAGTTTTATATGAGACCGTCACACGAATCATGTTACGTGAGACGGATCAACCAACAATTTACATATAAATTAGTGAAAATGGATTTAGTTTGTGGGTAAAAAGAATTGGTCTCACGAATACTATCCGTGAGACCGCCTCACACAAACTTTTGTAATATTCTAAATGTATACATTTTTATACAAATATATAACATTCAATTTCAACATATAAAATTAGGGGGTTTTCTACTATGCACCTGGTGAACTGGTGCATCTAGGTTACTGACAAACATGCAATTTTTTTAGTTATGTTAGTAATACAATTTAGTTATGTTATTGTTACATTAATAATACTTTTACCTCATATTTTTAGTAAAATGAGATAATACCTTTATACAAATAAAATAATATATTTATTTAATACTAATGATATCTTTAGATAATATTAGTAATACATTTATGTAATATATTTCGGTAAAACCATTTTTTTCTAATCTTTTATAAAAAAATTTATGTAACTCGTGATGTTCTTCATTTCTACAGAAAAATGACTATAGTTATGAAATATTTGTGTGATACACAAGCAGAAGAGGAAAAAGAAGAAGAAGAAAGTTCAAATTTAGAAAGAAAAGAAGATAAGGTAGGAGGAGAAAAAGATGATGAAGAGAGTGTGTCTGCATCTTGCACTTAGGTATTAGTTCTATTAAAAAAAAATAGATCACGTCTGTTTGAAGAAGTAGAGGGAGGAGGATTAAAGAACACATTTCTTACATATGCTTACATGAAATGAAATAAAATAATAAAACAAAAATTTATATCATGTAGATCCAGATCGAGTTGCACATATTTCAACTAATTCATAGGAGTGCAACTCTTATTTAGAAACACATAAGTAGATCTAAATTTGAAATCTATCTATTTAAATATTGTGTTTGACTAGAGTAGTAGCTAGTAAATCATCACCAAAACTTACCTATTAAAACCTAGAGTTGTGATTTATCAATATATATGCAATAACATATATTATCCATAGAGTTGTGCTTTTCAGCCATTTTCTTCTCAAATCCGAATAACAACTTATTATCCATACAAATTTCCATAATATACAATTTTTCATTGAGTAACACTTCTGTGCACCAGTTGCACAGAAGTGAATTTGTACAGTCCATACATTTATATTATAAATGTAGTATATTTATGTTATAAATGTAATACTTTTATGCATGTTCATTTTAAAAGGTACGGATATTTGTACATAAAGGTACTACATTTATAACATAAATGTATGAATTGCACGAATTTCACTTCTGTGCAACTGGTGCACAGAAGTTTTTGTGTTTTTCATTAATATGAGCATCATATCACCTGTATAGCCCTATCACCCTACCCATAATGAGCATGTTAAGATGAGTGTATGGTTGATGTGTCAAAAATCTAGAATGTCTATTAATTTCACTTTTCATATAATGAGGAGATGGGATCTATACATGTCATCGATGAGCATCTTAAGAATTGTCCACGGTGAACATTTTATCATTTTCTATCACTTGTATCTTATGCTCTTGTCCAAACGAAGACAAAATAAACAGACTACTTTTTTGGGATGATAATATTGCAAAATTAATATTTCATCTCTACCACAAAAATAAACATACTTCATATTTCACACAATTTATAAAAACACATTTAATGTACTTGAAAAGGTAATTTTAGACCACAACTTTCCCATTATAATCTTTTGGTTAGGAAAAGATGGTGAACTCCTCATCCAATTGTAGGTTTCTCAGTTGGATGAGATGTAAATTGAGAGATTTGTCTGAGTGACATACATTTGTGGGAGAGAGCCAACAGGATACTCACCCGATTGTAGGATCCTCTATCAGGTGGGATGTAAATTGAGGGATATGTCTAAGTGGCAGACACATGTTGGAGAGAGTCGACATGATCCTGTAGGAAATAATCAACATGATACAAACCTGAAGACAAATCTCTACAATATTTCAGTGAAAATCTATCCTCCACGAGGTTTGAACTTGTGTTGCTAGATAATTTCTCCTCACATCATCATAAACCTTACCAACTCGGTTGTACCCTAGGAGCACTTGCTTACATCCTTATTTATACATATTGATGACTAAACAAAAAACTAACAATCTTTAGAAAGTTATTAATTCCATCAATATGAATTAAGTGTGTTTTAGATAAATTATAGTCTACTAATAAGGAAAATAACTGTAATTTGGGACAAATTAAAAATGAATGGTGGACTATCTCTATAGGTTGGACCGAGGGAGTAATACAAACCTAAATAAAAATAAGAAAAAAAAAATATTTTGATGTCCCCAAGGTAAAAACGAGTTGATAAGACATGTAGTGATTTGAGGAGAAATCTTTAGTCAACATTAATTCAAACCTCACGTTGAAATATGACCTCACATAGAACGAATTTTCATTGAAATATTATGAGCCTATGATTGAGTTGGGGAGTTCTTCGACTAAGTGAAATATTGTGGCCTACAATCGGGTGGGGAAGTTTTTCTTCTCTCACTTCTTAAAAAAAATAAAAATAAAAACTTTGACACTCAATTGTTTGGGCCCAAACTTTTAGGGGTTCCAATAACGAGGGTCCAAGTGGCCAAATGCAAAGCCTCATCTCCATCAAAAGCCACGGAAAAAAAAAAAACACACTCAATTATTTCTTCATTACGATTTTACTTGAATTGTCGGCAACTCTTTTTCCCTGCATTAGCTGTCACTGCAACTCAAGGGACCCTTTCTTTCACCAATTGCGCCTCCTCATTCGTCCCTATTCCCATCCATTTTCGCTGGATTTATTTCATCAACTAACTCTCGATGATTTGTTGCTCTTCTCGTAGAACGGTTGTTAATAGATTTCTGCGCACGAGAAAATGATCAAAGGAAAACTGAACTTCAACAATCGGCGGAGCGAAGCAGCGGAGACGTCGTCTTCTGCTCCGGTGGAAGAAGAGGTGGAGTGGGAGATGAGGCCTGGCGGAATGCTCGTGCAGAAAAGGAGCGGAAACTCCGGCGACTCTCCGCCACCGAATCTGCGCATTCGAGTGGCGTACGGCGCCGTTCGGTACCAGATCTCGGCGAATTCGCTGTCGACTTTCGGTAATTCAGCCGGAAATCGCTCAATTGTTGATCGAATTTTCGATTGGATTTTGAATAACTGTAATTGAGATCTGATTTTGGAATTAAGGTGAACTGAAGAAGCTTCTGACGGCGGAGACGGGGCTGGAGGCGGCGGAGCAGCGGCTGAGTTACAAAGGGAAAGAGAGAGAAAACGGCGAGTATTTGGACAGGTGTGGGGTCAAAGATAGGTCGAAGGTGGTGTTAATGGAGGATCCGGAGAGCAGAGAGCGGCGGCGGATTGAGACGCGGCGGAGTGAGAAGATTCAGGCGATTGATAGGCTGATCGACGGCGTGACCATGGAAGTAGATAGGCTGGCGGAGCAGGTTAGTATCTCTCATGCAATTAATTTCGCCTTTCTTAATTACCCTATTAATGTGGGAAACCACGTTTGCATGGAGATTTTGGATAGTGGATATTAGTCGTTTTAGTTAGATATCAAAATTAGGTGTTTCTCCAAAAAATAAATAAATAAATAAATAAATAAATATATATATATATATATATATATATATATATATAAATTAGCTTGTTAATGGTATATAAGAGACTTACATATCAAAACATGACAATCACAATTTTTCTATAATTTAATTATATTATTGTTTTTATTTTAATATACATATACATATATGTGTGTGTTTGTATGATTATATAGTTTAAGTTTATTTTAATTTAAAAAAATTAAAATTTCACCATATATATATATATATATATATATATATATATATATATATATATCTCGAGGAAAAACACTGAAGTAAAGTTGGACTAATTGAAACGTAGTAGTCACACTTTAATTAATGAAATATTGTTTAAAATTATAAATTATGAAATTTATTTGTTAAACTTCAATGTGTTCTTTTTAACATATAAATTTAAATAAATGAAAAAATATTAAATAGTATATTAATTCAGATGTGAAAATTATGTTCGGTTATAAATGTAATATGTTCCAACAATTCAATAATGTATTAATCAAGTTATTTTGTGTTTAATCATTGAATCAGATAATAGGGCATATCAAACTATAATATTGAATTGGTTTAAGTAATTTAAACATAAATTGATTTGGATGGTTTAAGAGAAGTATAAGTCAAATCAAAATTTTTATTAGATTTTGGATCATATACAGGTATTTATAGTCGTGTTTAGACACCCTACCCACTACTTTCCTATAATAAGGAATCTAGTATATATTATATGGATTAAATTATATTTATTATACTTAATATAACATGAATTATTATTATTATTATTATTATTATTATTATTATTATTATTATTATTATTATTATTATTATTATTATTATTATTATTATTTATGAATAGAAAAAAATACGGCATAGTCGCAAATGGATTTACTTTATAGTATGCGTGTTTACTATCCCATAAAAATAGTCCACAACTTTTTTTCCGTTCTAAATAATAATTCAATTTACTTATTAAAGGAGAATTAAATGCTACTTTTCATATACTCTTATTTAATATTCTTTGAAATTAATCACTTAAATACGGACATTACAGCAAATTCAAGGTACATTAAATAAATTTATAAATTTATATGTAAATAAGAAATGTGATATCTTTGTGGATTGAAGGTAATATACCATTGTGTTTATAAATCCAAAGGGTTATTACTTATGTATGATGAATTGAATGATTAGTGTTACACGTTGAACTGAATATATTTGGAAGATAATGTAGATTGGAGAGTGTAGTATACTTTGGAGTAATTAAAAAATGAGCTCATAATCACGTATTTGTATAAGCAAATCATAATTATTATATTTAATGTATTTGTAAAATGTAGGTGTTACACGCCTTATAGTGCAAATAAAGAATGGAAGAAGTTAGGTGAGAATGCGATTAACTCTACCCCAATTTAGCTGGCAACCATAGTGCTCAAATATTTGGTCGATTTAGTTAGTTATTTTTAGGAGAATTTGTTTTTTTAGTGAATTAAACAACTGGTAACAGCTGTTAAATTGGCCCCTAATTAGTGGTTAATTATCCCTTTTTAGTGACTTTTGTGAGAGTGTTTTAAGGTAACTAGAACACCCGCCATGCCATACACGGGTTCTAACAATATTTCACATAATAAATTATCCAATATGTAATGAAAAACAAATTAGAGAACAAATTAAATATGTTATATATAATGCATGAAACCCACTGTGATATAGAAAATCTGTTTAATGCATGAAACACCTTGTCATATAGAAAATCTGCATCGCTCCCTCTCGTATTTTCAAAATGGCAAGGAACACACGTGTGATATGGAAAAGTCTGCACGTTTTCCCCTAAATCGTTAAACATGACAGGCGTGTGGTGCACGCGCCACATGTGCGAAATTTGTTGGTTTTTGTTCACTTTTTAAGTGTAAAAAGATTATAACAGTCTTACCTTTTGGTTTTATAGTCTTTTTACTTCATTCCTTATGGAATTTCAATTTTTTATTTCAATTTAATTTAATAACCTCACTTTTTATTTCAATTTAATATTATTTAATTAAATTATTGATTACTACTTATTTAATTACTCATTTTTATAATGTAATTTTATACCAAATATATATCATCTATATACTCCATTTATTACAATTTTTGTAGGAGAAATGTTTGGAAATTTACTTTCTTTAATAGAATCCCTCTTTTACTCCAAAATTTCTACTCTATTTAATTTAATTATTTCTATCATTACTATTTATTTATATATTTTTTGAATATTTTACAACCTTAATTTTAAAATGAATTTATGCTCAAATTATTTTTCATTTGATTAAAATTTTCTTTTAAACTTTGTATACATATAATTTATTTTTTTAATTTATTTTAAAACCAATAAAATAAATATTTGAAAAAATAATATAAAAAAACAGAATAACTTCAAATTGTGGGTTCCTTCGACACAAAAAATAAATAAAAATCTCTCAATTTTTTTAAAACATTTAATTAAACATTGTTCAAAATTAATTGAAATCAATCAATTAATTAATTAAACAAAAAAAAACTAACAATTTTTCCCCCACACATTGTTCAAAAATATATAATATAAAGAAGTTGAAATCAATTAATTGAAATTTGCAAACTAACAATTAATTAAACAAAAAAAATCTTCCACAATTGAAATTAACAATGAATTAAATAAAAAATTAAACAATTCACAATTAATTAAACAAAAAAAATCTCCCACAATTGAAATTAACAATTAATTAAATAAAAAATTAAACAATTCATTCTATTAATTGTCTTCCTACAAACAAAAAAAATCCTCACCACACACTATTCATCGTCTTCTTCCTCCCCATACACTGTTCACCCCACAAATCCACTTCATCCTCCACCGCCTCTCTCGACTGCCTTCTTCTCCTCTGCAACAACTGCTGCCCCGACACCGCCCCGCCCAAGCCCTGCCCCGACACCGCCCCGCCCAAGCCCTGCCCCACCGCCATTTTCATCACCACCGGCCATCTCTTTCACACAACTCCTTCAAAAACAGATTCTGATCAGAAAATGTTCTTCTTCGTCGGGATCGACGGTGGAGGATGAAGATGTATGGGGGAATCGGCGGCGGATCTGGTGGAGTACGAGAAAGTGTTGATACTCTTCTTCATGCCGGTGTGGCGGTGGTCAGGAAAGGAGTCGATCATAAGGTAAAGATCGACCCGAGAGGGCAAGATGGCCGCTGGTGAACAGTGGCGGTGCCACTACCATTTTTTTGGGAGAGAGGTATTGAAAAAGAGAATAAAGAATAATAGAGATGTAGAGGGAGAGATGGAGGGATTGGTTGCTG
Organism: Scutellaria galericulata; assembly: GCA_946896805.1. Taxonomy (NCBI): domain Eukaryota; kingdom Viridiplantae; phylum Streptophyta; class Magnoliopsida; order Lamiales; family Lamiaceae; genus Scutellaria; species Scutellaria galericulata. The sequence continues at coordinate 1,916,907 of OX335785.1, forward strand.
GAGTTGAGAGAATAGAGAATGAAAGTTGCAGAAGGGAGAAGAAAAGAAAGAAGAAAGAAGAAAAAAAAAACTTGGGGAAGAGGGAGAGAGGAGAGAGAAAGAAGAAAAAAATTGTGTTACTTTATTTTTTGAATTACATTAAGGGCATAATGAGACATTAAGGATAAAATTTAACACCGTTAGCTACCATTTAAAAAAAAGTGTGCAAACTTTTCCATATCACACGTGTGTTCCTTGCCATTTTGAAAACACGAGGGGGAGCGACGCAGATTTTCCATATCACAAGGGGGTTTCATGCATTAAACCCTTCCTTTTAAACAAAAAAAAAAAAAGCGGGTTTTTCTCATTATTTTCAAAAATTACATTAAAAGAAATATTAGCTTTCTATTTTTAGTAAGAAAAATTTAATGTTTGGTTACCATATTTAGAATGATTTCTACTATTATATATTTATAGATATAGATTATATCAATCATTGTAAAAATATGAATTGCGTTTAAGTATTCAATAAATGTAACTCAAATTACGCCAAAAAAAAATTCATAAACTCAACTCAAATGACTTCAATGTATGTAATCAAAATTATAAATGACCCAAGAATATAATAGAAACCAAATGTCGATAAACAAAAGAAACTAATAATATCAATCTGATAACTTCAACAATCTAATATAAATCATATAAGTAACTAATTGTATTAGTCTGATGACTCAACTCAAATGACTTAGAAAAATAAAGCTCAATCAATATAATGTATGTCTATAAATATTTCACAAACTCAATTCAAATCACTGCGCAGTTATTTTATGACAATTAACAAATAAATTGAGTTTAAATATTCTAAAAACTCAACTTAGATAACTCCAATATCTTCAATAAACTGAATAGAGTAATTATATCAATATGATAATTTAATACAATTCAACTCAGATAACTCTTATATATCTTCGATAAACTGAATAGACTAATTATATCAATATGATGATTTAATACAATTCAACTCAAATAACTCTTATATTATATTAACTCTAATATTATATATCTTCGATCTGCAATATATCTCCAATAAACTAAATAGACTAATTATATCAATATGATGATTTAATACAACTCAACTCTGATAACTCCTATATTATATATCTTCGATGTGCAATACATCTCCGATAAACTGAATGTACTAATTATATATTATATATCTTCGATCTGCAATATATCTCTGATAAACTGAATGAACTAATTATATAAATATGGTGCTTTAATACAACACAACTTAGATAACTCTTATATATCTTTGATAAACTGAATATACTAATGGTATAAATTTGATAACATGAGTAGTTCCCACAATTACGCTCCAACAAAAAAAGAAAATAGAGAAAAAAATTCAATGTGATCGAGTACCGCAGTTAGAAATCTGATAGTACACAGTCAACAGTTCCCACAATCACGCTCCAATAAAATAAATCAATGTGATCGAGAGATGTTACTGCAATTAGAAATCCGATAGTACACAGCCAACAGTTCTCACAATCACGCTCCAACAAAAAAAATAGAGAAAAAAAATAATGAATCAATGTGATCGAGAGAGAAATTGCCAAATGAATCAGTGTGATCAAAAAAGAAATTCCCATCGAAAATTGTCATTGAGACGGCTGATTGCAACAACGTGAAATCTGATAGTACTCACCGATAAACTCCAACCAAAAAATATAGAGAATAAAATAGATATAAAAAAATAAAGAATCAATATGATCGAGAAAGAAATTCAGGAGAGATTGACGTTGAAACACATGTGACTGCAACTAGAATAGTACATATGAAAGGAAAATTCTTCAAGATTAAAAAATAATAAATAATGAGTGTGATCAAGAGAGAGATTGTCGTTGTAACGGTCGTGACTTTTTTTAAATCGTGACTTTTCTGAATCTTTTAGAAAAGTTAGAAATTTATGGAAGAAAATGAGTTAGAATTGATAACTGAAAATTAGAGAGATTTAGAGAAAGAGTTCTGCATAATATTTAAGTGAGGACGGTTTTTTCTATAAAATATATTTAAAAAATATTTTCTTTTTAGATTTTTTTTAAACTGCGGTTATCAAGTGACTTCGGTTATTTTATATATATATATTCCATGGATTAAACAACAATTCATAAACTAAAAACAATACTGAATAATGAAATTATGTGTGTTGTGAGTAGGGGTGGAAATTGGAACGGAAATTTCTGATATCCGACGAATCCGATCCGAAATTTTCCGATTTTGGAACGAATATTTTTAATTCGAAATTCGAAAATCTGAATTCCGATTTTTCCGAAAATTTTCAGATGGAAATCCGAATTAGTTTTGAAATTTTCAGAAATTCCGAAATCCGATCCGAAATATTTCCGAAATTTAATTTTTGGAATTTCGGATATCCGACGAATCCGATCCGAAATTTTCCGATTTTGGAACGAATATTTTTAATTCGAAATTCGAAATTCGAAAATCCGAATTCCGATTTTTCTGAAAATTTTCGGATGGAAATCGGAATTAGTTTTGAAATTTTCGGAAATTCCGAAATCCGATCTGAAATATTTCCGAAATTCCGATTTTCAATCCGATTTATTTCCGAAATTATAAAATGTAGAGTTAGTAGAGGCATTTGAAAATCGAATACGAGACCTCTCACACTCAAAGCACGAAATTTACCATCAAACCAATAGTAATTGTTGTAAATAATTTAAACATTTTATAGTATATACTATTTGCTATAGAAGAATACTATATACTATATAAATTATATAGTATATAGTATTCTTCTATAGCAAATAGTATATAGTATAAAATGTTTGAATTATATTATATAATATAATATATTTTATATACATTTACTATATGTAAATATAAATATACATATTATAATATACTTTATAATACTATATACTGTATAATATATTTTATATACTTTATACACTTTATACTATATGATAGTATATAAATATATTATATACTATATGTATATAGTATAGTTTATAATATAGTTTTATTTTATACTATATACTATAGTCTATAGTTTATACTGTAGTTTTTTAGTATTATTTTATAATATATACTATATACTATAGTTTATACTGTAGTATCTCTAGTTGTTTAGTATTATTTTATAATATATACTATATATTATAGTTTATCCTGTAGTTTTTTAATTATATTATACTACATACTATATACTATATACTATATATTATATACTTTATTACATATAGTATAGTTTATACTATAGTTTTATTCTATATACTATAGTTTATAGTTTTTTAGTATTATTTTATAATATATACTATATACTATAGTTTATACTGTATACTATATACTATATGTATATAGTATAGTTTATACTATAGTTTATACTGTAGTTGTTTAGTATTATCTTATAATATATACTATATATTATAGTTTATACTGTAGTTTTTCAATTATATTATATTATATACTACATACTATATACTATATGCTATAGAAGAATACTATATACTATATATTGTATACTTTATGCTATATATACTATATACTATATGTATATAGTACAGTTTATACTATAGTTTTATTTTATACTATATACCATATATTATATACTATATACTATATATTATATGCTATATAAGAACATTATATACTATATATTATATAAAATAAAAAGTGAATATCTAATTTCAAAGGTAAATATATCATAAATTTCATTAAAAATGATAACATTTTATATAATGGGAATAATGACAAAGAAAATTATACAAATTATAAAACAAGTAATTTAAATATCGAAGGATTTCGAACAAAGCATTATCATAAATCATAATATAGATTCAAATATTAATTTATTTTGAGCTTTCTAAAAGAAAAATAACTTAATAAATATGAATTGATAAGTATAGTTACTTACAAAATGATAATAGTTTATAATATAGTTTTATAGTTTTATTTTATACTATATACTATATATTATATACTATATACTATTCATATAAATTTTATAATTTTATTTTATACTATATACTATTCATATAAATTTTATATTTTTATTTTATACTATAGTATATATTAAATATAAAATATGACTCAAAAACTAAAGGTGAAAAAAGTAAAAAAATTTAATATAGTATTTATATAGTATTTATAATTTTATATTATAACTATATTATATACTATTTTATTTTATAACTATTTATATACTATAGTACATCAGCAAAATAATTAATCTCTCATGTCTTTGGTAGATATTATATTGATGTTAAATGCTTGGAATATCAAGTTCGAGGTCGTATTATTTCTTAGGATATTAGAAAAGGCTATATAGCTAATAGACCAACTAATTAATTTCAAAAATTTCTGAATTTCTGAATTTTTTAATTTCCGAAATTTCTAAAAAAAATTCCTAAAATTCCGAAATCGGATTGGATTTCACATTTCCGAAATTTTTTGATGGAAATTGGAATTGATTTTTCATTTCCGAAATTTTTTGGAATTTTTCTGAAACACTCTATTTCCGATTCGATCCGTCCGATTTCCACCCCTAGTTGTGAGTAGTGGCTTCGTCTTACGAAGTAACGATCTTATATAAATTTTTAATTTTCTTTTTAACTTTTATTGAAAAAAATTTAATACATATTGCATCTTTTGTAAAAAATATCATTGAATTTATAATTTATTGCAATATAAATCATCGACTATTTAGTTTTCCATTGTGTTATGCGCCCTCCCAATATATTTTAGACATATCAGGCTTTTCACACTAATTAAGAAAATTATAGAAAAAACAAATAAAATTAGTTAAATATGATCATAACCGTCGTGTTCATATTTGATGAGTGATATATTATTTAATATACCATTTGGAGATTCTGATTCATGTTTTTTATATTTTCAAAACTAAAAAGATTAAATTGAATAGGCTTATAATATCAGTAAACATGCTAAACAAATAATATGAACTGGTATATATGGAACCAAAATTCTTTGAGGAAGGAATAATATGATTCCTTTCGCTTCAAAAAAACAAATGTCATGTATCTATAATTATCTTTTTGGTAAATATGGATTTTTTATTTGAGTCAGTCTATTGTACACCCGTCGCACAGTGTGACGGGACCGCGTACGGTCATGTCTTGGCGTACGGTTGTGTCCTGGGGCATGGTCGACCGTGCGCCACAACACAAAAAATCACATACTTATAATTTAGAGCTAAAAATCATATACTTGTGTGGCGCACGGTCGACCGTGCCCAGAACACGACCGTGCGCCATACCATGCACTACACATGCGTTGTATTGTAGTGCATGTTCGGACCGTGCCCCATAACACGAGCAAAAATCACATATTTAGAACTGAAAATTACATATTTAAAGCGAAAAATGACATACGTGTATACTGTTGTGGCGCACGGTCGACCGTACCTCGGGGCACGACCGTGCACGGTCTCATTGCACTGTACGACGGCCGCATGCAAGTTTTTGCATTTTTTTTTTATAATGTTTGTTGGGATGTAGGTAAATGTCATTGAGAAATCAATTGCAAATGGCAAAAAAGTAGCAGAGTTACAGATCACAACTGTTATAGAGATGTTAATGAGACAAGCCGTCAAATTGGACAACATTCCCACCACCCAAGGAGGTGCATGTGCTATTGCAAAGAAAGACTCACTGGTACGTGTAGATATTTTTAATTTGGGAAATCAATACTTTTATTTATTAAGTTGGGGTTGACTTTGACTTTTAAAATTGGATGAAAATGAGTCTGATTTTCTCGGTTTAACACCTTTTGATTTTTAAATCCGGTCTTTAAAACTTAGGGGCCGCTTGGTATGTTTCAATAGGAAAATGAATGGTAATGATAGTAGTGAGGAATTGAATGAATATTCTCTTTAAATTTGTGTTGTTTGATTTACTAAAATTTTTTAGAAATGAAATCAACTTTATTATTATTATTATTATTATTTTAGAAAATTGTTTTAGAAAATAGAGTTGTGGAATGAAAGTCATTCCTTAGGAATACCTGAGTAATCGTGATTCCTTAATATTATGATTTCAAATCACTGTAGCAGCAATGAAATGTGTGTACCAAACACTCTAAATCCATTCTCTTTCCATTGCTTAGTTGCAAACAGTGTTCTAAAATTCGCTAGGCGTTAGTCGGGCGCTTGATTGGTGCCTAGCGCCTAGGATCTCTAGGCGGGGCCTAGGCGGCATATCTAAATTAAATAGATTTTTTTATTATTTTACCTATTTTTCTTAATTTTTTATCCTTACAAAATATTTTTGGAACTCTTATATTATATTGTTTTGGTTTTATATAGGAGGACAAATAAAAACATCATATCTCATTTATAAAATTATTTTTATTTGTATTTTTCAATTTGTGAAATTTTTATCTATATCTAATTAATTAATAATAATTTGATAGAAGACTATAATACATTAATAATATCATCATTTTGCTAAAAAGTGAAAAAAAAAAAAAGTATAAAATGTATAGGAAAGAAATTTAAAAAAAAAAGTATTTGGCGCCTAAGACCGCTTAGGCCGAATTATTCCTCCTAAACTGTCTAGGGCTGAATTGTTCCGCCTAGCGCCTAAAGTGACTGAACAGGCAAAATCGGTACGGCTAGGAGCCGCCTAGCGTCTAGGCGCCACCTAGGCCGATTTTTAGAACACTGGTTGCAAAGGTGCGTACCAAGCGGCCCCTTAATGTCTTGACCAAGGTTGTTTTTTTTTTATATATAATTTTTTTCTTATATCTTTCATTTATATTATTGATTTACGAGAGTTCATCTATTTACATCGTAAAACTTTGTCCATTAATTTTAAATTAGTTCCCTACTTTATGTTATGATATGAAAAATTTTGCACATTTTTGGGATAAGATTCTAATTGGATAAGTTTTATAATAAGACCCAATTTATAGATTAGTTTTTAATTTTAAAGTTTTTCAATAAGGGACCAATTTTACATTTTTTTCTTAATTTAAAACTTGAAAATTAGATTGAGTTCTCAAATCAAGACAAAATCTCCTTTTCTTTTTATATTTATGGATTTATTTATATTTCAATATGTATTTATATTTTAGATAAATTAAGACAAATTAGTGCAATTTTGGAACGTTTTTCATCTGACTTGTATTAATATATATAAAGAAAGAAAAATATAATTAATTCAATTCGTAAAATATAATCTATATTAAATTGATTAATATTAAAATTGGTTTTTTATACTTTTATTCATAAAATTAAGAAAATAAAGGAATCTTAATTTTATGAATTGCATTCATTATATATATATATATATATATATATATATATAAATTAATTCAAGTTGGATGAGAAGATCTTTCTAAAATTGTACTAACTTGTTTTAATTTATCTAAAATATAAATACATATTTAAATATAAATAAATCTATAAATATAAAAATAAAAAGAAAAAAGAAAAAAGAAAAAGAAAATGGAATTTTGTCTTGAACTAAGAACTCAATCTAATTTTGAAGCCTTAAATTGAGAAAAAAAAATGATAAATTGAGTTCCTTATTGAGAAACTTTAAAATTTGGATCTAGAATTGAGAACTAATTCATAAATTAGGTTTTGTTATGAAATTTATCCGATCCTAATTTGTCTATATGATTATAGAAAAAAAGTGTTAAAACCTTCTAAATTTCTAATGTCATAAGAATAATTTATTAGATTCTATTTGGATGGAGGGATTCAAGGAGAAATTTGAAATTTCTAATTGTAAAATCATCGATGGTGTTCGGATAGATATTGATTTGAAATCCACAACTTTTATTTTAAACTAATTTTTGAGTCATACATCTGGAATTAAATCCACCCTGACTTGAATGAATTTAAAATTCATTCAAGTCAACGTATGAAATGAAATGATTAAGACAATGCATGTTGTAAAGAATGTATATAGCACAAGACTCGATATAAACGGCATCATTTCGACCGTATGTGGGTCACATTATTTGCAACTCATTTAGTAGGTCTCCAACTCAATTTATTCTTTAAAATAAAAATAAAAAATCACAAAAACTATGCATGTTATCCCATTTGGTTCTTTTGGGAACGTTTTCAAGATAAAATAATAGAATGGAGTATTGAAGTCTCCAATCTGAAGTCTTTTATTATGTGAAAATTAAGTTAAAAACCAAAAAAAATAAATTCATTGCAGGGCAAGAGAGTGCAAAAGTGTGTGGAGACACTTGATGTGCTCAAGGTATCGAACACAAAGCAGAAAGTACAACCACCTTTGGTTGTGACCACAAAGTGGGAGATATTTGAACCATCTCATTCTGCAACCAAATGGGAACTCTTTGATTAACATTTTTCCTGTATTTTTTCCTCTTCTTTTGCATGTTCTTTTGTTAATGTTTTTGTAGTTCTTGTTTTGAAGTAAGATCAATTTGTACCAAAATAATATTTATTCTTATAATTTCAGTTTTGATATCACGTAATAAATGTCAATATGCTCCAATTGGATTACCAAATGTGAAAACCATGTTTTAGAAATGATTATGAAAATTGTTATTTCTCATTTCTTTTCAAACCTTTTTTTTTTTTTTGCTGCATATTTTATATGATTAATATTCAATAAAAGCTTCATAACTTTGTGATGTTTACTATAACGTAAATTCCTTTAGAATTGTCGATTCAATAATATAATATCTATTAAACTGTTACTTTTTTTTTTTTACTTTTTCTATCCGCACCCTAAAATAATTAGGTCATTAGGAAACAAAAAATTTAGAAGAATAGGCCCAGACTGGATTGTGGGCCAAATGATTCAAGCCCAAAATCGGCTAGAAGCCCATTTACTAAAATAAAAATGTGAGATTTATTGCAATTTAAGGGATACTACATAAGTTATCCTTGGAGATTTAATTTATTCAGTTTTGAAAGAAATTTTTAGGAGTATTACTCTCGTGGGACTATTTCATGAATTTAATTCTATGAAATGAGTCAATTAACAACACAACAACACATAATTCATATATGAATTTATGAAAATAAATTTGATTTGTACATAATCAAACTCATCTCTCAAGTTTACAGCCATGAGAAGTTTCATATGAATTTTTTATTTTTTTGTTATTATCTGTCATTTTACCACAACACAGCACAATATCTAGAATGGAGAGCACAAAAGCCAACAAAAAACCTTAATTTATCAAAATTGCCAACAAGGACCTTAACTTCTTGCCCTACTGCAATAAGCATCACATTAATTGACATATTAAAAAATTAACCAAAATTTGTCAGATGTCTTTACAGAGAAACTAATATATTACAATACAAGCTAATGAGCTACACAAATTAATCAACAGCCATTTACACACACACACACACACACATTGAAGAAGAATATGCATAGTTAACACTTCTCTAACTTATTATTCCAATGTCATTTACTTAGAGAAACATCAAAACTTGTTCTAATCAAAAAACGGATGCGGAAAGCTCGACTTGAGTTTTCTGCCTCCGATTTCTCCTAATTCGCCCCGTCTTCTCATGCGAGAATCGAAGGCTTACGAGCACTGATCTCCCCGTTTGGCTGAGAGCATTCGCCTTTTCTCGTATCATGCTTCTCAACCACCATTTTGAACCCCTCAAACATCCTCTCCAACGCAACGATCTCCTCTTGAACATCAACGGGCGAGTCACCCCCCGAGGACGAGGAATTCATCCGTTCTTTAAGACTCCTCACTCTCTCGAGACTCCTCTCGACTTTCCCTCCCATCTCATCCATAGCCGTATGCATCACATCATTCTCCTCCTGCGCGACTTTAAGCTTCCTCTTCATCGACCTATAGCTATCGAGCGATCTCAAGAGCTGCTCTGAGAGCACCTTGTTCCGCTCTTGCAAGACCACCGCCACCTGCGGCTCACCACCACCGCTGCCACCACCGCCGCCGCCACCACCACCGCCGCCACCGGCACACTTCTTATGGTCGGAAAAACACTCTTGCACCTTTTGGCGCAACGTCTCGTTTTGCTCCTTGAGGTTGTTTATGATCTCCTCCATCTCACTCAACTCATGGACCTTCTTTGAGAGCTCAGAGGCCATGATTTGCTTCTCTTTACCTAAGCTATTGCACATCATTTGAAGGCTTTTTTGCGCGGCTATGCTCGCGCTTAGCTCTCGTCTCAGCCGCTCCTTCTCCTCGTCCCCCGCCTCCTCCACGCCGCCGCCACGCCTCTTGTCCCTCGGGGCGGGGTTTCGCCGCAGATCAGTGTTGCATCTCCTAAGCTCAGCCTCTGCTCTTTTGTTCCCAAAAGATTGGCATTTTTGGATTCTCTCTCTAACATTATCCAAAATTGTCATCATTGTAGCTACCCTTAACATTCTCCTATGGTCAGTTGTTTCTTGATCACATGCAATTTTGTGATCCTGGATTAATTTTAGCAGTAGTTTTACATTTGCTGCAACCCCTGAATTTTTCAAAAACAACATTAATTAATCAATTAATCATGAACCCTAATCACCCAATTTCAATCTCTTCTAAAAATTAAAACCCTTTCAGAGAAGATTAAGATAATTTCAAGAAATGCAATTTAATTAACATCTATAGATTTTTAATTCAATATAGAAGGCATGCATGGATCATCAATTTTCTCAAAAACACAATTCATAAAGAATACGAGAAAAAAAATTCCCACATTGAAATAACCCAGAAATGATCACATCAAAAACAGGAAAAATCAAGATTATAATTAACATTGAAAATAAAGATTATGTACCTTGTAATGCCCCATCATCGAACTCTTCATTCTTGGTTGATGAGGGCAATACCAAATTAGGAGATGAATTTGCACGAACTTGGCTCATAATTATCTTACAAAAGCAAGCAAGAATAATGGGAAAAATATAATGTCAATAAAATCAACAAATTTGACTAAAACAACAAGGGTTCTTTCTTATATGCCAAAGAAATCAAGAATAGGTAAGACAAAAAAGAAATGGGCAAATTTTTAATCTCAGGAAAGCCCACTTTGCTAATCTTTTTTATTAAATCAAATATCAAATACCCCTCCCTATTAATCTAATAAGAAATATTAAAAATAATTGAGAGATCCAAAGAAGAGAGATTGCTTTGCAGACCCTCTCCTATCTCTCTCTCCTCTTTCTCTTCTTTCCTATTTTATAGCATTATCAATTATGATAACACTAGTTTATACTTTATAGTCGGTCTTCTTGTGATTTGGTGTCAGCCCATGAGAGAATTAATTATTTTTTAAATGGTAGTTAATATTTGCTAAATTGTTGGCTTAGGTTTGACAATTTTGTTTGGCTGTGGTTTCATTTGACTTTGAGAGACAATAGTTGGCTTCATGTGCCCAACTGTTCATACCCACTAATCAAGAATATAATAAGTACTTTTACACTTAGAGACAATTATGCCTACAAGAATATGTCATGTGAGAACATGACTCTTTAATATTGTAATTTCCCTTTCCAATCCTCTATCATATTCTCATTTCTATTCATCTATACCTGTCCAAATTATATCATTTTAATTATGAGTGAGACTTATATGAGACTGAAGGATAGTATTGGATCATGTTATGTGAGACATGTCAATTCACAATTCATATTTTATAATTTACATATAAATTAATGAAGATGGGTTTGATTTATGTGTAAAAATGACCTGTCTTACAAAAACTATCTGTGAAACCGTCTCACACAAGTTTTTGTATTTAATTATTTAATTAACTATCAAAAGGATATAGTTTCGATATTGATATAAAAATGAGATATATATACTTTTTTGAGATGGAGTCTCGGTAATCACAGTCTTAACATATTTTCAAAAGTTAATATTTATTTTGTGGATTATGGATCTGAAATGTCTCACATACTTGGATATGTGAGATGATCTCATAAGAGTTTTATTCTATAATTAATATTAGGGTCAATTGTAGCAACCCCACAATACTATCAACAATTTTGCATATAAATTATCAAACTTTTTTTGTGACACTGATATATAAACTATACGAATTTGACATTTAAACCACCAAACTAATTTTTTATCGGATTTTAACTTGTGACTTGCCCATGACATATTTTAAGGGTTTATTTGTCAAACAATTGAGTTTTTGTGTTCTCGCTATATACTTAAGATCTTTTTTATATACAACGACTCAAATTTTTTGACAAGAAACTTTTAGTGTGTGTGTATATATATATTCTAGTTTTATATTATATTTTACTAATATAAATGCATGATAATTAGTTATATACTTGTAAATATGTGGCCATCTCTTGAATGGAAACACCGTTTTTTTGTGGAAGGGAAATTTCATCTCAAGTTTTATAAATAGTATTTTTTTTTTTTTTTGGTAAAATATTATTTTAAAAATGGGGTGGTTTTTTTTTTTTTTTTTTCCTTTTAGATTTCAGATGATTAAATGATTTCTCTCTGATCATACCTTTGAATTCTAATAAATTGAACACTAAATTTAAGTTCAAGTTGCAAGCACCATTAACACTCAACTACCACGCTTCTGTCTTACAAGAATGTGTTTGTAAATCATTTCTACTAGAGTAAGGTGAGTTTTTCCTTTTTTTTTTTTTTTCTTTTTTTGATTGAATTTCAATTTGGGATGGGGAGATAGAGTGGTGAGTGTTGGTTGTTGATAAACTAAAGGTGTTATTTCGTAAAGTGTTCGAATTAATTTAATATAAATAAATATGCATTAATAAAAATAAAGGCAAGATTATTTATTGGTCCTTAATGAAAACTCTAAAATTTTATTTTAGAAGGCTTTTTATATATTTTCGTGTTTCATTAAGCACTAAAACTTCTAATGCTGTCATAACTAGTCTCATCAAGATTTAGTTGTTTTACTAAACCCTTTGGCCTAATTCGGCTCGAATTTTTTTAGTAAATGTGTTGAGCCCAAATTTTTTATCAACCTTGAAAAGGCCTAATAAACCAACCTATTTATAGTTTATATATAAAATTAATACTCCTATATAATATATTTTGTACTTATAGCTAGTTTACTCTAAATTGAAATACTTAGTTTTCCGTTTTCTGTTCTTTTGTTGTAAATTTATTTTCAATGGGTGTTACTACTATCTATACTTACTTATATATTAACAAACAAGTCTGGGCAAAATAGTAATTTCACATTCCTTATTAAAAAACTGAACTCTTAAAAAAAATTGTAATTATAATAATAAAATTTGGAAAATTTTGTAATCTAACCATTCCTCTCAATTGACAAGTGTTAATTTTCCGATTATCAAGTTTCTTGCTATTGCTTCTTGAGTTTGTTTGGAAAGATATTCTCAGGTTTCTTTTTGGGCTTAGGAAGGATTCCTATAAACAACATATTTTTAAACTTATATACAAATATGATGTCCTCAATTATATGTTGTAAAGTAGTTGGATGAGAAAAATAGATGAATATTAAATATGATGAGAAAAACTTATATACTAATATGGTGAGAAAAATATTTTATTTTTTCAATTTGTAACGTAAACTATCTATAAATTTATTATTCATATATCCATCAAACTATTGTTCTAATAATATAAAACTAAATCATTATAATTATGTTTTACAAAAAAAAATGTCCGTGTATCGCACCAGAGGATTATTAGTATAATATCGTTTGTATCTTGATATTTCATATCACAAATTTCAATGCATATTTAAAAAAAAAAGAGTTTCATGCCCAATATACCCAAAAGCATAAAGCAAATATACAAATATACCCACTAAATTTTAATATTGTCCCCAAATACCCAAAAGCAAATTTGGGCAGAAATGTTGCAGATATTTAGTTATATGTCGGTACGGTTTTGCAGGAAATTATAAAAATAATATAATGAAAAATTCGTTAAACCCTAAAAATTATGGATTTAACGAAAAACAACCATAATTTTCGTTAAACCCTTTATTTAAAAGGTTTAACGAAAATTATGGTGTTTTTTCGTTAAACCCATAATTTTTAGGGTTTAACGAATTTTTCATCATATTATTTTTATATTATGAAATAATTTTCGTTATATTATTAACTAATTTTCGTAATTATCAAATAATCTAATATGAACAGTTAAATTATTAAATTATGAAATAATTTTCGTTAAATTATCAAATACAATAATATGATCCTTTCCTTAAACCTTAAGGTTTAACGAATAAACCCTAATTTTCGTTAAATCCTTAATTTTTAGGGTTTAACGAAAACTATTGTTTGTTTTGTTAAACCTTTGTTTTTATGTGTTGAACGATTAAATAATTTTCGTTACATTATTACAAAATATTCGTTAAATTATCAAATTATTTTCTTTAAAGTATCAAATAGTTTTCGTTAAATTATCAAATTATTTACGTTATATTATCAAATAATTTTAGTTACGTTAAATATTTTTCCTTAACCCTATATTAAATTATTTTTGTAATTATTAAATAATTTTCGATAAATTTTTTTCATTTGATATCATTCCAATTTATTTTCATGATTTGATATCATTTTGATATTTTGATATCATATCATATATTTTGCATATATTTGAACATGAATATAAAGTTAATTTTGCAGAGGACTTATGTTTACAATTTGTTTTGGATTTTTGTTATACTATTCATTCACATTCACTAGGCCTTGACTTTGTGTACAATTTTTTTCACTTTTTCTTTTACTTTTCAGTGATTTGATCATTCATTCACGGTAATATCACTTTTGAATGTAGCATGAAATTTACAACCCCATTCATTCACTAACATTCACCATTCATACTAAAATTTTCGAAGTTTGAGAGTATTCATCCCACCACTAATCTTACAGGATTCATTGAGCTTGAAATCAAGTAAGTATAGTTTATTTAAAGTTTATTTAGTTTAGAGAATAGTTGAGTTTATTTAAAGTTTAATTTGTTTAGTTATTATAGAGAAAAATTTGGTTAATGTTGGATGGGTAATTTTTCTGTCATTCTAGTTTAGAAAACAAATTGATTGTTATTTCATGAACTCTAGCCAAATATTTCACGAAATAAATATGGATTAACGAAAATAGGGTCAATAATTTTCGAATAATCTGTCCACAAAAAATAGGGTTAAAAATAGGGTGAATTATTGTCCACGGATAATTTTCTATTTACGAGAGGATTTCATAAAAAATTGTTGTTTAATTTTCGTTAAACCCGACAAAATAAGGGTTTAACG
The DNA here is from genome assembly GCA_946896805.1 of Scutellaria galericulata. NCBI lineage: Eukaryota > Viridiplantae > Streptophyta > Magnoliopsida > Lamiales > Lamiaceae > Scutellaria > Scutellaria galericulata. The sequence continues at coordinate 1,932,112 of OX335785.1, forward strand.
AAATTGAACATTGTATTTCGTTAAGCCTTAAATTATTTGGTGTTTAACGAATATTATTTGTTGTTTAACGAAATAAGCCTTAAATTATTTGGGGTTTAACGAAAATTAGGTTTAATTTTCGTTAAACCCTGATTTTGTACGGTTTAATGAAAATTAAACCTTAAATTATTTGGGGTTTAACGAAAATTAGGTTTAATTTTCGTTAACCCCTGATTTTGTACGGTTTAACGAAAATTAAACCTTATAATTTCGTTAAACCCTGCGATAATTATATAATAATATGTAGTGGAATGTAGGGTTTAACTTGGACGGTTGTATATTATATAATTGTATTTTTTAATCTGTTATGACTCTGTAATGGAATTTATATTTTCTAATTTCGTTTAACTTAACGAATGGTTTATTTTCATCACTTCTTTTATTTGTTTGAACGAATTTTTTTTTCCAGTTTAATTGGAGTGATGAGTTTGTCAGTGGCATTGTGGCATGGAGGTTATTGGCAAGGTTTGCAATATGTAAATGGTATTCAAGAAGTGATAAATCTTGAAAGACTGACATATGAAGATTTATTGAAATCAGTTCATGCGGCCGTGCATGCGGATATGAATTATTTGTTTTACGTGATCCATTCTCTAGTGGAAACGAATGGAGTCTTGAAGAAGAAAAAAATCAAGACTGATTCTGATTTACAAGATTGTTTTACAGAGCAGTATGGATACTTGGTTATTTTCGTTACGTTGAAAAGGATGGACGTCGGAGTATTGGGTGGATCTTCTTATCAATCCGGGGAGACACAACAAGGTGGTGAAAGTTTAAATCCATTCATTGAGGCAGTTCGAAATTTGAATTGCTCGAGTGTTCCGATAGGGCTGCAAGACGACCAAGATTTTTATTCTAGATGGGGGATAAACGATGGACTGGTTGGAACGTCTTCAAATGTAAGGTGGGTCACAGACGATGGCTTGGTTGGAACCTCCTCAAACTTTCAAGACCTTAATTTGGCCCCTCCCGAAGAAATTCAAGAACCAGGACCTGAAGACCATGATCCTCGATCAGGTAATCAACTATTACCGCACTTATCATATGTGAATTTGTGTATACCATTTTGAAAGTTGTTTATATATTTTTTTGGGAAGATCGAATTGTTGAAGCAGATGACTTCGTATTGGACGAAGAAGTAGAGACAGTCTTGGATGAGGAACAACGAGCAGCGTACGAGCAATTCTACGATGGCATCATGCGAGCTGAGTGGCACATTCCAGACATACCTGAATTTGAGGAACCTACTGCACAGATTGAGCAGGCTCCAACTGGTTTGCAAAAAGGAGCCTTGTTTGGCAGCAAAGATGAATTGCAGTGTGTAGTTGGGTATTATCATCTGGAGAATCAAGTCCAATTTAGGGTGGACCACTCCGACAAACACCGATGGGCCATGAGGTGCAATCAAAATGATTGTCCTTTCTTACTCACGGCATCAGAAAAATGCGGTGTATAGAAAATCGCCAAAAGTTGTCTTGCCCCACACCTGCTCGTATCTTCTCAGTGCTAGCGCTCCTCGTAGGCTTCCGTCCTCTTTGATCGGAGATTATTTTATCAACAGGCTCCGGAAAGATAAGTCTGATATCGCTCCAAAGGAGATTATGCGAGAGATGAACGAGCGATATGAACTGAATTTGACCTACAAGCACGCTCGGCAAGCGAGACGTCATGCAATGTATAAGGCATACGGTGATCCTCAAACGTCATTCCACCGGCTTCCAGCCTACTTAGAGGTCTTGAAAGAACGTAATCCTGGTACATACACCGCGATAGACACTCAGAAGGATGGAAAATTCAAGTATGCCTTTTTTGCGTTGGGTGCATCCATTGCCGGGTTTCGACAGTATTCCAGACCCGTTATAGTGGTCGACGATTGCCATTTAAAGGGGCATTACAGGGGTATTGGCTTCGTTGCTGTGACTAAAGATGGAAACGATTAGATTTTTCCCATCGCAATTGGGATAGGGAGTGTCGAGAACGATGAATCTTGGATGTGGTTTCTCAAACAAGTCCGAGAAGCCGTAGGTTGTCCAGATGGCTTAGTTATCGTGTCTGATCAACATGTTAGTATAGAAGGCTCATTCGGCAAGAAGGGATTGCGCACAAATGCAGATGTAACTCTGCGACGTGCTGCAGGACCAACGGGGCCGATATCTGGGACGGACATCGACTCATGAACGGCAACCGAAGGGCTTGTTCTATCCGAGGGTGTGCTATGGTACTCTGGAAAGGGCCTATCAGCTGGTGCAGGTGTCTGGAACGACTGCTGCCATGGTCTCTAGGCCATCATACTCCAATACGTGTTAACTTGCTGCCCGATCATAACTGGCATGACTTCAGCAATTTGGTTCACCAAATCCTGAGTGACCTGCTGTCGTAGACTAGAGTACCCCTGATCAAAAAGAGACCCCATCCATCCCGTCAATCGAGTGAACAGGTCTTCACCAGTCCTTGAGCTCCCCCCGAAACCACTAGGAGTTACATCGAATGCTGGCATCGAGGGTCCCCCACCGTCATTCCCGTCTCCACTGGTATCTTCATGCACACTTGAAGGGCCTGTATGAACAGTAGGGGCCCATCATCGGCCTCTTCGCACCGTACTTGCTCTAGATGGACCGGCAGCTGTAGGATCAACAGTGGATGTGGAAGGTGCCCTACGAGCGGATGAATTTGCCCGATGGCCACGTCGTTGCTGGACTACCTGGACTCCCCTGTGGATATCGTCCTCGATATCCTCCTAGAATTTCATAACTCTCTTCATCTGTGGGCACAGGCGTCAAATAACACTCGACCTGCAATGAATAATACAAATATTATAAGTAACACATATACAAATTGTTATAGGTGTTTAATTGCAATTTATGATAATAAATAAATAAATACAAAATACCTGGCCCTGTAGTAAATCTGACACGTCCTCGTTGGATCTCTTCAAACACCACTTCAGATACCGGGACGTATCTAACGGTGTGCTCAATCTCTTCCTGGCATATGAGGCAGTAATTGGGATCGCCTCAAAAGCCCATATCTGAAGAGGAGAAATTTGTCAACTTTTTTAGCAAACAACATTAAAAAAATAAAGTCAATGAATGTAATTTAGTACGTTCATACCAGCAGGGCTGTCGAGAAACCATAAAAATGGTAGTGGTATCTATAGGACCGCTCGGGGATAGTGGTCGGTAACTTATCCATGTACCTCAGAAGGGTGATGAAGCTGATCTTCCCCCATGGATAGCTCTCTCACATATCTTCCAGCTCCACCAGCATCCAATAATACTTGTCGACAACTGACTTGCCGGCGTCCACTCCGAGCAATATGAGGTGGAGGATCAAGATCTTGGCGATCTTCACCGTATCCTCCACACTATTTTCAAACTCGCCGGAGATGAATCGATCACGGAGCTCAGACACGGTGACCCGACCCGACTCGGTGTGCACCCTCCAGTACACTGCCCCTTTTGGTAGGGTGTCAGCCCCACTCGGGTTGAAAGCCGAGTCATCGAACTTCAGGCCAGTCACAAGGGTAAACTCTTTTCTCCCGAACCGACAAATACATCGGTCCTGCCCTACTGCAAACCACCTCTCGTCGTCAGGTCTCGCACCCCCATGCACCTCATATGACATGAGGACGTGTAAAAAAGCCTTGCAGGACTCTGTTTTCATCTTCCACATCAGAAAATGTCCGAAACAGGTCTTCCAGAAGTCACGGAGACACTGTCGGCCGATTGCTCGAAGTCGTGTCTTGATCTCATCAAGCACTGTCAGACGAACGTACCCATTGATGTAGGCGATAGTACCCTAACATGCTTTACGAACGTACTGCAACTATACATTTTACAAAGACCAAAATAAGCAAACTATTTAAATAAATATCATTTGAATTCAAGATACATATACGTGTTAATTAAAAAAGGATGAATAATTAATTTAAAAAAATGAATAATTATGCAAGATATAATTAACTATTAATTATGAAAATGAATATACATTATTAATTATGAAAATGAATGCAAGATATACAATTTCTCCAAAAATGAATAATCTTCGTAATGAATAATTAATGAAAAATTAATTACTTGTGCATGAATATATGTAATTATTTTGTAAGGTTTAACGAACAATAGGTATTTGTTCGTGAAACCCTATAGTTATAGGGTTTAACGAACAATAGGCTATTGTTCGTTAAGCCTTGATTTTAAAGGTTTCACGAACAAATACCTATTGTTCGTTAAACCTTACAATTATAGGGTTTAACGAACAATTACATATTTTTCGTTAAGGGTTTAATTACATATTGTTCGTTAAGGGTTTTAATTACAATAAGGGTTTAATTACAATTATAGGTTTATGTTAACGAACAATTACATATTGTTCGTTACATATTGTTCGTTAAACCTTATAATTATAGGGTTTAACGAACAATAGGCTATTGTTTTAAGCTTAAATGTTTCACGAATAAATACCTATTGTTCGTTAAACCTTACAATTATAGGGTTTAACGAACAATCTTGTTCTTAATCCATATAATTTGAATCTAATCTAACTAAATTAAATACATTCAATCCTAATTCACAAACATATATATATCTTAATTCATATATTATCGTTCGTATATATCCTATAAATAAATCATAAACCTCATATATATCCTATTAATTGACAATAATATATCACAAACCCTATAACAACATATATAGAAAATATTCAATTCATAAATTCAACAAACAAACAATAATCATATAATAAACCAACATGTATTTGAACATAAAATCTATATTACAACATCAATAATAATAAATTCTAACCTCTTGGATATACTCTTCGGCCATTTCACGAACTTTTCCTTCACGAACTTTTTTTCACAAGAAAGGAAGCAATACAAGAGAGGAGCCACGAGAGAGGGGTAGGGGAGAAGGAGAAGAAGTTTTCAAAATTTTCGTTCAACCCCAAGATTCTTTCTTCTTTGTCCTTTATTTGGTTTTGTCCTATGCATATGAATATGAAATACAATAGTATGATAGGTGGTTGTGGGGGTGGGTGGGGGCCATTAATAGTATGGTCAAATATAAGGAAAATTATATAATATATGATAATTTTCATATGATATCAAATTTGTAGTTAACGAAAAATTAGGGTAGGAATTAAAAATGGGGGTTTAATGTTCGTTAAACCCTAAAAAATAAGGGTTTAACGAAAATTAAACCTAGGGACAATATTTTCGTTAAACCCTAATTGTTTAGGGTTTAACGAAAATTAGGGTATAATTTATAATTTTAGTTAAAGCCCTAAAAGTAGGGTTTAACGAATAAGTGTAATATTTGATAATTTAACAAAATTATTTGAATTTTAGAAAATTATTTAATAATATAACAAAAATATTTTAAATTACGGAAACAAATTTTGGATTTCACGAAAAATATTTGATAATTTTAATACGAAATTTATTTAATAACGAACGAAATTATTTTATGGTTTCACTCTAATTATTTGATAATTTAACGATAATTATTTAATTAATTTAATAATATAACTAATGTGATTAAATTATTATTCGTTAAACCCTTAATTTTTAGGGTTTAACGAAAATATACCATAAAATTCGTTAAACCCTAAAAATTAAGGGTTTAACGAAAATTATGGTTTTTTCGTTAAACCCTTAATTTTCAGGGTTTAACGAAATTTGATATATATGGTATATATTGTATGTATTAAAGCCTACGACACTTAACAGATTCTCTACACCATTTCAGAAAAAATGTACTTTTCGGTATATGGGGATAATATTAAAGTTTTGTGGGTATATTTGTACAAGTGTTTTATGCTTTTGGGTTATTTTTTCTAAAAGAAAACTTGAATAATCATTTATTACTTATTGTTAAATAGTCGTTCAAGTTTTATTAATATATACAAACATATAATTTTGGTTGTATGTTAATTAAATAGAAATTAATTAAGGGATAAATAGAAAATGGGATGATATTTGGATTACATTTTTAAAAACATTACAGATATAGAGTGTGAAAATCTCTATTTTAAAATATAGAGATCTCTAAAATAGAAGTCCTTGTTAAAAATGCTCAATAAAATAAAAAGAGATATTAAGCTTTGGTAAATGGTTACATAAAATAAAATATTAAATCAGAATTTAACAATAGAGAAATAAATAGTGTAATTTCACCAAAGTGAAAAATGAAAATCGACATACAATCACAAATCAAATATCAATGAAAAACTTTAATCAAGAAGTGAAAATGAGAAAAAAAAAAAAAAAAAAGTTGATAATCGATCACAACCTTGAAAAACTCTTTTTCTTTTAAAGAAAAACTAGAAGAAATATAAGAATATAAATTTATAAAATCGTTTCATATGAGTTATTTTAAAGGAAAAAACCAAGACAAACCTAATATTAAATTGAAAAATAAATAAATATAAAACCATAGAAGTAACTGCCGATATATATATATATATATATATATAGAGAGAGAGAGAGAGAGAGAGAGAGAGAGAAGGGGGGATAGGTGTCATAATTCCCCTTAATCTTGCACCCACTCATCTTCCAGATTCCAAACCCTAAAATCGCCTTCTCAATTGAAAATTTTCCCAAAAATCAAAAAAGGAAAACGAAATTAAATGGAGTCCTCTTCAAGTACGACGGAGGCGACGACGCCGCCATGGCTGGAATTGCCGCGAGAGCTAACGGCGGCGATTTTGCACAAATTGGGGCCGATTGAGATTCTGACGACGGCGGAGAAAGTGTGCACTGCCTGGCGAAGCGTGTGCAGAGACCCGTCCATGTGGCGATGCATCGACATGCGACATACGGGTGATCTCTGGGAAATAGCATACGATTTGGAGATGATGTGTCGCTGCGCGGTGGATCGTAGCCAGGGCCAATTGATTGATATCAACATTGAGTATTTTGGTTCCGATAACTTGCTTCTCTATATTTCTCAGAGGTAATCTTCAATTTTGTCTCTCCAGTGTATAGTGCTTCGAATTTTGCTGGAATTTCGATTCTTTATGATTAATGTATGTTTCACCTGTATATTTGCTTCAATTTCAAGGGCATAATTTTTTTTTCATGTAGATATATTAATTGTTTTGCTCATTTTTCTAGTTAATTTGTTTTTTTTTTTTTTTATGTATTTGAGTGATGTTTTGAATTTGTAAATTTGGTGTCTGATTTCAGATGATGATGATGATCATATGTGTGTATGCAAGAATTGTGAGTTACAATTGGGAAACTTAATGGTGCTGGGAAAGGAAGGTGGTTGTATATTTTGTACGGGTTCTTGTAGCTATAAACATCTATTGTTAATTTCATGAAAATGGAAATGACCCTAGGAAAGCAGGGTCTCTAGTTTTGTCTTCGAGCTGTCATAATTCATTGACGAAGTATTTTGTGCAGTTCCCTGGCTGTCTTTGGTTTTGTTCAGGTTCAGTTTTGTGTTTGTCTTGAATGTTTAATGATCTTTGGCCGTGCTATGATTTGAATTAAGTTGGTTTATCTGGTTGATATCATTGATGGCCTTTTATAGGGATCATCGGATGGAATTTGTAAAGTCATTCATTTCCTCCTTTCCTTTGTTCTACTTATTTTCTCTTTCGATATGTATATTTCTTGAATTCAGTAACTTTGATCATCTATGTGTCTTAGTAATAAATGACCTATTGAGTTATACACATTTTCACATCCGAAGTATACATGATTTGACATTGTTTCGTATTAAATTTGAAAAGTTCTACTTAACCGTGTGAACCTTAAATTTTGATGCATTTTACAATATTTGACAAATCCTAACCATACACCTGTCCAAAATCATACACCTGTCCAAAATCAATGGCTAAGTTTTTCCGATCTTGTATAATGTATCAAAAAGTTCATACGGCAAAGTTGAACTTTTCAAGGTTTATACAAAAATGTGGCAAATCACACATAGTTCATATGGGAAAATATTTTTAACCCATATCTATTTAAAACTCCAAACTTTGTTAAATTCTTATGCAGCATCGACTCAATTCAATTGCTGATTACTGTTGACCATCTATAATGATGTGATTAAATCACTTAATTCAATTGCTGATCACAGGTGTAGTCAGCTCAAGCGGCTTCAACTTGTATTTTCCTATGGCATAACAAGTGAAGGTGTGATTAAAGCAGTTGCAAATCTCCCACTTCTTGAGGAGCTACATCTGTACTACAGTTATATTGATGTGGAAGCTATTCAAGCCGTGGGCCGCTCTTGCCCGCAGTTGAAGTCGTTCATATTGAATAACCGCTGGTACAAGCAGCAACACGTGGTGTCTGATCTTGAGGCCAAAGCAATCGCTGAAAACATGCCCCAACTAATTCATCTCCAACTTTTCGGAAACAAAATGACAAACGAAGGCTTGCAGGCTATTCTCGACGGTTGTCCTCACCTTAAATCGCTTGATCTGAGACAGTGTTTCAACGTCCATTTTGGTGGAAATATAGCTAGACTGTGCTCACAGAGGATTGAAGATCTGAGACGTCCCCATGACTCCACTGATGATTATCGGTTTGATACTGAAATTTATGATTATGAATCATCCGATGACGAATATATAGCTGGATTATCGGACATCGATATAGTTTCCGATTATGATGATTCCATGGAATTCTCTGGGGGCAGTCTATGTTCGTATGATTATAATTACAAGTACACTGACGATGAGCGTTTTGATGACTAAGTACACAAGGAAGAAGGTTTCTAGCTTTTATGTTGTTGAAAGTGGTATGGATCTTTGTAGGGTATCCCTTCATCCTTAATCTCTAACGCATACTGCCTGTATATATCGTCTCTTTCAGTGTTTTCTCGTTTTCTTGATTTTCGCCCTCTTTGTAGCTACTACTACTACTAGTTTCAAGTCATAACTTGCATTTGTATTGTAAACTTTTTCCAGGTGCTTGTGTTTGTTTGTATTAAGATGGTTAAATTTGCATTTCCTGTTTGTTGGATTTCTTTGGATGGTTTGCTCTGGTGAATTAAACTAGGCATGCTTTCTCCTATCTATATTCTGTACAAATCTATACATAATTATATACATACCTGTGTGTATATCAGTATATGTATTGATGTAATGACGTGCATATATCATGTAGTTGCAAAGATGTAGCAAATGTAGAGATGTTAACTGTGGTGTTATTATTTATTTCATATTTTGTACATTGTTATTTATTTATTGTTTATGTCATTTTATTTATATTGTTGTACAACTAATTCTTACCTCATCTTTTTCTGAGAACGGTTTTCACAAAATTAAATTTTGATGATTGAACTCCTCATAAACAAATCTATATTCGAACAATTCAAAAGTTCTTGATAATCAAACCAAAAAAAACATCTGTCTAATTCAATTCAAGAAAACTAATTCAACCAAAAACCCATTAAAAAAACAAATGGTGGAAGTTTTCATGACAATGGGAGGTTTTCATGTATAAACGAAACTCAGGTTGAAGTTGATACAGACGCATCTCCAAAAACCCTAATATGTATCATTTCGTGAACCTTCTCATATATACTTTGATTAATTTGAAAAGGGGTAAGAAAGAAAGAAGAAATGTGACCCTAATTTTCTTTCCCTATTCATTCTATAATAATAAGAATAATAATAATAACAAAAATTAGCTCTCAAAAATAGAAATGACAAAATTTTTCAGTTCATTACCATATCTCAAAAGTAGAAATACAAATATTTATTATTTCATAGTTTATAAATTAAAATTTATTAATATATTAAACATGATTTATATATATGGTATCAATATCATCTATGATATGGACAAAATCTTGAAAATTATAATTTATATATGATATATGAATGTTAATATGATTCCATCTAATAAAATAATACTTAATTATCTAGAAATTTTATTTTGGAGTAATCTTTATATATATATATATATATATATATATATATATATATATCATATCATTAGAAAACTAACAAATAAACTTTATCTGTATGTATAGTAATATAATAAGGATATGATAACCAATAAATCAAACGGAGTTAAACTTATTTAGAATTTTCAATTAATTAAGTAAAAATTTAAACCACTAGAAAATGTAATGATTTTTTCCTTTATTTGTAGATTTAATTAACTTGCTTTTAATTGCATGATCAGTACATCATATCATAATAAAAGAAATTACTGAAAAATAAAGAATAAATGAAAATACATAAAATAAAACAACTTTTCTGTTAATAAAATAAAATCTTATGTTTTTTTTTACTTCTTTTAAAAAGGAATTAACTCAATGAATTCGAAAATATTTTTCTTATTTGTAGGTATAAGTTATAGAAATACAAAACATAAATTACTGAAATATCAAATGTAAAGACAGTAAGTTAGATAAAACAAAACTTATTTGGAAGAGTTGAATAATAACTAATATATAAATAATTTAACTCTTCAATTAGCCAAAGTTATTAATTATGAAACAGATAAAATATAAAATCGGGTCAAAATCTTATCACTATGCAATAACTATACATTGAAAATTTTATTCATTTAATTATTAATACTTTTTTTTCAGTTTTTGCATTGTTGTATCATTTATATTTATAATTGTTGTTTATGTATAAATTATTAAAGCCGTGTATAAATACGATGATTTTAATCTTTTAACATAATATATTTAAAATTTAACTACATATATCATAATTCGTGCAAGGAAATACTAGTTTTCATTAAAATATAATGACTCACTTAGTTAATATGTTAACTTTTCAACCGTTAAAAAGAAAAATTAAAAAATGGAAACAAAATTTAAAAATTCAAGAGTTTGAAAAGCTTGTGACGACATTAATTTGACAAAAAGAGAAGCTGATGTGTATTACATTAGCCTACGAAACAATAGATAGGCACAAGTTACAATGCATGAGGTACCATACGTGACAGCGTCTATCACCTCTGCTGGCTAAATGGAAGCCTGTACGACGCCGTTTCTGTTCATTAATTGAAGCTGACATGGCAGCTTTTGCCAAGGGACAATTTAACTGCCAATTTCTGAAACGCTTTAAAGTGTTGTACCTCTCCTGATTCCCAATGTCTTCTACTTGTACAATTTTGTACGCTCTGCATTGCTATTGGTTAAGGGCCTGGACCGTTGACATTTTTGGGCTTGGAATACTGGGCCTATTTCATTTAATAAATATAGCTTTGATATTTGTACACTCTTCTTCCATGATTGAGTTTTTTTTTTTTTTTTAATAATTATTATTGCATCATTTCTTTACTTTTTGGCTTCAACATGAAAGAATCATAAATCCTTTCCTAGCCACGTCAACTTTTTTGCTATATTTTATGACTGGTTGTCTAGTACTATATTTAAAAAAGAAAATAAATTGATATATATATATATATATATATATATATATATATTAAGAAAAAAAATTGTGTTGGAAGAATAAATTAGTATAAATGTATTAAACAATAAAAATGATATTATCTATTTAATATTTTTAGTATATCACTATGGCACTCATAATTAGCAGGATTAATATTAAAATGCAATATGTATTCTTTTTTTCTTTTTTTGCAATATTTTGTATTTTTGATACAATATACAATAAAAAAATGAACTTATTTTCAGTTAACATTAATCATAGAAAAACTAAGAGTACAATTCACTTCCAACCTCAAACAAAATACATGATTCATAAATCAAGTTAATGCATTAATTAACTGATCATATCTTTTATAATATTTTGGTAATTCATATTTAATATTTCATGAGTAAGATGTAGGTGCAAAATAAACTATACTTTGTGGGAAGTATAAATAAAAAAACTTTAACAATATGCAGTGCATTTTGATGGATATAGACATACACCATATTCTTTTTTTTTTTTTTATGTAATTTTATTTATCAACTTGTACAAAACACATTTATCAGGGGTGTATAGGCATGTCTATAAATGTCATTTAGATGAATGACATGTTAATTTAAATAAATTCAATATTTAAATTTTCTCTTAACCTTTTCAAATGAACACATATTACAATAATGTCCACACACGAATAAAGTACTGTAGAATCACCAAAAATATCATATAATTACTACACCTAGCATCAACAAGTGCTTGCAAAAATTGAATATAAAGGAATGACAACGAGTCGGTACCCTATCGTTTAGGGAATTTCAAACTCTAATTCTATTAATTTTATATTTGACAAATTTGTCTCATTCCCATTTAGAACTATCAGTATTCATTTCTTTTTCGATTACCGTTATCCGGCAAGTACCCATATCCACTCAGTAACCGTTTACCAAATATATGTATATATATATATATTTTTTTTTTTTTAATTAAAATCTATACGAGTATTTTGTATTTTATTTTTTTAATTTGTATATTTAATATATTTATATACATTTTAAGTGAATATTTTATTGTAAAATGCCAACTAGTTTATTGATAAATATTTTTTTTCATTAATGAAAAATGTAGTGATCGATTCCTACATAACACATACTATACTGTTGGTCCCGTGAGTCCCAAGTGGTCACAGGTTTAGAGGGGGGTGAATGAACCTCTATCGATTTTGCAAACTCTTTTTAAAACTTTTCTGTATAACAGGTTCCTGACCTAAAGGCAGTAACCTGTCTCGAGCAGCAACCTGGCTCTAAGCTCAATCAGGTTATTGACCCGATATCAGAATGTAGTGCAACGGAATAAACTTGATAGAGTTCCTTTTTGGAAACCAATTTTCTTTTACAAGTATGCTTTTTGCCAATAATTTAATGCACAATACTTATGATGTACACTGCAAGATATATGATATAATAAAATGCAAAGCAGTAAGTAAATCAAAGCATATAAACACATTTTGCTTATAATGGTTCGAAGGTGGTGTAAGCCTTCTACATCCACTCTACTCCTCAAGGAGAAACTTTGTTAGGTCGATTCGAATTACAAGCCTCGCTTTACAAACTTTTTCCTAACAAACTACGCCTACTAAAATCCCAAACTCTAGTCGAAGGCCACAACCCACAAAGGGTACAATCCCACAAAGGGCAAGTAATCTATTTTTAGACTACACACTCAACAAGGATCTAATCCTCTCAACTAAATTACACCATAAACAACCTAGCGCACACATCACAATGGTTAAAGAAAAAAAAAGGGTTCTTCAACTGGTGCGGAACAATCTTGATCTTTAATGGCTTAAATGCTATTGTAGACTGCTCCTAGAAGGTTGAGTGACTGAACATGGATAAGCTTGAGAAGCTTTGGAATATGTCTGATTTTCCTCTCGACTCTATTCAGCACTTTTCTTCAATCAGCCACACCTTCTATTTACAGATCTTGAGAAGTAAGTAAATCAAAACATATAAACACATTTTGCTTATAGTGGTTCGAAGGTGGTGTAAGTCTTCTACATCCACTCTACTCCTTCTCAAGGAGAAACTTTGTTAGGTCAGTTCAAATTACAAGCCTCGTTTTATAAACTTTTTCCTAACAAACTACGCCTACTAGAATCTCAAACTCTAGTCGAATGCCACAACCCACAAATGGTACAATTCCACAAAAGGCAAGTAATCTATTTCTAGACTACATACTTAGCAAAGATCTAATCCTCTCAACTAAGTTACACCATAAACAAATTAGCGCACACAGCACAATGGTTAAAGAAAAAAAAAGGTTCTTCAACTGGTGCGGAACAATCTTGATCTTTAATGGCTTCAATGTTATTGTAGACTGCTCCTAGAAGGTTGAGTGGCTGAACATGGATAAGCTTGAGAAGCTTTGGATTATGTCTGATTTTCCTCTCGACTCTGTTCAACACTTTTCTTCAATCAGCCACACCTTCTATTTATAAATCTTGAGAATATATCCATTGGAGGAAAGTATCCGTTGAAGGAAGACACTTCCCCATTTTGAATGTGAACTCCAATCTCTCAAGATCTTCTTCTGTAGCCGCATTAAATTTTTCTGGGTTGATCTTGACGTGTGCATTTAATGCGCCTACAATTTGCTCCTGGACCTTTCTGTCATTCCTGCTGACCTGTCAAGTCGGTATGGGTCCGAGGCTAAAGTTCATGCAACGGCTGTTTGAAGTCAGCTAATTTTTCTCTTCTTCTTACTGCATGATCTTCCTGATGCTGCTACTTGTTGTCTTCAACTTGCTGCTTCTCTCCAGCTTACTGGCTTCTGTAATCTACTGACAGCTTCATGTTTCCTTCGTTGACAGCTTTCTGTTTGAAGTTTTCTTCTTCTTTTTCAGTATGTTGTTCCTTACAGCTTGATGTCTACTCCTTGCAGCATTCTATCTGCTTCCTATGCAGATACTTCCTCTCAGCTTGCTAGATACTTTCTCTCAGCTTGTTGTTTCCTACAATTTGCTGACCCTTAGAGAATTGTCTTCTTAATTCTTTTAAGGTTGGTTTTCCTTAACATTTGGAAAACCATTACATGATCTTATTCATAAAGAGATAAGTTTATGATCATGTAATCAGTGAAAACTTTCTTTTAGCAAACTTCATCATCTTATTATGCATATTGTTCTATCTTATTAAGATAATTATTGAAATATCTCAAAATATATATATATTATATGAGTTATAATGGATAGATACCTGCAAGTAGAGGGCATCTTCCCAAAATCTACACATATTCTAATGGGATTTCTTTTTCTCAAATTTGTCTCATTCACATCTAAAACTACTCGTACTCGTCCTATCGAAATTTGTACGGATATGATACTCACACCTAAGCGGATAACTACCATCTCTAGACCTATATAATAAAAAAATATCTTATTAATTTAAGAAAAAAATCAATTTTTATCAAAAAACACATCACACACCCAATGACATTTAACACACAACTTGAGGATAGGACAAGAATTTCACCCAAAATACATGTGACATTTGTATGATGATGTGGCAGGCCCTTTTAGATTCCACGTGGAAGGCATTAGTGGGCCCACTAAATGTTGGTTTGTTGATGTGGGGTAGGATGAGGGGACATAAGATTAAAGTGGGATGGTGGGGCTGCCTGGTTAGCAGGTGGTCACATGGGACATCCCATGTGTTGTCATGTATCCTACTACAATCCTCATTTCCCATCATCAATTTTTGTTTTTAAGGCAATTGTACTATGATTTCGATCCTATAATTAAATACTTTTAGTACTTATTCTAATAATTCTTGTAATTGATGTATTTTAATAATACACATAAAGTACACATTAATTTAAATATTTAATACTCAAATACTTCAAAATTATTAAGATTTTATATACTTTTTCCAATGCATCTAAGATGGAATTTTGAAATTAAAAATTATGATTGCTGTAAAACCATCGATCTCATAAATCTTTTTTCATGAGATGACTTAATCAATGATTCATAACAATTATTATCAATATTTTATATGATTTTTAGATTATGTATGAATTTTTAATTGATTATAATTACTATCAATATTTAATATATTTAGTACTTGTACAATTAAAGTTTCACATGAATTACATTTGGAATTATGATCTTAAATAATTTATAGTAAGTGTGGATGCGTTTATTGATAAAAACACGTATTCATAAAGCAAAACGACATAATAATAAGGGCTTGTGCACAAAATTAGAATAAACAGTTTTAATATTAAGATATCACTTGTTTGTATATTTGTTTTCTTTTCATTTACAAGTTAACGACAGAAAATCACCACCTAATATGTGTATATATAAAGAATAATGAATGTAAAGCGTTCAATAGAATAGATCACATATTGGTTACGTGGAAGTAAGATATCATTCAACATATTAAAAGAAAATTTATAAAAAAAGAATATTTGGAAAACGTAATATATATAAAGATTAGACCACATATTGGTGAAGTGATGAGAACATAATGGAATATATTTAAAAATATATATGATACATTAAAAAGTAATAGGGAGATCGACTATATATATATATATGTTGGTCAAGCGGCGAGGAAACATTATATATATATATATATATATATATATATATATATATATATATATATATATATATTTTAAGAAACAACACAAACGATAAATACGAAGAGTTAAAAAACCGTAACCAACTTTCTTTTTTTAAAAGATAATTACAAAGTTACTAAATGTGTTTTTTTTTTTTTAAATTAAGAATAGTATCAATGCAAAACGTCAAGAAAATCATTACACAATATATAATAAAAAATAAAATTATGCACTTGATGCATAGATCCACTTAAATGTGTTATATCTAAATGTATTATATATTAATTGTATAACTAAAAGATATTGTTTTTTTTTTAAATGTAATAGGTGTTTTACGTTTATTTATTTATCTGAAATGTATAATATATTTTGTACTATTTACACTAAAATGCACTATTTGTATCTTTGAAAGATATTATTTTGTTTTCTAATGTATGTCTTGTTTATTGAAATATATTATTTATTTTGTTGAAAAGTAATGTGTTAATGTGTTACTCGTAAACTATAAAATATCATTGTATTGTATAAATTTAAAATCTAAAAAGTTGAATTTGCGCTTTCACCATTCTCTTCCTCAATATCATGTTCGACATTCTAATTCTCAGCAAATGATTAATGTACTTCATCAGCTTGTTGAGATGATTGATATCTAATGTTAAAATTATTGTAACTGAATAATTTTAAACAATTGAGTTGCAATATGAGATTAGTCATTCAAATCTACAAAGAAGACACTACAAGAAATTTGAGAATTCACGACAACAAAATTTGTCATGAAAACACCATTTTTCGTCACAAAAGGTGTTCGGTGACGAAATATTTTCGTCGCAAAGAACGTCGTTGTAAGTGCGTCATATTAGGTAAATTGTGATGCTATTTGAATTCGTATCTAAAGTCATCTTTTGATGACGCTAAAGGTCATCGTCACTATATCATCTCATCTATAGTGACAAATAAAACGTCGCATTTGACATCAAATTTCGTCACTAATTATGGTGTTTCGTCACTAAAAGTGTAACTCGTGTTTCGTCACTAAAAGTGTAACTCGTGTTCCGTCACTAAAAGTGTAACTCGTGTTTCGTCATTAAAAGTGTAACTTTACATGACGAATTTAATTTATTGTCACTAAAATTTGTCTTTCCCAGATTTTGAGCGTTGTCGTGACATGTCATCATGACACGTCATCACAACACTGATGTCAGCGCACACATCATCCCAAATTTTGAGCGTTGTCGTGACATGTCATCATGACATGTCACGTCATCACAACACCGATGTCAGCGCACACATCATCCCAAATTTTGAGCGTTGTCGTGACATGTCATCATGACACGTTATCACAACACTGATGTCAGCGCACACATCATCCCAAATTTTGAGCGTTGTCGTGACATGTCATCATGATACGTCAGCACAACGCTGATGTCAGCGCACACGTCACCAACGTCAATATTGTGTGTTGTCTGGAAATTGAACCCGGGTGCCCAAGGTGGTATTCTAACCACTAGACCATTGGTGCTTCATGTAATAATATCCTGCATGCATTTCTTTTATTTCAATTTTTGATATTTTTCAATTTTCTATTATCATATAATTTTTGTTATTTTTTATAAAGTACCATTACTTATTAATATAAGTCATTGATTTTCAATTTTCAAAACCCAAAATGTTAATGCACTATTTTGTTAGTAATAAGTTCAAATAATTAATGACAAAAATAGCATCGTCATAAAAAAATATATTTATGACGTCGAATATTGTCATCAATTATTATTAAAATTGTTATCGATTATTATCGTGACAAAAGAATTTTGTAACTAATTAATTCAAATAATTAATGACAAAAAATAGCACTGTCACAAAAATTTATTTTTTACGACATCAAATATCGTCACCAATTATAATTAAAATCCTAACTAATTATTATTGTGACGAAATAATTTTGTCAACAATTATTTAGAATAATTAATGATAAAAAATAGCATCGTCATGAAAATATATATTTTTATGACATTGAATTTCGTCACCAATTATTATTAAAATCGTCACTTATTATTATTGTGACGAAATAATTTATGTCGTCATGAAATTTACAAATTAGTGACGAATAAAATTATCAATGGTGACAAAATAAAATTTTGTCACAATTTCTAGTATTTTATTGACGAAAATAACATTTGTCGCCTTTAAGTAACAAATTGTGATGATTATTTATTGTCGCAAAAATATTCATCACAAAATGTGTGATTTCTTGTAGTGAGAGAAAGAGAACGAACATAAGAAGAAATCGAGAGACTTAAAGTCATAGTTTGAGTTTTCAAAATTATCAAGATGTTACGAAGAAGGAGAAATAGGTGCAAAAAAAGAATGTTGTATTAAGATGAAAAAACCCACTGAGAGAGAAAAAAGTATATATATATATATATATATATATATATATATATATATATATATATAATGGGTTAGTCGGGTCAGATAATTTGCATGGATCCAATTGTACATCAATCCAACTCTATTAAAAATATATATATGATGTTAAACATATGAATAGAGATTTTATGAGTCAGACTAATTCATAATCCATAAAATAAAATTTAACTTGTAAGAAATAGTTTATGTTATAGATTGTAGGACTTCATTTAATGAAATTATATTTATAAAATGATCTCAAATAAACTTTTAGAGGAAATTGTCAAATATACCACCAAACATATAAAGGATTATCTTTTCTACCATTCAATATAAGGAAACGTCCCAAAATACCCTTTTTGTTTAATGGTCAAATATGAATAGTGCCAAGATGAGACATGTGCATGAGTTTGCTTTATCAGAATGATGGGATAGAAGCATGCAATGCGTGCACTGAATATTTACACGAAAATTAATTTTAGGGTATGTCAGAATTTATGAGAAAAGGTTAATTTTAATACAGTAATGTTCGTGTCATTCTCTATATAAGCACCGAAAATTTGGCATTGTATATGAACTATGAAAATAAATTCTCTCAATTCAAAATTTTCGTCAATGGTTTGGTGAGTATAAAAATTTTCGTGGATTGTGCTTGAAGAATAATAGTCTCTGATTTTTAAAGGTATGTACACGGTTTATTGTTAAGTATATGTTATTTATAATTATTTATGTTCGTTTAACAGTAGTTCTTAAAATATATCATTTATTTGTTGTTTTGTGTTATATAAATTTGAACCAATGTTACATGAGAATTTTCACCTTACAGTAAAATAAATTGTTGTCCTGAAAAAATAATTAGAGTTCACGAACATTTCATAATTTGAAGGTTTTACGAACATTGTCATATTTACACATGTACACGAATGTAGTCATAATTTGAATGGTACACGAACATTTTAAATAATTAGAATGCTACAGGAAAATTATGTTAATTTGAATGTTACACGAAAATTTTACAAAATCTGAATGCTACACGAACAATATCAACATTTGAATGTTACACGATAATTTGGAAAATGTTTGTGTAACGTTCAAATTTTCATAAATTAAAATTTACACGATTATTTCAATAATTTTAAAAAGTTGGGGTAAGGCTAATATAACATTGATCAATTACTAATTAATAATAATAATAATAATAATAGGTGATTAATACTTCGTGTATTTCAGCACTTCACGGTTTGTTTATAAATTATTAGTTATTAGTAATTTTGAATGATTATTATCCATTATACTAGGCATGAATCTTTTATTTGTGTAGTTTTTGTTATGTTTCAAATTCTATAATTGTTAATTATTATAGTTTCATTTTAATTATTAATAAGTAGTAATTATTAAATGTTAGTGATCAATGATTTTGTGTTTCATTTGTTACAGTTGATGAAGTTTTGATTATTAATTATACATTTTTAATTATTAGTAATTATTATTTCTGTAATCATGAATAATTAGTTTATGTTATCCATGATAATTAGTTATTTACATTAATTAGTTTTGTTGCAGTTTTTGCATGCTATCCATCCGACAATATTATATGCAATATTTATTGATTTATTTTGTTTAGAAAATCGAAAATTATTATAACATAATTGAATATATATGTTGTTTTGTAATTTTTCAGGAAAGAATGAGTTATGTGTCTGTAATGATTTGGTTTGGAGGTTACTGGGCAGGCCTAGAGTATAAAAATGGTTCGCGCGAGGAGTTTCAATTTCAACAAATCACATATCATGATTTGTTCGAGTCAATTCATGGATAATGCATGCAAACTTGAATTTGTGGAGATATGTGATTCAGTCACTGGTGGAGTCTAATGGAGTAGTGAAAAGAACAAAAATAAAGAATGATTCGGATCTGGCCCGATTATTGTCCATCATCGATGATGTCCTTGTCGTTTTTGTTTCATTAAAAAAGGCAGATACTGGAGCACTCGATAGTGTGTTGTCAGCTACAACTCAGAATAGGATCACTGAAGGTTTGTCATTTGGAGTATTTAATGTTGGATCATCACATCAAGAATTTGTGAACGCGTGTATCGATAATAATATACAGAATGTCGAGTTTTTTTCAGTTCCACTAGGACTTGTAGACGATTCATCGTTTTATGAACGATGGGGTTTAAATAATGAGGTTCAAATAAGGCAGGTTGGGACATCCTCAAACCACAGATTTGAGCGTTGGCCTTCTCCATTCTTAGAGATGAACCCGTCATCAAGTTTGGGTATAGAGTGTATTGATTTGAATAGTTCTCCAACTGCGTACGTGGATCAGGGGTATACACAACTTGAACAAATCAATGAAATAGCTGCACAAAAACCACAACCACTACAACAAGAAAGTCGATCAGATAGTGGATGTGAGAGTCGAAGTGGTAATTGATGTTTTCAAATTATACATATTTTTTGAGATTGAAGAACGAAAATTCTGGTTTTTACATATTATATATGTTGAATATCTTGCAGATAATGATCAAGATGACCTTGAGCTAGACCAAGAGGTTCAGGAAAATTTGAACGATAAGCAGCGAATGGTGTACGATGAATTTTTGAGCTACATTTTGCAACCCAAATGGTTTATCCCAAATACACCACCATTTGAGCAATCTAGTGTCTCCGAGTTGGCCATAAATGACCTGAACCCATATAATCTGCAAAAAGGAGCCACGTTTAGGAGTAAAATAAAATTGAAGAATGCAATGGGTTTTTACCATCTGGAAAATCAAGTGGAGTACCGTGTGGAGCGTTCAGACAAACTAAGGTGGTACATGAAATGCAACAGGAATAATTGTCCATTCATACTGAACGCATCCAAGAAATATGGTATATGGAAAATCTCGAAATGTATTATACCACATGAATGTACGGACGAGCTGAACAATAGTGCTCGTCGTCGTTTGCCAAGTACTCTGATTGGTGAGTACTATGCCGAACATGTTCGTAAAGATAACTCATCGCTTGTCCCTAGGAGCATCATACAAGAAATGACCGAGCAACATGGTTTACATCTTAGTTACAAGGTTGCACTGCGAGCTAAACATCATGCAATGAGGGTTGCATACGGAGATCCAAAAAAGTCATTTGCGATGCCTCCAATGTACTTGGACGCTCTGAAAAGTTCGAACCCCGGGACCTATACAGCCTTGGACACACACGAGGATGGACAATTCAAATATGTCTTCTTTGCATTGGGCACATCTATCTGTGGATTTAAAAAATATTCCCGACCGGTTATTGTTGTCGATAGTTGTCACTTGAAGGGGTAATATAAAAGTATAGGCTTTGTTACTGTCACAAAAGATGGCAACGATTAGATTTTTCCGCTTGCAACGGGGATAGGTAGTGTGGAAAATGATGACTCTTGGATGTGGTTTTTGAAACATGTCCATAAAGCATTTGGATGCCTTGAACAACTATTGATAGTGTCTGATCAACACGTAAGTATCAGTAATGCAATCGAGAAAGTCTACCCAAAAGCCTCTCATGGTCTATGTTGTTATCATTTACAGCAGAATCTTGCGAAACACGGATCACATTTAGTTGGACTATTCCAGAAAGCAGCAAACTGTTATCAAGCCTCTGAGTTCGACAGGTATTTCTAAGTCCTGACATAAATTCGACATGTAATTTATTATCGTTATGAATTGTAAGATGGTAATCACATTAACCAATGCACATTTTTTTACATTTCATAGGTATATAAGAAGTCTGGAAGCAACAAATATACAAGGTGCACTTGAGACATTAAGCAGGGCAGAACTGAGTAGGTGGAGTCGTGTTAGATGCACTGTTCGACGGTATAGCTTCATGACATCAAATGCGGCTGAAAGTTGGAATGCTCATCTCATTTGGGCGAGAAAGCTACCTGTTAGCTCCTTCTTGAGTGTGCTCGTCGAATAATAGAAAAATGGTTTGTCGAGAGGAGAGAAGCAGCAAATGTCAGAGAAAACACCCTCAGTAAATCAGTACATGATAGGTTACTTGATGCCATAAAGCTTAGACGACGAATGCAGATCGCTAAACTCGGAGGTGACAAGTACAAAGTGACGAATGAGAGTAAGATTTATATAGTCGAACTCTCTCGAAGTAAGTGTACATGTATGGTTTTTCAATTTGACGGGATACCGTGTTCACACGCATGTGCCGCAATAAGGTAGCACTTTCAATTTAAAATATTTTCGAGTTACTCCATCGATGATGAGTATGTAACAATTTTCATAGTTTTTGAACAGTTTTACGAATGAATCAATTACTTCATACATGCTCTCATATTACACGACGGAATGATTGAGGGGTATGTGGGCAGAAGAGGTTCTCCCGGTGCCTGAACCACAAGAATGGAATTACTCTGACGAGATGCAAAAATAATCTGTCGAGCACCGGACAAACCAAAGCAAGCTGGGCGGCAGAAAGGGAAACGAATTCCATCGTCTGGTCCGGAATCGGGATGTGCACGCAAGGTCGGAACATGCAGTCGTTGTGGGCAAACTGGCCACAATATAACAAGATGTATCGAGCAGTTACCATTGAATGTGCAATATGGTAATTTCAAGGAAGCCGAAAATGAAGTAATGCCGAAAACTAGGAGAATGAAAAAATGTTCAGTTTGTGGCTCGGATCAGCATACACATCATAAATGTGAGGTCTATCTAAGACAGTAGAGACCTGATTAGCTTATCATGACATCCAAATTGTATTTCGTATTAATAGAGAATGAAGATCTTCGCAATCTTCAAAGAATTATGCCAACTTGCACGAAACTCCCCAGCGATAAATCTCTCCCGAAGATCAGCAACAGTCACACGATTGTAGTCGGCGTGGACTCTGTGATATACTCCATCTTTAGGTGGATAGTGCGGCCTCAACGGATTATAGTCAGAATCACCAAATCGCAATCCAGAGGCAAACTCTCTCCTGCTGAATCGACAAAGATTGAGGTCTCGACCAATAAGAAACTATCGCTCATCTGCAAGGGTATCCATCCTACGTATCTCACGTGACATCAACACGTGGAGAAAGGCCTTACAACATTCTAGGTTGGTCTGCCACTTCAAAAAATGGCCGAAACACGATCTAAGAAGGTCCAACAAACAATCCCTCCCAACGTACATCAACTCATCCTTGATTTCATCTAATAGGCTCAAACGAGTATACCCATTGATATATGCCAACGTACCCTGGCAAGCCTCACGGACCCAATGGTACTAAAATAATAAGAATTATCTAATTAATTAATTATCAAGCAATATCAACGATCTAGGAGCATATACAACAAACTATTATATTCACAATACAATAATCATTTTATATAAGTCAATTAAATAGATGGTTAATTATTAATTTATTATCACCAATGCTTAAAGGTCATGAAATATAGAATGTTTAAAAATAGTGTACGCCACAATTTTTTATTAATATATTATGTAATTTTTTAAAGACATTTTTCAAATGTACAAATAAATAGCACCCTACATTATTTCATGCTTTATTATTTTGCACGGAGATAAACAAATACCGTGGACCAAATATCTATAAATAACATTTAATTGTTAATTATTCAAAACTTTTTAAAGATTTAAAATTTATTATTTCATTTTTTCTTCATAATTATAAGATCTTTTTTCTAAAATGAACAAAATTCAAGGCATATTAATATATATTTTATTCAAAATATATAGCCACCAAGTTTATTCTATATGATTGTAAATGGTTTCTTATTTCAAACAATACATACTCATAGCTACATAATATATTTAAAAAATATTACAAAATGTTTATATATATCAAAAGGAGAAAAACATGTGTAGTGGACTAAAATACTTATATATTTTCGCTAATTGTTAATTAATTGTCAAGGATTACTGATAAGGTATTATTTTTTTAATGGAATAATTTAGATATACATATTTATACGTATTTTTAATAAAATATATAGCTATATTTAATGTTCGTCTAATCTATATACATATGAATATTAATTTTCATATGTTATTTTATTTATGTTCGCTTAATGTTGTAAATTATTTTGTATTATTATATTTTTTGAGATTTTCATGTAATAATATTATGCTTAAGTACATAATTAATTTTCTCGTCATTTAATTCTTTAATGTTCATTTAATAATTATCTAATTTTTTTAATGTTTGTGGACCTCGTGTTTTTTAATTCTCATGTAACGTTAATTGCCCTAATTTTCGTATAACATCAATTTCAGTAATGTTCGTGCAGCCTTGTAAGCTTAATTCTCGTGTAACATTATATTCTCTTTTAATGTTCGTGTAACGTTCACTTAATTTTCGTGTAACCTTTAGCTTTTTTTTGGAAATGTTTGTCTACGACTCAACCTCTGCAAAATCTTCATCTAAGCCTAATTTTTCAGAAAACAAACCAACAACAAATTTTCGAGCATTAATCGAGCATAATTTTCGTGGAGCATAATCGAGCACAAACTACAAACCATTAATCGAGCATAAACCAAAACAATTCAACTGTAAAAAAATCAAACCCAAATAAAATTTCGTGGAAGAGAAAGGGGAGACTAACATTGCTCGACACCATAATCTTCGTGTAAGAATTCCTTCTCCAAAAAATTTTGCGCCGTGTGAAATTGTAGTTGGATTCACCGTGTTCCTTTATTTTTCACGCCTGGTAATTTTTAAGGGAGAAAGAGGCGGGTAAGAGGTAACAATTAGGGCTAAGAGAGATTTTCTTATCAATTTTGTATTCATGTGATGGGGCCCATGGGGTTGTTAGGCCCATTAATTACGAACTAACAGTAAATTTTATTTAATCTTCGTGTAAAGTTAAAAAAATATATTCATTTTCGTGTAACTTTGTCTTAATTGTTCGTTTAAGGTTACATTTTCATTTCTCATTTAATGTTCGTGAAATTTCAAATTGTTTTTAGGTTAATTTAAGGTTAATTCTTTAATATTCGTGAAAATGTAATTTTCTTTTAGGGTTATTTTTTTAATGTTAGTTGATAATTTTTTTTCCTTTAATGTTGATTTTTAATTCTTGTTTAATATTAGTTTTTTATTCTTCGTTTAATGTTCATTTAAATGTTCGAGTAACTTTATGTTAGTTTTCGTTTAAGGTTACATTTTCATTTCTTGATTAATATTCAATTTTTAATGTTCGTGATATTTTCATTTTTTAAGATTCATTTAAGGTTAATAGGTTAATGTTCGTGAAAATTTAATGTTCGTTTAAGGTTTTTTTTGTTAATGTTCCTTGATATTAAAGAACATATAGATCAAGAGAAATTTTACACGAAATAAAGTTAGTAATTGAAATTTTGTTAAACTGAAAGCTCCACGAAAATTATTCTTCAAGGCTACACGAAGATTTTTTAAGGCTACACAATGATTTTTAAAGTTCGTGTAACTTTACATTTTCAATTCTTGTTTAATGTTACATTTATTTTTAATTCTCGTTTAATGTTTCAATTTAACATTTTTTTTCAATTCTCGTTTAATGTTTCATTTCAATTAATGTTCGTGTAACATTAACCTTAATGTTCGTGAAACATTAAACTCAATGTTCGTGAAATTTATCTTTAATTTTCGTGGACCCTTTGTTTTTTAACTCAATGTTCGTGTAACATTAACCCTTTGTTATCTTTAAACTCAATGTTTTTTAATTTTCATGAAACTCAATGTTCGTGAAATTAAACTTAATGTTTTTTTAATTTTCGTGGACCCTTTGTTACATTTATCTTTAATGTTTCGTGGACTCAAACATTTTTTCCCTTGCATGTTCATTTTATTATTTTCGTTCAACGTTAAACTTTTATTTTTCGTTGAATGTTCATGGATGTCAATGATGTGAAAGATGGTAGTTACGGCAATTAATATTACGCAGACTGACAAATTATTGGGTATTTTGGGATCAATTATTATATTTTGTGCTATTATAGGCACTATTTTATATTATTAGGGGTAGAATGGCTGAGCTCTCTAAACTTTTATATAAACACACATGCCTTTCTTTAAACTAGACCATCATTGTCTAAATAAAAACATCTAGTACCTTGAAGAATCATTATTAATAGTCCCAAATATTCCTCTCTTTTAGAAAATGATCACATCCCCAAAAATCATAAAATCAATATTTAGAAATAAAGTAGACCACAAAATGTCCATTATTAATGACAAAATAATTGAAAAATGAATGCATAAAAAGAAGAATAAGAAGAACATGATCCAAACGCTCCACATGATGCGGATTCCTAGTGTCCCCCTACGGCGCATTTTAGAGCCTTTCCCCTCTTCTATGTTACTAGAAGAAGCATGACATCTGCTCAACATTACTTTTGGCATCAACCTAACCTATTTTTAGGGAACCCTTTTTTATTTTATAGAATTATTTTTATTAATAAAAAATATTGATGATTGGTGAATCTACTTCTAGTGGGATTTGGGAAATTTTTATTTATATATTTAGAGAATGTAGCCAATAGGTAGCTACCAAAAGTGTGACATTAGCAACATTAATTTGGACAAAAAGTTTCTTGAATTTGGCAAGATTTTACACACTTTTTAGCCATTGAATTGAATCCCCTACTTCACTCTTAACATATTTCCAACTCCAACTACCACAATTTATTTGGTAAAAGTACAATAATACAACAGTGTTCCTATCCTACTCATGTGTGGAGATAGTAGAGTGAATTAAATTACCAAATTAGGATAGTTTTGTAATTTGAAAACATTATCCATTTTCCAAAGAAGATTATCAATGTGTTCAACTAATTTGTACATGTTGGGGAGGTCTAGTTTATTTAATTTTGGAACAACATGACATCTAACATATAAAAATAGCCTAATACGTAGAAAATCTTTTATCAAGAAATGGATCATGGTTGGAATTGCAAGATTATGTTAAGTTTGTAATTGTTGTCAAAATATGTTTTTTTTTTTCTTTTTTTCAATTTACTTCAGTCAATAATATCTTCTATTGTATTTCTTCTAGTTCACAAAAACAGTTCACATTTCATTTTCATCAATTCTCTATATGATGACAACCATTTTTTTAAAGGTCCATTAAATGTTATTTCTTTTATACACTCTTACTTTATATTCTTGCATAACTTGTGATAATATAAGTATAATAGAGTACCATTGTTTATGTGGAAACAAAATAAAACACACTTAGATATTTACACTTCACAAAGTATACATTCTCTATATGATATTAGTGCATACTAGCATATCACTATTAGTATCATTCATTCTATGACCAAGAATAAATAAATATTATGAAAAAATTAGAGAGGTTTCAATAATATAAATGAGATTGAATCCTCCATTAAACTTTAACCTTTTCATGTCTTGTATAATCTTTTATACGTCCTGTACTCTTATATTATCTTTTCAATAATATAATTCTTTTTTTTTTCCAATCAAGAAAAAAGGAAACTTACATACTTTTTTGTTTAAAAGGTTATATGGGACATAAAGAATATGATAATAAAATGGGATAAATGATCTCACTTGCATGTAAATGGTGTTTATTCTATTGTGCCAAGACATATTTCTTGTCTAAAAATAGTATTAAACTCATTAATTACCTCTAACGAGACAATAATCATCATTTTCCGTGGACTATCTATACAACTTTCTTCCTTTCCCATCTAAAACAAAGTACAACCATTAATTACTAGGTTAAATTTAATTATGTCCTCCTAAACTAACCATTAGAAAACACCAAACGCCGTCGTTCCAAGAGGCGACGACGACGTCGTCGTTTTCTCCGTGTGAACACCCGGCACAAATGGCGGCGTCATGGACCGTACAAGGGCAATATTCAAACCCTTGAAAAACGGGTGGGTCTTGACGTCAGCCGCCCCGCGCTTCGACCCGAGTCGCCTATTCGGATCCTTGCTCAGCAACCCGGATATCAGGTCCCGCGCGTGCGCCTCACTCGCGCCGCACGGCGCGTCGTTGGGGAACGCCAGGGGCTTTTTCGCGATGTTTCGCAGCGTAGCCTCGTTGCTTGCGCCGACGAATGGCGTCCGCCCATATATCATCTCGTAAATGAAGACCCCCAGGGCCCACCAATCCACGGCGTTGCCGTGGGACCCGCCGGTCGCCACCTCAGGTGGGACGTACTCGTGGGTCCCCACGAAGGAGCAGGACCGGGCTGCCACCGGTTCGGCCACGAAGAGCCGGTTCGCCGCCAGCGATTGGATCCTCCTCGACCGGAAGAACCGGCTCGAGATGCAGGAGAACCGGGTGAGGATGGCGGCGCTGGTGGAGAGCTTCGGCGGCGACACCGGGTCGGGTGAAAAACCGGGATATTCCACGGCGGGGACGGCGTCGGAGCAGAGGGAGAGATCGAAATCGGTGAGCATGATGTGGCCGTCCGATCTGACAAGCACATTTTCCGGCTTTAGATCTCTGTAGATTATTCCCAACAAGTGGAGATACTCCATGGCAACCAAAACCTCTGCTGCGTAAAACCTGAATAAATAAATAAATTATTTAATTAGGAATATTCCATTTTCAGAAAATGATAAATAAACTAGGTGTGTTTAAGCGGCGTCGTTTCGTACCTTGCGGAGTTGAGAGAGAAGCGTTTCAATGGCTGTTGATGGCGGAGAGAATGCAAATCGCCGCCGGAGCAATACTCCATTACAACACAGGAGAAATTGGAAGCTTCGAATTCAGCGAAAAGAGTAGGCAAAAAAGGATGGTCTAAGAGCCTCAATATCTTCCTCTCAGTCTCCGCTCTCTGCGTCTTCTTCTTCATTGCCAAAACCTCACTGTCCACCACCTTCATGGCGTACAGCCGCCCCTCCTCCGCCGCGGAGCGGAGGCGGCAAAGGTAAACCCTACCGATATCACCGCTGCCGATCTGACGCACCAAGCTGAAGTCGCGGAACGTCAGGTTCGATTTCAGCCTAATGGCTTGGAACGAGGAGTCCGATGATCGGTGCGGCTTCATCGCCGCCTGCTGCTCCGGCGAGCTCGTCGGAAACTCGAACGACAGGCGGCTGAAGCTTGTGCACTGGCTCAGAGTGGTGTCGCTGCTCATCGAACTAATTTTGCTCGAACAAAATCCGTCGGAAATCAACTCCGCTGAATTCCGGTGGGATTCGTCTAACATTTTATACGCGATTTCATGTACAATGCGCAGATATTTTTCGAGAAAAATAGGCTGACCTCGAATATGGGAGAATCGGATGCGAATTGAATTAAGAATGGAAACAAGAATGTTTCTGGAGATGGATGAACAGGGATAAAAAGAAATGAGGAATCAGAAAAGTCAAAAATTCACACTGATCAAACGCTTTTCAGAAGAAGCTTTAATGGCGGATGAGAAACGAAAACAGGCCTTCAATTTATAGCAATAGCCTTCTAGGGTTTCTGCACATTCAGAGATAACACAGAAGATGGCTTCTGCTTACACAGCTATTGTATGAGTGTGTGTATGTATAATATATATATATATATATATGATGAAGGTTTTAGAGAGAGAAAATCAGTCGCTGTGAGCGGTATTTAATCGCAATGGTACGGAGTGGCAGTGATTTTATTTAGAGTGACACCACAAGTGCAACAATACTGTTATATTATATGAAGTGATACTGTTATATTAATATAACAGTATCACTTCATATAATATAACAGTATCACTCATATAATATAACAGTATTACTTCATATTAACAGTATCACTCATATAATATAACAGTATTATTTCATATAATATAACAGTATTGTTGTGCACAGATTTGGATTCGTGCATTTTGTGCATAAAAGTTTTTGCCTTTTATTTAATGATCTCATTAATAAGCAGTAATTCTTTTTTTTTTTAATTTCATTTACTAGAATTTTCACTGTGTTTGGCACGTGAGGGGAACACGTGTGGGGGGTTTCATCGGGATGCTTGATTTCGCTTGTGATGACGTCAGGTAATGACACGTGTAAGATGGATCAGCACGTGAGAAATGGGAATTGCTTATTGAGTTAATTCAGACAGAACGTACGGTCCGCGTGGTTTTAAACTTTGGACTTTGCTCTTTGAAAGTAACCTTTGGTTGTGAAATGTCAGGACTACCCTTAGATGATTTTCCTTTTTCTTTTTGAGGTATAATTAGGATTTTTAATTTAAGTTTGTAATTAAATTCATATATATATATATATATATATATGTGGTGGAGCTGTTGATGCTTTGTTTTTTAATTTGGGGAAGCCACAAAAGTGTGAAAGTCGTGAGAAATTGTTTTATAGTTTATATTTTGTTAGACGAAGTATCACATAACTCATAATCTTATTATTAAATTATATATATATCGAAATCTTCTAAATGCAATTTTGTGTCTAAGACGTCTTATAAGAGAGGCCTCTTTATTCAAGACATAATTCCCTTTTCAGAATATATATTTTTTTATATAAAATATATTGTACTCTTCCTTCATTTCAAATAAAATAAATGAGAAACAAAAAGTTATATTTTTAAGATTTTTTTTGAGTTAAAAGACTTTTAGGTCAAGAAATGGAGTCATGTTTTCAAATATTAAAATGTGTGAAATAGACAGCGCAGTATGCTTCTATGACAAAATCCAGATTAAGTTAAATGTAACTACAAAACATAAGAGCAAATAAATAGATGAATATTAGAGGAAATTATGACTAAATAAATTAGAACATAAATAGTGTAACTTCACAAAAACTTATATAAGGGAGTTTAGATATTGATTAATGTTTGTATGTATATAGAAATCCAAAATTTGATATTCTGTGTAAATAGGAAAATAAAATTTATTCTCATTCTTATCATTAAAAACATGTTATCAGTACATTCTATCAAACGAGACAATCAATGTCTTTGAAATTTTTTAAAGTAGCCTAGAAAAGAATTGTATCTTTCCTACAAGATAATTTTACTCTGATGCATTGTGTGAGATAGATCAACTCACAAATTCAAACATCCATAATCCAAATCCTACAATTTACATGTTGTTTGTGGATGATGGGACTCCGTCTCACGGGAGTCGTCTGTGAGACCGTCTCACATGAATTTTTGTGATATATATATGTGTGTGTGTTTTTTGGAAATCAATCCATGCTCTTTATATATGTGTTGCATCTTTGGTTTTATTTTAAATGGTTATACACTGTTATTTTAACTCTAAATTTATAATTAACATATTTTTCGATTTTTATTAGTTGAAAACACTCCAAAATTATTTTACACATGTTTTCTAGTCCCACCATCTAGGATTAATTTCTAAAATTGTTAGTCCAAAACAACATAAACAATTCTAACCAAACTACAAAGTTTATTTTATTGAAACAAAGAAAAACTTCAAATAATCCAAATCTTGAAGTTTTTGGGTTGAAATTTGGCCAATTTGTAGCCACAATTAATTTGAGCAAATAATAAATAGTGGAAGAGTACGATAAAATTAAAATATATATCAGCATCAAATCATAGTGCAGCTGACATTTTGGCCCCAATGCTGTTGATGATGTTTAACGTTTTCGATCCTTTCTCACTTTGATTTTACATGAGATTCTGCATTATGTCAATAATGTTACACTCCACAATTCCTATCACGATGTGAATTATAGAGATAAATGATATATACTATATAAGTTACGAGAACAAAACTCTCAAATTTTGTTAAATATAACTCAAATATATAATTTTGTTATATTAATTACGAAGCACATTTCAGTCACAAGAACTACATATAATTAATACTGCATGGTCTTTTCAACAAATGCGATTTGCAATTCATATGAATTTATTAAATATAATCAATTTCATCAGGTCTAAATCTCTCAATTACCCATTTGATAGGGTTTGAAAGTGTCATGAATATGACTAGCTAGCTTGTAGCCGTGTCTAATTTAAAGTCAAACCATTTGTCATTCTTATACAAGATCAGAGAATCAGCCCAGCGCATAGTCGAGTTGGTAAGATCTGTAATAATCTGGAGAGAAATCCTCCGACAATGCAAATTCAAATTTTATGTGTAACATATTTTTCACGGAAATATCTGGAGGTTTGTTATGCAGTTAGTATCATGTTGACTCTCTTCTACAGGTGTCTATCACACTCAAGTACATCCCTCAATTTACATCTCATCCAACAGAGGGCTTACGGTCGGGTGTAGGGGTGAGCAATTGGTCGGTTCGGTCGAAAATTGAACCAAACCAAAAAAAAAAAACCAAAACTGAAACTTGTATTTTTTTTTCAAAACCGAACCGAATCACTTGGTTCGGTTTTTTGGGTTTTTAGTTCATTTTGATGATTCGAACTAAAATCGAAACCGAATAATCTAATTTTGATAAAAGCGAATCAAACCAATATGTAGGTAAAAGTCGAACCAACCAAACCAAAATGAACAAGATCACTCAGTTCATTCGATTTTTCGGTTTCGGTTTGATTTTGCTCACCCATAGTCTGATGAGGGGAGTTATTCATCTCTTCCTGATCAAAAGATCAAAAAATCATGAAAAATGTGATATTATAATTACCAAAATAACTTATTTCATATTCTCTTCATAGGAAATAAATGGCATCTTAATAAAATCATTATTAGATATAGTCGACGTAAAATGTTAAAAAGACAAAAAGGGACACAAGTAACATGAAGAACACAGGCATACAAAAGCATGTGAAACATGCCACCAAGATAGGGAGCAAAAGGGTATTTTACAGTTGGACTTGGAAAAGGGACCATCTTGTTCTTGTGAGATAATACTAAGCAAGGGTCCATTTCTAACTCTATTCTTCATGTGTTTTCTCCATCTTATATATATTTAGTTGGAATATATTTAATTTGGGTGTTTTTATTTATTAAATAAAATGCATTGACTTGCTTTTATATATACATATATTGTCCATGTTATATTTAGTTGGAATATTTTTAATTAGGGTCCTTCTGTTTATTAATAAACATAAAAATATACATTGACTTGAGACTAAGCTATATATATAAATATATATATATATATATATTTATACATTGTGTTAATTATTATACTTAGCTTGGTGAACGCTTCTATAATGTCTATCTATAACTTCTTTAAACATATATATTTATTATTTATTATAGTATTCATTATTTAAATTTATAAATACACCACACATACATGGTGTACTAAATCAAACTGGATAAAACAGTTATTTATTACGAACTAATACCCACTTTCATTCAAATAACTTTAGACCTAATATCACAATATTGTTTACACGATTTTAACGTACTTCGAATATGAGTGGATTTATTGTAAATCTGGATTTAAATTTGATATGTGTGAAAGAAAATTCTTCATTCATTCTATTCAATTGGATGTTTAACAAAATAGTCTCTTTAGTATTCCATTTAATTGTCATTTTAGAGGTTCTATTTTATTTTCAATTATTTGTCTACTTAGTTAGAGGTTCTATTTTATTTCAAATTATTTGTCTTTCTAATTAACTAGTGTTTCATCTTAATTTTCTTCCATATTCATCATAAATCACTATCCAAAAAGATTTCTTAAGTTTCAAATTATCGTATCTAATCTCTGTGATTCCAAAAGATTTCTTTAAGTTTCAAATTATCGTATCAAATATCATAGGGTATAATATACAATTCCCTATAGTGAGTAAATGATACTGAATAGGAATATAAGCCAAAAAATCATGACATGAAAAAGGTAGCAATAAAGTAGATTATTTTTTAACTATTATAATGTCTAAAAATTCCATTATAAAGGGAGGCCAGCACCCATTTTTAAGATTCTTGTTTGTTTGTTTGCTAACTCAATCAATGCCAAAAATAATTTTCATCTCAAAGTTAGAAATTGCTTTTTACTATTTTAACATACAAATTATTGTCCCTCTAAAAAAATGCTTTTGTTATATAGAAATATCATACACAAATTATATATGTATGGAATCTTCAGTAGTGGGAGTACCATACACCATTTTAAGAATGAGAAAAATGATAAAGCTGCGATGATTCTTTATTTCATAATTATGGCGTTTTTTTTTAACATTATTTAAATGCTGTGTGTGATTAAATATATTTGATATATATATATATATATATATATATATATATATATATATATATATTACCAAATCATGAAATTTATAAACGCAATGAAAATGTTATAAGATGAGTGAATTCATATAATCCATAATATTCTGTAGACTCTTCCTTGTGGAATTATATCCATGTGCACACCACATATGAATTTTTATGCCAAATATCATTGCTTATTTTCAAATATTTGTGTGAATTAATTTTAGAATTTAATTATTTTCAAATATTAGTACAAATACGCAATGTTGATTGGAAAAATGATCTATAAATGAGTTTAGACTGTGAATGTTGATGCAATTAGAAAAAAAAAAGGTTCTAAATAATCTTTTTACCCTTAAAAATTAAAAATCCACACTATTGAGCTATGACAAAGTCTTGGGTGAGACCGTCTCACGGATCTTATTCCGTAAGACGAGTCGGATCGGGTTGGGTTGAACATAAAAATTATGTAATACTTTTATATACAATATATGAGGTAATACTTTTATATGTATCATGTAATACTTTTTCAAAGTATCACCACGTAATACTTTTATGTGTATCATGTAATACTTTTTGAAAGTATCACATGATATATATAAAAGTATTACATTATAAAGTATCACATGATATACATAAAAGTATTACATGGTACACATAAAAGTATTACATTATGAAATATCACATCATATACATAAAAATATTACATGGTACACTTAAAAGTATTACATTATGAAATATCACATCATATATATAAAAGTATTACATTATGAGAATAAAACATGATATGATACTTTTATGTAAATCATGTAATACTTTTTGAAAATATCACTATGTAATACTTTTATGTATATCATGTAATACTTTTGTATATATCATGTAATACTTTTTGAAAATATCACCATATAATACTTTTTGAAAATATCACATAATAACTATAAAAGTATCATGTAATATTTTCATGTATATGGGGTAATATTTTTATGTGTATCATGTAATACTTTTAAGTCAACGGTGTTGACCGATCATTAACCGACGTTGACCGTTGACTTTTTGGTTTTGACCGTTAACTTTTTGACTTTGACCTTTGACCGGGTTGACCCATCTCATGGAATGAGATTCGTGAAACGATCTCACACAAGACCTACTCTTGAGCTATTCAGCAAAATCACACCAGTCTGTGGGGGTAGACAATAGGATCACGTAGTTTAATAGAAAAATGTGCAAAATTGAAAAGCAAATCTTGCTTATTATTTAGAGATAAAGAAAGAAGGAGATTTTGTGGGATCCGTCCCCTCTTTTCAGATTTTGCATAATCTTCTTATGTCTCAATTTGTTATTGCTTAATATCAGTTTAGTACTAATTAATCATCTCCAATCATAGACCTAAAATCTTGACTCTAAACCCTAGCTAGATCATTAACATACATACATTAGTTAATTGAGTAAAACTTTTATCAGATCGTCTAAATTCTATGAGATAAGACAACCTATAAGTTACAGATTGATTTATATTAATCATGAGTTTAGATTGTGAACAAATAGTCTCATTGTATAATTGTAATGATTAGTATATATATATAGAATTTGTTCAGATGCCATAAAAATCAAAATTTCTCAATTACAGAATTTTTTGAACAAAAATATAGATCAATTTTCTTGAATTTTGTACATTATTTAAAACAAAAAGGTGTAAAAGATAAGTTAAAAAAAGTCAATACAAAAAAGTTTTTAAGATAAATTTTAAATTAGTACTTTTTATTTAGAAAGAACAACATATATTATAGGGTTAATGGAAAAATTACAATATTTACTTTAATTACAACTTTAACTAAATTTTTTTGGTAATTTTAAAACAAAAATAACATACATTGTGTAATTATCATCATTGGGTGAACTTTGACTTTATCCTTGCTAATGTGTCCGAATAACTTGATAAAGTAAAGTTAAAAAACATATAAAAATAATTCGGTCAAATTTTTTGCAAATTTTATATTCGAGATTGATCAAATATTTATATGATTTTTTTATCATTTTGAATTTATAATTCTTATTAAAAATAGTAAATTATTGCATTTCTACTTTTAGACAGTTGAAATGAGCAAGAAAATAGTTTCATTTCTACTTTTAGACAATTGAAATGAGCAAGAAAATAGTTTTATTTCCACTTTTAAGAAGATAATTGTTATCATATGGTAAGTATTACCATAATTACTACACAATTAATTATAACAAAGTTGTATATCATTTGATTACCAAACATATTTATTTACCTTTATCGATTATCAACAAAGTGTTAATACATTTTAAAGATATAAAAAATACAATTATGTATGATTCTATAAGATACTTTAAATTTTTCTGAATTTTAAAATTGGAAATCGTTTTTCCATATTTTGAAGATTTTGATTTCGAAAATTCTTTGTAGTACATAATGTGTTACATAAAAACATCCAATTTCAATACTCATATATTAATTTTTACAAATATTGAAAAATATAGATTAACTATGCAAATATTTATCATTTTAAATGATTATATCACTTGATGCATTATATTCATAAAGATTTATAAAATTTTAGATTTATTGTATTTTATGTAATTATAAAAATAATATACTTAAATCAAGATTAGTCATATATATTTAAAATATATACATATTTGGAATAGATATCTAAACAACGTAATGTTAAAATATAAATCAAGTTATATACAGATATCTATCTAATCATGATGACCATTAGATTGTAAAAAGAAATGTACAAAACATATTCATATCTGATAAATTAATAGAGAAATGATAAATTTCATAATTTAAATTTGATTATTTGTATTATGGTGATAACAGATTCAATATTTTTTGGCATAACATAAAATACACTACATTCTTTTATGAAATTTTAAGTACTGAGGCTTGTGAAATTCAATCTGGTCTTGGTCTTGTAGTTGACAAAGCGGTTGTATATTGTATACACATAATTCGGCAGATGCATGAAGTTTATATGTCAGCATGGATTTGTTTAGTTGACTTAATATATTATAATTTAGATTAAATCTATTAAGATTAAATAATTATTATTTTATTTTTAATTAATTTTTCATTAGATACGCACAATATTTTAATTATTATTATTCTTCAAATGAGTATTGTGGAATGTATTATTTCATTGGTCTAATTAAATTATTCTTTTAATTTTAAGTATATTACACTATTGAAGTTGTCATTTAATTATCTATATATATTAAAAATTTGAATTTATAATTTTACTTCATATATTATGATTTACATACCATATATATTTTTTACTTCATATATTATGATTTACACATACCATATATATATTTTACTTCATCTATTATAATAAGGTTTATATACCATATATATTCATATACAAAATCAATATTTTTGGAAATTTAAAATAAATTCAACTAATATCATATAAAATAAACTAATTAATAATTAATGATATTTTTAATATTAGAAAGTGAAAATGGTGGGGAAATTTTTTGGCATTTCTATTTTTAGGGGTAATTGTTATTTTATATATATATATATATATATATATATATATATATATATATATAATTAATGGTGAAGCAATTATACGTTGAAAATTGTAGTCAACACTTGCCTGCATCAGGGTTTCAAATTAAATATGTTAACTGTGAGATTAAGTGACGTTGTCATAATTTGGACCACATTGATTATTATTTGTTTGATGTAAAAACACAAAGGGGTCGATGTGGAAGTTGCAAGAAATAATCATATTAAAAAATTTAAAATTCTTATTGCATAGTTATTATTGTTTTGAGATAAAATTGAATGTAAGTGATGTTAGCTCATTCATGATGGATAAATTAATAATACGTGTTCTATAATTGAAGTGTCAAATATTTAATATATTTATTAATTTCACATTTTATAATTTAAAGAGATGATCAGATTATTACACATTATCGGTAAACATATTAAGAGTTGTCCACAATAGGCATTAATTTAACATTTTCGACAATATATATATATATATATATATATATATATATATATATATATATTCTCTATGTTTTAAAATGAATGTCGTTTTGAAGTTTAAATTTTGTTTCAATTTAAGTGTTGTTTTAGAGTTAAATGCAATTTTATTCTTAAATTATCACAATTAATATTACTTAGCTAAAATTTAGAGATTTAATATCATATTTTTTATGAAATTAATTTGACCATCTTTTTAATTTTGAATCCAAACTTCCTTCATTAAAACTTAAGAGTATATTTATTCAATATTTTTTATATTCCTTAATTTATGACAAAAACCCAGAACGACACTAATTTTGAAATGAATAAGTATATATATATATATATATATATATATATATATATATGTGTGTGTGTGTGTTGTGTGTGTATTGGGTTGGGGGGGTTTGTTTGGGGAACCCTATCCTTTAAGGATGAATTATGTTTCTCTTTCTTTATGGAATCAGAATATGGAGTATGCATATATGTGAATTGAATATCGACCTATTTATTCACTAAACTGACAATAATTTGATTAATTTTCTTTAACTCATATACCTATAACAAACTCATTCTAGTTAGGAAAACTCAAATTTGATATGCCAAAAGTCTTACCGATGCCTTGCTGCTTCAAATGTTTCATTACCAAATATATATGATAAAAACAAGTCAAATGTAAAGGGTTTAGATGGGTGTATAATTAGTTAGGCTATCAATTTAGATTTCCCAAATTGGAGTTAGTCTCATTGTGCACTCGTCTCATGTGCAACTGGTGTATAGTACAATCCGCTCGATTAAAATTCATGTTTTTTTTTATTCATGTGTTACATTTACATTATATTAGTGCGAGTTTTATGTTATAATAGTATGATTTTTATGTACAAATATTCTTACATTTAATTAATATTTTAACTTTGAAAAAAGAATAATTTCAACATAATTTGTACATATATACTTTTATGTGATATTACTTATACTTTTATATCAATATAGTCATACATTTATGCAACATACAAAGTTGCATCTAACATAACTAAAATGTATGACTAATATAACTAAAATACATGAAAGACATTGATGTCGGTCTAAAAAAAATGTAAAGAACGTAAATGTATGAAAATTATAACTAAAAGGTATACATATTTTAATTTCCAGAAAATGTAGAGAATAAACTAAGTGTGTGGCGCCCTCTCTAGGGCGAGTGGGGGAGCGTGCCGGCGTGTGGTCGACCCGAATTGCACGGATCTAAAGTTCGTACACCAATTGCACAAGAGTTTTTATGATGAAATTAAACTATTCGAAATATTAAATTTAAAACTAAGAAAAAGTAGTTTAAAATTTATTTTATTACAAAACAATGCCTTAGATTTTGATCAAACTTATTCTAATTAAAATTGCCTTATTCACTACCCAACCCTCAATATTAATTGTAGGCGAGAACTTATATAAGACATAATTCATATAAATTAATAAATCGAATCAACTTATTTAATAAATGGTGGTTTTACATAAAATTTATAAAATTCCAGTTCACATAAGATCTTATGTGAGATGGTCTCATATAAATTTTTATGTTTATATTTTATAATCCAATTTATTCAAATAAATTACAGTCTCTTTAAATTATTATCAGATGCACAATAGAAAAATCAGAGGTTATTAATTTTAAGAAACATAATAGCAATATTCTCGTTGTTATGATACGGAGACAAACAGACAAATATGTTGTCACTTATTCGAC
This sequence comes from Scutellaria galericulata, assembly GCA_946896805.1. Classification (NCBI taxonomy): domain Eukaryota; kingdom Viridiplantae; phylum Streptophyta; class Magnoliopsida; order Lamiales; family Lamiaceae; genus Scutellaria; species Scutellaria galericulata. The sequence continues at coordinate 1,972,380 of OX335785.1, forward strand.
AAACCCTAGTCACTTGCTCAAATATATAATTAATTTATTACAACTACATATATTTAATTAGGATTAATTATTACTAAGTTTATACCATAATCGTCAAATCAGGAAGAAGCCAAATTTAGGAAAAAATAGGTTACGAATCCAAGAACTGGAATCTATACAAACTTTAGTAATATTACTAATTTCTTGAAAGTAATAATACATATTTTATTATTAATTATTAAATGTTTGCTTCTTTTTTTTCCATGTCTCCTTGACATTAATTATCGTACCGATATTTAATTATTGTACATGTGTTAATCCATTTGTTTTCTATAATATTTTGATTTTGCATTTCTTCATTTCATTAGAATAATCGATCACATATATTATTGTGTGTAACATATAATTAACAAAATGCACAAAATTTTATATGGGATTGGTAACATATATAAAATCGTCATTTAATTTGTGAGATGGAACTATATTATTTACAATTCAAATCCATTTTCAAAATTCAAAATTTAGAATGCAAGATAAGAAATATTGCAAGATACATTTGTATCATTTTTTAAGAAACAATTTTATTGTATTTTGATCAATAAATTAATAGTACGTACTCAGATGGAATCGAGATACCTAAATATCTAAAATGATGTGAAATTTTTTCTTTCTTTACTTTTTTTTTTAACATTATTGTAAACATATTCACATGCATCCAACAGTGTTTAAACCTACTTAATTAATTAAATATGATTATAAAAGTTTTAAACATATTTTTTGGTTAGTGTAAAATCTTGACTTTCAATCTCGTATAGGGGAGACAAATCACAAAATCTAACAATTTAATATTTTGTTATTGATGGACCATACATAATCCAATAAACAAATTCATAAAAGTTGATATGGGAGGAATTTATAAATATAACTTAGGAGATGGATCATTCTTAATCTATAAATCAAATCAATTTTCATATTCATATATAAATTATAAATTATTAGTCGATTACTCTTATAAAATTAAATTTGTGAGACTTTCTGATAACAATCATACCCTGAATCTAAATAATATTAGAAAAATCACAAAATACCTTTTCAATTGTGAAAAAAATCTCCCTAACAAGAATAATTATAATTCAGGACCGATTGTTTCTGCATACTATACGTTTTATACCGTACATTGAACATACACTACTAGCAACATGTAACAAGTGATTTTAAATATTTAGATTACATTGTTCGATATTAATTGTAAAAGTATATACTTGATTTTTCAACAATTGTGAGCTACATCTTATGTTAGACAATAATATTTTCTTGCTCACACATTTTTTTTTCAAATTTCATGAGTATGGACGGAAATAGGCTAGGCCAATCTAATTTTTTTGGTGGTTAACCTGCGCCTGAATTGTAAATATTAGGTCCAAATTTGATCTATTGTAAATGAAAGACTTTATTTTTAGATCGAGCCAGGCCTTTTTTATGGATAAGTTTGACCTAAAACCGACAAAAAATTTACAAAGTATTATCCAGTATGAAATCATTTTTTTCAAGGTCTAAACCTATTAAGTTGCATATTTTCATATATATACTAATATTAGGTGAGTCTAATAGGTCTACTACATCTTTTTAAAATCTGAACCTAATCTATATTTATAAATAAACTTAATAAAAAGCGTTAACATATCTCATTTATTAAATAACTTAAATCAAGATTGATCGATAATAATATAGCCATAAATTCTATCGAGTAGTCCGAACTATTTTCATTTCCTGTTCATGAGGCAGAAAAGAAGCAAATAATTCTATGGCATGTGAGGATTATTAGGACATGAGATGTCGATTGTGTGTCAGTGTGTTGGGAAGAGAAGAGGGTCGCAAAGGCTTGTGATTGTTATATAACTTAGCCATTGGTATGTGTTTGGTTGGATAAGTTAGGCAACTTATATTTTCATGATTTCACTATCATCAATTAATATGCAAATAATAGTGCAAGCAAAGAACATATAATGGGCCACATTTGGTTATTGTTGTCGTAAAATGGGCTCATCCAAACAACTCCTTACGTTGGACTTTAGTATCTCATAAATATAGTCTCTTATAGGGACCGACCTATTTATGGCCCCCTAAATTAAAAAAAAAAACAATTATGATTATTTAAGTCATTTCATACTATTGTTAAAAAAAAAAAAAAGGGTGTATATGTTAATTCAGAGTAATTTGTAATTGATCTAAATTTACACAAGAACTGGCCATGTTGCAGATATGGGCTTATGGCCCATTACTTGTATATATTGAATCTCATCATATCATGTAGTAATGTTGTACTTGCTACCTTCCACAAAAATAGTTCATTATTCTTTTTTTATATGTCTCAAATTATAGTTGTTATTTTTTTTGTAGAGTAATTTCTCTAGTTTATCCTCAATTAATATTAGAAACTTATGTAAAAATATATAAATGTTGGTGGTTTTTTGTTCAATAATATGTATTAGATAAGGGTATAATAGGAAATTTGTGTTTTCCAAATAAATTAAATGAGTTTTCTTAATAAGTGTGAAATATGAAGCGTGTCTATCTTTGTTGGACAGAAAGAGTATAAGCTACCAAGTAATGTTTAAATCCCGACTAATTTTAGAATAACTTTTATGAGATGGTCTCAAAATTTTAATTTTGTAAGACGGATGATCCAAAACCCATAAAATAAAGATTGATTTATAAAAATAAGTTTGAATTGTGGGTAGTAAGATCCATTTCATGGAATTGATCTCTAAAATGATCTCGTATAAATTTTTATTTACATCCTAACTATTACATAGATCCTGATCTTCGTATTTAGGATCTTCACTATTTTTTTTTTTTACTTTATTACAATTAACAACACAATGCTCATATAGAAATGTATGGTTTTGAAAATATAGTATGTGTTTTGTTAAAAAAAACACAATACATATAACTACTTTTGGAATAGAAGACAGAAACATAATTTTGCAACACATGATCCCATCAAGAAAAAATAGAGAAAAGGAGAAATTTAAAAAAAAAAAAGAAAAGGAAGAGAGATTAGTTAAGAAGCAAAGCAGTAAATTTCCCTTCAAGAAACGATTGATTCTTCATCTTCTCTTCTTACATTAAATATGGAAGAATCAAGTGTCATTCTCTTTGTCATTTCACTCCACTCCACTCCTCTCTCTCTCTCTCTCTCTCTCTCTCTCTCTCTCTCTCTCTCTCTCCCCAACATGAGAAAGACTTTGTGGGGGTTGAATCTAAACCTTGTGATTATGGAATGCTTTCTAGGTATGCACTAAATACACTCTATTTCATTTCGTATTTTATTCCATGACTACATAAATCATTTTACAATATTGTAAAATAATTCGTAACGAATTGCATATGAAGATAAATATAGATACAAACATCACTAAATTTTAGTAACTAGCAATTTCAATATCGAACGATCATTTCATTTCAAATCCATCACCAATTCACCTTTGAGACCAATACTTTATTATCAGAACCACAACATCGATCGTTCTACAACACCTTACGTTATGTAACAACACTAGTAACTTGCATTTCATGTTAAAGGTTTAGTATTTGCAAGAAAAGGCATAGTAGAAGAGATGAAAGCAGAGGCAGCAATGCCAATTACAACTCTATCACCACCAGAAGGCAACACCACATTCCTAGGTGGCACAACTTGGTGCGTGGCCCGGCCCGGTGCCTCCCAAGTCGATCTCAAGATAGCACTCGATTGGGCATGTGGATTAGGTAAGGCTAATTGTCGTCCCATACGGGCCGGGGGGCCGTGCTTCCAGCCCGACACGTTGCTATCCCACGCAACTTATGCTTTCAACAATTACTATCAACAAAATGGGAATTCCGATATTGCTTGCTATTTTGGAGGGACTGCTATTCTGACTCGACGTAATCCGAGTGAGTTTCTTATGAGCCCTGAAACGAATATATATTAATCAATCCCTTGTGATTGATTATATACGTCGATGAATGATATTTTGTTCGTCCCATAAAGAAAGAGTTATATTTTAAAGAACAATTTTGTCTCGGGAAATAAAATTCTTATTTTATAATTTTTTTTTCATATATAATTTATATATGTTGTTATACAGGTTATGGAAGATGTTCTTTTGCCTCATCAGAGTAAGCTACTGTCTCGTATTTTGTTTTTTAATATATACATGACATGTATTGATAAAATAAAGTACGAGAATTGATATGTGATAAAGAGTTAAAATTAATTCACTTTTATTGTTTGATTTTTGTGCAGGTCTTTAAGATCTTCATCTACATCTTCATACAAATTCAAGGCAAAAAGTATTTGTTGGAAAATTGTTTATTTAGTTCTTATGCTTTTATATTTATCAAGAAATTAATCCATCAATTGTATAAATATAGAATTCAGAATGAGCCTTTATTTTAATAAAAATTATCAATTTTGTGGTTCACCCGTCTCACAAATCTAAGATTTAAGATTTGTGACGATCTCATGAATATTTAAGAACCATATATACCTTTTTAGTACTTATGCCTTTTGCTTAAAATATTTAATTTATTGCATAAATATGCTTTGCTGCATTTCTAGTTCAAGAATATTTAGCAAATGTTAAGTGTCAAGTTTCCTTATAATACCCCCTTTCTATATAGCTTCAATTCTTTCTAAGGAGCGTGAATGCATAGCTGTTTTTTCTTTTTCTTTTTTATTTTTTAATTCTCTAATTTTTTTTTTCTTTTTCATTTTCTTAAAAATATAAAAAAGATATCAGAAGGTGGTGATCTAATTCTTGTGGACTAGGACCATTTTAATTAGGTTTGGTTTTTCTTAAAGACGTATTAATAATTATCTACCGATACTAAAAAATCAAGTTAATTGTTCATAATTATATATTTTGTGAATTATATTTTAGTCTTTAGATGAAGTTATATTTTGAATTACAAAAAATATTTTTTCCTTTGTATAATAGATTATTTATGTATATTATTTGTATGGTAATTTCAGTTTTATTGTTTTCAACTATACCATCGTATGTTAAAATCACTAAACATATATCATTCGTACACAATCTTATAAAATAAATATATGTAACGTATAATTCGTGCATGTCATACCATCACTAGTCAAAACCAAAATTATTTTTATTCAAATTCAAAACATTACAATTATATTCTCAACTTAATATTAAGAAATATACTGTTTATTTTGTGTATATTATATATTTTTGTAACTATTGTAGACTGCTTAATAATTAAATAACTTATAAAATTGTACAATTTGAGAGATTTTAAAGTTTAAACTTTGATTTTTAAATTTCTTATAATTTAAATAAACATAATTCTAAACTAAATTGATATTATTATTATTATGATTAATAAAATTCAAAGCTAAAAAACTTTTAACTATAAATACACGATTTAATTTATCTTAACATTGTCCTCAAATCTATTTCATGAGACAGGAACCCACAATCCAAAATCACAAAATAGATATTAATTTTATGAAAATTAAATGGGCCTGAGCCCAAATTTATGATATCGAGCCCAACAGTACTTCCTAAAAACTAAGCCCATTAATTGCACTAAAAAACGACGTCGTTTGTGCTCCAAGCATCTGTGTCTCGTCACCGTCTCCCACTCGCCGGTTGAGTGCCACGACGTCGTTCTCGTGTGCGTATTGTGAATGCAAGCTCTTCTCTCTCCTCCAACCAGTTTCAGCTGAAGTTTCTCTCTCTGAAACTCACACAACATACAGTGGAAGCTAGGGTTTTCAGTGTAGAAGAAGGTCGGGTATACATACATATATGTGTATGTACATACAGTAGATAGAGATGAGTGTGTGGAATTATGTAGTGACGGCGCACAAGCCGACCAACGTAACTCATTCTTGCGTCGGCAATTTCACCAGTCCTCAGGAGCTGAATCTGATCGTAGCGTAATTAGCTCTCTCTCTCTCTCTCTCTCTCTCTCTCTCTCTCACAGTGTGCAACCTTTTTCCCTCGATTGTTCTGACTATCTGCATTTCTTTAAAATTCTGTAATTTCATCAGTGTTTTATGTCGGTCACAAGTTTGAAAAGCACGAAGATTGAAGCTCCCTTGTTTCGTAGAAAATATCATTGTTATATATTGAGATTGTTAAATTTCTATGCAATTGTTTGAAATTGATTAGAAATTCTGTGTCCTTGAAACCAAATAGTTTATTTTGTCTCATGGAACCAAAACATTATGCATTTTCTATGTCTTTTTTATTATTAAATGATTCATTATATGGTGTTGTCTTTAAAGTGCGTTTACATTTTAGTGATTGCAATTAATTTGCAGGAAATGCACTCGGATAGAGATTCATTTACTCACGCCGCAAGGTTTACAGGTACAGAATTAGTTACATAAGACGTTTACTGTAGAAGTAATTTGCTTGGTTTATTGTAATGTGACAAGGCCAAATATATTAAAGCTAAGCTTTTTACTGCAATGGTTTCATTTGATTGATGGATTTGGAACTATGGATTTCAAATCCATAATAACAAATCCATCAGACTTTATCTGTAGAAATCCATGTTGTGATGGATTTAAATTCTTGAAGTTTCTGTGAAATGCCATCTAAGATGTGTTTCATGGTTCTTAATGTTCTGTGTGCTCATAGAATGGTTCATGCTATAAAGTATCATGCTAACCAAAATTGTTAGATTTTTGTATTATATGTATAAATATTTTTGTTGGGGGCTAAAGAATGAACTTTTTGGGGAAAGCTTGAGCACAAATGCCAGGCACTGAATTGTCTGAAGGAATACAGACTGATAATGATAAGAGCAAATAGGTTTCATGCGTAAGCAAGGTATGCATCTCCGCAGACACACTGATGGCCTCCGTTGGCATGATGTGATCTGGTGCCATTTACGCATTCTACGTAAAATTTAACTTGTCCACCATTATGCTTGTCCTCTAAAGGTATTGGGATGCTAATGTGTTGGAGATGCAAAATACAAATACCATGATTCCTAGATGGACTATAAACTAAGTGTAGATGTCGCCTACTCTTTGATTGAGAACTTCTCTTAAGTATTGTCTACTTATGGGTAGTGAATCTGAAAATGATAGAGAGCAATAATAATGATGTGGGTGTTTGAGGATGGGGTTATTGCAGAGGATGACAAACAATTCTGCAGGGAAGATCAAGGGACGGGAGGTAGCCCATGCTTTGGTGTATTTCTTATCTAGATTATTCTTGGGTTGTAACATTAGAAGGGGTCTGTTCTTTCTGTTCAAGCCACTCGTAATCTCTTAACTTCTCCTAGTAGAATTGTTTTATGGATGGTCTTATGAAATTTGTTCAATGATTTCTAATCATTGCAGGCTATGTTGGAAGTGCCAGTTTATGGGAGAATAGCCACACTTGAGCTTTTCCGCCCACATGTGAGTACAAACATGAATATCTGATACTTTAGTTTGTTGACAACCACTTGATTAGATACTTCTTGAAGTTTTATTAATTTGTCCTCGTGCACTTTAAAAAAAAAGCAAGAAACAATATCTTACTCCCTGACCATTGGACAGGGAGAAACTCAAGACCTCCTCTTCATCTCTACAGAGAGATATAAATTCTGTGTTCTGCAATGGGATGCTGAGGCTGCTGAGGTCATTACAAGGTGAGAGAGCTAGGCCATTCAAAGTTAAAGTGTTTATCTGTGAGACTCTTTGATTCTAGATCTTAGGTTGCCACACGCTGTTTCTATTCGTCAAACATGGTTCTACACAGTTTCATGAGTCTGCATTGTTTTCTTGTGCTGGTACTCTAGATAATTTGAACATAGAAATGGTTTCTGACCAGGACAAGTTTCCTCCCACTCAACCGCTAAGTTGACCTGGATAATTTTCCTAGAAATGAGGCCTTAGGGATATCCTTTCATTTAAACAATTGTTGGTTCTTGTAATTATCAATTCTCCACTTATTATTACTAAAAGAACTTCTTCATGTTGGGTCGGCTTCCACCATGAATAGGGCAATGGGGGATGTTTCAGATCGAATAGGTCGTCCCACAGACAATGGTCAGGTAATTAAATAATCTAGAGGTATTCATGTTGAGAGCAGATCACATATTTGTATGTTTTAAGACAGCAAGTTTGTTTACCTTTTGTTCTCTTGTAGATTGGCATAGTTGATCCAGATTGCAGATTGATTGGACTGCACCTTTATGATGGATTATTCAAGGTATTGGTTCTAATGCCACTCTAATCTCAGCAATCTGTATTTTTGTTTCATTCTGATTTCTGAGTGTTCAAAATTTCCTGTATTATGAACTTTTCTGTTTGTTTTTCAGGTTATTCCATTTGATAACAAAGGACAGCTGAAGGAAGCATTCAATATTAGGTGATTGTTTCCCATTGTTTACCCTAATTATGTTGTATGCCAGAACTAAAGCGAAGTCTTCTTATTCCTAAAATATGTTTGATGATATCGTTTAGTCTGCATTTATACCTGCTGTATAGCTGAGATTTATAGCTTATTTGTTTACCAACTTCCTGCCTTTGTGTAGCTGATTATTATCTGCTAATAGAAGACTTTGTGACTTTCCTTTCAATTATTGAAAAGAGTGCCTGCATCTGTATTACTAAATATAGAAGTGTAGTTGTCAATAGTGGACAATTGTCTAATTCTACATCTTTATGGTTGTTACCCTGATTTTGGCCCTATTTCTATAAATCGGATGTTGGAATTCTTGCGACTCAGTCCTATTGGCTTTCCCTTGACGTAAAGGGTTGTCTGTTTGATGCAAAATCAGTCGGCAGTCTCCACATATGCAAAATTCTGAGCCACAGTTCTTCTCAGAAGTAGTTTTTCAGTTTATATGAAATCCTAATATAACAGAATTTTATACTGCAAACAGCATATACATTGCTAATATAAATCCTGTCATTTTTCTACACTTTATACTGATTTGGTGCCCTTTTTTTCCAGGCTTGAAGAGCTTCAAGTTTTGGATATCAATTTTTTGTATGGCTGCCCGAGGCCAACCATTGTTGTGCTTTACCAGGTTTTGATTTACTTTTGCTCCTATTTACCAAAAATATTAGGACTTCTATCAATTTAGGGCCCGGAAGATGGTAAATTATCTATTTGGGGCTTGAATGATAGAAACTATCAATTCAAGACCTAAAAGATAAAACTATCATTTAAAGACTTACAAAATTAAGGTGTTGTTTGGCACCTTGAGATTCCTATTTATTTAAACATATTTTTAAAATGATAATCCCAAATTATGATTGTTGAACTTTGTGTATATGAAAAAAAAAAAAAAAAAAGAATAGAAAAATAGGAGAATAGGAGAATTATATATAATTATAATAAAACTAAAAATTTGAGATGCCAAACATGAACTTACTTGTGTGGTTCTTTAAGTAATACTTTCATCTTTCAGGCACTGGATCAATAGTTTTTATATTTTAGGCCAAGATTTATAATTAACCCATCTTTAGAGCCTTAGTTGATAAAACTCCAAGATTGATGGCCGTCTTCTTGCTATGAATGGAGTAAAGTCATTTGCTTTAACAATATATATTGTGCTTGAGTCCTTTGAGAAGTTGATTTGGGATCAGGGCTTGGATTCTATGCATGGACCCATTAGTCAATGTTTTGTACTTCATGAATTTATTTGTGTCCATTTCCCCATGGCTGTATGTTGAAACTGGTGGGTTTGAAATGGTTCTGAGTAATTGGGTTCATCAAATAGTCTTCCTTCTTTTTTAGCTTTCGACCTCTTATATATATATATATATATATATCATTGCCACCTGATTGACAGGATAACAAGGATGCTCGTCATGTGAAAACATATGAGATCACCTTGAAGGATAAAGACTTTATTGAGGGCCCGTGGTCTCAGAACAATCTTGATAATGGTGCAGAATTGTTAATTCCAGTGCCACCTCCTCTTTGTGGTGTCCTAATTATTGGTGAAGAAACCATTGTATATTGCAGTGCCTCAGCTTTCAAAGCAATTCCAATTAGACCGGTAGGTTACATATTCTGCTGCTACCTCTATCTCAGCTCATTTTAATTATGATGACTGACCCTTGTTTATGTTTATCTTTTAGTCTATCACAAAAGCTTATGGTAGGGTTGATGCTGATGGTTCTCGTTACTTACTAGGGGATTGTAATGGACTTCTGCACCTGCTTGTTATAATCCATGAAAGGGAAAAGTGAGTTTCCAATCTTCTAATTCCATTTTTTTTCTTGAAGAATGGTGTATATCACTGTAGTTTCTGAGGGGCAGGCTTATACATGGAACTGTTTGAAATGCCTAAATGGCTTTCTTTTCTTATCCCTAGAGTAACTGGACTCAAACTTGAGCTCTTGGGGGAAACGTCTGTTGCATCATCAATTTCATATCTTGACAATGCTGTTGTTTTTGTTGGCTCAAGTTATGGAGATTCACAGGTTTGTGCGGTATATATCTTTTGTAATCTTCTCATACTTGCTATCTTGTGTAGACATATGTAGTAACTGCTTTTATTGTTCATTCTCTTCAGGATTCTGTTTTTTGGTCCTTGTTTAAATTTGATTATTCATATCTCTTGATTTATCCAGCTCATAAAGCTTAATCTTCATCCGGATGCAAAAGGTTCTTATGTAGAAGTTCTTGAAAGATATGTCAACTTGGGGCCAATTGTCGACTTCTGTGTAGTTGACTTAGAGAGGCAAGGTCAGGGTCAGGTTGTAACTTGCTCAGGAGCCTACAAAGATGGTTCTCTTCGCATTGTTCGCAATGGAATTGGGATAAATGAGCAGGTCTGGGATTGATAAGTTTCACCTGCTGAAAATTCCTAGTATTTGTTATTTCCTCAGTCTAACAGGTGTTCCACGTGATTCATAGGCATCTGTAGAGCTTCAAGGAATCAAGGGAATGTGGTCATTGCGATCAGCTACTGATGATCCGTATGATACTTTCTTAGTTGTAAGCTTTATTAGTGAGACACGTGTTTTGGCTATGAACCTTGAGGATGAATTGGAGGAAACTGAGATTGAAGGTTTTAGTTCAAATGTCCAAACTTTGTTTTGCCATGATGCTGTTTGTGATCAACTTGTGCAGGTATGGTTGTTTGGCACACATAACCCTTTTATTGACCTTCTAACATTTATCTTACTTTGATGATTTTGTGATGCTTATCATGACTATCTGCAAAAAGATGGCACTCTTGTGATCAGCGGCATTAGTATGTTTTCCGATAGGAATAGATGACCTTTCTTTTGTTGCTTTATAAATTGTGGAGTATCAAAATATCATGTTTTTATAGTCTCTTGGCAGGAAATGCCTTGATATTTTAGAGAATGAAGGTAAGGAGATGTTTAACTGGTGGACATTAATCTCTGGCAATCTCCACATTAAGATTAATCTATGTGTAGTGTTTTCTAAAAATATTGGCAAGTTCAGCCTAGATCCACAACAGTCAAGAGTGGTTAATGATCTTAAAACAGAGCTTTCAAAAAAGGACTTCAAGTGCTTGATTAGATTATCATCTCGTGCAAACATACATAATAGAAGCTGTATACTGTTTTCCTATTTTAATTTTTCCTGACTGTTCCTCCTCAGATATTTTGATAAAATACCATTTGTAATAACTTGTTCCTCTAGCATGTTAGCATAGTGAAGAATGCCATTAGTGGAATGCTTTTCCCACTTTCTTATACCAAACAGGTAATAATATTTTAATTTCTAGTAATGGGGAGACGTGGTCTGAATGAAATAATCATCCCGTTGAAGTTTCAACTGGAGGGATTAACTGTGTTATTAGTACAGGGAAGAACTAACTAGTAGAGGTTCAGAAGACCATGGTTGTGCTTAGTTCTTAACCATGTTTTTAAATTCTGCTGGCTATTACTTCTTCAGGAAAATGCTTGAAGGAACTTTATTAATCAATGTGTTTTGTAAGATTATTTCTATACACAATGATTCAACTGACAATGACTTATGCAGATTACTTCAGACTCGGTCAGACTGGTCAGTTCTACCTCTAGAGAGCTTCGGAATGAATGGTCGGCTCAAGCAGGGTATTCAATTAATGTTGCCACAGCCAATGCAACTCAAGTATGTTTCCAACTATCTGGTTATATCCATTGTGATATCCACCTGTTCACTTTGTTTAAGTTCTTTATAGTTTTCTCAGGTATTTGTAATTTTCCTTGACAGGTTTTGTTGTCTACTGGTGGTGGCCATTTGGTCTATCTAGAAATTGGTGATGGATTGTTGACTGAAGTAAAAAACACCCAGTTGGAGTATGATATCTCATGTCTTGACATTAATCCAATTGGTGATGATCCAAATTGTAGCCAACTAGCAGTGGTGGGAATGTGGACAGATATCAGTGTTAGGATATTTTCACTTCCTGACTTAAATCTTATCACTAAGGAACATTTAGGAGGGGAGATAATTCCTCGGTCTGTACTTCTGTGCTCTTTTGAAGGGGTAAGCTTCTTAATCTGATATAGAATTTAAGTGTACATTGATTGTATAGTCTCTTTTGTGTGTGACTTTCTTCTATGGATAAGTTTCAGACTGTTCCATTTTGATTTTCCTTGATTCTCCAAATGAACTGGAAAGTCTGGCCTTTTCTGTTACCATATTAGTTATAAATGTGCATTTGTCTGCAAACATAATGATTTACGGAGTTTACTTAGGCTGTTGGGTACAGTTTCAAGATGGTTTGAGATGGAAGAGGAAGTCTTTCATTTTTTGTAATTTATTTTTTGGATTGTCAATGTTTGACAATTTTCTAGAATGATATGAGATTTACTTAAGTTGGCTATTTGAAGGAGAACATTTTGATTTTATCAGCATGTTTATAGAAAGTAGTTCATGGAATTTTGTCTTGAAGCACAAAATTCTCTGTGCTGGCTACGTTTAATCCCTCTTTTAGCTGATATGCCAGATAAAGGTCATTGAACAGGCATTCCATGGAAGGAGGGTTTATCTATACTCCTCCCATTGTACTGGGTGTTCACATGGAATATTCACATCTGAGAAAGTTCTCACGGTCTACTCTACATTAATCTGATCCCATGAAAAAATATCCTTATATGCTGGTTTTCAGTCAAAGATGAGTAGGAAAGCTATAAGATGCTTGATTTTTAAGCAGACGTGGATTTGAAATGGAATAACTTTGGCGCTTGTATGAACTTGTTGATTTCTCTTGAGATCAAGCTAATAATAGCAATCCTTGTGGGGGCTAATATATTGGTGTTTGATGTTTTGATTTCAGATATCGTACTTGTTGTGTGCTCTTGGAGATGGACATCTTCTGAATTTTATACTGAATACAAGTAACGGTGAACTGACAGACAGGAAAAAGGTTTCTCTTGGGACCCAACCCATAGCCCTCCGCACTTTCTCGTCAAAGAATGTCACCCATGTTTTCGCTGCTTCTGATAGGCCAACTGTCATTTACAGCAGCAACAAGAAGTTGCTTTACAGCAATGTAAATCTTAAGGAAGTTAGTCATATGTGCCCCTTCAATTCAGCTGCTTTTCCTGACAGGTTGGTTGGATAATTAAACGTTGAATCCAAACTAATCATAAGCTGCTAAATTGTGAAATGTTGCCATCTATTTCTTGTTTGCATCAATTAGGCTAATTGTTTTACTGGTTTCCATATCTTGAAGAGAAGTTGAAACATTTTAGCTAGCTGTTTCAGCTCTTGTTATTTGATTCATTTGATTCCATGGAGGGAATTACATCACATCCCCCCCAGATCGAGTGAGTTGGTGCTGAGGGGGATTTTGAATTTTTTTTTGCTTTCTGGTAATTAATTACTTATGGATGTAATAAAACTATCATAAGAAATTTTCTTTTTCAACAGCCTTGCAATTGCTAGAGAAGGTGAATTAACAATTGGCACCATCGATGACATTCAAAAGCTTCATATACGCTCTATACCACTCGGGGAGCATGCACGGCGCATATGTCATCAGGAACAAACCCAGACTTTTGCCATATGTAGCTTAAAGTATAGCCAGCAAAGTGGAGAAGACTGTGAAATGCACTTTATCCGTCTGTTGGATGACCAGAGTTTTGAGTTTATATCAACTTACCCCCTTGATCAGTTTGAGCATGGTTGCTCCATTCTCAGCTGCTCGTTCTCTGAAGACAGTAATGTGTACTACTGTGTGGGAACTGCATATGTAATGCCAGAAGAGAACGAACCCACCAAGGTAAGTTGCATACTATACCTTAGTGTACCTGTAATATGGAAGTTAACCTCTTTGTACTTCAGTCCTTTGGGTTTACTCAGATGATTCTTCATTTATATTTATTTTCTTTTTCTCCAAATAATTTCAGGGTCGGATATTAGTTTTCGCTGTAGAAGATGGAAAACTACAGCTTATTGCTGAGAAAGAAACCAAAGGGGCTGTTTACTCACTTAATGCCTTCAACGGGAAGTTGCTCGCTGCAATTAATCAGAAGATTCAGTTGTATAAGTGGACGCTCCGAGATGATGGCTCTCATGAGTTGCAATCTGAATGTGGACATCATGGTCACATACTTGCCCTGTATGTACAAACTAGAGGAGATTTCATAGTTGTAGGTGATCTGATGAAATCAATATCTCTGCTGATTTACAAGGTAAACTTATCCACCCTCTCCAAAGCACTCTTAATTTTACGATTCTACCCTCGATTGATTACGTCTCTTACTTTTGCAGCATGAGGAGGGTGCTATAGAGGAACGGGCACGCGACTACAACGCAAACTGGATGTCAGCCGTTGAGATTTTAGATGATGATATTTACCTCGGTGCTGAGAACAATTTTAACCTCTTCACTGTCCGTAAAAACAGCGAAGGCGCAACGGACGAGGAGCGGGGACGCCTAGAGGTGGTTGGTGAGTACCACCTCGGAGAATTCGTCAATCGGTTCCGACACGGTTCTCTTGTCATGCGATTACCGGATTCCGATGTGGGCCAGATTCCGACCATCATTTTCGGGACCGTCAATGGAGTCATTGGGGTCATTGCTTCTCTCCCACACGAGCAATACGTCTTTTTGGAGAAGCTGCAAATGAATATGAGGAAAGTGATCAAAGGCGTAGGAGGACTGAGCCACGAGCAGTGGAGATCTTTCTACAATGAGAAGAAAACAGTTGATGCCAAAAACTTCTTGGATGGAGATCTAATCGAGTCGTTCCTCGATCTTGGTCGGAACCAGATGGAGGAGGTCTCGAAGGCGATGAGTTTTCCTGTGGATGAGCTGATGAAGAGAGTAGAAGAAATGACAAGGTTACATTAACTCAGTTCCTATTTTTTTAGCTCCTATATTTGTTTATTGTACATCTTCCACCTTGTGGCCTCAGATAATAATACTGCTTACTGCTAAATTGCTGTTTTTTGTATGTGTAATCTCTAACCAGAATCTCTCTCTCTCTCTCTCTCTCTCTCTCTCTCTCTCTCTCTCTCTCTCTCTCTCTCTCTCTCTCTCTCCCTCCCTCCCTCCCTCCCTCCCTCCCTCCCTCCCTCCCTCTCTCTCTCTCTCTCTCTCTCTCTCTCTCTCTCTCTCTCTCTCTCTCTCTCTCTCTCTCTCTCTCTCTCTCCCCCCTGATGTATAAACTCCCCCCTGATGTATAAACATTCGTTGGCTTAGATCTCCTGATGTATACCTTGGCGTAGTTATGTTTATGTGTCAATTAAAGGTAGATGTATACCTGATGTAATTTTGTTTGGTGTAGATTGTGTGGTTACTCAATAAGAGGGTTGGTTGATGATTTGCCTTGTATGTATGCTTGGGTATATTTTTAGGGGTTAATGGCCGGAAAAATTATGGACTTTTTTTAATTGATAATTCTAATCAAGTTTTTGAATATTAATAAATATATCATATATTTTTGCAATTTTAATCAATGAAAGTTAAGTGTATAGTTGTCATGGAGAAATTATTATGAAAGGTTGAAAAAGGTTAAGATTAGAGCGTAACCATAATCGAAAATCGTTTGTTGGTTAAAATTGTAAAAAATATGAAAATTCATGTTATATTTGTTAATATCGAAAATTTAATTAAAATACAGATTAAGTAAAATGTTGTGATTTTTTCTGTAATTAACTTTATTTTTAATCAACTTTGAGTAGGGTATAACACATGTATTCACTTATATTTGTATTTTGTTAACATATCTAAAATTTTAATCCTACCATTTTAGCTGCCAAATTAAAATAACTAACACCATGTCTTATTTGACCATTGAAAGATAAAAATCAAAGCAAATCATAGTAATCTTTGGAAAATTTGGATTCATATTTACATGTTTATTGAATTTGAAATTGTAAAAAAGTGGTGACAACAAAAATGAGCAGATGGTCCTCAAGCAAAAGTGCTCTTCTTTTATAGATAAATATAATAAATCAATCGATTTTAAAATTTTAAATTACTTGGATTTGACTCATCTAAGCTGAACAATTGATTATTCAAAATTCAACAAAAATGTAAAATAAAATTTAGATAAATATATAACTCAATTTATTTACAATTACCTTCCTCTCTCATTTCGGATAAGGTCTTCTGCTTTCAAAATTAGTCAAAAGATGTGTGAGAATAAGTATGTATTAAAAAAAGATAATGAGAATCATTGTTTTGTTTGTATTTCCACTTTCAGTTACTTTCCTTTTTCACAGAGATGTGCTTCAAATCAATTTCCTAATATGGGTTAAAGCGATAAAGAAAGCAATCCGTCCACATTTTCTGGACAGAACAGACAGCGTTTATTTTCAAAACTCGAAACCTAAACAAAAAAGAAATAATTTTGATTGGTGAGGATATTCTGTTACGTCATCATCTTCTACAGTTTGGAATCTCAAGGCAATGAGTACACTTGAAACAAAAGGACCCACATGAGAGAGAGGTGAGCATTCTGTGCTTAAAAAAATGCTCTTCATTTACCCATATTGAGCTACTCAAGCTCTCTTTGGGAAGTGGGATTTGCTTAATCTGCACTCCAAGTGTTTGTTTAATGGTCTTAAAATGGTTTTGCTGTTCCTTTTTGTATTTTCTTAAGGCATTTTGATCTGGACTGAGATTTCGTGTCAGTTGTCATGTGGGGTGGTTTGAAATAAGAGAGAAAACGTGGGGGCTGGGGTGGGGGGGATCAACCATTTTTGGAGGGTTTGTTGGAACATTTTTCTTGCATTAATTGTAATCTTGATAGGAAAAATGGAGTCTTTTTGAACTGGGTTATTGCGTTGTGATTTCTTCAGTATGTATTGCATAGAAAGTTTTAGTTGAAATCTATGTGAATTGGGTTTCTACAGATTTGTGGGTTTCCCTGAAAGGAGCTTTTTGGCTCCAAGATTTTGGGGACAATTGTAGACAATTTCATGATTTGGGCTTTTGAGAAAGTTTGATTCGGGCCCTTTGTTCAAGGTTTTGAGAAGAGAAGTATTGAGATTTGGATTTACGTTGCATTGTGCAGAAATGGCTTGTGTTAAGTTGGGATCCAAGTCTGAGGCATTCCAGAGGCAGGGGCAGGCTTGGTATGTTCTTGAACCTTGGATGATCTTCAAGCTATTGTGAAGTTGGGATCTGTAATTTGGTTGGTTCTTTAATAATTGTAGTATGCTGATACTAGAAGTTCTCGTGTTAGTTTTCTTCGTACTGTCGTACATAGAGTTTTCTTTTTGAAAAATACTCATCCATGGAATCTGAATATGCTTTGTTGCTCCAGTGTGAACTAGAACCTGTGTGTGTTTGTGTGTGCAGTTTCCTGGACCTCTAGTGTTTCGGTTTAGCATGATATCAAGAGAAGATGTACATGTAAAATGGTAATGAAAACATGTAATCTGAATTCTTAGAAAACTGGAGATTAGAGATGGCATCGTGTCAATGAATTATTATTTATTATTTTAGGAATACTATGTAGTTTTTTTCTGAGAAAAGGTGAAATAACAGGAAGTTTGTGTATACCATTGTCAAATCAAGGTCAATCTTTTGTCTATTTGTGCTAGTTCTATTTGTTTCTCGGCTGGAATTATATGTTGAACGTTAACGAACTGAGCAAGCTATGCATACTCTTAGGCGGACATTAGCAGGCTCTTGTGCGCTTATCGTTTTTGGCTAGTAAAACAATTAATTATTATTGGTTCAGCGATTAATGGTTTTTCTTGATTTACGGAACTTATCAGCATTAGTTTCAAACATTGTGCAAATTAGCAACATGTCTCTGATGGTCACGTGGAAGTCTATCATCTCTTAGTTAAATTTACCACACATTGTGCTAATTTGAGAAAGGCGTGATGGACGATATGATAGTAACTCCATATTTGTTGCTTCAAGTTTCTTTAGCTCTTAGTCTCTTAAACTTGATATTTTTATTCGGAAACGTAGGTTCTGCACCAGTGGTCTTCCAAGTGATGTGGTTGTCGATGTTGGGGAAATGTCTTTCCATCTTCACAAGGTATGGTTTTATTTACAATACATAAAGAGACCCTTTTCTAGAGAATTTTTTCTCGACCTTTTTACTGCAAGGTTTTATATAACTTGTCTTCTTATTGTTGCCTTCTCATTTACTAAATTCAAGTTCATCTTGCATAGTTTCCATTGCTTTCAAGAAGTGGGGTTATGGAAAGACTCATTGCAGAGGCATCTGAAGGAGAAGAAGGCTGTATCATTAACCTTTCCGACATTCCTGGTGGACCTAAAACATTCGAACTAGTAGCTAAATTTTGCTATGGAGTTAAACTGGAACTTACTGCTTCAAATGCAGTACCTCTTCGATGTGCTGCTGAGCATCTCCAAATGACCGAAGAGCATGGCGAGGGAAATCTTATTTCTCAAACCGAAAACTTTCTCAACCAGGTGGTGCTGAAGAATTGGAAAGATTCTTTAAAGGCACTCGAGACCTGTGATGATGTTCTCTCTTATGCTGAACAGCTTAATGTTCCAACACGATGCATTGATTCTTTGGCTGCTAAGGCATGTAGTGACCCGAATTTATTTGGGTGGCCCGTGATTGAGCGTGGAGGCCCGATGCAGAGCCCGGGAGGAACTGTCCTGTGGAACGGAATAAGCACTGGTGCTCGACCCAAAACTTCCAGTTCAGATTGGTGGTATGAGGATGCATCAAACTTAAGCCTGCCTCTTTATAAACGGTTAATTGCAGCCATGGAATCGCAGGGCGTAAAAGAGGAAATTATTGCTGGCTCCCTGAATTCTTACGCTAAAAGGTATTTACCAGGACTAAACCGACGTAAGACTGCCACCGAGTCAAGAAACCATCTTTTACCAGTGGGATTCATAGCCTCACTATCTGAAGAGGACCAGAAGGTTCTGCTTGAAGAGATTGATCGATTACTTCCAATGCAGAAGGATCTTGTCTCTACAAAATTTATGTTTGGGTTACTAAAAACAGGCAAGATTCTTCGAGCAAATCCTTCATGCATAACAAACTTGGAGAAAAGAATCGGATTGCAGCTAGATCAGGCAACCCTTGAGGATCTGTTGATGCCAACATTTTGTTACTCCATGGAGACTCTGTATGATGTAGACTGTGTACTCCGGATTCTTGATCATTTCTTGGCTATGGATCAAGCAGTTGATGATTGCCAATTTATCGGCTCGCCATCACTTACACCAATCACAGCCGTAGCCAAGCTGATCGATGGATTCCTTGCAGAGGTTGCCTCGGATGTCAATCTGAAGCTCCCCAAGTTTCAAGCTCTTGCTGGGGCTGTTCCTGAGTATGCACGCCCTTTGGACGATGGACTTTATCGTGCAATCGACATTTACCTCAAGGTAAAATTCTTCCAATTCTTATGGGGTTTTGACTCTTTGGTTATAGAAAAGGAACATAGCCACTTGTTCAATAAGAAAAAGGATATAGCTATTTTGGCATGCAAAAGAAGATATATCCTTTATGTAAAAGGTAGTGTTTTTTCTTTATCTTCATGCATGAGACTTGTTTGATTCTGTAGAATTTGACCATTGAACACGAAATCAATCTGATTGATTTTTCGATCAAAAGTACTATATGTATATAGATTGTACTTCATTGAAACATGACTCTTTTTCTATGACTCAATCAATCTTGATTTTTCATTTTTCTTTTTTTCGGAACAAGTGATTGTATCCCATTTTGCCATACTTCAAATGACTACTAAGCTTATGCTCACTTCTTACAAATGGCTCTTCTTCTGTGCAGTCACATCCATGGTTGACAGATTCCGATCGAGAACAGCTCTGCAGGCTGATGGACTGTGAGAAACTCTCATTGGAAGCATGCACACACGCAGCTCAAAACGAGAGGCTGCCATTGAGAACGATCATCCAAGTTCTCTTCTTCGAACAACTGCAGCTTAGGACTTCCATTGCTGGTTGCTTCCTCGTCTCAGACAACCTCGATGGTGGGTCCAGACAAGCCCCCAATGACGGGAGCTGGACAACGACAGCTGTGAGAGAGAACCAGGTACTAAAAGTGGGTATGGACAACATGAGACTGAGGGTGTCTGAGTTGGAGAAAGAGTGTTCCAACATGAGACAAGAGATTGAGCATTTGGGTCGGGACAAAGGATCGTCCAGCATTTGGGGAAACATGTCGAAGAAGTTCGTAGTCGGGTTGAGGCCTCAAATATGCAGTGCTCAAGAAGGCTCTGTTAGTAAGCAGATCAATGCTGTTGAAGATTTGGAGAAATCAAAAGTTGTTAAACACAAGAAGGAAAAGAAAAAAATGGCTTCAAATTAAAGAATTTCTCTTCATATTCTTGTCTTGTTTGTTCAAGATAAATTCAATTGGTGTCTTTACCTTCCTTTTTTTTTTTTAATTAGTGGATACCCATTTTTCCCACTTGTAAGTTGGCTACTTGAAAATGTTTTGTTAATTATTATAATTTAATTTAATGTTAAATCTATGAGTCTACAAATTGTAATTATTTATTTTAAGGGATAGTTTTATTCTGATTCTCTACGTATTAATTTTTCAACTTCAATTTAATTTTGATTGAAATTTTCAAAATCGCTAACGTGATTGTTGGAAATTTTGACAGTCAAATTGGTTATTTTAAAATTTTCAATATTATTTCAAAATTTTCAACAAATATTGGACTGAAATTAGAAAAAAAAAACTAAAACATAAAAGATCAAAATTAAAAAAATAAATATTAATTGTCAAAATATAGAAAATATCTTACATACAAAATTAAAATTACTCCTAATCATAATAACCACGTTCACAAATATTTTTGTGCACCAGATCCGTGCAACCAAGTCGACTCGATCCGGGGGTGTATTTCGCGAGTCTCACACGTCCAAATCCTAGCCCAAATCTTAGTTTCCAATTATATTGACCGAACCTATTAGCTTGCCGAACCTAACCTTTTAATTATGTTCATATAATCTTTTGCAATGTATGACAAACTTTCAAAACCTTTCAAAACTTTTATGTTGTAATAATATAACTTTTATACATAATAATTTAACTTTTTTGTTATAATCATATAATCTTATGTTATTCTTTAAGTACATAAAAAATATGATATTTGTACATAAAAGTTATACTAATATAATATAAATGTTAAATTATTATAACATAAAGATTAAGCCATACTATATGAATTTTTATAGTGAAAAAAGTCTAAGTAATATTACTTAAATGTTATGATATATGTATGTAAAAATTTTATGATATATGTTATGATATCACTTAAATTTTTATGTTATACTAATATAACATAAAAACTATACTCGGTAAACATAAATATTATATTAGGTAAACATAAAAATTATATCATAAATTAAATATAAAAAAAACTTGGACGCGAATTTGGTGCACACAAACACTACTCAACCAGGTTTACATGTCAAAATTATGGCTATGTTTGGATTAGTGTTTGCTAGTCGGGATTTAGGATTTGTATTCATTCAAATCCGCGTTTGATTTGATGTTAGAAGAAGATTATATAATCTATCAAAATCCTACTTTATTTAAATAAAAACACAATCATTAATCCTATATTATAATCTATTAATACACAAATTTCAATACACACCTAAATTTCTACTATTACAATCATCCCATCATTACCATTACATCAACTTACAATATAATATTACATAATAACATTTTTTCCAACATTAATTTGACATCTACAATATTAATCTTAGTCTACAAAATCTTTAAAAAATCACATATTTTAACTATTTATTTTTATTTCAAAAACTCAGAATTTCAAAATCGAATTTACTGAATCCAACATAATTTACTGAATCCAACATAATACCAATCCAAACATCACCGGTTGTCAACGCTTTTGATTATTCAAATAACCTAAAAGCGTTTCATTAATCGCATAGAACCGCAGGGAGATGGTCATCCGTACTGCATATTCCAGTCCAAAACCAACGCGCTAACTCACAGCAGTGATCTCCACGCGCCAATTTTCGGTTTGCAGAGACGGTCCTTTGCTTGCAATAGAAAAATTGAACTTTCTTTCCATATACAGTTCTAACTTCCTCTTTTTCTCCCACGATACATTTAAATATAAACGAAAATAAATCCAAGATTTCGTTTAATTTTCAATTCCTGAGTTTGAATTGTCAGAGATCTTTCTGGGTTTTTTTCTTCATTTTATTGGATCTGAATCCCATTTCTGTGTTTGTTCTTCTTAACCCCTTTTGTTTTTACATTATAGCCCATATTAGATTTAGTGAGAGAAAGTAGATCCCGCGAATTGAATCAATGCAATGGCGGCTGTTAATAATGGTGTGGAGATAGAAACAGACAATGAGTTTGCATCGGAGAGAGGTTTGGTTGGGCGCAAGTACACGCCAGTATTTGCCCATGATAACGATCGAGCCGTTCTTGAGATGTCGTCTATCGATCCTACGGTTCAGGCATCGTCTTCCGCTTCGTTCAGGAGTCCAAATGATCTCAAGTAACTGAAATTTAACTCTCTATTGGAAGTTTGAATTGGGGATTTTTAGTTATATTTTATGCTGTGGTATTGATTGTTGGGTGCAATAGTTACAAAAGTTTTGAAGTTGCTATACTTGGTTATGTGTAGTTGCCTTTGTTGTAGTTGCTGATGTTGAATCATTCATCGATGAATTGTGTAGAATAAATTGGCTTTTAGGTGGCTTTTGATTCTTCTGTTAATGAATCATACTGGGGTGAGGAATGAGATGGTAAGCTGTAGGGATTCTACATGGCTGTGGAATGCCTTAAATGTGTTTGATCTAATATGGGGAAGTAGGCATCTCGTCCGATTTTCTAAATAGTGTTACAGCGGCAAACAGTGAACAAAATTATGACACTCCTGAATTTTAGAGTCATCCCCACCATTGGCAACTATTTGTGCTTAAGTGAGAAGGTTACATTTCAGTTTTTATACGGTTTCCTACCCCTTTGGAAGGGACAAGGCATTTGGGACACCATGCATCAATTGAACACTGTGTTTAGTTTCTTATTTGTCGGAAGTTAGGTTTTACCATTGGAATCTACATGCTTGTTCCATGGATCCGTTTCATTTAGCCATGAATGACATTTGACTTCCATGTCTGAGCAATATATGTCTCATATAGTTTGATTCAACAAATTTTAGAATTGGATGTGCGGGTGAATATTTGGTGGTTGCTGCTGTTTGTTATTCTTCTTTTATATTGGTTTTGTGAACTAGTTGTATCCATAATATAGTGCTCTGGTATTTTGCATATTTTGGCAGTTTGGTGCTTACTGCTATCTTTGTTCTGAAATGACTTTCTCAGTTAGTTTTATGTTTGCATGACCCATGTGCATTTATAGAAAAGTTAAAGTGACATCCGAGGGAAGAGATGGATCGCTACCTAATCATGGAGGCGTCAATGGCTCACAGGCTGAATCCAAGTTGGAGTTATTTGGTTTTGATTCACTTGTCAATATTCTGGGGCTTAAAAGGTATGACATAAAAGGTTATTTATTCATGGATTCACATTATTATCTTGATGGAAAATATTGGAGACATCAACTCATGGAAGTGTTCCCGTATTAGCATGCATCGTGTTCCTTTTTCCTTTAATAATCACACGTAACTTCGACATGATGGTTGTTTCTCTTGTGATTGGCATTCTAGAGAATATTCATGTTAACATTTCATAAGTTATAGTCTGAACTGTTTGATGACTGTCTTCATGTCCCAGTATGGCAGGTGATCAGATTCAAGAACCCAATAGTCCTAGAGATGGAGATGACCCAACAATTCCTGTTGAACTTCCAAAGGTGCCAATTAATAATCTGTATTAGTTGCAGTTCTACTGTATATTTTATTCTTTCCTTATATTTGATGGTGATTGGCCCAGGTTGTTTAATGGTTTGCTATTGCTTATGTTTTGTAGTATTTCCTTCTGATTGTTGCCCCTAATCTTTCTAAGATGAGAATCAGTTTCAAGTTAGAATTATATCTTATCTGTATTTTGAGTATGATGATCAAGTGTGTGAAAAGTAGATTAAAACTTGGGAGAAGAATCATATCAATTGGTGAATTAGTACTCAGGGAAAGTAGATTACTTCCCTTAGTGATGGTTTACTGAAGTTCCAAAGAGTATTCATGCCTGAATCTTGTCGATGTAGGTCTATGTTAAAGAGCTTAAATGTTTTTCAATTATATTGTTGGTAGACATATGAAACTTCTGGAGATAGCAAACTTTGTTTTTTCATAACATCCAATTTTTCTTAATCATTTACTTTCTGTTAATATCTAATAGATTTTTTCTTGATCAACTACCTAGTTTACACCCTGGAGAAAAACCTAAGATAGTTGCCTTTTCTGTTGAGAGGAAAGAAATAGGTTAATGCAACTGGATTCTCTGAAATAGGTTAATGCTCAGGAAATTTGTGCTAGTCTAGTTTCTCCTTCACTTTACAATCAGATGTTTGGGCATGGGTATGACCCTAGGATTTCTAAATTCATCTTGAAAGAAACTTTCTGTGTGATAATTTTTTGCAATTGCATTGTATGCTTTTGAACAAATTGGATATTTGGTCCATGTACTGAATTTTGGATAAAAGAGATAATTGTAGTTTGCTTAAATTCTGGTTATTTAATGTTCCCTTTCTTGTATGTCTTCTTCTCCCAATCAGACTACAATGCAGTCACAGTGAAGTAATTGTTGGTGATGTAGATCCAAAGGATCATAAAAGAGTTGGTGCTTATGGTCTTCCTGTTGGCAAACAGTATATGTGGATATATATAATTTTTTTTTGCCTTCTTATTTTTCTTCTCCATTTTCTAATTAAAATTTAGAGCACATTAGTCTATCTGAGTGTTGCAGTATAGAAATTGAAGCATAGAGGTCTGCTAATCTTTCTCTGTATGATCCTTGTTATCTTGTTGTCTTATTTTGGTTTTACAAACATTTAACTTAATATTGTTTGCCTTAGCTAAAAAGCTTGCTCTCTCTCTCTCTCTCTCTATATATATATATATATATATATATATATATATATGTACTCATCAGAGGTGGACTGCAGCTATCTCAGTGTTATGATGTTCATTTTGTTTTTTTGGTTACTGAAATGGAATTCATGTCTTTTAACTCTGTCATAAATGTCCTCTGAAGCAAGTAAATTGTCATTCAGGCCAACGATGTCAAATTGGGGACGATGATGGGTGTGTTTGTCCCTTGTTTGCAAAATATTCTTGGAATTATTTACTACATCAGGTTTTCATGGTAAGTTCCTCTTTTCTAGTGCTTTTATTGAATACTCTTTGAATTTCTGTCTAGACACGCACAATAGTGGATGCACACACAAATAACATTACTTTTATTTGGAATCTTAACAAAATATAGTCTGCTCAGCTTGGGCTAGGATATTGGATCATTGGATGTATATTTGTATTACAATGTATATACTTTCTTAAAAAGAGTATTGTGTTCTATTGTTTTTAACACGATTTAGAAAACTTTTTCCAAGCATGTTTGACATTTTGCTATTGGTAAAACAATTCTGGAAATTTTCTGTCCCAGCAACTTTATTTTTCTTATAGTGATATATATATATATATATATATATATAGATATATATATCAACTGGAGGTAGATTAGATTGTTTTTGATTGGCTTTTATTCTCATCCAGGCCCACTTGAGTTGCATTGCAGTCTCATTATCACATGAACGTTAAGTTCAAATGTTGACAGTTCAGTGATGCCCTATGTATAATTATCTACGTGACATTTATCATTTTTCCTTGTCAAAGACTGTTATGTCGAGTAAACTGCACTTATTCAGTCATTAGTATCTGTCCCTCTGACAAAATTATTTCTGATGGATTTGTGTCTCTGGAATATGTTAAATTTTCTTTTATGCCAATATGTGGTCAATCTGTTTCATATCGATGAAAGTTACAAGTTTTGGTACGGAAAACTGGGTTAAATATATGCTTTGTCTGCACAGTTACAGTTAGTGCATATAAATGCCAGAAGAAATTGTTTGCTTAATCAGATTGGGCAATGGTCGACTGTGAAATTTCTATCTCTGCTTGTTTTTATTTATAACTGATAGTATAAACTGAACTCTTTTACCATTTAATGTTAATCCATTTCTTTATATTCTCTATGAACTATATTCTGATCTACTTCGTATAATTCTAGGATTGTGGGTATGGCTGGGATTGGTCAATCATTGGTGCTGGTTGCCTTCTGTGGTTCATGTACTTTTCTTACAACTGTATCCTTGAGTGCAATCGCTACTAATGGTGCAATGAAGGTATTGCTATATCTTTTAATTATTGGTAAAAGAATCTGCTTTTTCCTTTGTGAGATGCATTTAGAGATTACCCAATATGTGAACTTTGATACAAATGCTTAGTTTAGTGTTTATTTGACTGTCACAGCATTCTTGAAATTATCTGTTATTGTTCAGGGAGGCGGACCTTATTATCTAATTGGTCGTGCCTTGGGTCCAGAAGTTGGAGTGAGCATCGGTTTATGCTTTTTCCTTGGAAATGCAGTTGCTGGTGCACTGTGAGTATAAAATGTCTATAATACTGGGGTTGGAAATTTTCTTTTTATGTCTAATACTTGACACGGTAAAATTACCATTTTGCCAAACTTTTATACTTTCATGTGTTTGTTTGATACAGTTATGTTTTGGGAGCTGTGGAGACCTTCCTTAATGCTTTACCTCAGGCTGGGATTTTCAGAGGTATATCCTGAAGAAAATGATCTCCAGTTGACTAGTTAAACTTTTATTAGAGAGTTTCTTTTTTTTCCTTGAGCTTCAAAATTATTGTTACCAAATCAAAGTTGGAACATGCTATGTACCAGAAAAAGGAGGAATACAAGATAAATCATACTATAACCAGTCTCCTTGTTCTTCTTGTGAATCAACTGAAGCCTGGACTTAGTTTCGAAATACTACATGGTCTTGTTATGAACAATTCTAGTGTATAGATGGTCTACTTGCAATCAGTTGCTTAGATTTTTATCATTCTTCCTTTTTGTAGCTGGAAGTTGTATAACTGTTTTAAACTCCACATATGTCATGTTTTAAGTTTGAAAAGGATAAAACTATCAATCCCTTTAAAAGTCCCTTAAAATAATTTAGTAAATCTAGTGTTTCTGAGGGAGAAATATGGAGCTATAAACAGATTATTAGCAGTCATGTTTGTCTAATTGAAATTTAAAATGAATAGTTGTAATTTGTATTGTCAGCACATGTTTTTGGTGAACAGTGATGTTTGTTATGTGTGATTCAGTGTTTCTACCTATGAGTTTAAGCTCCAAGATAAATCTTGTTCTTGTAGATACGGAGACTTTTGTGAAGGTAAATGGCACAGACATCGCACAACCTGTTACAAGCCCAAGTTTACATGACTTGCAAGTTTACGGGATTGTTGTGACAATCATCCTATGTTTCATAGTATTTGGTGGAGTCAAAATAATTAACAGAGTTGCGCCAGCCTTTCTTGTACCTGTTCTGTTCTCGTTGTTCTGCATATTTATTGGAATATTTTTGGCCAGGGAAAACAGTACAGCAGGTGAGTTTCTACTACTACTACTACTACTACTATTATCATCTTTTGCTTAGTCCCATTGTATTGGCTTTTGTCTATGTGGTTCTTTGGACTCTTTGATGACTCAGATTTGTTCCCACACATGAAACAGATGGAATTACTGGCTTAAGTTTGGAATCTTTCAAAGATAATTGGAGTTCGGCCTATCAGATGACGAACAATGCTGGAATCCCAGATCCTAATGGGAAAATATACTGGAATTTCAAGTGAGACATCCTGATATATCTTCTTCTCTATTTACTTATCCTAGTTCAGTCCTGTTAAGGATCAATTCCCATCAAATAACCTATGTCTTATTGATGCTTTCTTCGGGCATATTTTATTGATTGATGAGCAACATCCGTTAGTGCTTTTCCTCAATATGTTAACATTGACAATGTTTGCATGTTGAAATTCAGTTTTCTATATTTGGTTTCTGCAGAGTGTACATGATTCTTGCATTAAAAATTTTTGAGAACTGATTTGTGCCTGATTTATTCCAATGAGTTCATCAATATGACAAGATGGTGGTTGACTGTATTGTTTAAGTGTACTTCCTTACGTCAGGCTTGCTAATTATGGTCTATATAAACTCTTTAGCTAAAGTTTTCATGATGAGAAATTTTGGATACTGGCTTTGCATGTTAGTTTGAACTTTGCCTCTGTTATTATTTATCATGGAAAATTTTAGCGATACCTTTTTTGAAGCTGGTAACTGATATCCTACTTTAGACATGGGTAGTGGCCTATAAATTAGTGATATTATCTCTGAACTGATCTGATAGTCTAAATAGGAGTTTCCCCTACTAAGGCCAGCAGATACTGAAGAATGAACAAAAGGAAATATACAATATGGTTCTAACTATTTACCCTTTTGTATTATTGTCAGTGCATTGGTAGGTCTCTTTTTCCCTGCTGTAACAGGGATTATGGCAGGTTCAAATCGGTCTGCTTCACTTAAGGACACACAACGTTCGATTCCTGTTGGGACTTTAGCTGCAACTTTGTCAACATCAGGTCTATATGTGGTTAGTGTGCTGTTTTTTGGAGCCCTTGCAACCAGGGAGAAACTTTTGACCGACAGGTACCACTATGCAAATTCCAGTCTGCTACTGCTGGTGCTTCATTTGGTGCAGGAATGCTGTTTTGTCTACTCTATAGTTCTATCATGCTTTCTTAGTGTTTCAGGAAGTCTTATAAATTTTGCTTTCCATTTCTAAGATTTCTGAAGTTTCTTTGAATTGATTTTGAATGTTCAATTGCGTTTGGAGCAACATGTTACCTTATGTTACAGGTTTCAACAATTAGATCCTCACTATTAACATATAAAATGCCATTCTTATAAACTGCACATGTTATCTGCCTACCTAGTTTGTATTACATCAATTTTTAATTTTTGGCATGCATAAACTCTAGAAATTTGTTTTTACTATTATGAATTACTTGTTCAAATATGTTCAACAGCAGTGTTAATGTATGTAGATGAAAATATCAAGAATTTGAGAGAGAGTGATCTTATGTGTGTTCCTGATATTGTCTCAAAGCTGGTTGTTAACAAAATAATAAAGAGATGATCACTCTGCAGGTTACTTACAGCTACTGTTGCTTGGCCTGTCCCTGCAATCATTTATATTGGTATTATTCTCTCAACCTTAGGCGCTGCTCTACAGAGTTTGGCTGGGGCACCCCGTCTTCTCGCGGCAATAGCCAATGATGATATTCTACCTGTTCTCAATTACTTTAAAGTGGCAGATGGGACCGAACCTCATGCTGCTACTCTATTAACAGCCTTCATCTGTGTTGGATGTGTTATTATTGGCAATCTTGACCTTATTACCCCAACTATAACAATGTTTTACCTCCTGTGCTATGGGGGTGTCAATTTATCCTGCTTCCTTTTGGATCTTTTAGATGCTCCCAGCTGGCGTCCCCGATGGAAATTTCACCATTGGAGTCTTTCCCTTGTTGGAGCATTAATTTGTATAGGTTGGCTTCCATTCAATACTCCTTACAATCTGGTCATTGTTGTGCAGTTATATTAGTCCATCCTATTGACCTTTGTTCAAAGATGCAAAAGGGGATTGAATTTCCCTGTTCTGCTCAATACTTGAGATACTTTTAGCTATCAAGGGTAAATGAAACAAATTTATTTATTTCTTGAGCCACTTAAGGTTTCCTCTTTTTGGCCAAATTTAAATTGATAATTGTTGAAATGACACACACACACAACCCCACCCCCCCCAAAAGGAACACTTTTACCACTGCTCCCCCCCCCCTCCCCCCACACACACACACACCTCACTCATCGATTTTGGACCATTCTGAATTATTGCATTTTCTCTGTCCTACTTCAGCCCAAGTTTTTAATCATGTGACATAAATAAAAATCTATCTGGGGAACTTTCCAGGACCACCAGAGAAATTTTTAGAAGTTATTTACTGCCCTGCATTCTGTCTCCTTTTTTCAGATCTATCAGTCATCTCATATGGCTATAAGAATTGTAGTTTTGATAAATATGTTTCCTGGAGATAGAAATGTTTCTTGTGAATTGCAGTGTTGGCTGAATATAAGTCAATAGATGTGTATGTGGTATGGGCATCACGGAAGATAAATAAATTTGATTATTCTCTTGAAATTCCCTTGCTTATCACTATGATGAGTACCATTTATGCATCATTTGCAGTAAAAAGCTGTCTTTCAAGCATAAATTCTTTTTTGTTGGAGAGATTGATCTGCCTCATTTTGGGCTGCGAATTGGACTCACATCCTATATGGATCATTTCCTGAGTTTATTTATATTGACTATACTACATAACACAAATACTTATTACCTTTTACTTGTATGTTTGTTTTGCAGTAATCATGTTTTTGATCTCTTGGATGTTCACCGTGGTGTCTCTAGCCTTAGCAACTCTAATATATTATTATGTGGGCCTCAAAGGGAAAGCTGGCGACTGGGGTGATGGTTTTAAGAGTGCTTACTTTCAGCTTGCTCTTCGTAGTTTGCGATCTTTAGGAGGTTTGTGTGCTTTTTTTTATCTCTAGTTTCATTTCTTGGCTAATAATATATGCTTTTTATGTCCACCGTGAATGCTCTTTATTTCTCAAAGTAAGTCATCAGTTACCTTGGGAGAGCATATGAGACCCTTCTCGATGCCCAACCCACTACTTTTGAGAGTAAAATATGCTCTACTTTTTAGCATGAAAATTAGGGATAAGTGCAGAAATTGCCCTTCAGATTTGACTTGTTAAAAAAACCCACTAAAGTTAGTGGTATATTACAAGTTCCTCTTAACATTTGCTTCTACTTTAGAAGTTGCACCAATCCGCCATTGTAAGGGAAAAAAAATTCCCTATGGGTGTTTGTGCTCAGAGAGTGTGTGTTGTAGGGGTGGGGGGGTGGTATTTGTTATTCCGAAAACATGGATAAGCTTCTTCTTCTTTTTTTTGGCTACATAGATCAAACCTTAGGTAGCTTTTGCTATTTATCCTAGAAATTATTGAGAGCTTTCAATCTAACCAAAGTTGGGAGCTACTTTAGAGCCTTGGCTAGGAACTGTTTTAAACAAAATCCAAACACAACCCGAATCTTCTGTCTCTTCTCTTTTTCCTTCATGGCACTGAAAATGCTAATGAGATCTCCCAAGACTTGATATTAAAAGGTATCTATTAAGCACACTACTTACTACATTGCTCTCCAAATGTCAATGCAGCAAGCCAGGTACACCCCAAAAACTGGTATCCGATCCCCCTCATATTCTGCCGGCCATGGGGTAAATTGCCAGAAAACGTACCTTGCCACCCTAAACTTGCTGACTTCGCAAACTGTATGAAGAAGAAAGGCAGGGGAATGTCCATATTCGTCTCTATACTAGACGGAGATTACCATGAATGTGCCGAGGATGCCAAGGCCGCCTGCAGGGCACTCAGTACATACATCGAATACAAAAGATGTGAAGGTGTTGCAGAGATAGTAGTTGCCCCAAGCATGTCCGATGGCTTTCGTGGGATCGTTCAAACAATGGGTCTCGGAAATCTAAAGCCAAACATTGTAGTAATGAGGTACCCCGAAATATGGCGTAGAGAAAATCTTACTGAAATACCAGCAACGTTCGTGGGAATAATCAACGACTGCATCGTTGCAAACAAGGCAGTCGTTATCGTCAAGGGTCTGGATGAGTGGCCGAATGAGTACCAAAGACAGTACGGGACTATCGATCTGTATTGGATCGTACGAGACGGTGGTCTTATGCTTCTTCTCTCCCAGCTCCTCCTCACAAAAGAAAGCTTCGAGAGCTGTAAGATACAGGTCTTCTGCATAGCCGAGGAGGATTCAGACGCGGAGGAGCTCAAGGCCGACGTGAGGAAGTTCCTATACGATCTTCGTATGCACGCTGAGGTCATCGTCATCTCGATGAAGTCATGGGACGCCCAAGCCGAGCAGCAAGATGAATCAGTCGAGGCGTTCGCTAATGCTCAGGAGAGGATTCGTAGTTATCTAGCTATGATGAAGGAGAAGGCTCAAAAGGAAGGGACCCCGTTGATGGCCGATGGAAAGGCCGTGGTCGTGAACGAGCAGCAAGTAGAGAAGTTTTTATACACGACGTTGAAGTTGAATTCTACGATCCTTCGATACTCGAGAATGGCGGCGGTTGTGCTGGTGAGTCTTCCGCCGCCGCCGGTGAACCACCCTAGCTATTTTTACATGGAGTATATGGACCTATTGGTTGAAAATGTGCCCAGGCTATTGATAGTTCGAGGTTACCGTAGAGATGTTGTCACTTTGTTTACATAGTCTTTTTACACTAAGACTTGTTTTCATGTCCTTGTAGTTTGCACTCAAATTGTTGTTAAAGAAAATTTTGTTGATATATATATTTTATTTTGGAAAAGAATCCTGTAAGATTCAAGTAAGATTGATATAATAGAAGCTCATTTTCCAGTACTTAACGCGCCTAATTCCGTGGATTTAACACATTCGTTTATTTTACACATGCATATGGTGTGTGATTGTTATAAATTAGTTATGTATTGAATATATTATCTATAAAATCATGGTTCAAACTTAAAAGTGCGATTTTAGCTTGTATTAGGGAGAATTAGCATTTATTTATTGACTAAAATCTGTGCGTCCGCATCTATCCAAATATATCTGCACATGTTATTTATATGCTTAAAAAAATATTAAATATATACTGCCATAAGTGAAAAGGTATCATTTCTATACTTAAAAAGTATTATTTTTATATTTAAAATGTATTATTTGTATAACTAAAATATATGTTTACTTGAAAGGTATTTTTTGTTTTATCAAAATGTATTATTTGTTACATAAAAAGCTATTATTTTGTTTTATTAAAAAATATTATTTGTTTTATCTTAAGATATTGTTTATTATCCAAAAGTAGGTATCATTCAATTATTCACCCTATTACTTTGTTTTGCTAAAAAGTATTACTTGTTTTATTAAAAGGTAAGGTATTATTCGCATAATTAAAAGATAATATTCGTATAGGTAAAATATATTAGTGTTTTATAGGGTATAAGTTTAAAATCCTAAAAATATAATTTGCAATTTCATCGTCTTCTTTCATCAAATTTTCTACAACTCATGATTTCATATTGTTTTGAAATTGTTGTGATGAAATTGTGATTTTAAATTAATTGTCAAAATTGATTAAGATGGGAAAGAAAGAGAAGAGAAAGAAGACCTACTCTTATTTAATTCTTTAGATTTTGTTTTGACAGTGGAATCAGTTAGTAGTCAACTAGAGAACCTCGGATCTATGGCATCTTTAACCTTTTCTTTAGCTTTTCTTTTTACCTTACTCTCCTATTTTCTTGGTACAACTGTTTCACTCTCACTACCATCTATTCTTCCTTATACTAAAACCTGATTATTATGCGTTAATAAATGCTAATTATTCTACTTACTGTTATGTCCATACATGCAAATAATTCTATTTATTTTCTGATAACAACATGCAAATAAATTTAAAAAAAATATATTAAATTCAATATTTAAGAGAGAGAAATCACAGTTAAAAGTTACCTAATAACCCGTTCAGTTCCACTTTTCGCGTGTGTAAAATGTTTGTTATATTCAGTGAAATACATTCATCATCTTGGCTGAAAAAATTAAACACAAACAGTATAATTACTGAATCACTGTTGTATTATAAATTAATCATTAATTTTTGTTTTTTCCAATAAATAAATAAATACTTACCGGCAAAATGGAGGTGGTGACTGACGGTAACGGAGGAGGAGGAACGAGGAGAAGATTATGCGGGTGCACAAAAGACGATTTTCTCCCTGAGGAGTCGTTCCAGAGCTGGGGCAATTACGTCAATGCACTGAAGGAGACTCCGGCTCGGTTCGTGGACCGGCTTTTCACCCGGTCGAGTGTGGAGGGGGAGCTGGAAGTGAAATCGCGTAGTAACCACGCGATGAAGAAGACGCTGACGTGGTGGGACCTGATGTGCTTTGGAATCGGCGCCGTCATCGGCGCCGGAATATTCGTTCTCACAGGCCTGGAGGCGCGTAAAGATGCCGGCCCCGCCGTCGTCTTGTCGTACGTCGTCTCTGGCGTCTCTGCTCTGCTCTCTGTTTTCTGCTACACTGAATTCGCCGTTGAAATTCCCGTTGCAGGTATATATATATATAGATACATATATGTGCATGTAATTAATTCCATATATATAAATGTGATCGAATCGGATCGGTCGAATCGTACTGTTGATAGTTTGTGTTTGATTTGTTCGTCATCGAATGATCTTAAGAAAACTATAAATTTTAGAAATATGATTATTAATTTACTAACAAAATAAAGTGTATATTCAAAAAATTATATGATAATTGTATCCAAAGTTGACAAGTTTATTCTCAGTAAAAGTATGAAAACTATATATTAAATCAGTGTAGTTTAAATTTAATACACGAGTTTATAAGACTGGAATAAATTTTGTAAATTGATTTAACAAAATAAGTAATAATAATAATAATATATATTAGTAGTTAGCAAAAACATAGTGTCATATCATTTTATATTTTTAATATAATATAATATTATTAATATATTAATATGGTTTGTACCTGTGTATGACGCAAAATTTGTCAAAAATATAAATTTACAAAATGAATATAAAAAATCAAAAAAATTATATAGAATAGCATAAATTTACAAAAAATGAATATAAATAAACTAATATATATATATATAGAAGAGCTAGATGTCACGTGATTAATTTCTATAATAATATATAATAAGTAAAAACAATATAATTTTAAGAAGAATAAATATGGATAAAGTTGATACACAAATTTCATGAATAAATGTATAATATCGTAATGATCTATCTATGTATAGATTTTAAATTCCAATTATTATCATAATTAAAATGTAAGAAATGACTAATGAGGTTGAAAAAAAGTTTAATTTGAATTAAATGTTTAAATTATTGCAAATATTATGATTATTGTTGCAGGTGGTTCATTTGCCTACTTGAGAGTGGAGCTTGGTGATTTCATGGCGTTCATAGCAGCAGGAAACATTCTTCTGGAGTACATAATCAGCTGCTCCGCGGTCTCACGGTCTTGGACATCCTACTTCGCCACTCTCTTCAATCACAAGCCGTCCGATTTTCGCATCCAGATCCACAGCCTCCCCCATGGCTACAACCAGCTCGACCCCATTGCAGTGATCATCATCATGATCGTCTGCGTCCTCGCTGTCATGAGCACCAAGGGCTCGTCTCGTCTCAACACTATCGCCTCCATCATCCACATGATCGTTATAATTTTTATCATCGTCTGTGGCCTCATGAATGCTGACACCAAGAACTACACGCCCTTTGCGCCCTTTGGTGCTCGTGGGGTCTTCAAGGCCTCTGCTGTTCTGTTCTTCGCATATGTGGGCTTTGATGCTGTGTCGACCATGGCAGAGGAGACTAAGGACCCGGCCCGGGATATCCCTATCGGGCTTGTGGGATCGATGGTGCTCACCACTGTTATATACTGCATTCTGGCGGTGACTCTGTGTTTGATGACCCCTTATCAGAGTATTGATGTGGATGCACCTTTTTCGCGCGCTTTTGAGATGGTAGGGTGGAATTGGGCCCAGTATATAGTGGCGGTCGGGGCCCTGAAGGGCATGACCTCGGTCCTATTGGCTAGCGCTGTGGGCCAGGCCAGGTACCTGACCCACATTGCTAGGACACATATGGTGCCCCCATGGTTTGCAATTGTGGACCCCAATACAGGGACTCCTATTACTGCCACTATTACTATGCTTGTTCTGTCTGGGGCGATAGGGTTCTTTACGGATCTTGATGTTCTGTCTAACTTGCTCTCGATCTCGACTTTGTTCATCTTTATGCTTGTAGCGGTTGCGCTTCTTGTTCGTAGGTACTATGTAAGTGGGGAGACATCAATGGAGAATCGGAATAAGCTCATTGGTTTCATTGTCCTAATCCTTGTGTCCTCTGCGTGTACCTCTGCTTATTGGGCTCTCTTTGTGGATGGAGTGATGGGGTACTTTGTGTTTGTGCCTATGTGGGTGTTGTCGACTATAGGGCTCGCGTATCTAGTGCCTCAAGCTCGTGAGCCGAAGCTCTGGGGGGTCCCGTTGGTGCCTTGGTTGCCATCGGCATCCATTGCGATCAATATATTTCTCCTCGGCTCGATTGATAAGGACTCATATGTTAGGTTTGCGATCTGGACCGGGTTTCTCTTGATTTATTATGTTCTGTTTGGGTTACATGCTTCGTATGACACTGCTAAGGAGTTTGACGGAAAGACGATCGAGCCCTAACGTCGTTGTGTTGGAATAGAAAATGAAATATTCGAGTGCAATAGAAAATCGCATGTGTTGTTCAATTAACATTTGTTTAATATGTTCAAAATGTTTGGACACAATAATTGAAGTATTTTCTCTTTCAAAGGGTAGCTTTGCATTTCCAAATAAGGGAGATCATGTAGTTTTAATCTACAAAGTACAGTCTTTTCTTTTGTATGTGTTAGACCATTGTAATGGAGAAGATTGGTATAAATATTACACAAAAACTTGTGCATTCTCACAAAATTCATTTTCACAAGTAAAACTATGTTTTGTATGTTATTAATTGTGAATTAATTCATCTTATAAATTAGATTTATAAGACAATTTGATAATGATTATATATATCATTATACACCTAGTTATCGCAATAATAAAAATATGGAAAAAAAATTCGTATTACTTTCCATCATCCTAGAAACTACTTCATTTTCTTCAATTTATCTCTTGTACCCAATCAAATTAATTCTAAGTTCTTTCGGACAATAAAAAATTAGGGAATGAATGGTTTTTAGTTCACTTTGTCTACTTAATTTCCTTATCATTTGTCTATATTTTTTATTTTTATCTTACAGTTTTAAAAACTTATATCTTTTAGTACGATTACCTACAGTAATATACCAAATTGAGTTATTTACTTGATCTCCAACTATATATTATAAATGAATACATCTCTATAATAATCATATAAATTCATTGATAAGATAGAAATCTATTAATTCGTTAGAAACAAAACCAAAAAAAAAAAACTTATATATTATTTCGAAATAACTATTATTTTTAACAAATAATTATAGATAATTATGTTATTATTATAATTCTGAAAATTAATCAAAATTTCAAATAAACATCATAAATGTAGATTAAAAAAATATTGTCTAACACATAAATTTGGGTGTTAAGTAGACAACAACGAGTCACTATGACTTGTAATAGCAAGTTATCGAACCAAAATAAAATATTTTTAAAATCAAAGAAATAAAATAAAAAAGTTGGCAATAAAAGGACTAAAAGTCTATGAAGGCAAACTATATCTAAAGTTATTTTTCCCTAAAATTAACAATTCTCATAGTTTGACTAATTAACTATTCGGAAAAACAAAACTTTTTTTGGCTTTTCTAATTTTACTTCTTAGATTTTTTATCTTTTATCTATCCAAGTTTTGTAAAATTTTCATTTTTTAATCTATTTACTTGGAATAATAGGTCAGTATGAGATCTTTACTTTAGATTCAAACTACATATTATAAATGAAGAATTAGTTTTTTTACAATCATCTTTAAATCTCCCGTTCTTTTTATACTAGATTATTTGTTATAAGATATAGATTATACATGCACCAAATATTTATAAATGAAATACAAGATTTAAACATAATAAGAAATTGTTGACAACAATATAAAACAATTCAGAAGAAAAAATAAAACATAAATTCAAACTTTGATTTTGGAATATTATTAGAACTTAACAAGTGCAACCAAGTAGACCAAGACATGCATTAAGATGATGTACCATACTCGAATTGCAGTTGTACATTTTGATAGTACTTTGGCCAGCCTGTGAAAACAATAATGCCAATCCACTTTCTTTTACCACCTAGAGAAAAGTACAACAACTAGTTAACAAACTTGTTGCAACTTAATTGGCAATAGTAGTGTTAACAAGATAACCATTATTTGTGGAAGATAAAAACTCCTATGAAACTGGTCTACCAATTCTAGATTCGTGTAATTTGAGTCGATTCGATCCTATACGGTCCTCTACGCACCGGTACGGCCATCCACACGCCAGTACGTGTAAAGGAGAGGGCGTCAAACACTTAGACTATTTTCCCCATCTTTTGGGGAAATATGTGTACATTTATGTTATGACTTTGATACATTTATGTTATAAATGTGTGACTTTTATGTACAAATATTCCTACATTTATGTACTATAACTTAAAAAAAAAAATGAAAATTTTCAACACAATTTATACTGTATACCTTTATATGATATCAATGTGACATTTATGTTATATTATGTCATCTTTATGTACAAATATTCTGACTTTTATGCATCTTTATATATTACATAAAGGTCAGAATATTTGTACATAAAAGTGACATAATATAAATATCACATAAAGGTATACAGTACAAATTGTGTTGAAAATCTTCATTTTTTTTGTAAGTTACAGTACATAAAGGTTATGATATTTATACATAAAGGTCACACATTTATACATAAATGTCACACATTTATATATAAATGTCACATTAATACAACATAAATGTAACAACCTGAATTAAAAAAAAAAATCAAAATTGAAAACACAAGATTCGAGTCAAAACTGGGTCGACTCGAATTGCATGTGCACCAAGTGCACACAAGACTAACTTTTTGTGGAATCGGATTTAATCGATCGATCCAACCAATTCAGATCAAGAATCTATTGTTGGTCTGATCTGATAGATAAAATTTTTGAAATGTTGTTAAATCGAATAAAGAAAAACAATGAAAAATCGATCAAACAAAAATTTTAAAAAAAATTAACATGTTTTTGTATAAAAAGATTTTTCTTTTATTATCTTTTTATTATTCAATTATGTGCTTGTCGATGATCCATTTTAAATTGATTTTAATAGGCTATTACTTTAAGAAAAAAGTACTAAAATATAATTTATAAAATCAATTAAACCACTTTCGACAAGTCATTTTTATGTAACCAATTGGACCCTAAAATCGAAATTATCGAATCGATTTAAATAATTGAATGTTAAAATTGTTAGACAAATTGATTTCACCACATCCGATTTCACAAAAATAACATGTAACCTTAATCTGGCAGCAGTATAATTAATTTCCCTAATACCAGAACTAAGATTACTCTTCTCGTTTTGCTTTCTTCCGCAATTTCTGCCCCTTTAAACCTCCATAACTCTGCAACTCAAAACCCTACTTCTCTGAATTCCTCATCTACACATACATATATATTACGCAATATTGCACCTTTACTGTGTGAAAATGGATGATGGAGAAGGAGCTTTAAGCTTTGATTTTGAGGGAGGGTTAGACACGGGCCCCGCGCATCCGACTGCATCCGTGCCCGTGATTCAACCGTCGGCGGACGTGAATGCAGCCTCCGGGGCGGCGGTTCATTCTAATAATCCTTCCGTCGCACCGGCGCCGGCGACGCAGGTGGCGGAAGGGATGGGAAGCGGCGGCAGGAAAAGTTTCCGGCAGACGGTGTGCCGGCACTGGTTGCGATCTCTGTGTATGAAAGGTGATGCGTGTGGATTCCTTCATCAGTATGACAAGTCGCGGATGCCGGTTTGCCGGTTTTTTCGACTCTACGGGGAGTGCCGGGAGCAGGATTGCGTTTACAAACATACCAATGAAGATATCAAGGAATGCAATATGTATGTAACTCGTGCAGCTTTTGAGCTCTTTTCTCTTTGTTTTTGTTGGTGATTGTCTTCCTCTTGCTTTATGAATGTGGATTGAAAAAGGGATGCTTTGGATCTTGCTTGGCTGAATGATCATCACAAACCGGTGATTTGCGATTGTATATATAGAACATGTGGATATAGGCATAAACTATGAAATTGTTATTTTGTGATTTCATGTGTAAGACAAACATATACCTGGAGAAGGTAGTCTTTGATGCAATAGTAGTAGTCATTCCAGTTTTATTGTGATAATTGTTTTTATTTTCATTGACATTTTTATCCTGCACAAAAGATCAGGGAACTTTTGTTTGTTTCTTGTTTGGTGTTGATTCTTCATTCACCTGTGGTTTTGATTAACCAAAAAAAAAAAGGGGTTATTTTTCAATGTCTTTCATTTTCATGGTTTGAACTGTTAGCTCTTTATGAGTCCATTATCTGATTGGTCGTGCTTTGTGACAGGTATAAATTGGGATTTTGTCCAAATGGTCCTGATTGTAGGTACAGGCATGCAAAGCTGCCTGGACCTCCACCTCCTGTGGAAGAAGTTCTTCAGAAGATACAGCAATTGACATCATATAATTATGGAAACAAATTTCTTCAAGGACGCAATAATAATTATGCTCAGCAAACAGAAAAGCCTCAGTTTCCACAAGGACCCAATGGTACACATCAAGTAGGAAAAACCAATGCGACAGAGTCTGGTAACATTCATCAACAGCCACAACAAGTGCAGCAGCCTCAGCAGCAGGGCAGCCAAATTCAAATACAGAATACAAGCAATGGCCCGCAAAATCAAGCTAGTAGGAGTGCTACACCCCTGCCCCAAGGAACATCTAGGTGTGTTCCAAACAAGGCCTTTAATTAGGTGAAACAGTTCATGTATTTATATGTTGACTTTATTTAAGAGATCTGTCCCACATCAGCTGTAATAACTGTTTTCCTGTGTTTAAATTGCTTATCCTCACTCTCCGAATGATGTATAGAATAGCTTTGCTCGTTTTCTTTCTTTCTTTTTTTTCTTGGCTGATATGTGGCCCTATAAACATGTAGGATAGGAATTGATGTGAACCATATGCATACTTTAGCCAATAAAACATCCTTCGTTAGTAAGTCACCGTTATGCTGCTTTATCTTTTCTGAAATTTATTGGCTGTGATTGCATTGAAGCTTATTAGGTTTGTTGGAAAGCTTCTCACATAGTGAGTCCAGAAAAAAGCTCCCAAACAAGATATCTCATCTTTGAGGAGTTATGATTGACTTGGTTGAAAGATATATTGAACAACTGAAAACTTACATTCTTTATCTCTCTTAAGGAAAAAAAAATTCCCAATATTACCGTATCTTTTTCTTGCAACTAGATTGATCTAAAAGGAATACCTTAAAATCAAATAGCATAATAGTAGGCAATGTTTCTGGTTTGAAAAACTGGCCTTTTGTTGAGGTGGATTAGAAGGTTCTTTAGCAATACCGATTAAAAGGTTATATTAATCGTTATCTAGTTCTTGAAGGTAGAACACAGTGCTCTCTTTGTGTAGAGAACTCCTCATCTGCAATGCGTACTTTGATGGAAAGGGGGGCTTAAACCTGATTGCTTGTACTTTCTTTCCTGGATTTCTACTGTATGACATGTTTGTTGGCTTGATAATATATTGTAATATTTTTGCTTAGAATAGATTTTCTCATTTTGCTTTAGTACTTGCACAGTATGAAGCAGGTAATGCTTTCAAATGTATTGCCTGTACACCCTTTTCCTAATTTTGTATGAAATTTCTATGGGCCTGTGATATATAATAACTTGGGGTTTGATGGTTTTTCTAATTTTGGTGTAATACTTGCATGATATGAAGCAGGTAATGCTTCCGAATGTGATCCTCATTGTAATTTCAGTTTTTTTCCTTCAACTGTTAATGTCTGCAAGAAACCGGGGCTTTGGACTGAGGGTGAACAGGTTTCCTCTCAGTTTCTCCATGGGTTGGGTGGGCGCAGTTGATTTACCTTTTGACACCTTTAAACTGCAGATTATTGTCTATGTTTGACTATATCAGTACAGTTAAGGGGGAAGAAGACTCAAATTAAGTAATGAGATAGTTTTCATTAAAACCCAATTCTATACCAGGATCATTAAGTTGCTAAATTTGTTGATGTCTTTGTATGGCTAGAAACTCAAAGAGGACGAGTCTCTTTCACAACACTTCTGAATACCTACTTAAGTTGATAGAGCTCTGCAATAATGATTGTTTATGAATTATCATTACAGTGTCTTCTTTGATTTGGGAATGTAGGTTTTTTGTTTTTTTGTTTTTTAAGAACTGGTGCTTCCGTTATATAACTATTTGGTTCCCTTATTGGAGGTCTTGAAGATTCATATGAGCTTCCTGCCCTCACATAAATATATTGATTGTCACAGAACTTGCAATCTGAGCCATTCTTCAAGTTTGACATGTAGAACTTATGCTAGTTTGTAGGGTAGGTATTACACGCTGGTGTTTTTATGTAGAACTATTTATTCATAAGCTCTGCTTGTCAAACTCTAGTTCATGACTTAGTGTTGGAACTAGTGGTTTAAGTTCTTTTTCGGCAGTGTATAACTTGCAACTCACTCATTTTTAAATTTTTTGGGTACCCTGTACATCTACCATCTGTTCCTCCTTTACTAATAATCTGCAAGAAACATTTCCTCCCCCCCCCCCCCCCCTAATGCTCTACCCTAAACAAAATCATCATTCACACATGCAAAAGGTTTATTCAGTTTGTGCATGTAACTTATACACGTATTCCATGTGCATGTGGTTACTTAGGTACTTTGTGGTGAAAAGTTGCAACCGGGAGAATCTGGAACTATCTGTACAACAAGGAGTATGGGCAACTCAGAGAAGCAATGAAGCTAAACTTAATGAAGCATTTGAATCTGTTGAGAATGTCATTTTGATCTTTTCAGTTAACAAGACTAGACACTTTCAGGTCATTTTTGTGTGTTATTGAGATTAGATTCTGTTTTGAGGGTAGCTCTGATAAAAATATGAGAAATCCTAATAAGGTTTTAATTGCATGGAACAATGACTCGTCATAGTGATAGATCTATTTTTGGTTTAATAGGGTTGTGCGAAGATGACAACCAGAATTGGTGGCTTTGTTGGTGGAGGGAACTGGAAGCATGCTCATGGAACTGCTCATTATGGACGTAATTTTGCTGTCAAATGGTTGAAGGTCTTCACCACTTCCATATTTATGTTTATATATTGTTGAAGGAGCTTCATTGTTCAAATTTGGTTGCTACCTTCTGTTGTTTAATTCATGTCAGTGTCTTTTGGAGAACATATAGGCTTAAATGTTGGAATTTTGTTTTTGGTCGTATCAGATTCTTTGGCACAACAGTCAGTAAATAGTACCAGTAACTTGAGATATAGGGTGATTAGTAAACTGCATATACTTAGGAATATGATGGTAAATAATTATGTGAACCTTCATCCAACATAGGTCACCTCATATTTTCTTGTTGGAATCTGCAAGTTATTTGATGCTTACACCTGCGATATAGCTTGTAGCCTTCTACATGATTTACTATCTCATGCATCCTTCACTTTTCATGATATCGATAAATAAATGTCCTCCATGATTATTTCAATAAAATAGCAGCAAATCCATCATGTTAACAAGGATTATTATCTGGCAACATAGCAGTGTGTTATGTTTTAGAGTCAATTCTTTGAGTCCTTACTAATCATATCTGGAAATGTTGATTGATTGGCTTAGCTCGTCAGAGTATGACGAGATAATTTTTCTGTGATTCATTGTTTACTCTGCATGTATAGTATAGTTCATTGTGCCATATCCTTGTTTCCTGATAGTCTTAAGAATAACTGTGTCCTCGCAGATGGAATTGGAGCCAGTTCACATGCTGTACGATGTTATTTGATTACTGAAATATGATATTTGACTAGTTAGATATAAGGTCATCGGTTATTGCATGTTGATCGTGTTGATGATTGTTAACAATGGCTGCTATCCAATGGTCATACAGACTGCCTTTTGTGTTAATGTCTA
This sequence comes from Scutellaria galericulata, assembly GCA_946896805.1. NCBI lineage: Eukaryota > Viridiplantae > Streptophyta > Magnoliopsida > Lamiales > Lamiaceae > Scutellaria > Scutellaria galericulata. The sequence continues at coordinate 2,016,673 of OX335785.1, forward strand.
TGTCAGTCATCTGTAAATGTGAAAGAATCTGGATTCCTTCAGTGTTATTTATATTTTCTGAATACAGAATACCCTAATCTGTTGCTCACAGTGTTGGAGTTCTACTTTTTGTTTTGTACTTTCAGCTATATATGTTGCTATTTCTGATAATTGTATATGCTAACAATGGAGAGATTCTGAAGCACTAACCTTCCATGACATATGCTTGCAGCTCTGTGAACTGTCCTTCGACAAAACTCGACATTTGAGAAACCCTTACAATGAGAACTTACCAGTGAAGGTACTTCTTGGAAGTTACATGTCTTGCAGATGTCCAAATATGTTTGAAACGGAAGTTGTGTTTTTGTTGCTCTCTGCTCATTTGATTTTGAAAAACAGTTAAAACCATTGAAGGCATACAATTTTTGGAAATGACAAACAAAAATCTTATTCTTTCATATGACTGCATTTCACTGTTACACAAGATCCTCCTGATCAATCCCAGCATTTGTGAAATCTTGTGAAATAAAATTGTCTTTGGAAATGGAACTGAGAATTGAGTCTATGTTTTTTAGTCGGTACCATGTCCACTTGAACAGTTTTTTATAATACGTAGAATTGACTTTCGTTGGAAGTATATTCATTTGGTAGAATAAATTATTTCTAGGATGTCTTTAGAAGTTCATCTTTTGGGGATTTGCTTGTGAATAAAGGGTGTTTAGCAAAGCTTATTTAAAAGTTTTATAAGCTCTTGCATCTTATAAGTTGTTTTATAGTGTTTATAAGACGTCTTATCTTATTTTAAGAATAAGTTGAAGTGTCTGGATAAAATAAGATGATACAGCTTATAAGATATAGTAATGTCAATTTTTCAATTTCAAATAATAAAAATTTTTAAGGAGTTTGTCAAAATAAGACCTTAATTTAGAAATACGATGTGGTTTCCTTACTTTGTTTAAAAACAACTTATTAACTCCTAACATCTTATTTTGAGATGAAATAAGATCTTGTTTTAAAACTTTGGTCACTTTTAAGGAGTTTATAAGCTCATTAAAATATCTTTAAGATGTTTAAAGAGCTTATAAGCTCAGCCAAACACTCTAAGATCATGAGCAAATACAGATTATCAGAAAGGAAGATAATTGTAACAGTGGTTTAACGAAAATTGTTATAAATCAGTTGTATAGATGGTTCAAAGAATGAGAGCATCTTTTAATTTTCAACATAAATCTGATATCATATATTTGTTTTGCTCTTTCATTTCCTGGACTTGTATCTTATCTATCCAGGACTTACTGATTAAGTGGACATCACTTTGTTCATCTCTTACTAGATTAGCAGAGACTGTCAAGAATTGGAGCCTTCAGTTGGTGAGCAGTTGGGATCATTGCTCTACCTCGAGCCAGATAGTGATCTGATGGTATTATTTCTTTAATTTGGATTCATGATACTTTGCTGGACTGTATCTAGTATATGGTGTAGTCAATACTTTGGTTAGATATCATCCTAAGATCAGTAGCTTCATCTTGCTATTGTTGCTTCGTTTTTCACCTTTTATAGATAATGAAACCAATGTCTTTTCTGTTTTCCATTATTAGTTAGTGTTGGTTTTACTATGGTGCTCTTTACCCACGTATTTAGTCAATATATTCAGTGTGTCGTGGTCTTCCCTTGTATAAGTATTTAGTTGGTATTTAACAGCTCTCTGTTTGCCTTCAAATAAGTTCTCTATCAATAATTTTAGGTCAAATTTTCTGTTTTTAGCATTTGTTTTACCCCATGCATATGAGGAAGCAACATGACCATTACAATTACATTTTTTTGGGGTACTATTTGCTATTCATTTTTTAAATTGACATTGGATAATTTAGAATCCGAAATTATTGTCTTTCTGTAGGCTGTTTCAGTTGCAGCAGAACAGAAACGAGAAGAGGAGAAGGCTAAGGGGGTAAACATCGATAATGGAGCTGAAAACCCAGATATTGTACCCTTCGAAGACAATGAAGAAGACGAAGAAGAAGAAAGTGAAGAAGAAGATGAAAGCCCTGGACAGGCTTTTGCAGCTCAAGGTAGGGGAAGGGGTAGAGGAATGATGTGGCCTAACCACATGCCTCTTGCACGCGGTGCTCGACCTTTCCCCGGGATGCGTGGTTTCCCCCCTAACATGATGGGAGGTGATGGATTTTCTTACGGACCCGTAAACCCCGACGGCTTTCCAATGCCTGATCTTTTCGGCATGGCTCCTCGTGGCTTTGGGCCATACGGGCCTAGATTTGGTGGTGATTTTGCAGGTCCTCCCTCCGGGATGATGTTTCCGGGCCGGCCATCCGGTGGATTTGGGATGATGATGGGCCCGGGCCCAGGCCGGGCACCTTTTATGGGTGGAATGGGCGTCGGTGGTCCTGCCAACATAAGAGGTGGCCGACCGGTGGGTGTGCCGCCATTTTATCCACCACCACAACAACAACTGCAACCTTCTCAAAACCGATCCAGCAGGAATCAAAAGGCGCCATCTGGCGATCGGAACGAGAGTTTCGATCAAGGTAAGGGACAAGAAGCTGCAGGTTTGATTGGTGGGCCGGGTGATGATGGGCGGAGCCAGCAAAGAGGGAAAGCTCAACAAGAGGATCGTTATAGCGCTGGGAATAGCTATCGGAATGATGAAAGTGAAAGCGAGGACGAGGCACCAAGAAGATCGAGACACGGGGAAGGAAAGAAGAAGAGAAGGAGCTTGGATGCAGATGATGCTGCTATCTCTGGTGAACTCATTTAGTCATATAAGGTTTGATAATTGGAGCCACTTTGGGTTTGTACTACAAGCAGTTATGGAAAATGTGTATCACAAAAATAGATATGTGAATCATGAATGCTGGGTTTTGAGAGTTTAGTATTTTTTTTATTATTAACTTATTATTTCTGAGCTAATTAACAGGAAAAGGTAGGATTTTATTTGTGTATACAACATTTAGATGCTTATTTGTTTCCTCTTGTTTTAATAGAGGGATACTTGTAACTCAAAGATAGGTTTAGACAAGGCTACTTTTGAGACAAAATCTGCACATCTAGAATTATTTATTATTACTATTTTAGTTTTATAGCCCAAATGTGCAATCTTTGTTTGATATATCTTCCAAATATCAAAAAGTGTGTTTTTCCAATCTATTTTCACCAAAATAAAATCTACCAGATGAAATTACTTGATTTGAGGTTCACTGGAAATTTGTTTAAGCTCAATTCAATAAACATAACATATAAACGACTACATTTTTATGCATGATCAATTCTAAAGCTCGACTCAAACTCAATACGTAAAAGAATGTCGAATAGGGGGTGAGGGGATCAAAACTATTCGAACACAACACATGTTTGATTCGATAAAAATTCATCCAAACTCGACTTTATTGAAAATCAAACTTAATACATTTTCTTAAAGAGAAATAACTAGAAGACCATCAAAGATCACATAAACAGAATCTATACTGAGGGTGAAGAAAAACAATCCTGTGAACATACATTAGTAACATTTCAGTATCAATTACTCAAAAGCATCTATACTGAGAAAAGATGGGAAAAAACTAAAGAACTGATATACAAATTCAGTAGATGTTAGGCTTCAATTGATAGAAAAAGAATTCAGCTTAGCTCACTGTAAACCCCATACCACATAAGGTTATCAACATGCTCGAAAAATTCACGAGCAGCACGTTAGTCGTCCGACTCCATGAACACGGGAAGTGTAAGGTTCATCGCGACACCACTAAGAATAAGAATTTACATTTATTCCCACCACAGATCAATTCTTCTCTTCACATTTTGCAGTTTCATCAGTCTTTTTCCATCTCTCTAATTTCTTTGTTCACTTTTCCCACTTCTGTCGATTGTGAAGGCTCAATAATTTCTTCTGAACGCCCACCATCATCGGTCTTGCTGGTTTCCGGTCCCACATTGTCTGGCTTGACATCAGATTCCAATTCATCCCCGTTTGGGATTGACGGGTCTTGAGCTGCGTTCAATGTTTCGTCAGCGGGGTTCGAGATTGGAGGCAATTCGACAGAATCGGAGCTGTCCCTCCACTCTACCCACTCGGGTGGTTTGTCGGAGCTGGTTGTCTCAGGAACATTACCTTCTAAAGTTGGTTCTGGTTCTGGGGTTCTGGATATTGCAGTGTCTGCTATGTCCTTGTCTTCGTCGAGGATGACATCATCAGCTCCTTCGTCCACGTCAGCATGCCCCTCAATGTCAGGGGATGAGGAAGCAACCGGACCCGCTGAATGCTCGTTGGCTATTCTCTCGTCCTCAAATGCAAACCAATTGGAGTTTGTGAAAAGCGATCTGCTGTAAACACGAGGAAAAATTAAGCTATGAATACGAGCAGTGGGTATAATCAAGTCTATGAACTTACCCTTCCTGGTCATCTCCCAAACGAAGGGAAGAAATGACGACTTCAGCAGATTCATCATCGAAATACACATCCTGTGGAATTTACAGAAATAACTCATTTAAACACGTGATCTTGCTTTACATAATCAAAAGCTACCAAATGGAGCTAACTTTGAAAATATGGTCCACTAACTGAACCCGCATCCCACCCCACCCCATAGACAACACAGATTAGAAAGATTAGAATGCCATATTTTGAGAAGTGTTCACAGTTTTCAGAAACCTAGGCGCAGGATTATGGGTGGGACTAAAGACACCCCATCATTTACTTAGCACACCCCAATTCATACATTTTTCAATTTAAAAAATTTTAAAACATAAAAATATCAAATTTACCCTTTAAGTCAAACCCTACTAGCTTCATTCGGCCATCATACGTTCGGTCATGATGGCGGAACGTGCTTCTATGTGTTCGGTTCTCATGACCAAACACACTTCTACGTGTTCAGCCAACCAGGACCGAACAGAGCTAGTTGAGTTTGATCGATTTTTTTATGTTTTTTCATACAATTTTCACATGATTTTCATGCAATTTAACTAATCCGTGAAATGTTCGTCATTATGTTGGCATTACATTCCTCAAGAAATTAAAAGATATAACATTAAAGAAGCAAAAAAGATGAAAATAGAGGGAAAATGGAGGAGGAGAGAGACTTAGGTTTCTTTTTCTTTTCTTTCTTTTTTTTCTTTTTTTGCTTAAATGGTAAAATTGGTATTTCCAAAATTTCTATTTTTTTTTAATTGAAATATCAATTTTCATAATTTATATATAAATCGACAACTAAAAAGACAGGGAGCGAGGTATCTGTTTAGGTCATATACAAACAAGCCATTCACTAGCCATCGTTATCAATAATCTATCGTAGATAAGCATAGCTGTTAAATTTCTCATGAGCATACCTCATCATCCCGTTCAAGCGAGGCATTACCCTGCAAAATAGAAAACAGATAAATACTCATTATTCATTATGCAGTATCATCTCCAAGTTTTATGACTTCTCCAAATAACTGTTCTGGGTCTAGTTCATTTAACAAAAAGTTTAAAGGACAGTATAAGAAATAACAAACAAATCATAGACCTCATCAATAGTCTCATTAGTATAGATCCCATATCTGAAGGCCTGGCTTAAGTTATTTGCCAAAGCTGCAACATCATAATCCCTATCTTGGTAATCATCATCATCACTGTCTCTATTTCGATCTTGTAGGGTGGTGGGTCTCCTGCAGGCCAATTCATGAAAAACATTCATAATCCAAAGTTAGAAATAGAAAAACGAGACTTAACGAAATAGAACAAACAAATGTAGGCAACAGACTGATTCCAAAAGAGGCCAACTATGAAAAACAATGTAAACAAAGAAGACTATAGAACATATGACATGATGAGAACCTAACAAGCCAAGGAGTATTTGTTTCTTCAAACTTCTTAACCAATGGAGAACAAGCACCCTTAACCAACAAGCCACTTTTTACACTAATGTTCCACACAAATTACAAGTACTAGCAGTCTTAATTCCCCATTACCCAAAATTACAGTTGATTGTTGTTTTTTACATAGCTTCTTATTCTCGGGCCCTTATTCTTCTTTACCACCAAGGAAAAAACAGGAAAGAAATTCTAAAAATATTGATGAAAGAAAGAGTTTATGTGCTCGTACCTTTCGGGGTTATACTTGAAAAGGGAAATTAGCTTAATTTTGTGTGGATTGATTATGGCATGATTTTAGCTGATTGATTGAAGGCGGGCTGTAAACATGGAATATTGTTATTTAAATAACGGGCTCAAAATATCTTGGAGGACAGACTTGAGTTAAGTGTTGTAAGTAGATGTGGGCACAGTTCCAGTTCCGAACCATGGTCAACAGTTCGATTTAACCGTTGACCGGTTCCGGAAGCGATTTTCGCATGGTTCGGTTACAATGAGGGGTCTCACGGTCCGGTTAGAACCGATGGTTCTCAGATTTTTTAATCAACAACTTAGATCATCCGATCGTTGAAGATCAACGGCTGAAATTTAAACAAATTATGACCGTTAATGGAACCACTGGTTTGGAACCGAATTGCGGTTCCAATTAGGAAGAAAAAGAAAAGAAAGAAAAAAAGAACCGTGGAACCGCCTGTTCTAGAACTGGAACCAAAACTGTATATTATACAGTTCGGTTATGGTTCCCTTACATCCGGAATCAGGAACCAGCAGTTCCGGAACCAAACCAGACTGTGCCCACGTCTAGTTGTAAGCGACCAATAGGTTGGGCAAAGTTTTCCTATCGGGAATTAATCCGAATTCTTGCATCTCTCATCATAATATTCATCAATAAAATTCAATTTCCAGGTCCCAATTTATTTTTATTGCTCTTTACTCTATCAATTGACCTTGTAAAAAGTATTAAAATGTTTACATGCATATGTAGCTTTCCATTTGTTTTCCCATTCTAGGCCTCAACTTTCCAGTGGCATAAGATTCATGAAAACTCTCAATGACCGAACATGATGGTACATAACGGCTACTATAGCAAACAAACAAAAGAACACTTCACACACATCTTTGGAGCTGGAGATACCAAGTTAAGATAAGTAGACCCAATATTGAAGACTTACCCACACGCCCATTGGAAGACGTTTTCTACCGTATTGCGCTTAAGCAATACATTTGTCTGCCAATCAACCCAATCACTATTTTCCTGTCAATAAAAAGGTGATGAAACTTTTAACATATACAGCATATGATAAATAGCATTGAAGCTATGAAATGTACACTCAATTCAGAGATTACTACAAGAGTTGCCTTCTTAATGTATGCACACAAACACCAGAATAACAGATAATGCCTTAGGATACATAAATGGAAAGGAAGGCAACTTTCTAACCAATTAAATGTAAAAAAAATATAAGTGGAATAAAATAAAAGGAAATACATCAGCATTGCTCTAAGCTTTCATAGGTTGATATTTAGGTATGGAGATTTTATGGAACATAAAGTGAAACATAGTGGAAAGATGAAATAAGACGAGAATTGAATAAACCTGCAAAAATTCTGAATAACATAACGGAAAGATGGAAATAAAATGGTATTGAATAAACCTGCAAGAATTTCTGAATATCACTGTTACTGTTCCCCAGTTGAATAAGTTTATTAGCTATGCGCGTAAGGTGACCAATATTCCCTATCCTGGGTGCTGACCTTCCCTCAGCAGGAACTGTTAGCTGCAGGCACATTCAAAAAATGTGCTTCGTGTAAGTTAATATATCTTTTGGCCAACATATAAAAAAGCCAAAAACAACAAGAAAAGAAGCAAAATACAGGCATGTGATACGACAAAAATGATAAAACAGAAAACACACGACAGTCTGAACCAAAAATGTACAGAGTAAAATTACCTTGCTCTCATCTGCAATCAAAGTAGAGTTCTTCTCAGCTTCAAGAATCTTCCCAACGAGATTAGACTCATGAACAAGATGTTCAACAAGCTGACGATTCTTGCTCCCCAAGCAAGACATTACAATGCGTTCCACATGATGATGTAAGAAGTTATTGTAAGGATACCTACATTGATGGTGTTAGAAATTACTATATGGAAATCAAAAGGGTCAAAAAAAAGAAAAAAGGAGTGCTCGAAGTTAGTATAAAAAGCTGAAGCAGCGAAGGAGGTCCACGTACTCAAAGAACAATTCAAGAATAGTCTTCACAGCACCCAGGCGAATCAGTTCCTTTTCGGCAACTTCACTACTAACAGCCACTAAGACCGAGATGAACTCTATAATCTGAGAGAGCCATCATCATACACAGTCAAATTTAGGTTTATTGCATAAATATTAGGAATAATATCAAGATGTAACATATACTTAGAATTTTTTCCTATTTGGTGCCTAAACCAAAAGGTTTATCAGGTTTTACTCATACTTAACATACTTTACAGGTTTAATCATTTGCAACTTAAACTCAAATTTTTATATATTTTCCAGCCACCAACAGCCGTCAGAAAACTCCATGACCACTACCTTGAGCTCAAAAATACAATCAACTACAATGCTCAACCAAAATGCATGAGGGATTAAAATGAAGGAAAAGCACTTTGAAAACAAGCAATGTGATCGATACAACAGATATGCATCTAAATTTAAAAGCACTAAATGGAAATGGGATAAACAAGTGGATTTTTGAAAGCAAAGTAGTGTCCAAAGGAAGTTAATAATAAAAAATTATATCTCGCAAAAATAAAGAAATTTTCAGGGCTCATATGGTAACACGCAGAAGGTACCTTCAGCCGATGCTTTCCTAGAGGAGGCTGCAATTTTCCATACGTAGTTAGCAAGGTATGGTCCTCAGATGAAACATCTAAAAGTTTGAGTAGATCACCTGCCCACAATAAACCATTTAGTGGATTCTTGCATTTCATGAGTATACTTAATTATGACCAACATCGGGTCAATTGGTTATGGAATTTCTACTCAAATATTTTCAAACTTCAAACCACAAAAATAAATTCAATTAACTAACATTTTATATTAAGTAATAGATGAATTCACATAAACAATAAAAGAAGAGTCGTGCCCAAAACTTCTATTCTGTAGAAAATTAAATTTATTTATTGGTTCTTTAGGATGCTGAATATGTCATCTTCTATTGTCCTTCATTTCTCTCTCCAACTCAGCAAGCATATGTCAAAATTTTGAATTATAATCAAATGACTATATAAAAACTTTCAAAACTGTCCAAACAATATTCCCAGACAGCAGTATATAATTAAAACAAAATTCAGTCCTTGGCGATGCAGAAATTTTCTAACTTTAGGTAGGTGCTGCCTTTTTTATCTTAGAGGCCCTAGCTTTGGTCGTACAAGTCCAAATATTAAACATAAGAGTCTAACATAACTATCTGCACCCATTAAAGTAAATTATCAAATGACTCATCATTCAGATTACCCACACCAACAAATACAATATGAAAAGCTAAAGCCAGCAGCCTCAAAAGACATCTATTTCAAGTAAATTAACAGATAAAAAGATGGGGAATAAGCTTTACGATTATTCAGTTCAAAAGTCAATCAGTACAAATATTTGTACAAAATGTGGACAAGCCAGAATTTCAATACATAAATATGGAGAGCAAGCCTAACAATCGTTCAGTTCAAAAAAACTTCTTTGCCAAATTACACAACAATCTGTATAAATCTTTATTAAGAGCGACCAAGATTTTACTTTCAAGTCAAATAAACAAAAGAAATGAATCCCAAGTTTTCATACCTAGGTTCTCCAGCATGCCTTGCACGGTCTCAGGATTAGCAGTGATTCCAGCTCCATGAGATATCTGACGGTTATACATGTAATAAACCCCCGACGTCAACCTCTTGGGGTCTAGCAGGGATATACAGACCAGTAATAAGTTATCCAAAACTGATTTTGGTCTTGAGTCCTCCAGAGCATGACGAAATAATCTTCCTATAAAACTGATAGCAGTCCATTTCCAGTAAGATAAGAAAACAGGAAGAATAGAGGAACAAGAAGGAAGAATTTAGACATAGTGGGGTGCAACCTTGGACTGGAGATTTTTGAAGCTAGCGCAGGGGGAGCCCATCGAGCAATAGTGCAAAGAGTTTCTGCAGCATTAGCATGCACTTCAGGGCAGTCCTGCAAATACACATACTCGTCTCCTTGAGTTCTTTGAGCAAAAGAGAGATGAAACTTCATGTTCATCAATAGTCCAATATAGAATGCAATAAATTGATCATTGATCCATCAATTAAAAAAGCAAAGCCCTAAATCGTAAAATTTTACTTTAGCCTTAGCCATGTAATTCTAGCGGAATAAACATTATGCCCTCAAGAATCCAAAACACACAAAAGGATGAATGGCTGACACGATGAGAAGAGGCTTGAGGATAAGAATATGCAAGATCATAGCTGCCTAATGTAACTTACAGATGAACTGAATTTATCTACAATCATCTCCAGCACATCCATATCTTCCAACCACTGCATAGAGTCGACACAATTGGCATAAATATGTTCATCAGCACCTATCAGACGAATTAACACCTGTTCAACAAGAAATCTATTAGAATTCAATCAAAGATACCTTCTAAAAGAGAGACCGGGTGTGGGGCTGAACAACAAACCTCCATTATAGATGTAATTCCTATAAGGTCAACAAGTTTTTTGATGATATCTTGATGAGCCTGGACAAACATTAGATGAAAATTTAAGTTCCTTTTGGAGAATTCAATACCAAATATAATATAGTAGGCAGTAATATTAAGAAAAATATAGCCAATTAGCATACTATTCCACATAACATTTAAACAGCCTGGAATAGAATATTGAAAGAAACATATGAATACCTGTTACACGTTCATAAAACAGCATCTCTCACCAAAAGAACCCCCAAATTAAACAAAAAGAAAAAGCATGATAGATTTCTAATTCCTTCACAAGCAGCAGACTGATATTGATGCTACATTAATTAATCATTTTGCTGTGGCTTTTTACCTTAATTGTTATAACAAGTAACATACGAATGTTAATCAACCAACTATATCAAACACAGCATTAGATTCAAGGTTCATATCATGGCATATGAATTATTAAATGTTGCAAAACAAACAAATCCAAAGAATTGAAGCCTGAAAATATAAATTATACTGCCAAATCAATTGACTCGGAAAATTTAAGAATATATAAGAGAACATGACCCCGACAGCCATCCAGCTCATAAGTCACAACAATTGGCTAGCTCATCAGAAAAATATGAAAAATATATACACCTCACAACTTGATGAACTCATGATAATTGGAAGGCTAGATGAAAGAAAATGAAATAAATGATTAATAAAATAGATTGAACTCACTTGTATATAATTCATAAGAGGAGTTGTCTTCCGCAGCAAGAGGCATACAACAACCTAACACATAAAGATAGGAGTATCAAATACCTAATGAAAGACAACAATACTTGTTTGCAGTAAAGGACAGCAAAACATGGAATATTCTTAAGCAAAACTAGTTATGTTCACTAATCAAAATTGGTGATACAAGCTGTCATAGAATTCATGAGTTTAACCAATGACACAGTATAAAAAATGTCAAAAAATATTTGTTTTCAACATTCAAGTTCCTTAAGTCTTAACGTCCCTCATTCACTTTCTAAACAAAAAACCAACCATTTATTTTCAGATCCCAACACCATCTGCAAAGGTATACTTCTATCAGACACCATCTCACAAAATACGAATAGACAGTTATAATATACATTTAGAGAATCAAACAAGTAAAATTGAACATGCAAATAACAAATAATTGCTACACATATATATACTAAAAAATGCAAGGAACAATTATAAGCCCTATGAAAATATCAGCTCTGAACATCCAGACTTTATACCAACACCACTTAGCAACATACAAACTTCAGCTTCTTATTTTCCTTTTAGGTTAACAACACTAAACAGGGAATAATGGGGCAATAACCATGCTATAAACAGATGTCAATCAAAGCAGCATTTTTCATACCTTGCTGAAATAACCAGCCAGTGGAGTACTATGGGGGCGCTCGGTATCCAAAAATGAGAACAGCAGGTCCATCAACTGTGAACCAAAAGTAGGAGGAAATTAAAAGATAAAAAATAATCCAGAGAAGTATGTGAAATTGCAACAACTTCATACCTCATGATCCTCTACCAGAGCCTTGAGGATAATATCAACCTCACACGTAAAAATTTCACAAGCAACAAATGGAAACCTACAAGCAAAAAGAAGAAAATTATACATCACTGGTCTCTGTTATTAAATGCATTATCAATTTCATTAAAATGGACTACGTGTCTGGCAGCATAGGAAAACAGCCAGACACCTATTCCTAAGAACTCTATCTCTATACTGCTCAAGCATACTTCAAAATACGTTGTTTACTGGCATCCTCTGGAGCTTCTTGCACTATATATTGAATGAGTTGTTCGACTTGAGATCTTTCCCGCAAGCTGCAAGACAATTTGGTACAAAATTATTTTGTGCACGGTCACCTCAGCATTAACAGAGATACAGAAATTGGATAACTGACTATAGTCTGTTATTGCAGAATCAGAAAAGCACCTTGAATGAGGAAGAGATTAAGTGAACAGTTGTAAAAGAAAACAAACAGTAAGACTCTCCCTAAAATTGGACAGACCTAAATCTTGTCATTATTGCACAAGGTGACATGTGGCACAGTTTCTGTTTTGAGTTAATAAAAGCAAAAATGAGTCAGTTGATGCATTCTATGGCAGCATTTGCATATTCCATCAACTAGTAAACATAACTTAGGCAAGCAACATAGGGAGAAAATACATATATAACTTAGCAGTCAATTTCATTTCTCATCTGAATTCTTATTTAGTTATTGAAGTATTCAAGGCACGGTAACCTTGTCCCAGGGGTCACAAGATTTCAGGAAAATTCCAGCCTAAAGTAGGCAGTTAATAGATCACCTACAACCTCTTAAGAGTGAAGAAACAACTGGTTCAAGTTTAACCATGGAAAAAATTATCTGAGAACCATTTATAGCAAGACATAAATGTTAAAACGCAAAATAATAATAATAAAACAAAATAATATCACATAAAGTGGAATACAAAGGATAAAAATTAGGTATTGCAACAAAAACTTGTAAAAAAAAAGGTACAGTGGGAGCTTACAAGCTAATAAGCCGTCCGTTAAGAGCTTTGCATTCTTGAATTATTTCGTCCTCATCCAATAGCTCCTCCAGTGTGAAATTATCCTTATCTAAAATGGCCTCCACCTGACATTAAAATAATCAACAAGAGACTACCATTGCTTGCTTACCCATACACATAACAGTACTTTACATTATAACAATTAATTGAAAAGCTATGGAAGGGCATAAAACTTATTTCAAATTGTCAAGAACACAAAATTAAAACTTATATGCTGGAAGTCTCAGCAACAAGTGATTGAATAGGGAACTGTTGATGCAGTCAGAAGATAAAGAATAGGGAATAGTTGATTACTTTTCCTAAAATAGCTATATTTTAGCATTTGCCAAAGGAGGTACAAAATGTAAATGCTTGTGAAGCCCTCTACTTATCGGTCTTCAGCAATCAAAAGAAGAGGAAGGTTTGCCAGAAAAGGAAAGTAGGAACAAGTCGGAAACAATTTATAATCAGAACAAAACTTGATCATCCTTCCACCATAAAAAGGAGTTATAATTTCCCATTTGGAAACCATAAAATCATAACTAGCCTCATGTGCTGCATCAGGTGATTGATTTTGATCATAGATCACATCCCTCACCAGTCCATTGAGACATGTAGCAGTTCTCTCTGAGCCCAGTTGACAAAGATATTTCTCATTATCAAAAATTCACTCTATTATCCAAAACAATCAGAATAACATCCATTCTCTCTTAATTCAATACATCAACGCTACATAGGAACATGGATTTCTAACCTTGACTGTAAAATATAGTAAATACTCATAGTAAATGCACCATGGAACCACATGGCATAAATCATTTGGGCATACTGTTATATAGCCTTACGCAATGGTATCATGATCATCACCAAAGCACATTGACCACCAAGAGAAACAAGCATGCAAGCTCCACAATCTTCTCAACTACCAAATAAAACCTTATTCCCCACAACTACTCAAATCTCACCAACTCCAAGAAATGCAAATTACTCCACATGATCAAATCCAATAACCAGAAACGACACACCGAGAAATTGGATCCAAGAAAAAACATAAAGCACAAACAAGATTAATCTAAAAAATTAAATTCCGGGCACTTACTGGCGATGCAGTGGAGAGACCAGCCATATGCCAAAACATGGTGAATCCAATATCTTGAATATTGAACAGTAGACTCAAGCCCAGATCCGTTCACTCAAAAACCCTAGCCTACCTCAAAAACTCTGCACAAAAATAACAAATCAAGAAAATCCCTCAAATCCCACCCAAGAAATCATCAATTCTTCATTCAATTTTTCAAGAAAACAACACCCCAGATTCCCAAATGTATCATAAATTCACAATAAATCCCACTCACCAAGAGAGAGAGAGCGATAAGTGAACTATCTGCTGCAATTACAAACGGCGCCCATATTTTTCAAGAAAAACAAAAAATCTGATGTGATGCACTAAAATAAATAACCCCCACAAAACTATCCATCAAACGAAGAAACAAAAGCAACGATTTTTCTTTACGTATTTGTTGATGGGATTGAGAGAGACTTATATACGTAGACAACTCGAATACAAGAGAAGCCGGTGAAGAAAGGCTGTAACTTGCGATTTTAACAAAGCCTAATAAAAAGGCATTTTCAAGAATCAAGAATCATGCTAGCAATCTATTACCATGAAAATGCAATTTGTCACTATTGCCCCTCTTCCTTAAATCTGCTACCTAGTATATTGCCTTCTTCAATCTAACATCAAATTTGTCTTCTCCTCAGGAACGTGGAGTTTCCACTACTTCAATCTCACTTTAATTTAATTTCACATAATTTAATTTCTTTATAATATGGGCCCGCTATCTGCACCCCATAATTTTCTAAACACACCCCTTTTTAAAAAAAAAAAATATTCAAAAAATAACATGATTGGTAGAACACACATCTCTGTGTTCGACCACCAATCAAACACACTTCTTTGCACAAGGGTAAAATTGTATTTTTGTTATTTTTTGAATTTTTTAAATCTTTTTTTAAATAGGGTGTGTTTAGAAATTTGTGGGGTGCGGATAGCCGACCCTTATAATATTTCAAGAGAATCTTGCATTAGATATGTACTTCTATAAAAATAGTTTATATAAAATATGATGATTTCATAAAGATATTTTTATCATTCATTATTTATTTGTTCCAAAATTATAGTTAATTTTCCATATTAATTCTTTTTAATATAGTTTTATTTAATTTCTTTTAATTAATCACTTATATTTATCATCATTTGAAAACAAACATTAAATAAGGGAATTTATTTTTTATATTAATTCTTTTAATATACTTTGATTGATTTTTTTTTAATTTATCACTTATATTTATCATCATTCGATAACAAACAATAAATAAGGGTATACTTGGAGTTCAAATTATATTAATTTATTTCTTAATATATATGTGCAAATAAAAAAAGAATTGTTTTTTATGAGACCGATGCAGCAATTTAGTAAATGTTTTTGAGTTTTGACACATTAAATGTAAAAATAAAAATTCATTTATGTTGGAAATTGGTTTGTAAAAAATAGTTTTGATCAATGTTTGACCAATTTTTTTTTTTTTTTTTTTTTGTGATATTTTTAGTGGAAACTGAAACAAACATAATCTATGTTTTGCGTAGATGAAGCTTGCATACTGATGTTATCAAAATCAATTTAAAGTGATTAGAAATTAATACATAAGATGAACAATTTGAACATAGAAGAAAAATATTATTATGAAGAGTTATGATTACATGAAAAGTAAACATCTCACAATAAAAAAGTAGCATGAAACATTTTATAATAAAGGGGTGGGGGGCATTTTTGACCATTACACAATAAGCAAAATGAAAAATACCCACAACTTAAGAAAACATGTTTTTTTACCCAATTTGAGGGCAAAATTATCCAAATACCTTTACTAAACTTGGTGAACGAACAACCAGAACTAGAGTATAGCTCACGAGGGAAAATTGCTAGATCACGAGGGAAAATTGCCAGATCACGAGGGAAACTAGGGTTTTTACATATTTAATTATAGATCACGGTTGCAAGTATAGATCATGAGGGAATTGCTAGATCACGAAGGAAACTAGGGTTTTTATGTATTCAATTATAGATCACGGTTGAGAGTATAGATCACGAGGGAAAATTGCTAAATCACGAAGGAAACTAGGTTTTTACGTATTCAATTATAGATCATGAGTGAAAATTGCTAGATCACGAAGGAAACTAGGGTTTTTATGTATTCAATTATAGATCACGGTTACGAGTATAGATTACAAGGGAAAATTGCTAGATCACGAAGGAAACTAGGGTTTTTATGTATTCAATTATAGATCACGGTTGAGAGAATAGATCACGAGGGAAAATATAGATCACGAAAACACATAGATCATGATAACAAATATGCTCATTATCTACAGTTTGTTGTTCGCTCACCAAGTTTAATAAGCGTATTTGGGTAATTTTGCCCTCAAATTGGGTAAAAAACATGTTTTCTTAAGTTATAAGTATTTTTCATTTTTTGGTATGTATATTGAATACAAAGACATATTTCCACTATAATAAATTCACTTTCTCAAAAAAGTTTATTAAACCAATGATTTACCAACAACTTATTAGTACGAGTTTTTCAACATTTGTTAGTTTAGATGTGATTTTCTATTTTCAGTGCATCATCATGGAACATAATTTTACCATTTATAGTGCATCTTAATTTTTAGATAACAAGCATAGACATTGATCATAAAATAAAAACATAAAATGAATCAAAACAAACATAGAAAAACAACATATCACTTCATATTTTCCTCAAATAACAGATGGAAAATTAAATTTCCGATAATTTTTACCCTCGAAATTCAATATAGATTCCACTAAAAATGAATGATAAATACTACATCGACTTACAAAGTCCAAAACTATGAAGGTAAAGAGGAAAAACCAAATTCCAGCAAGAACAAAATTTAGCAATTTGCTGCATCATAGATATATTTTTTGCATCCCATTTTTTTGGGTACAACATGGTACAATTTCAGAGGTGTTGGATGCTGTTAGAGCCACAGACCGGTCAAAACTAGATGACGGGGTAAAAGCACGCTCTGGCAAACATTGGATCCCAATTGGAGTCGGACTTGGCGCTTCTCCTTCCCTTCTATATTCCCGTGTTTAGATCAAAAATTGGAACGCGGTTTCATTGCAGCTCGAATGAATGTAATGCAACCCCGTTTTTAGCAGCAGCAACACGGCCCCACCTTCCCAACCGAGGCTCCTGTCAAAAGAGACTCATTCAGTGTTAGATTGATAACAGTGTCTGAAATAATAATGATGATGATGATGAGTTTAGTCGATGTGAGACTTCAAACTCCAAAAGAATACATGTATCATGTATGTATGTATGTAATACACACACACGTGTGTATAGAGAGAAAGATAGTGTGTGTACGCGTAATATCACCAGAAAATAAAAGGTGAGTTTTAATCAGGATGGGTGATAGGCTTACTAGTTGCTTACATCACCTATTTGGCTCCATAAAGAATTCAATGCTAGGTTCCTTAATAAGACACACTGTATCTATCTATCTAGCTGTCCAATATATTTATGTACATAAATGTTTCAAATAACTATAATCATCAACCTTGACCTAGTAAAGGTGCTCAACTTCTGTGCATTAGACCAAACTGCTTTAACTTCTCTTATGACTTGTGGGATCGATCAATGAACATCTCCTGGTTGTATTTACCCCTTGTTAGACCTGCCATACACCATATGCTTCTAATGTTTCCCCTCCCATTTGCTGAGAAACACTGATATATAATATCCGGTCCAGGTGTCCAAATATCTACACGACCTAATTCCAGAAAGACGAAAAGGAATCCTTTATGACACTCAACTCTAGCCAACTCCAGAGACAATACATAATGATCTACACGTCTAAAGTGAAGAGGACTTGAGAGTCACTCAAAAGTCTATAAAATTGGAACAAAATGATAGTTTACAAGTCAAGAAACCAATGAGTGTTTTTGTTCCTTGGCTAGGATTATTGCCTTAAGTCTTTACCCTGATGGAATCCATATAACTTGGTAACTAAAATGATTCTAACTACTACCCACTTCAATGATAATTCTTTTTCCATGTTGGCACTGCATATATACGAGTTGAAACAATAGCAAAACAAGTTGATGGTCCCAGTAATGATAGCAAAAGCTATGTTTGACTATGATACTTGCATCTGAATACCACTTAAAAAAATTCATAAGTTCACAATGTAGAGAGTATATTCCACTCAATGTTTGACTATGTTACCAATGTTACAGCCTTACAGGTCAGTGTTCGACGCCATAAAGTGGGAAACTCTAAAACAAGAAACAGAGATAACAAAAAATAAAATTACCTGCCCAACTCCAGCAATTAGAAATTTTCCAGATTTTGCGAACGCCAGCGAATTTACAAATCCAACCTGTGTATAGTGCATTGCAGCATCATGTAAGCCATAGAGTAGAAAAACATTAAGAGATGTAGCAAGATATATATATATATATATATGAATACTCTTTAGATCTAGTCCTTGAGGAGATAAAAAAACTTAAAATGCAGCAAGCAATGAAGAAGCTCTCCAGTGATATAAGTTTCCTCAACTGTATGACCGAATCACAGAAACTTCTTACTTCATAATACCAATATTTGAAATGTGGATGGACCAAAGTTTTTGCATCTATTTTAAAAAAATCAATATTTCCACTCCCTTAGATGAAGCCCTTGAAGCAGATGGGAATATTATAGATATTGAATAATCAGTGGCACACTTGATGATTTGTATATAGCATTAATCATACAGCAGGATTACAAGTTTAAGTCAATACAAATAAAATAAGCACCCATCTCTTCCTAATTGCATTGCATGGTGTCAAAATGATAGCCCATGAAATTTGCACTCAGAATGAGAGAAATGATGTCAGAAAGATCATGAAAGACATAGTAACTAAAAGCTCACCAAGGGCAGCTCAAATAAAGGACAGAGGCCTCTGGCTTCATTCTCGATTGCCCAAAGGCGTACTGAACCATTTCCGGCTCCTGAAGCTGCAAGATCACTGCTTCTACATACAGCAACTGAGTTAACCCAGGAATGAACTGTTGAACCATGTCTAACTGAAGGTTGGGCATCATTTTCTGCAGAACATGAGTTAAAGAGTTGTGAATAGTATTAAAGATTCCCATGACCTAAAATAACAAGAAGCAAAGATTGTGTGTTGTATCTGCAAGATACTTGGAAGATTGGTTACCTATATGGCCATTTGATAGTCCTTCAGAATTACTCTGTTCAATGTGTTCGCTTAAGGGATGTGCATTTTTTACAATATGGACAGGCTTCTTTCGTAGTACGTTCCAAAGCTCAACACTTCCGTCATCAGAACCCGACAAGAAATCATCATTACTGATATAGCAACAACATTCCAGCGAAGATGCAGGGGCTCGAAATATTAACTGTGATTCTTCCGGGACCTATTCTTCCATATTTAACAAAAAAAAAGGTCGTTAAATGATAGCAAGAGAAGGAAAAGCCATCAACTGCAAAAATGTAATCAAGTTGATGAGTAATTAATGTCCAAGGGAGAAACAGAAATAGCATGACATCTAGTTCCCAAATGAACCCCTAAGATTTCTAGTGTGAAAGCTGCAAACCAATATTAGCTTCAAGTCCTATTCTTGCATGTTTTACACTATCAGACATATTTGTTTCATTTGTACCATCTTTACTTAAGTTATGCTATATTTGTAAAACGGAAGAGTGGAAAGAATGACAGAAATTGCACACACGCTCTTTCTCTTCACATATCCAGATGTGTAGACATTTAAGTTAACCTGATAAAAACTTGAGAGTTGTTGTTACAACCTCTTCCTAAAAGATCTGAATTACCTTCCACAAATGCATGGTACGGTCACGTCCAACAGTCAATACACGTTCTTTTCTCAAGCTGTCAATGGTTAATACTTCACTCTGGTGACCAAACAATGTGCTTATATAAGTTCTATCTTCTGCATTCCAAATCTTGATAGAGCGATCGAATGAACCAGAGAACACTTCTGTTGTCCCTTGCCTAAATGTTAAGCATGAAACAGGTCCTTTATGTCCCGGGAAAGCCTGGAGATGATGCAATAAGCAAATTTTAGCATTAGGAAGATTAGGTAAAAGCTTTTGTGCAGGATTCCATCTTTTACTGCCGCAGATAGTAGTATATGCATCTTACGCATCATTAAATGAATAAAGCATATGTTATATCTACAAACAATACTCAAGAATCCCCAAAAGTGTGTAGTCATAGTAAAAACCCAAACTTTCTTCAAGAGAACGGTTGGCATGATTTCAACACTCACATGATGTTTAATTGTAAGTACTATTAACCTGTTCTTTTCAAGAAGAAAAAGATTTGAACATCTCTTGTTTGTGGTGCAATGGAACACACCTTAATATGCTGGCGTGTGCGAATATCCCATAGATGAACATGACGATCTAGGCCTCCACTAACTAAATATCGACCATCAGAGCTAACAGCCAATCCTAGGACCTGTTTACTGTGCTTAGTAGCTCGACCTTGTGGGTCCTTTACACCATGAGACTTCAAAACTTCCTCTGAAGGCCAAAGATACTTCTCAGATCTCCCACTTTCAACATCCCAATGAACGATGGCACCATCCTTGGAAGCTGAAAATCCTCTCGAATCATCCTCGGACAGAGCTACACTGGTGACAGGTTGCCTGTGCTTTACTAGATACCGAAATCCTTGACTCGTTTCTGGTATCTGAACCCTAAAAACAAGATACAAACCAATTGCAATTCAAACCTAGAAAGAAATTCAGCTAAAACTTCCATGTTCCACCAACGCCATTCTCCAATCCAGCTAAACACCCAAATTAATCATTACTATAGCATTCTACTTGCTTCAAAGATGCACCTGAGCTTCAACAAATTACACAGAAAAGCATCGGAAAAAATACCTGGAAGCAATCGCTCTTCGAACACGTCCACTCTCCTCAAGCTGCTCCTGCTGCAAAATCTTCGCAATTAGTGAATCCCTCTCCCCTTCTTTCTCCCTCAGGCGTGCCACATCATCCTCGAACTCTTCTTCATCGTCTTCCTTCTCCCTCTCCTTTGCCCTAAGCTTCTCCAACAACGTATCAGCCAACCGTTTCCTCTTCTCCGCCGCCGACTCCTCTACCTCCTCCTCCTTCTCCTCCTCCTCCCTCTCGCCCTCCGAACCAAACTCTCCGCCTTCATCATCGCTGCTCTCAATGATTTCATCGCCGTTAAACTTACGGCGCCGTTTCTGCTCGGCCGCGTCGAAAAAGGAATCATTCGCTATGGATGAGAACCGCTTCTTGTTGTTGCTCTTGCCCTTAGCATTCTGAGCAGATTCTCTACTCTTCTTGAGGTTTTTACCTCCCTTCATGATTCAGAATCAGGCCTCACAGATCGCCGACGCACTCGCCGGTGTCAGAAGGTGATTGTCGGGGAGAGAGAGAGAGAGAGAGAGGAGAGAGCGGAAGTTGAGAGGTTTAAGGTGTAGGGTTTTTGGGTTGCGAAATTGCAGAGAATGGCAATCAATTTACTTATTGGGCCTCATTTTGGGCCTAGGTTTGAATCTATTTCTGATTATTTAAGTAAGGCCCAAGTTGATAAAGAGGGGTGAATTGCAATATTAGTTTGATCATAAAATAGTGATTCAAATTTAACATTACTAATAAATCAAATCATGTGATTATTATATATAACTAAGTTGATAAAATTGGTCGGAAGTAATTAAATTCTCAGATTATTGTTGAATTTATGTAAAATTTTCTAATGATGGAGGTTGAATCAATAATGAGAGCTTGTAAAATTGCGAGATGTCCTAATTCGATGTGGTTCGACATATACATTACAACGAATCGAAATAACTTAAAAAAAAAAAAAGAATTTTGCAATAAAACATACCCACAACAATGTACCATATTTCCAAACTTCAAAAATTTTGACTCTGAAAAACAAATTGCATCACATAATCTTTTAGCATCTATTTCAAAAATCACCCATTTGAAATCCAAATTCTTGATCCATGAAAGAGTCTCTCATGCAAGCTCATAGCCTCACCCTCATCAACACGAATCTTTCTTGATATAAAACTTGACCAACACACTATGGAATGACCTTAATCATCCTTTAAAATCATTTCAAAACTCGTCTTATTGAAATCATAGAACAATATCTCCACTTTCACCTAAAAGGATGTAAGTAGTAAATGTCACACATGCTAAAGTTGTCCATTTTCAAATTGAAATTATTTGATGTTATAGTGATAATAATATCCTTATAAAAAAAAAACTATTGCTATGTTCATTAAACTCTAGATTATATCTCAACCTGAACTATATCAGAAACCAATGATTAAATCAACATATTATTTAAGAAAATATAGTTAAATTTAAATCAATCAATAGTTATCACATATGTTGTAAATTTTCTGAAAAGAAATATAGAAATATTGGGGGCTAAAGTAAAATACAAAATTCTAATGTGGCTATAATGTAATTTACTCTCTCTCTCTCTCTCTCTCTCTCATACATATATAAACAAACCAGCTGACGTAATTTCTTCCCCAATTCCAAGTACTAATTCTCAAAATCGCAAACACATACCTTTTGGATAGTCGTACACAATGCTTGGTGGGTTGTACGGCGATCTTCCACCACCGTCTTCCACTGCCGATGAAAGCTCCACCACCACATCGACCACAAATGTCTGGTCGAGCAGCGCTAAAATGGCGCCGGCAGCTCTGCGCAAACCTTTTCCCCCTCCCCAAACAATCCTCCGCCCTAAGCCGCCGCAGCCGAAACCCGCGCAGCCCATTATTGTAAGTAAACACACCACCGTATCAAAGACCACCGCCGACGAGAACAGAAACCCTAATCCGAGCACGGCGTCGTTTCAGCCTGCCCTAGTCGGAGTCACCAGCTCCGTCATCGAAGAATACGATCCCTCCCGGCCAAACGACTACGAGGAGTACCGCCGCGAGCGTAAGCGGAAGCAAGCGGAGGCTGAGGTGAGGAGAGAGCTGGAGGAGAGAGAGAGGAGAGAGAGGGAAAGGGAAAGGGAGGAGAGAGAGCGGAGGGAGAAAGATCGAGATAGGGAGAAGGAATTGAGTATATCTGGAGAGGAGGCTTGGCGGAGGAGGGCGGCTATGAGCGGCGGAGGTGGCGGCGTGCCGAGATCGCCTTCTCCGCCGCCGGTGGGGAATGGGGGAGATGAAGGATTCAGGATTGGGAAGTCGGAGAGTGGGGGATTAGGGTTAGGAGCCGAAGGGAAGATGACGGCAGCGCAGAGGATGATGGCGAAGATGGGTTGGAAGGAGGGGCAGGGTTTGGGGAAGCAAGAGCAAGGGATTACGACTCCATTGATGGCGAAGAAGACGGATAAGAGAGGTGGGGTGATCGTGAATGCTAGTGAGTCTAGCAAGAAGGTTAAGAGTGTCAATTTCAACGGTCCACCAACGAAAGTTGTGCTTCTGAGAAACATGGTATGTATATCTGTCTTATATACACTTGGTTATCACTTTTGCTTAATTGTTTTGTGTTTGTGATTGTAAAGTTTTGAGCTTTGAATAGGAGATTAGTGCAGTTTCTTTTAGGGGCTCTGTGATCTGCAATATTATTGGATAATTAAGAAAAAGATCCTCAGTTTGGAAGTCATTTTCTGCTCCTAGTATTTGTTTGTGTAATTGGGAATGATTTTGGTAATGCAAGTTCTGATTAGAAGGCTCTAGAGCTTAGCTGAATAGTTGTCTGACTTGTCGAGACTTGGAACTTAGTTTCATCTTTTAGTGGTGAAGTTAGATGTCAAATCTTGCCCCTCTATTTCTCCAGATTGTTAGAGGGGTTTGAATTTTTTAGTTAAGTAGTCTTTCACCCATGCGTTGCACGGTTTGATATGTTGAACGAGGACTTGGATCTTAGTTTCATCTATTAGAGGTGAAGTTAGATATTGAATCTTTCCCCTCTATTTATCCACATTGTAGAGGGGTTTGAACTTTTTAGTTAACTTTGATTTAATATTTTATAGAGTTTGTAACGTAATATGGTATCTAATTGCCGAAGCATTTATATTTAGAATAAAATTTAGGATAATTATGACTTTGTTGGCACTAGTGTACCTACAGAAAAGCTTAATTGAATATGTTTTCCTTCTGTTTGGATGGTGTGCATCGCTGTAGATGTGCTCAACCTTGGTAGAGAATGGAATTGAAGAACTGCTTCTGCTTGTAGATCAGTGTTTCTGAATTAGGATTTCTCTTTGCAAGTCTATTTAAAATCTACAGTTTTTAATAGTTGTAGTTTTTAATAAGATGCTAAATGAAAGGTTCCAACTGAGTAATTGAGTGTTCTAAAAAGTGAATGTTGATTCATCTTCTTTAAAAGAGGTCTAGGCAATACTAATTCTTTCAGTTTCTTTTCTTTGATCACTTCCTTACTTTTTTTTTTCCTTTCTAATATCAGTTTCTATTGTTATGTGTCACTTTACTGCTCTTTCAAATTCAGTTGTCAGGTTCAGCATGTGTATATGTTGATCGTATATAGCATTGTCCTGTCTTATTCTTATTTGTTCCCTTGTGTTCCTGAAATGTTCAAATGCATTTTCATTTTGCACTTAGAATTTGTAAATTGAAGCTGTCTCACCTGATATTGTAGGCACTATATATCAATTTTCAATCACTTTTGCTTCTCAATTTATCCATTATTGGCTGTTGATTGTGTGATATTACTGTTTAACTTGGCTCATGGCCTTCATTGATGTGAATAATATACAGTTTACTATATTTTGTATTCTTTGCCAAGTTATATATTGTCCTAGAGTCACCTAAAATTTTCAGTCCATGTATTGGTGCTTCTTTAAGGTTGGCCCTGGTGAGGTAGACGATGATTTAGAAGGAGAGGTGGCAGAGGAGTGTACTAAATTTGGTACAGTGACTCGCGTCCTGATATTTGAGATCACGGAACCAAACTTCCCTCACGAAGAAGCTGTCAGAATCTTTATTCAATTTGAAAAGGCAGAGCAAGCAACTAAAGCACTCATAGAACTCGAAGGTCGTTTCTTTGGAGGTCGGGTTGTCCACGCGTCCTTTTACGACGAGGAAAGGTTTAGTAACAATGAGTTAGCTCCTATGCCGGGAGAAATCCCTGGGTTCTTTTGAACAGTTAATAGCATTGGAGATGTCAGTCATTGAGTAAGTCGAATTGTGCTCGATAAATACATCCCTGTTTAGTTGTGCAAAACACTCCGTTTTATGCTTTTGCATTGTCGGCCTCTTCGAAAAATTCGGTTGATTTCGAAGTTGTAAGCTCAGACTCACTTTGTATGAAAGATAGTTGGAGTTGTAAGTTTTTCTTTTGGCAGTTGCATATAGTTGGAGTTGTAAGTTTTTCCATGTTGTTTTGTTTTTTTGTTTATTGTTAGTATTTTTTTTTTTTCCAATTTTAGTGGCAGCATGTGACATGACTTGAGAGTCTCTCGGGCTGACGGGGCGGGCCAGCCCACAACCTGCCAAAACCCACCATATTGCGGGGCAAGGCGGGCCGCTATTATGGCAGGCCTGGAAAATACCAACCCAGCCCAACCCACCAACGGGCCGCGGGTTAGGTGGTGAGCCCGTTAGGATTTTATTTATGAATTATTTTTAAAAATGAAAAAATTGATGGTTTTAGATTCTTCTAATCTTCTTAACATTGTCGTCCCTCTTCTTCGAGTTCCTAATATCGTTGTACGCCGCTTTGTTAAGGAAATGGACGTCGTTGTTGTTCTTCTGTAATCGTATGCCACTGCTCCGTTAATGGAGGCCGACGATGCTATGTAGTCGGACAACACCCCTGCTTCACTACTAACGAAAGAGATGAAATGAGAGATTTAGAAGCTGTGGAGAGGCTATGCCATTGAGATGAGAAGCGGCGCTTTCGAAATCTGAATATTAGGGTTTTAACTTATTTTCTCTCGACTTTTGTTTTGCCTTTTTATTTTATGGGTCCGGCTATCCACACCTCCAAATCTTCTAAACACACCTCATTTTTTTTATATTTGATTTAAAAAATTCAAAAAAATAGCAAAATTCCAATGTTACCCTTATGAATTAAAAAAAACTGAAATCCTTCTCTCTCCTCTCGTCTGCTTCTCCTTTTTTTTTTTTTTTTATTCCTCAAACCTTGAATTTGTAAGGGGATAACGTATAAAAAATCATTCTATGAGTTAACAAAATATATAATAATCGTGTGAAATTGTGTAAAAAGAACGAAAAAATAACAAAAAATATGAGGACCCGTTCGACCCTGGTTGGTCGAACACAAAGACCACACGGCATCGAACGTGCTATAGTGTGTTCAATGTCTGGTGGCCGAACACATCTCTTTGTGTTCAACCAACCAAGGTCGAACGAGGCCTCACATTTTTTTTCTTTAAGATTTGAGAAATAACACTGTAATAAAATGAAAATCATTTATTTGGTTAACTAAATATGTAAAAAAAACGTGTGAAAATCATGTAGAAATCGTATAAAAAGAAGGAAAAAAATGGATCAAATGAGGCCCCGTTCGATCCTGGTTGGTAGGCGTCGAACATGTTATAGTGTGTTCGATGTCTGCTGGTCGAACGGGACCTCAAATTTGATCCATTTTTTTCGTTCTTTTTACACGATTTCACACGATTATTATATATTTTGTTAACTCATAAAATGATTTTTCATACGTTATCTCCTTACAAATTCAAGATTAAAAGTTTGAGAAATGAAAGAACTAAGAGAGAGAGAGAGAAGCAAATGAGAGGAGAGAGAAGGAAGACGGTTTTTTTTTTAAATTCATAAGGGTAAAATTGAAATTTTGCTATTTTTTTAATTTTTTAAATCAAATATAAAAAAATGGAGTGTGTTTAGAAAATTTGGGGGTGTGGATAGCCGGGCCTATTTTATTTATCTCATGCTATATACAATTTGGATAATGGGGAATGGGCTTGGAGTTGAGATTTGTATTTAATATGAGGGAATGGGCTTGGAGTTGTTAATATCTGATTGGTCATTTGCCCATAGAGACCAGAGAAAGACGCAAACCACATGAGGGAAGAAAAAATAAAAAATAAAGAAGCGGGCTAGCCCGCCCCGACCCCGCCCAGCTTCATACCACGGCCCAAACGGGCTATTAATTATTCAACCCAACCCACCTTTTTGATATCGCAGGACGGGCCAGTCCAACGGACTCGACTCGTTTTGACAACTCTACTCTCTGGTAATGTTTGTGGAACCGAACTGATCGGTTTGATACGGGAATTGATAACACTCGGGAATTTTAATTTTTGAAAAAAGGAAAATAATTATGAAATAGTTATTTAAGACATGTTTTATGTTTTAGAAAAGAAAGTTTATATTGCATTTATTATCTTTTTATTTGTTTTTAATATTATGTAGAAAGTATACACATTTTACATAATAATTAATTTTTCTAAAATAAATTTGAGCAAGAAGAAAGAAAACTACATCTAAATTCAAACAATAGCTGGTATTACTTGAGTCAACATATAGGCAAAACTCATTTGTTGAGCTATGAACAATTGAATTGAGATACAATAATTAATGTATGATGAAGCTAATTATTAAATGGAATCCATTTAAAAAGGAAATGCCTCAAAAAGACCAAAGCCTTGCCATGTTTTAGGTGCTCGTCATGTTTTATGAGTCAAAAAAATGACAAATGTCGTCTTCTGGTTAATTCACTTAATTTAATTAATATTTTCAATTTATTCTAATTAAATCACCAATTTAAAGGGATAATTATAATTGAAAAAGAAAAGGCAAATAATAATAGATGCAAACAATTGTAATGCAACATATTAAACATTAAAAATCTTTTATATAGTAGGACTTGAATGATGATTGAAAGTAACGATGATTGAAAAAAAAAAAACTAATAATTATAATTGCAAACAAAATTTGTAACGTATGCAACAAAAAATTGAAAAACATTTTATAATTTAGGAGTTGACTTAATGAATGATGATTGAAAGGTTTTGTGCAAACCATTGTGATAAATTAAAGTAACGTAATTCATCTGTGATATGACCACCATTTTGCAATTTCAAGGTAGATAATTGAAACGTTTCGCAAAAATTAAGTTTAATTCACATACAAATTAAATTAAAAATTAATGATAATTGCTACAAATTTTGAAGATATATATTTAAATAAATTCACCATTGAAATTATGCCACAACAATTCACTCTAATTCTTCATTGAATCAGTTTTTTTTCCTTTGAATAGTGTGTAGGAAAAATGGAATAAGAATATCTTCCTCTAGCAGATATTGACCCATTGAAGGAGATCTTCAAAATTAGGATTCGAGTTATTCGAATGTAGTTTGTCCCCAAATTCAATAATCCTTCAGAATATCGTAGCATGGAGATGATGTTTATGGATGAAGAGACATGTCCAAATATTAATTTATTTGTATGCAAAAATTGAAAAATTAAGAGGTAAGCTTGCAAATTTATAGATCCAATTAAATTCAATTTGGTTGTCATTACATATGCACACGTGCACAAGTACCTTAGTTTTTAGTAATTTTTTTTAATTAATGTAACTATGAACATTATTTATCTTATTTATCTAACATTAATTCTTCATTGATAATTTCTGTTAAACTCGAATCCTAAAATAGATTTGTATTGTATATAATGATTTTTTTAGACAAAGTGACTTTGACAAGCTCCTAGTAGATTGATGATAAATGCCGATGTTGATGTTGTAAGAGAGTACAAATATAGGTTAAGTATTACAATTTTCAATTATTAGTATACAATCATTTAAATATGATATTAATTAATTAATTAATTATTCAACCATATTCGAAGAATTTGTGAACAAGCTAGAACAAACAAAAGGACCATTATCAACACATCTTCTCAAACACAATCCTCCAACTTGGATGGTTTTGAAGATTCATCACACAATGGAAAAGACTCATTGATATTATCGATATTGATAAGGTCAAAACAATTTTATTTATAAGATGAATATAAATGCATCTTTTTCATATACTAATGACCATTTGGTTGCTTTGATCATTTGAATAATATAATAAATTTATTTTCTTTATTTTAGCAGAATAAAATGTCTAACGTTTCAACTCTTTGAAGTGCATATTTTAAGTGATTTTCAAACATTTATATTTGTTGGTTTATCTATTATCTTCCCTTTCTTTTTTTTTTTTTCCTTTCTACTGAGAATATGATACTTTTCATTTCAAATTATGAAGGTGTGGAAAAAATATGAATCATTTTTCATGCAAAACTGAAAAGATATATATTGTATATATAAAAATCCGTTTTAGATATATAAAACTGAAAAAGATATATATGACATATATAAAAATCCCTTTAAGATATATAAATTATAATAATATTAATTAATAAGAATATAATATATATTGTCAAGATCTGGTCCTATTCTAAAGATTCAACAAGAAATATAGATATTAATCAAAAAGAACTTGAAATAATTATACATATTATGTATATATATATAATTGTAATTATATCAAATAATGAAATATTATAGGATTTTCTACCTAAGATAATATATCAAAAAATTATTATATAATCATCTTAAACTAATCATATTTCATATCACAAAACGCTCCTATGAAGAGTACATTTTAATTGGCCTAAAATTTCATTAACCAAAAATTTCTCTGTTTCCTTAAAAAGATGATGGCAACTTTTCTTTTATATTGTGAAACTCATAATTATTTTTCATTTTCACTCATATTTATTTCTCTCTTGAGTAACAAATTGATGTGTTACTTTCAAATTTCAACTTAGTATCTGTAAACTCAAAAATTCATCTTCTTGGGAGTTGGTGTCTCATATCACAAAAGTTAAAGGTAATTAAGTAACTTTTATTACACATAATCATTTGCAACTTTTATCTTTAGGTTTTTGTTTGCAGATTGCTGGTTGCATAATTGAAAGAAATTATTCATCTGAACTCGAGTTTTCAAAATGAGTTTGATTTATAGATAAATGTATTACTAACTATAATGTTATAATAATTTAATAAAAGTTCATAAATATAAGTATTATATACTTAAAATTTTAATTGAATTGAAATTATTATAAGACTACAAAATAATAAAGTTAAACATATACTTATAAAATTTATTTAGAAATAATAATTTTCAATTTTTTCAATTAGTATTGAAAATACCGTGTGATACACGGGTCTTCCACTAATTATTTTACTATTGGTGTTAAATATTGTAACATGAATACAAGTATTCAACTTGGTTAATTTGTGGCTAACTCGATACGATCTGTTTTGTAGAAGATCAGTCAAATGTATGTTGAATGTGAAAAATGTCAACAAAAAACTCCAATTATTTTCTTAAATTATATTGCCTTTATTACATTTGTGTTTTATGGCTTGTTTGGTTGCTATTCTATGTCATACATTTGTGAATTAAATGATGGAAAATCTAGACAAAACAAGAGGACTAAGTTTCACTGTCAAGCCATGAAATGTGGAAGTAGAGTTAAGGTTTGACTTGTGAATCAAGAAAAATAAATTGGTATTAATATGTAATCAAGTGTTTGTGATGGTTTTACAATAATGTGTAAAAATTATGAAATACAGATATATTATAAAAGTTGGTACTTAATAGATCACGTTTGTAAAATCATATTAAATATTTATTATAAAATAAAACAATATAATTTTTTTTATTTAATATTTTTTCCAGAAAATATAAATTTTTAATATATTTTCTAAATGTTGTAATATGAGTTATAATTTATATAAAAAAAACAAACTTAGATATGATGTAGTCCAAAAGCAAAACTCAAATTGTAATATAATATACTTCTTTCAATCAAAATAAGTGCCGTTTTAGAGGGTTAAATATTGTCATTAAACGTAAATTTAGTTATCTTGTCATTTTTCTTTCAAGTTACCCTCAATCTCAAACTCTCGGGTATGTTTGAAAAGAGTTTTAATGGGTTTGGGGAAATCCAGTCATTGAAATTTTGAATTTTGTAGTAAATTAAAATAGTAAACACATATGTTTGTTTGAGAATTTAGTGCGTAAGATTATATTATAAATGTCAAATTAATGTTGAAAAAGATGATTGTTGTCATATTTTATTGTGAAAAGTAGGTTGATGTATTTTTTTTTTATGAAAACGGTGTATTTGGTAATGATTAGATGGTTATAATATAGGTAATCATGATTGTGTTCAAATTTTGTGATCCAAATTTAAATACGAAAATAAATATACATAAATCCCACCAAGTAAAATCCCTTCCAAACATACCTTTAAAAGATTTTTGAACTTTGAACTTCCCTATTTAATCTATTTAATATTGAGTCAATCTTGGGTCGGATCAAATCTGACTCGAATTCGCGTATTTTTTTTTCCCTAATTTTTATGTTAAGTTGGTCATACATTTATGTTATAAGTCATACTTTTATGTTCAAATATCATAACTTTGGTGCAATACTTTAACTTTTAAAAAAAAACCGTTGATCTGTATATTATGTTAGTCATACATTTATGTTATATTAGTCATATTTTTATGTTAGATTAGTCATACATTTATGTACAAATATCATACATTTATGTCATACTTTAACTTAAAAAAATCCTAATTTCGGCATAATTTGTACATGTTTACTTTTATGTGATATTACTCATACATTTATGCAATATTATTTAAACATTTATATCAACATAATTATACTTTTATGTAATATATAAATGTATAACTAACATAACTAAAATGTATAACCAACATAACTAAATGTATGACTAATATAAAGTATGAAATGTATTAATAGCTGTTTAAAAATATGTTAAGATATAGCTAAAAACTCTAAAGGTATGACTAATATAGCATAAACTAGTTCAGTGATGACCCTCCATAGATTCACCTATATAAGCCGCGGCTCGATCAGTGAGCTATTACGCACTCTTTCAAGGGTGGCTGCAAAGCAAAGAACCTTACCAGGGCTTGACATGCCGCGAATCCTCTTGAAAGAGAGGGGTGCCTTCGGGAACGTGGACACAGGTGGTGCATGGCTGTCGTCAGCTCATGCCGTAAGGTGTTGGATTAAGTTCCGCAACGAGCGCAACCCTCGTGTTTAGTTGCCATCGTTGAATTTGGAACCCTGAACAGACTGCCGGTGATAAGCCGGAGGAAGGTGAGGATGACGTCAAGTCATCATGCCCCTTATGCCCTAGGCGACACACGTGCTATAATGTGCCTCTTTACTATTCAGTATAAATGTAAGTAGGATTAAAATAACATAAAGGTACAACACCTGAGAGCGAATTTGGGTGGGTTTGAGCGCACTCACCTAAGCACGTAGAGGTTCGTGCAGGCGAGTGGATGGCGCGTGAAGGTACAAGGCGGATTTGGGCTGGGTCGGGTCGAGTGCATGAATCTATGCACCAAATACATAGAAGTTTTTGTGTCTAATATTTATTCAAACAAGATTCTACAATTTTCTCTATCTTAATTGTTTCCTTTTTTATTTCTTTTATATTACCTTATCTCATGTTAATTTATGAATGAAATGAGTTAAAGCAAAATTGATATGTCTATTTTTATCAATTTTTTATGTTCTCTATTTACGAAAAAAACTCTACAACCTATTTATTTTGAATAGGGGGAAGAATGATTGTAGGATAAAACTATCTTGAAAAATGTTTTAAATTATTAGAGAAATGTGAGAAAAAAAAAATTGCACTTGCCTTCGGTGCAATTTTAGTTAAGCAAAATTTATTATGTACATTGCACGAGTTGTCATATTTGTAGTTGGATTTTAACCATTACAATTTATACTAAAAATTTGTTTATAATATTTTTCTCAAAACATTATTTCTCTCTAAAAATGAAGATATAAGATGATGTGATTTAGAAGAATTTTTCTATATTTGAATGTTTAGCAAAATCTTGTATTCTTTCATTTCTTAATTTTATATGTATCTGAGAAATCATTATATCTATTGTTTGTATATCATGTTTCTTTCTTCATTCTCCATGCATCTTTATTTTGCTGAAAATCACTATTCTTTCTTCATTTCTTAATTTTACAGTTTTGAGATATCATTGTATTATCTCTTCATTTGTTAGCTTTATGTAGATTATATAATAGAGTTATAATATTATAAATGAGCTTACCAAGTAATATTTATTATTTTATTTTACTTTATTTATTTTATTAATAAGACACTCTTAGGTGGAAAGTGGCATTCTCGCAATTTTTATTAATTTTCTTATTTTAATATATAGTATAAATATTCTTATTAAATGTGCATATATAATAATATTTATGATATAATTAATGGGTTACGGCTTACCTTGAAAATGTATTATTGAAGTATTTCAGAGCAAAAAACAATTGATGTAAATTTAAAGATATTTGGAACGATAATTTTATAACTGAAACAATAAAATTTAAGAAAAGTCATAAGGTTACAAAAAAGTCGCAAGATTAAGTTAATTTGGAACATTTTTGGATAGAAACTCTCTTGTTGATAATGATTTAACAGTTTTGCCTTCATTCAATTAATGGAATACTTTTGTTCGTTTCATCTTTATAATAAGAAAACAATTTCTTAAATAAAACGTTTAATAAAAAAACATGGCCTTTCAACTATGCATAAATGCAATATTAACATTACACAAACAGAAATATTACAATTGAAGCCAACGTCTAATAAACAAGGATCAACACCTGATCAACTAGGACAAGTTGATAAATAAAAATATTATGTAATATTTATAAAATCAATTGACCATAGTGGATCGAGTATTGACACCTAAAAATCATGTTACACCAATCTATTACAATGCTTTCACATAGGACCAATTCATTAAATTCTTGGGATAGAATTTCATTTCATTAAACAAGTTGGATATAATCAAATCATCAGTTAAAGTCAACAGTCAACGGACAAAGTTAAATGAATTAACTAACTGTCGACCTGTTCAACAATCACTATTAACCTTGACATTGACCATTAAACGTTGACTTTAACTAATAACCATTGATCAAAATCAAATCCAACATGCCCCACCATTGTAAGAAAGTATAAGAAACTATAAACTTTAACAAATTTGTAAATCTGAATCCAAACATAGCCTAATTTAAAAACTTCAAAAATCCAAAAATAAACTTAAAAATGAATAGACAGTCATATGTTTGGTTTGGAACTAAAAAAGCAAAGACTATTTTTTCTACAATTTCCACAAACATAAACATTTTTAATCAAAGGTATAATTATACAACTCCAAAAATTGAACTCATACAAACTAAAAATACCAAACATGGAAAACTTATGGAATTTTATCACCAAACGATTTTTATTTTTAAAAAACTGTAAAGATATTTAATCCAAGTAGCAAATTGATAAATGGTTAGCATTCAGAAAATCAAAATAATTAGCTATTTCTATATAATTCCAACCAAAAAGCTCAGGATTTTTTTAAAAGCTATAATTTAAATTGCACTGAATAGTTATGAGGCCTCAGATATTTGTCACATCAAATTATATTCAGACGGTAATTCCAATTATATATTTAATATTTAATCCTCATAGGCCTCCATTCAAAATCAAAAACGATTTCTCTTTTCCAGCAAAACAATTAGAAACTGTTTAAAATGGAAAAAATAGGTAATTATAAAATAAATGTAATCGCACAAAACGGCTCCATGGATGGGGTATTAACCATTCCACAGATTCCTATCAAGATGCGAAAGAATTCGATCTAGGTCCAAAACTGACACCGCCGGTCACGGCGAGTATACGCTACCGGCGACGTGGCGTCGGACCGCAAACGGTCAAAAACAAATCGAAAAAGGAAAAAATAATAAATGAGAAACAATGAACCTCAGAGACCCGTTCAAAATCACGCACACAGCTGCACGGCGGAGATCATCCCGACCGACGAACAATGAATGCCACATAGACACGCAATTGACGGCGGTGGATGGGAAGAGTGCCCCGACGGCGTAAACGCTGCGTTTAAGAGTGTCATACGGCACTTCCTATACTTTGGGAATTCTTCCTCATCGGTAATTGCAGATAAATCTAACAAAAATCATGAAGGTTTCAGAGATTGAGAACTATTCTGTGCTCTGAGATATTGCGGCGGTGAGAAGGTGTGAGATTGGATGTTGTGGTGATGGATACTGAAGGGTATTTAAAGAGGATTTGTTGAGGGTTTGAAGGATGAGTGAAAGCGGCGGTTGTGCTTGAGCTTCATTTTAGGGTTTGGGATTTCTATTTTCTAATATTTTATTTTGAAAGTTTTTTTTTCTTTTAAAAAACTATACACACTCTGTAATTTACTAAACATACCCATTTTATTAAAATATAAAAACATAACTTTTGGGATATGTTTAATATTTTTGGATTCTTTTAATATTTATTTTTTCCTTTGGTAGGAGGCAATTTTATAAGTTTTCCTTATCTTAGTGGAGTATATGTAAATTTCATTTTTTTAGTTTCACAAAAACTTCTATTTATCAGTTGCACAGAAGTGAAATTCTGTTCAATCCATACATTTATGTTATAAATATATTACTTTTATGTACAAATATCCGTACCTTTTAAAATGAACATGCATAAATGTATTACATTTATAACATAAAGATACTACATTTATAAAATAAAAGTATGAATTGCACGATGCAACTGGTGCACAGAAGTGTTACTCTTTTAGTTTTAACCCTCTAATAAATGGGGATAGTATGATTTTCCCCATCTATTTATTTGATATAGCAATTTTAAAAACAATTTTATAAGTTTTTAAAATTTAATTTTTTAAGTTTTAACCCTCTAATAAATGGGGATAGTATGCTTTTCCCCCCATTTATTTATTTATTTGATATAGCAATTTTAAAAATATTGGCTCGTCCCAAAAATATGACTCATATATATAGTAAATGAATCAGACAAAATTAACCTACTATAGATTTTATGTTATATAATATAATGCAAACAATGGAAAATGGAAGAACATGTCTATTTTTTCCCTTTTGCAATCAAAATGAAAGAGTTTTTAGAAACATTATTATTATTATATAGTCTGTTTGCTTGCCATTATTAAGCTTGTTATATACCTCATCAACAAAATTAATTTGTTTGTATGTGAGCCCATGATATAAAAGAGTTTGTTATTGTATTATTTAATTGTGTGATATGACTGCTCATAAAGATGGATGAATAGTTTATCACATGTATTCGAGCCAACTTATTATTTTTAGATATAATTAATAATTAAAATAAACACACCCACGTATATAGAGACAAGATCATAAATTGAAATTTGGGGTTTACCATCCCATGAGCATCAAATTATTTTGTCTCGCAAATACTTCTTGTTCTTCCAAGTTCCATCATTATAATTTTTTTATTTTTTATTTTTTTGCAATTTCTTCCTGTTTTAGAATTCCACCTTCATCGTCCTTACTCAGCTAGTATCTTCTAAGGTTCAATATTATAATTTTTTTTTTCTTTTTTATTGGCTCATGTCAAAAGAGGGGCTCGAAAATAGTTTATATATCTCAATATATGTGTGTATATATATATTCAATTATTGTAGTTAAGCCCAATGAAGTAGACCTCTCTCCATGAAAGACCCAGGATCGATTGATCTTGGAGTCATGTGGCCTCTAATCTTTTTTTTTTTTAATTCATTTATTATGTATGTTTGTTAAGATGATTCTTGATTTGTTACTTTAAATTTTTAGCTTCGTATTATATGTTTAGTATTAGATATAATGTCTTTTTTCTATATTAATATATTTATGTTTTTCTTTTCACAATTTTATTGATATAACAATCTGATTTGTTAATTTAAGTTTTTTATTTTAATTTATAGTTTTGATATTATTGTATAATGTTGCTTTTTATATTCATCTTTGTATGTTTCTACTTTAAATTTTTAGTGACAAAATAATTCATGATTTGTTAATTTATTTATAACTTAATTTAATTTATATTTTTAGTATTATTATATAATGTCTCTCAAGTATGAGTCTAGATATTATAAAAGAAAAACAAAATCAATGATAGAGAAATTAGTTAAAAGTCAAACTGGATTTAAGTAATTATTTTAAACTAAATTGCTTCTTTTATTTTAGTTACGATAATATTAATATCTTAAATGATATAAATGTGTCAAAATCTTATAGTTTACATGCAATTGATATTATGGCCTATTTTGAAATTCGATTCGGACCAAAATATTGATAGGTCTAGCCATGACTGCCATCTCCATATCCACCGCCAACATTGTCTTACAACAACTGCTCCTCCTATGTGGATTCCTCACAGATGTTAGAAGATGAAGTAAAACATATAATGATGTCGTTGTTGATATAATTTTAAAGGAAATGCATATATTTGCTCTTGTATTCCATAAAATACATCACTCGAACTAATGTTTTAATTAGATATCCATGACAATTGTCTAATTAATATCAAACACTTGAGGTGATGCATTTTTTAGAAAACAAATCTCAAGATAGATCAATCATCTTAATTTTCACATCCCAACCAAATAGAACCCTCAAGTAAAGTTAAAGTGTAGTATAAATAACCAAACAAAACCTACATGAAGGTAGCAAACTAGTAATTGATTCGTACATCACAATTTAGCTCAAGTTTAATTAATCTACGACATCTATAAAAACAAGAGTTCATCTAGAGTGTCCTCTTCTTGTTGTACTCCTATAGTTGGAGTTGATTTGATAGATCTCACATGAGGTAGATTGCAGAGACATCACATTTCCATTGTTAGTAGAAAACATTCTTGCAACGATGAGAAGGAATTAGCGTCGAGTCAAATCAGGTCGGCCATTTTCGAGTGAATCAAGTCAACAAATGTGGGCATAATATTAACAATTTTTAAGACTGTTTCGGTAGGTTCGTCGAATAAGGTCCATTTTTCGCCATATATAGGCTTATTGTAGTTGTCGTGGTAGAAGATAACAATTGATTAGATCGAACCGAAATAATCGAAAAATGAAAATTAAAAACATTTTATCACAGAACCAACCTAATTGAATCACTCGAAGATCTAATTCGATTCTAACATATAGTATAATTTAGGGGTTCGGTCTAAAACCAAAATCATTTTTGTTAGACGTTAGTGGACATTTAATTTTATGTTAGTGGATCATTATAATGTTAGTTGTGTGGAGTTAGTGGTGTAGTGGATCATTACGAGGGTTAGTGGGTCCTTATTTTATGTAAACTTATATAAAGACAAATTGAGTTTTAAGTTTGGTGTGAATAAAAGGCAGTAGCTTATTCCCATATTTTATTTTCTCCTCTTTTATTGTGTATCAATTTTTTACTAGTAAACCGAAATAGAATCAACAAGCATACAAAAACTAAATAAAATCAAATCACTCAATTCAAATTTGATTAACAATTTCCATTCAATTTGCCACCTCTAGATGTGGGGCCGGATTTATCCGGATCATTATCATGATGGACCGGGCCAAATGGAAGCCCGTTTCAGTCGGCCAGCTATCCACTTCCCCAATCGGGCAGTTAACATTGGCAGTGACCATTTCAAATTTTAAAATCCTAAATTTGAATTTTTCAGAGCTGTAACCTACTCCGATCCCGCCGGCAATTCCACCGCCGCCACCTCAAGCTCACACCCTTCCTTCTACATACAAATGTCGATGGGAAGCGACACCACTTGGGTGGGAAAGAAGCCATTAAGAAGAGTGGGTGGAATGTCCGACGCTCTCTCCATCGCCGCCGATCTCGGATACTCCGTCGCGCCGCCCCCTTCTCAGGTCTCCTAAACCACCATTTCCTGTAGCCACTCCATACACGCACAAAAATGCACTGAAAGTGTTTGCGATAGTCACTTGATCTCGTGTTGCTACAATTTCTGCAGTGAGCTTATTTTGACTTTGTTTTTTCACTGAAATCAGGAAGATATCCAGAATTTATCCGCTGGTTCTGGCGAAAAGGGGGACGATTTGATCAGGATATTGCGAGAATTGACGGCCGTGCAAAGAAAAATCGCGGATCTGCAAGTTGAGCTTCAAGGCAGAAAGGTGAAGAATTCTTAATTTCCAGCTCACTTAAAGTTTAATCACTCATAGGTGTTTGTTGATTTTTTACTCGATTGAACTACTGTTGATGAATGATATGATGTTATTTGGTAATTTTGAAATTGAAACCCTAATTTACGTTTGCTGAACAATTCTATATGGGAGCTCATACAATTCTTTGTGGAACTTTTAGGAGGACAAGAATGTTGCTCATTTAACACACGTGAGTGAAATGGAGAAGAAGATCGAGACATTAGCTCGGATCACAACTATATTAAAAGATGTTATTCAGAATAAGGTAAATAGCAACTTGAAATGATGCCATGTTTTTCAGACTTTCAATAAGAATGTGTTTGATATCATTCTGAGATATCTATGAGCAAACTGCATTTTTTCTTGTTCAGATAATTCATGGACTATATGTTTACTTTCATCATTGTGTAGAGGCCTTTAACTTTTTTATTGCTTTCTAGGATCGGATTATTGCTCGTCTCCAGCAACCTTACTCGTTGGATTGCATACCTGTGGAAGCTGAGTACCAGGTATATATTCTATTTGATGGCTGCAATTTATTCCCTTATACAGGCATTTGAAATTGCACTAGCTTAAAATTCACATAATAAAATATAAATCTAGGGTTTAGGTATTTATACCATAATTATTAACCTTGAGAAATTAATTCTTAATTGGTCTCTGAACCCAATAAGTTTTTAATTTCTCAAATTTGCCAAAAAAATTAAATAAATAAACAAAGCCCTAGCAGTATTTTAGATAAATACATGTTGTAAGCTGTTCAAGTTGCCTTAACAGCTTATGAGTTTGATTTCTTGTAATGGCATCTCTATTTTAGCATGTTAGGAAATATTTACTTAACTGCAAGTTTGATAATTTTACTTATGTCCTTGTGCTTTCAACTTACAATTCCAAAAAAGATGATGCATGCTGAAATGATCTTCATGACTATAACTATAATGCGGCCACAATATTTGGTTTGACTTTGTGTTTGTTATCTCTATCGATGCATTTTTTTTTTCTTCTTTAGTTTACTTGACATCAATGTCGCTTCAGGGTGATGAACTGTTAATACAAATGATTTGAGGGATCTCTAATGCTGGTTCTCTTGCTTCTGATTTTATACAGAAACAATTTTCAGAGTTGCTAATGAAGGCGGCTAGTGATTATGGAGCCTTGACAGCTTCTGTCGCTGATTTTCAATGGAGCCAAAATTTTAAAGAACCACCTACTGTATGGGGGGTAAGTTGTTAACCCCACTCTCTTTCTCTCTACCTACCAATCCAGATACATGCTTGTTGGTGTCTGTTCATCTCAGTAAGTATTTGAATTGCATATGAAATCAGTGGGTAAAGAATTGGCTATATATATCCTTCACTATGAAAATAAGAACAGTGCTGTGGTATAAAATCTTGAATTAATTATAGTATATCAATGGAAAAATAGAATAATGTTCTGGCCGATCAATTGTGAACTATAAAGCCAATACCGCACTGGTTGGTTACTGAGATGGTAGGCTAATATTTTGTCTTGCGCATAAAAGGAAGCATATGATGATTGGAAAAACAAAAATTTCTTTTATTTGAACCCAACACATTCCGCATTCATGACACTGTCATTCTGTAATTTAGGAAATGCTACGTCCAATTCCCGTTGCTTTAGCATCATGCACTCGGTTCTTTGAAGCCATGACTGCAATGAGAGAGTCCTTTGCCAAACTTCAGACTCTGAGAGTCGGCCATTCCTCTCAAAGAGCAATGGGAGAATCTGATTGTGTAACCCCCCCACCTTGGAGAACTGAATCAAGCTTCGATGATTTAGCCGTTGGAGGCCTGAGAAGGCAAGGTAGCGAGCAGCCACAAGGGGATGAGGTAAGTAGCCAAGTTGGCGACTCGAATTATGTTGATGGCAGTGCCACTAACAGGAGATTGTCTTGGCCCCCATCTGTTCAAAAGAATGGCTTGTAATTACTATTCAAAACTGTGTAATTGTGCTACCATACTGCAAATTGATTTCTTGCTGAGTGATTTTATTGTACAGAGGAGCGATTTTTGTACCAGAGACGAGTGATTACAATGTTGGGCAAGCTCTGCTCGATATTATATTTCCGGTGTATTATCTATCATCCGTTTTAATGATTGATGTATAATGTATCACCTCGTGTGACAAAATATTGTGATTAATTCATTTTGATGCATCTAAGGGTGTGCTTGGACTGGGATCAGGTCACTTCTATGTTTGTTTGGTGTTCAAGTAAGCTTGAGAAAATCCGACTTTAAAATTCTAAAATTTCAAAATAAAGTGAAATAATTAAAATGTGCTTGTTAGGAGATTTTATAGGTTTTGTTTAAAATGTATTTTAATATTATATTGTTAGTTGATGTAAGAGTAATTGGATGATTGCAATAGTATAAATGTAGTTATGTATTTGAATTTGTATATTAATAGGTTAAAGTGTAGGGTTGATTATAGTGGTTTTTGTAAAATAAGATTTGTTAGAGGCTTTAAATAGAGATTTGAGA
Organism: Scutellaria galericulata; assembly: GCA_946896805.1. Lineage (NCBI taxonomy): Eukaryota > Viridiplantae > Streptophyta > Magnoliopsida > Lamiales > Lamiaceae > Scutellaria > Scutellaria galericulata. Next base: position 2,058,466 of record OX335785.1, read on the forward strand.
TTTTTAGATTCCAAATCCCAACTCATGAAATCTCAAACAAACATAGCCTTGAGGATTTTGGAATCCAACCAATAGCATAAAAAAAAATAAAAAAATTAAGAATGATTCTTATGAGATTGTCTCACAATTTTATTTTGTTAAATGTGTTGACAACAATATACAATCTACAATTTATTTCCATGTTTGTAAAAATAAATTAGATTTTTTGGTGGTTAACCTTTTCACATGGAGATATATTCCTATAAAATCATACCCACTTTTTTCAAACATGGTAGTCACATTTTTTCATTTTTTCCATCATGAAGTGACATCTTAATAAAATTTTATAATTCACATGTGATGAAAGATTTATGCAAAAATCGAAGATAAAACACCACTCGTTTCATCGACATGCATATAATTATGTAAAACCAAAACAAGTAAAAACCGTTTCGAGCAAAAAACCTCCTACACAAATACTAAACTAGTGCAAGAATCAAGATGATGATATAAAGAGCAGCAACGGCATTTCATTGAGTTCGCTCGTTGAACAAAACAGGTTTCTGTCGAAACAAAGACACAAAATACCTTAAAAGTTGCAGATAGTTAATAGCCAAAAGACTCGGTTTGGTTACACAAAAGACCAGTTGATGAACATAAAAGCCAGGCAGTGATTGGAATCCTCATCATTAACAACCTTCCAAGCAACGGCTTGATCATAAGACACGGGTCGCCCCATGCTCGAAACACACACTCCAGCTGGCAAATAGGCGAAGCCCTACAACAAAATCGAACACCACATTAAAAAAAAAACCCTTCTCAGCAATCTTTATTTGTTTACTTGGGTTAAAATAATCCCGAATTATCCCATGTTTACTTGTAAGTTTGTATAACTGATTATTATACCTGTTGCATGATATTGGAGAACTCAGAAAGTAGAATCTTTCGACCAGCTTCATCTAGAATCTTCTCGAGCAATACATCCTGAAGAGCCACCAGAGTCGTCTCCATCATGTCAAGGCCTGCTTGGTTGGCGAATGTGAAAACAGCTGACGCCTGAAGTTCGAACGAACATGTTAGTAATATGGAGTTAGAAAACCGAAAATCAGAAGAAACGGGAAAATGACCGACATTCGTTGTGACGGAGCAGCACATAATAGCATCATTGTGGTGCCAAAGTTGTTTTAGAACAGCCCCGTCCGCTTGTGAATCGGCCTCAAAGAGCTCACTGCCAGTGTGCATTCTGACATAGTTTGGATGTTAAATTACCAATTTTCCCCTTGTATATATTTGTATTCAGAAATTTTAGAATAGAGTTGGACTAGTCATACCTGTAGCTTCGGCAAATCCAACGAGCCAATGTCGCAGCCCCAGGAGAACCTGGATTCGGCTTAGGTACAATATGGGAGCCGACTTGAGACGGAGCGATTGCGAGGGCGACTCTCTGAACCGAGCTCACTATACCACGTACATATTGGCGGGCCATAGCAGCTACACTGTCTTGATAGTGATTTTCGAAAGTGAACTGGAATGCAATAGTCAAAACAGACCGAAGATTTTGATTACTCGAGTCAGCTTCGCCAGCTAGACGGGCCCCACTGTGTCCAACGTCAAGGGCAGAAGCCAAGTCCAATGTACGAGCCGCTGAAGTCCCGTCCTGCATCAAGAATGTAGCACACATTAAAACACTAATGCTTGAGAGCTTTTGCAAATATGTGTTGGAGGGTAAATAAGGAATTTCACCCAACTGATTTAGGGTTTAGAGGTATGACACGAAAACCGCAAGGCAGCATAGGAGCGTCATCGCCGAATGTTTCGTCTATCGGTGCAAAAACAAGCTGAGCAGAAGCACTGGTATTCGTTTCATCCATCCCACTGCATAGCTGCAGTGTTTCATTGAAAAGAATAAACCTCGTGCCGTACGAAAAAAAATAAAGAATATGAAATTGATTTGAATTTGAATTCTTATGACCAAACCTGTAACAAGAACATATCTCTAGACAAAGCTATGTCCTCTGGAGAGAATCCGTTACCCTCCAAACGAACCACCTCTAAGAACTAGATTAAAAGCAAATAAAAAGATGCATGTCAAAATGGAGAAATGAAGCAACAAAGCAAGATTAGATAGGCTGACGAGTTGGGGTGTAAATGAGATAATTGAGCTCGTGAGCCTAATCGAGTAGAATTGAGCATATGTTAAATTTACTATTTTACCCTTGATAGTTTATCAAATTCTCCATATTAAAGCATATATTTAGGAATTTAGGTTATTTTATAAATATTATTTAGGTATCAAGTCGAGTCAAACTAGAGCTTATAGAGTTCTGTCTGAGTCAAGCTCGAACATTAAAAAAGTAAGCTTGATCAAGTTTTGACTCGACTCATTTACACCCCTAGTGACGAGGCTAGTATTAAAGTGAAAAACGAACCTCCTCATTTTCCACGGTTTGTGCAAGAGGTAAAATAACTTGACTGGTAGGAAATCCGCCAGGCTTTGCACACGGAACGGCATAAGGGCTAGCTTTAAGAGAAGCAGCAGCGTAAGCATCAACCCCGTAATCAGCCCACTCCGAGCGATGCTCTCTCAGGAATCGAATGAGCAAGGCAGAGGGTACATTCTGCATCATAAAGAATACTCAATCACCAAAGATGATAACCAAGAAATGTCGTTTCTTGGGTGAAATAAACGACCAAACTAACCTGGAGAAGCATCGATGCCCGTGCGCAAAGGACTCCCCCGAAAGTGGGGAGCATCGAGAGAGAGTTGTAATGGGAACCAAGAAACTTGCTTGGAGACAAGTTAATGGAGATGGTTACATCTTCCACCCCGTCCGAGTCCACTATCGACCAACCATCATCGACAATTCCATTGATAGCATTATTAAAACCCCTGTGATTCGTTAAACACGCAACAGTTAAGGAACCTATAATATCATAACGGTGGTTGGTTGATAGATTTCTTACCTGCACAATCTTTGACTTAATGCTCGAAGAACGCCTGGTTGGCGACCACTACTGCACTGGATTTCTCCGTTGATTTCCCGAGTGATTTGCCTAATATGATGCAAGGCCTGAAATCGAAAAATCGAAAGCACCAAGCTGCTTAAGATGAACACACAAAGCTCAAACGAAGTAGTAATAATTAAAAGCTGAAAGTTCTCACGGCCATCGTCATCTTCTGTGCTAGGATACTCGGTGATTCGTACAGTGGCCTTAAAATTTCAGGAACACTGCAAGCCTGATAGAAATTAAGAGTGATATTAGTATATTACCGATACAAGGATAGACAACAATTTTTAGTATGTAAATTACAAGTAATAACATCTTACATCCAAGTCGATGTGATCGACAATGTGGACGATGGAGCCACCGCCCCCACAGGGACGTATCAGGCAACCACTTGGCAGCATTTCAGCTCTCACAAAGCAAGTAGATGGTGGTCCAGTCGGGCCACCTGAGGAAGATGTTAACGACCTCTCGCAAATCTTCAGAAATAATTTATCGTTAAAATACGGCAATAGAAAGATTTGAATCAAGAAAGGTAAAGAGCTTCGATTTAGCTCACCACGAGACTCCCATCTTCCAAAGTGGCCGTATATCTTAAAGTCCAAAAGTCACGACCCGAGGCCATAGTAGTCAGTGCATAAGTCTAAGGAAAAAATTTCAAAACCAGTTGCAAGCTATTAGTATAATCAGACAAGACTAGACTAACATTTAGTTTACGAAGACAACGAACCTGCATATATAGGAGCTCGATCTTACCCCCACTCGGAGTGGGGATTGTGCTCGCTACATCGAGGCATCGGCAGTCACGATACCAAGAAAGACGATCTTTGAAAATTTCAGCAACCTACAAACTAACTACTGTCAAATCTGAACTCAAAAGGAACCAGTTTTTTTCTGAAGACAACAGACTAAAGTGGCATCGAAAAAACTACCTTTGTGGGTTCAAGACTCACAAGGCCACAGGCTCGTGCTGCTACCCCGCGACAATCGCAAGAAACGGCAACAATGCCAATAGAATCCGGACCAGGCTAAAAACATTGAAAGACACATTATTACATTAGAACCAAAAGATCGATTTCAAAATGAAACGTAAACAAAAAGGCCTTATGAAACTGCAAACCTTCATCCCAAGCAACTGGACCCAGTTGACAGCAGTTCCAGTAGCCTTTCCAAGGAACTCTGTCAGGGTCTCCTCAGCTATTGCGAGAAGACTAATAAGGCAAAATTGCAAAGAATAGTGTTAGCCTAAAGAGTTGTGTAATGAGTCAAAACGAACAGAGCCATGAGTTCGATTACCCGGCTGGGTTAGTAGCATCCCTTTGAGGATGCGAAGGAGTTGGGTTTTGCTGTTGTTGCTGACCACTCATTACCATAGACTCACACATGGCATCAGTGGTTGTTGTGCTTACCTGTTTACAACAACAATGCATTCAATGGTAAACTGAAACGGGAATCAAAACAAGGCTTTACCAAGCGAGAGAGAGAATCAAAGGAAACAAACTCACAGTGTGCAGTTTCTGACGCATAAAGCCATTGTTGTAAACGAGCTTCGAGACCTGCTTCTGTAGGCGGTCATTCTCTTCCATCAGCAGCTTGTTCATAGAATTCAGCTTCCTGTTGACAGTCTGAAGACGAGATGCTTCGTTCTTCTGTTTTTCACGGCATCTATAAGAACACAAAATCAAAATCAGTTCCCCATAGATTCATGCCTGGATAATATTGTACATCTCACTAAGTTGAGCATGAAACTGAATCGATTGCAAGACCAAACTTACAGATTCCTAAATTATACATATGATGAAAACAAAGTTATAAGGAAAAGGCTCACCCCAGATGCTCATTGAATCAAAGCTTGGACAGAGGTAACTCATATATAAGTACAAAATTTCATCAACAAAATTATTTAAGGGACTTTAGCAGAAATATTATTTCATTCACATTTTAACATCAATCAAATTTTAGAACTTTTGTGGATGCATATCATACAGGAAAATGAATGCTTTGAAATCATGAAGTGTGGAATAAATGTTCTCCATATTCTGAAAATTAGAGATGAAGAATTGTCGAAGACACACCTACTAGACCTCAAATAGGAGTGAGAAAACCAGAAAGATTGAGAGAGAGAGAGAGAGAGAGAGAGAACATTGAAGCATATCAGGTATTACATATTCAACACTAAAATTAAACTGCTTGAAACTTCAACATTCATAAATCATCTACAAATCATAGCATATCTTTACTCAAAACAGCATAATATCAAGAATTCAATCACCACAAGAAGCTTAGTCAAAGTAACAGTCAAACATTCCCATGTTGTTCACATAACATTTATTTCCAACATCAAATAAATCAACATAGAACTGCTTGATTCAAAGGAAACTAACACAACCAGATGAAAAGAGCGTATCACACACCCAAACCATAAACCACTACACATTCTCACCAACAAACAATCCAAAAAGCAAAGAAACCCAAAAAAAAAAAAAAAGGATAACCCACATCTTTCAGACAATGAAGGATAGAGAAAGAGAGAGGCCCAGAAAACCCATTCAATACCTGCGGTTCTGAAACCAAACTTTGATTTGTTTAGGCTCAGTATTAGCAAGAATGGGACAGTCCTTAATGAGCTGTTGTCTCCTCAAAGAAGTGGGCTTGGGACACTCAACATAAGCCCTCTCCAAAGCCTCAACTTGCTCAGCTGTGTACCTCACATACTTGCCACCATCCATTTGCTGCTGCTGCTGTTGTTTGCTATTGCTATGTCGATGAATGGAAACAGCCATTCAAGAAAAGGGAAATCTTTAACAGAGGGTATGTTCTTGGAAGAGAAATGGCGTTGCATGAACAGGCTCACAGAGAGCCTGCTCTCTCTCTCATCAAGATTGCGTTTTTTTGAACTGATGAAAGGCTGGGTTCTCTCTCTCTCATCGAGGTTGTGTTGTGTTCTAGAGATAAGTGGAGAGAGAGAGAGAGAGGGATGGATGGGGAGAAGAGGGTTGAGATTGGAAGAGAGGTTCGCTGGTCTTTATCTTTGACGCCAATCTCGAGGATTTCAGAGAAAGTGAAATGCAGAGAGAGAAAGAAAGAGAGAGAAGCAGAGAGAGGAGAGAGAAAGATACAATCGTATATACATCCATACAAAGTTTAAAATCTGTATATACGAAAAGTTTTTTCTTTTTATTTATGAAATAATTTTTTAGGGAGAGTCTAAAACACCCGTGATTTCTAAGGGCACCCCATTTTTTAAAATTAAAAATTTCCGAATTTATCCTTAGGGTTAGAAACCCTAGTTCCGTTCGGTCGAGACGGCCGAACAGCCTTCAACATGTTCGGCCAACACGGCCGAACGACTCTGCTCGGCCAACACAGCGGATTTTCATACGTTTTGTCGGGAAAAGTCAAATATTTCGAAATGTGTTGAAATTCGCACACGGTGGCGAAACGGTGTGAGAAATCAAACACAGGTGCTGATGAACGATGGATTTTGGCCATCCGGGGTCGTTTGAGGGGCAAAAAAATCAATTTACCATTTTTCAATTTTTAAACGTTTTTTTCGGATTTTTTAATTTTTGTTTTAAGTCGTTTAGGTCATACATAATGTCAACATAATGACAAACATTCTACGGATTTTTAAAATGTGCGAAAATCATGTGAAAATTGTAGGAAAAAATGTAAAAAAACGATTGAATCCGAACAGTTCCGTTCGACCGTGTTCGACCGAACTCGTAGAAGCCCGTTCGGTCATGTTGGCCGAACACTCTTCTATATGTTCGGTCAACACGACCGAACGAAACTAGTTATTCTACTCCTAATGATAAATTCGGAATTTTTTATTTTTTATTTTTTTATTTTTTAAAATGAGGTGCTCTTAGAATTCAATGGGGTGCTCTTAGTCCATCCCAATTTTTTATTAATGTTAATACTCACTTCTTTTCTAAATAATAACCATTTTTATGATTGTTTCTCCGAGATTATGAAAGCATATAACAGTTGAAATAAAGTTATTATATATATAAAATGTATATATTGGATATTATTCAATAGGCACAATTATTTTTAGCAAACAAAAAATTATAGAGGTAAAATGGGAAAAAATCAATAACACTTCTGGGTTATAAAAAACAAAAAATGAATTGAAATAAATTATAATTTTTAAAGCGATGGAACATTTTGAAACTAAGGAAGTTATAATATAAAACAAATGATTTAATTTTTATTAAAATGCTAAATATTTTGCATGAATTTGGTAGAGAATATTATAAAGAATTACATAAAATGTAATTAACCTAAAATTACAACAAAACATTAAATTTCTGGAAAATATATAGATAATAAACTGTATGAGCTTTTTTATTCCATAAGAATTCATAATTACTTAATAAAAAACAAACAAGGGATTCATTCAATTTCAACGTACATGTTTGAGTTGGATATTCTGATTGAGTGAAGTTTTTGTTCTTATATTGAGTAGTTTTGTGTATGAATAATATTATGTCGAAATGTTATAAAATTAAAATATGATAAGATTTGTTATCCCAAAAAAAAAAAATATTAAGAATGAATAGTTTTAAATTGTGAACATATCCGGCTTTATTATGAGAGTTAACAATTAAAAATAATAATCATAATGGGTTGCGTTGGATGAGTACATACATTCTATTTCTAAAATATTGTTGTTATTCTTATTTATTACTATTATTATTATTTTCATTTATTAGCAGGTCAATTTGTTAAATTTAAAATTTCTGATATTATTTGGCCCTATTTGTACTAAAGTTATCTGACAGATGCCCACATTAATCTACAAACAAATATTTACCCCTCAATCAACATTGATAGTGATAATATTTTATACATTAATGATGATGGTGGTTGTAATAAATCCAAACTCCCAATCTGAAATAAGCATTTATGATAAATTAGGAAAGAAAATTTTCATGGCAGGAAAAAGCAGTAATAAAGATGGAAAAAAAGAGTGAAAAGATTGAGAAAATTTTCTAAGTAGAAGAAAGGAGTAATAAAGAAGCACAACAAAAGGGTGAAAAAGATTAAATATATGGAAGAGAGAGAAAGTGGCTTTAGTAGAAGAAGAGAAGTAAGATCTTTTTTTGGGAATAACATGATATTAGCTACCAAGCTATACCATCTTCAATCTTCTCTCTCCTCTGTCATCATTTATGGTTTTCTTTTTTAATTAGGATTACATTTGATAATTGATAATGGTAGCTTCACGGGTGAATGTGGATATCCTATTTGTTCCAACGTTAATAGAATGTGTAGTAATGTGTAGTAATTTTAAATTGAAAGTCAATTTTATGTGAAATAGTCTCACGAATTATATTATTTGAGATAGATTAATCCACATTTTACAGTTCATATACAAATTATTCTAAATGAATTTGATTTGTAGGTAAACATGATTCGTCTCATGAAATCTATTTGTAAGACAATTTCACGTAAGTTTTTGTGTTAAATAGAAATGAGATGGATTTGAAAAAAAAATTCATTAAGATACGGGTAGGGTTTGGGAAGATACCCTTGGATAGACGTGGGAACGGTTCCAGTTCCGAACTGTGGTCAACGGTTTGATTTAATCATTGACCCAGTTTTAGTTCCAAAATCGAGTTTTATACGGTTCAGTTACAGTTAGCGGCTTCATGGATCGATTGGAGCCGACGGTTCTAATCAAAATTTTCAAACCAGGGACTTAGATCGCTCTATCGTTTGAGATATATGGCTGAAATTTAAAAAAAAATGGTCGTTGGGATGGAATCAGTGAATAGAACCGCAATTGCTGATTCCAATGACTATTTCACAATTTTTTTCTTATAGAAAAAATGAACCATGTAACCGCATGTTCCAAAACCGAACCGATGGTTCCAAATAGGGATGCAAAAGAATAAGAATTTTCTAATTCGATTCGAGATTCGATTCGTATTCGAAAAATTCGAATATGAACTTTTTTAATATCGAATTATTTTCGAATACGAATAAGAATACCGGTGTATTCGATTCAAATAATTTCGAATATATTCGATTCGAAATATTTAAATATACATATATATATATACATATTTATATATATATATATACTTATTTTTCATTTTAATTTATTTCATATATCCAATTAATCCAAAACCATAAAATTCTAAACCTTGACTCAAAACTTCAAAGTTCAAACTCCTGTTGAGCCACGCCCCTTCACGCCTCTCACCTCTCTGGCCTTCCACCTTCCGTCATCCGTCGTCCGCGCCCCGCCCCCTGCTCTCCCTCGTCCTTTGTAGTTTGTACACAGGTAAGTAGTGAACCTCCATTTTATTAAGTTTGAAAAATAAACAATTTCTATTAGGGATTGCATTTTCGATTTTCCTCTGTTTCTTTAATGTCATTATAAGTGCATAACAAGTGTTCAACCAAAGTTTCAGTGGATTTTGGGGCTGATTTACAATCAATTTGGGGCTGATTTTATTTTTGAATTACAATCCTCTATTTTATTTTCTTTATAAAATATTGGTAGTATTCGAATTAGGGGCTGATTTACAATCAATTTAGGGACGTTTTTAAGTCTCTAGCCTAATATTATATCAACAAAAAAAGAGCAGAGGTTGTTGATGGACCACACTAGTGTACTTGGGCTATAGTGTTCTGATAATTGCTGGACTTTGGGTTTTTTTTGTGTTGGGAAGCTGCTCCAAATATGAATGAGCAAACACCTCAAAACCAAGAAAATGATGGTGAAGTAGAAGAAATTCATGAGGTAAAACTTGTATACACAATTAATAGCTCATTGTCTAACTCAATATTATATATTACTTGAAACTTAGTCATGTTGTAATCCAATTTTGATCTTTTAATGAAAAGGTGAGGAGTCCTAGAATGGAGGAGAATGATGGAGGTGATGAGTCCCCTGAGGACCTAAATTGTGAAGTAATGGAAGATGTGAATGTTAGAGATGAAGATGTTGATGGTGAAAGAAATGATAATGAAGATGATCTCAAAACCCGTAAAAAAGAGAGTGAAATGTCATTCTGAATTCGTAGAAGTGACTGATGATGGAGTTCAAAAGCTAAAGTTTATACATTGTAAGAAGCTACTTAAAAAGTCAGCCACTTCAACAACTTCCCATCTTTGGAATCATTTGAATAGGTGTTTATTAAAGCAGCTGCATGATGGTAAACAAAAGAAATTGAGTTTACAACCTATAAAGTCCAAGTTTAAGATGAATCATCTATCAGATGGTAGATATGATCACATGAAGCAGAGAGAAGCTATAGCTCATTGGATTCTTATGCATGAGCAACCATTGAGTGTTGTAAAGAATTATGGGTTCAACTTTATGTTCCAAGTCAATCTTACCCAATTTGAGAAGATTTCTCGTGCCACTATATAGAGTGATATCATCAGTGTTTATGAGAGAGAGAAGACCAAATTACAGTTGATATTGAAAGACATCGACAAGATTTCTTTGACCACTGATCTTTGGAAATCTAAAGTGCAAAAGATTTCTTATATGTGTGTGACTGGGCACTTTGTGGATTCTAATTGGCATCTTCAAAAGAGAGTTCTTAAGTTTATTCTTCTTCCTCCATCACATAAAGGTAACTTATTGTAAATATCTCGTTATATTTATTCAATTATTAAACTATCTATAATCATTTTAATAATAATATACCATTGACATTTGCTAGGTATTGATATCATTGATGGGCTTATGAAGTGCATAAAGGATTGGGGGATCGAAAGTAAAGTCTTCACTATATCAGTAGACAATGCCACAAACAATGACTCGACAATTAGATTAGCCAAAGAAACTTTCTCGAGGAGTCGTAGACTACCGTTGGAGGGTAAGTTGTTTCATGTCAGGTGCTCTGCTCATATCCTTAATCTTGTTGTTCAAGATGGACTTTCTACTATTAAGAGCATAATTGATTATGTGAAAGAGAGTGTAAGGTTCATTAACCAGTCAGAGTCTAGGTTGATGAAATTTTCTGATATTGTGCATCATTTGGAAATTAGGGTAAAAAAAACTAATCATTGATTGTCCAACTCGATGGAACTCTACTTATGAGATGTTAGTTGAAGCCATGAAAGTCAAAGATGCATTTTCGATATTTGCACAAATAGAGTCTTCATATAGATATTGCCTTAACCCTGATGATTGGAGTAGAGTAGTTGTTGTTGTTGAAATTTTAGAGGTATTCTATGAAGCTACTCATGTGATATCTGGAACTAATTATCCGACTTCTAATGTTTTTCTAACTGTTATTTGGAGAGTGAAACATGTGCTAAATGAGAAAGAAAATCATCGTAGTGATTTCATTAGAGAGATGGTTTCAAAAATGAAGGAGAAGTTTGACAAATATTGGGGTGATTGTAATCTTTTAATGGCTATTGGGGCAATACTTGATCCTAGATTCAAAATGAGGTTGGTTGAATTTTCCTTTAACAAAATCTAGAGTGAAGCTCAAGCACGTACCAATGTGACCAAGGTTCGAAATGCATTGAATGAGTTATTTTTTGAGTATGTTGAGGTTGATCTTGCAAAGACTCGTGGCTTTTCCACGACAAACCGTGATGGTATTTTGCCTTCTTCGACCTCCATGTCCAATGGAAAAGTAATACCTTCTGGTTTGTATTTGTTTGATCAATATTTGGACACTGTTGAGGTTGATACCCCTACAAAGTCAGAGTTGAGCATTTATTTGGAGGATGGGGAAGAAGCCTCTCGATTTGATGCTTTGTCTTGGTGGAAAATTCATGAATTAAAGTTTAAAATTTTATCTAAGTTGACACGAGATGTTTTGGCTATTCCTATTAGCACAGTAGCATCAGAGGCTACGTTTAGTGCAAGTACTCGAGTTTTAGATCCTCATCGTGCTAACTTATCTCATGACATGGTGCAAGTTTTAATCTGTGGAGCAGATTGGGTTCGTCAACTACATGGTATCAATAAGCCGATCATGTCACATGTAAGTTTTATTTCTTTAAAATTTTGATTTGCAAATCTTTAATATTCTAATAATTGATTGATATCTAATTATTTAATTTCATGTTTTTATTTGGTTAATTGGAACAAAAAATGGCGGTCGATGTGCTATTGAAATTGTGAGGGGGAGATGCAAGATAAAATTTATGTTGCCGTATTTTGTTGATGAGTTTGACGTTCAACGTCAAACTAGAGATGTAATTGGAGCATTTTGGATATATATTTGAATTATATCTCGTATTTTTAATATATTTGATGGACCATTTTATTTGATTGTGGCTTTCATCATTTAGCAGGTTTTTGAATCGAATATTCGAATTCGAATATCATTATTGTTTTCACGAATCAGATCGAATATTTAAAAAATTGTGTAAAATTTTTGAATCTCGAATAGAATATTTTAAACTCGAATTGAATATCTGAATTATATTTTCGAATCGAATCGAATATTAATTGGATTTATGGAAAACAAACGAAAAAAGGTTACTGAATACGAATTCGAATATATTCGAATTTTTTAAACGAATCGAATACGAATCCAAAATTAGTATTCGAACTCAAATCGAATACGAATACTGTTGAAAATTTTCAAATTCGAATAAAATTTTCCAGTATTCGATTCAGTTCGATTCGTTTACAACCCTAGTTCCAAAACCAAAACCAACATTGAAATTGTATATTATATGGTTGGGTTTCGGTTCCCCTATATATGGAATCGGGAACCGACTGTTCTAGAACCGAACCGAATCGTGCCACGTCTACCCTCGGATACCTTCTATGCGTATTCGTTTATTTAATATGGTATGAGTACCAGGTATCCGTGGATATTTGCCCATTAAAACTCATACTATATATACTCATTTATATAATAAGGTATGGGTATCAAGTACCCACATATACTTGTGCATTAAAACTCATATGATATATGTGTATTAGTTTGTGTTATGTAAGAATCGAACTTCACATATCAAATACTACAAATTTAAAAAAATATGAAATACTCGTTTAGATTCAAATAAAAAATGGTTATACTTGGTAAACGGGGGAATGAGACAGCTACGAATAGTTGTAAATGGAAATAGGACGAGTACATGTAGTATGATATTAATAAAGTTATCGTTTGAGATTCCTTAGATGGTAGGGTACCCTAACTTAGTCATTCTTGAGTCCACTGGTTAAAATACCACATTTCATATAAGAGATTATTTTCTCAATAGCAATCTTTATTGCAAACATTGCGCCAAAGAGCTCAACATGAATTGCAAAACAAATACCACAATTAAAGGAGAAGCAACCACACGAAAAGCCACACAACGTTCTGAAAAATATCAATTGTTTACGTACGTCCTAACGACCTAATTGCGCACCCATCCATATTTATTTTCACCCAAGGATAACAATATTGCGAAATTTTACCGAAATTTTAGTAAAATTGAGTTACCAAGATAGAAATGGGGATTGTAAAAATGTCACCAATGTTCCACTGAAATTTCAATTTCGGTAAATTTCGATTTCGATGAAATCATAATAGAATTTTTTTGAAAGTGTTGAAATTTTGGTAAATTTTGTTTCGATTTCGATTTCGGTGAAATTTTAGTAAAAAACTTTTCTACCCCAAATAATTATAATATAATTTTATAATGAATTACACCAATTTTTAATGGAACAAAATTTATTTTGTACCGAAATAATATTATAATTTGCACATTATAATAGTAACATGTATAATACAATCAAATAATTTCATGATTACATTCAAAATCAATCTAATGTTATGAGCCGATACTAATATTGTCTAAATCAAGATGACATGACAACTTATTTATTTGAATCTACCTCATAGAAGTTTATTTTTGTATTAGTAACAATGTATTCAATCATTTTGATTTTCTTATGTTATTATATAAGATAACATATATATGATAATTATTATACCAGATAACATTTATATGATAGTTAATTCTCATATTTGTTGTAAGTATGCCATTTTGTTTGAAATTTTAAGTTGAATATATGTATTAATGTTAGTTATAATAATATTGTGTACAATATATACCATATCCAAGTTTCCAATTTTTAATAAAGCTTTCGTCATTTTTCTAAATTTTACCGAAATTTCCACCGAAATCGAAACTTTCACCGAAATTTCCATAAAATCAAGATACTGAAATCGTCCCTTTTTTCACCCAATCAAAAAGAGGAGCAAACCATCGGACCGACCTTACGAGAGAAGCTCTTCCTAGCCTACCTAAAATACCAAGATTGGTAAGACAAAGCAAATCAGACTATGTAATAAACATGAATCCCTTATCTAGCGATAAACGACCAAAGCTGAGAGATCTTTTTGTCATCAAAAGTTGCTATGTTTTGGAAGAACCAGATGGCCTAAATGGCAGAGATGATCGAGGCTTTGCATACAACAGCAATTTGCGGGCTAAAATACAAAGACATGACTTTCACAAGAAGTGCAAGAAACCCAACTCTAAGGATCACATTCGATGAAAAAGCCTCGTTAAATTAATTTCGCCTTATTATTAAGTCAAAACAAGTCATCTACACTTTGAATATTCCAAGTGAGATTTCATTCCACAAATCAAGATTCTAACTTATGTTTCACGAGAGAGCGCATCTTGATGGATTAATTGTCACTTTAAGTTTTTGAGGTTTGCCGAGAACACGTGCAAAACTTACTTAGTAGGTGTGAGCAAACTTGAACCAAACCAGTGATTCAGTTTGGTTCGATTTTACCTATATATTGCTCGGTTCGGTTTACTAAAATTATGATAGTTCATTTTCGATTTTTTATTTGGTTAGGTTTGATTGTAGATCTAATTGGCCAGATTGCACTAAAAAATTAGAGAAAATAAATCGGTTCAAGTAATCCATAAATTGAATTAGGTTGTGTCAAATAATATATTTCATAAGATGATCTAAATTTTTACCTTAATTTTTTTATGCGTTTGAAACTTATGTACATAAAATACTATAAAAATAGAAGATTAGACTCACAAGCACTCTATCCATTTCAATTTATATAGCTTTTAAGGTTGTTACACATTAATTAATGAAACATTTAATAATTGTGGTAGTGTGTATCATGATGTACCACAACACCTCATTTTAGAGAACCAAACAATTGTGTTTAAAATAAAGGGAGGAACATCTAGATAAAACTAAAAACTAGAGATAAAATTGTAACAATTATATTTCATAAATCGATGATTATTTTGAAATAGGGTGACTAGAAAAATACTTGAGGCTATGAGCAAAACAACTTCATTGGAATCTCAAAATCAAAAATCCATGTTTGTTACAATTTTAAAAGCAGATCTTGAAATCTCATTATAATACTCACATCGTTATTAATATTGGAATCAATATCAAATATAATATGTATTTTAACTTTTTTTTTCACTTGGTGCCCAAAAAAATCAACAATACCTATACTTTACAAAATTTTCAAATTGTTACCCAAAATAAAGAATTGACACATTTTCCAGCCATAAACCGCTGCCGTAAAATTCAAAAACACATTTAACCTCCAAACGTAAGTTTATATGCATGAGTCATACATCAATCAAAATGAACTTATTTCTATATCTAATTATAACTCTAAGTTAAGTTTATAATCTCATTCCATTCGAGCACAAATCTATTAAAATCATCCAAGGATTTTGAACATTTCATATTTCTTAATTAATATCTACATGTGCATATATGTATAAATATTATGAATATAAACCAATATATAAATATATAATAAGTCATGATAAAATCACACACACAGATATATATATATATATATATATATATATATATATATATATATATATATTAATCAATACATGTCATCTAATGATTCCAATCACTATCCCCCACTTGCCAATACATCTTTTCATAAAATCTCAAAAAAAAAAAAAAAAAAAACATATACAATTTTTCAAGATTTTTTCAATCATGGATTTCAATTTTCAAAGTCTATGATTTCTTCATCCTTTATTAAAGCCATTTCCGAAAATGCCCTGGGGACCTAGAGAATAATACCCCAGATTTGAGGGGTCAAAGTGTAAATAATATAAATTAATAGCTCTGTCTAAAACCCTTATTGCAGATTGAAAGCAAAAACCCAGAAACAAAACCGTGTAATTCGAGAGAGAGAGAGAGAGAGAGAGAGAGAGAGATCAGAATCAAGATGAACAAGAAGGAGGTTTTCAAATTGGCTAAGGGTTTCAGGGGAAGAGCGAAGAATTGCATAAGAATTGCTAGAGAGAGAGTGGAGAAAGCGCTTCAGTACTCTTACAGAGATCGCCGCAACAAGAAGCGTGATATGCGTTCTCTTTGGATCCAGCGAATTAATGCCGGCACTCGCCAGCATGGAGTCTGTTTCTCGCTCTACCATTTTCTCTCTCATTAATTTCTCTATTCTTCTTGATTTGTTTGAGAGAACTGTGGGTGTGTTGTAGCTATGCTTGATTTGTTTGAGTTCTGTGCATTTCTTCACTGATTATTTATTTATTGTTCAATTTATTTCATTTTTGTGATTTTCTTTTTTTGATTCCGAGATTATGCGTTGTTTGTCAAAGTATGAGGCTAGGTTTGTGTTTCAAGCAATTTCGATGAAGAATAGCCTTTCTGGAAGTGATTATTTTATGAATGAATGAATTATTAGCAACACATGAGTTCAGTAATGAATAAATTGGTATTTCATGTTGGATTTTTTTGAGTTTATTTATTGTTCAATTTCTGTGATTTTTATGTGTTATTTGTCAATGTAGGAAGTTCAGTATGTTTTGAAGCAATTTAGATGATTGTTTTATGAATGTGTATGAATTTATTAACAATTCATGATTTGATGATGAATATACTGTTTGTTCTTGTGGGATTTGAATTATAGTTTCAGATAACCTGTTATGAGTTCAGTATGATGATTGTTATAATGCTTGAAAATAGATGTTATGCTTTGTTTGGATATTGGTGTATATGTGAATTGGCGTTCGTGTAGATGATGAATTATAAGTAAAGTTTACGTTCCAAATAGAAGGGGTTAGTCAGATTGAGAAAAGCTAAACATAGCTGGAAAATCTTGTAATGCATTTGAGATATTTCCTACTTTCTTCCTGTTTACTAATGGTGATTAGCATATACTTTATTCCTTCAATACAGTCATAAGTTTGAAAATCATCGACTGAATGGTGTTTTTCGTGCCTGAGTCATCTTTTGCTTGTTAGCAATATTACAAACTGATGAGTTTTAAGTGATCCCACAACATCATAATGTTGTCTTTTATCATGTGAATTGCCTTTTCCATCCACAGCTTTCATTTGATAGTCGAGCCTCTTCTTGTGTGTTTCCATTTTACAAGTTTCTATGCGTTTGAGGTTTATGTTTTTTGCATTCAGAAGTTGCGATTTACCCACTTGATCTCACCCATCGTTTACGTGACAGGTGAACTATGGCAACTTCATGCACGGACTAATGAAGGAGAACATTCAACTGAACAGGAAGGTTCTTTCTGAGATTTCCATGCACGAGCCCTACAGCTTCAAAGCCCTGGTCGACATCTCACGCAACGCCTTCCCTGGAAACAAGACGGCTGTACCTCCCAAAAAGGAGGGCCTCGCCATTCTTGTCTGAACGCCCTCGTGTTTTTGGGAAGTTATCCTGTAGTTTGCATTCCATCCTACACGGGTACGCCAGGTGTCAGATTGTGTGTAGAATTTGTGGTGGATTCTACGTATGGTGTAATGCACTGGCTGTAGGATGTAAGTGATTGAACCGTATCTATCGTTTTGCAAGCAGACATATAATGCAGAACAGCTACTTGCAGATCAGCTGAAGTGATTCTTATGTGTTGTTTATTGAGAAAATAGAATTTGTAGAATTCTAAGCCTTGTTTAGTTTGCAAGTAAGGATTAAGTTGGATTGGTAAAATACAGGATAGTTTATGGGATATGAATAAATTTCAAAACATTATCCATTGTTTACTTTTGATTAAATTGAGAATGGGATACTTTCTATCTCAATCCAACATTTACTTTGAGACGTAAAATTTAGGATTAAAATGTGATAATTACTTAAAAGTCCATGAAAAAATAAAAGCTAATATTAGGGCATTGCAGTGTCACAACACTTCAACAAAAGTATTATAAATTGATTAAAGAAAACTATAATTTTTGTATAATATATATTTATGATTGTGATAGCAATTATGTCACAAATATAATTGCTTTCAATTTTAGGTTACAATTCATTCACCTTGTTTGACCAGCTAAATAAATCAGTTGGCATTATTGACTGTGGTTTGTGGCTTTGGACTTTATTGATCTTAAAAAAATAAAAATACAAATTGGGGAGGCTAATATGAAATATATATATATATATTATGTTTCAATTTTGTATTTTATTTATTAGGTCTTATATTAGTCTTGTGAACTTACAAAACTCATCTCCCAATCTATAGTAACATTTAGATTCAAATTGATCATTCAAGTGTGCTTGTCCTTCAAGTGAATCAAATAAACGAAAATTATAAAACTAAATTATTTAATATAGTTTTAACTTTTAATCAACAATTATAATGTCGATACTCGAAAGCTTAACCCTTGTGGGTTTTTATATTTGTGGCTCATGGGCCTACTTAAACATTATTTCTGATAGTTAATCACACTTTAAACAACAGTCGCACAAATTTTTTAGTACATTTGGGCCATGTTACTACATTATTTTATGTTTCATTTTTTGCCTTTTTTTTTTACTTTTAAATTAATAATACCATGACATATTTCCTTAATGGAATTTTTATTCTATATTTCAAATAACTGCGTATTCACAAAATAAAATTTATTCCAATCTATATTATTTGATTATCAGTACGATTTAATTTTTTCATCCAATTGTTCTAGTTTTTTTTTTTTTTTTTTTTTCACAAGGCATTCATTTATCTATAAATATTCATAATTTTTACTGTGATCTCACTTTAATACTAAAAAATGGATATTTTGATCAAGTGTTTCTTTTTTGAAAAAAACTATTGAGTGTTTTTTTAAAACTATTAAGTGTTTTCTTAATACATACTCCCCATAAGTGTCATTTTGCAATTTTTTTTATTTTAAATTAAATGTCGTTTACATTTATATGTAATTTTATTTCTAAATTATCCTTATTAATAGTACTTAGTTAAAATTTAGGGATTTAATAATATTTTTTAATGAATTAATTTGATAATTTTTTCAATTTTGATTTCTAAATTCCTTTATTAATTAAGCATATAATTATCAAATTTTCATGTTCCAATGATAAAAATTCTGGAACAACACTTGTTTTGAAACATAGAAACATTAAACAATTTTAAAACATAGATATATTGAAAAATATAAAATTAAAATAGAATTGCAAACAAGATGGAGAGAGAGAGAGAGAGAGAGAGAGAGAGAGAGAGAGAGAGCATTGAAGTGCACAACTGAAGAGTGAAGAGCCAAAATTTTGTCCTTTGCCGCTGCCCAAAAGCTTTCGCCACCCTATTATTAAGACTGTAAGTCTCCTATTTATATTACTCTCCATCTCTCTATTTTTAGCCCATTTTCTTGATTCTCTATACTGTTTCTCTTCTGAACTGAACCTCTGTTTGATCCGATCATGGCTCATTCACTTCTGTCTCAGGTAAATCTTTACCTTTTAATGTTGGGCTTTTCTAAAATTTCCATTTCTTTAATTTTCTTGGTATTTTTAAGTGATTTATTCTGAATCTTGGGACAATTCTTGCCCCTTTTGCAGGTCCCAGTTGCTGTCTCTATCTATAATGATTCATCTGTCTCTAAATCCGTCTTGAAGGTTCTTGATCCTTGCCCTGTTTCTTATTCGTTGAATTCATCATGTTTTTCATGTCAAGATCCAATTTTTATTAAAAAAAAAATTGCTATTTGTCTTCGGATGTTTTGATCTGAAGCTGCTGTTTTAAAACTAATCCCAAATTATTACTGCTTTTATTGTGTTTAATTTGGTAGCTTTTAAGCTGATTTTATGTTGGTGGATATCATTCAAGAAAATGGGAAATATGTGCTGTGTAATTCTAGTCTGAAATCAGTGTATGAATTAATATTTTCTTCTGAATTTCTGTGCTTTGTAAACTCCGCAGCTTTATTTCTTTGTGAGTTTGAAGTTAAATGTAAGATGTTTGGTTAATTCGAAAACGACATTTACTTGGTAAAATGGATCTAATGATGTTTGTATGGGGTTTAATGGAAATTCAGTTTATGATTTTGTTATTGATTTCATGACGAGCATGCAATGTTGTTCTCACGAATTATTCGCTCTATATACTTCTAATTTAACGTGTTAATATGTAATTTACAAATTAAAATTATACTTCAAGGTTTCATGGTTCTTAACAGTGGTCAAATTGGGTTCTATTGCAGAGCAATAATGTGTCTTTTAACGAGAAATCATGGAATTCTCGTCTATCTTTGGACTTCAAAATCGCAAACTCACGGTCCAGGACGAGACCCATGATATCTATGTCAGTGCAACAAGCCAGCAAGGCTAAGGTTGCAGTTTCGCCTTTAAGCTTGGAAGATACAAAAGAGCCACCAATGCATCTGTTCAAGAATAAGGGACCGTATACTGGGACTATTTTGTCCGTTGAAAGGCTCGTTGGTCTGAATGCCCCTGGAGAAACGTGCCACATCGTGATCGATCATGGTGGCAATGTTCCCTACTGGGAAGGACAGAGTTACGGAATCATTCCGCCAGTATGTTTTCTAAGTACTCTCTTCTCTACATTATTGAATAGACCCTGAACCGTAAACACCCTAAACCCTGAATCGAAAACATTTATGCTTAGTGCTTTTATTGAGGCATTTGATGAATGTGTTGATGGAAGTGTCTCTTCGGGTGTTGTAATGTTTGTTAATGCCAAAATAAATGAATTCTTGTGTAATAACTTGGTGGGGTTACTTGTTCTTTGTATTTTATGGGCATTTCTTTGTAGTTCTTTGCTTGTGATTTATTTTTGTGTTACTTTTGATGTATCATTCAGGGAGAGAATCCTAAAAAGCCTGGAAATCCGCACAATGTTCGATTATATTCAATAGCATCTACAAGGTATGGGGACTCTTTTGATGGCAAGACCGCTAGTTTATGTGTTCGACGTGCTGTCTATTACGACCCCGAGACTGGCAAAGAGGACCCTTCAAAGAATGGAGTATGCAGCAACTTTCTATGTGATTCAAAGCCAGGTGACAAGGTTCAAATCACAGGTAGGTTACATTATAGGGATATAACACGATACGAACAAAAACACATATGATCGAGCATATTTGTGTGTGTTTTAGGGGTGTAAAGTGTAAATGACTCAAGTCGAGTCGAGTCGAGTACCGCCCGGCTCGAGCTTGAACTCGATTTCAAAACTTGAGGCTCGAGCTCGATTTCGAATTAACTCGATACCTAAATAATATTTATAAAATAATCTAAATTCCTAAAAATATGCTTAAAAGTGGAAATTTTAATAAACTATCAAGGGTAAAATATAAAATCAAACAAATGCTCGATTAGGCTCGCGAGCTTGTCAAGCTCGCAGAGTACTAATGTGCTCGAACTCGAGGTGGAGATCGAGCTTGACTCGATCATCTTCGAGTTGAATTCGATTGGCTCACGAGTTGTATTATCTCATTTACACCCTAGTACTCGGAACAATGTTTCTTTTCCACCGTTTAACTATTTGTTGAGGGACTTACTCGTAATCTTGCACAAATATTTCTATAGGTCCTTCGGGTAAGATCATGCTTCTCCCCGAAGAGGATCCGAACGCGACCCACATCATGATCGCCACTGGCACGGGTGTTGCGCCGTATAGAGGCTACCTACGGCGCATGTTCATGGAGGATGTCCCAACGTACAAGTTCGGAGGGCTAGCTTGGCTTTTCCTCGGGGTGGCCAACAATGACAGTCTTCTATATGACGACGAATTCTCCAAGTATCTCCAAGACTATCCGGACAATTTCAGGTTTGATCGCGCTCTTAGCAGAGAGCAAAAGAACAAGAGCGGAGGGAAGATGTACGTGCAGGATAAAATCGAGGAGTACAGTGACGAGGTGTTCAAGCTTCTGGATAAGGGGGCCCACATATACTTCTGTGGGCTGAAGGGGATGATGCCGGGGATTCAGGAGACGTTGAAGAGGGTGGCAGAGGCAAGAGGTGAGAGCTGGGACGAGAAGCTCGCGCAACTGAAGAAGAATAAACAGTGGCATGTTGAGGTTTATTGAGATGAATTGATAGTATTGATGATCATTCATTCCTTGTATGGAATGATGATGTTGCATTCTTGTTGTTGAACTGAATTGTTGGAACTTTAGATTTTTGTGTGTAGCATTTTGTTGGAGAAACATAATTGGAAAGATCCATGGATGTTGTCTGAAAAAAGGCCTCTCTCTCTCTCTCTCTCTCTCATGCTGTGGTGGTGAAACAAGATAGAACATAACTATATATGTGTTTGTTGGAACATAACTATGTATTTCATTTTTAAAATAAGATGTAATGACTGACTTTACAATTATGTAAAGATAAATGGTAAGAAACTCGAATTTCTTTGTAAAATAAGATATTATTTTTATTAAATTTCTTCAAATTTTATCATTTAAATCACACACATCATTTCTAATATATGATATCAAAATATTTTAATAACTTATTTTTTAAATATAAGAATTTATAAAACTAAAATGTACTCTTTATCATATTTATTTTTCGCAAAAAATGGGGTTAAAAAAATGATGTACTATTACTCAATAAAATAAAATAAAGATTTACTGTTTGTTTACGATGAAAATATAATAATAAGAAAAAAATAAAAAAAATAAAAAAAGCTGAAAGAAAACAGTTATTATCAAATATAACGGCCTATTTCGTCTCGACTTCTCTCCTCCTCCATTTTTGCTTCTGATTCCACCACCATTGTTTCTCCATAATTTCCAGAAAAAAATAAAAAGGTAATTGTTCTTTCAAATGTTCTGAGATTTATTCAATCATTTTATCTACAGTGTGATTTTCTTTTCAGTTCGATCAAGATCAGAGGCAATTTACATTCATTTTTCTCTGCTTTCCCCCCTGTTTTTTTTTTTTTTTTTTAATGATATTAATTTCATGTTTCTAGAATATTTTTATGCGAAAATTCCAAATCCGTATGGAATTTCTGTGCTCTGAGCAATTTCAGGAATGATTTAAAAAAGAAAAAACATAATTCAATTTGTAGAATGATTTTCACACACACATATTTTTGATATTTATTTGCTTGGTTTTGTTTTGGTATGGTTGATTCATGAAATGAGATGATTAAATTTGGATTTAAAAATAATACATTTGTTAATATTTGGGGATAATTGTTTGCAGGTATTGATAAAGGGCTGGTTTGGAGTTGAATGATAGAATTGTGTGAACTGTGAACGGAGCAATGAGCTTGGGGAGACCATCTTCAGGTAATATAGCTTGTCTCGTCTCAACTCGACATTTTAATCGATCTTTCACTTGAGTTTTTTTCGAGTAATGTAGATTTTGAGTTCAACAAGTTGCAAATGATTAATAGCTCAAAGTAATGCATGTGTTATGGAGTTCATTTGCTTCCTATTGGGTGCAATATACATAGGATCATGATGTTGGTTCTCTTATTACTTAGCTTTATTTAATAATCTATATAGGTAAAAGAAGGTTGAAAGATCTCTTGACTCAAAGTGATAATCAAGTATGTGCGGATTGTGGTGCTCCGGACCCAAAATGGGCGTAAGTTCACTCACTTATGTGACTGTTTGATATTATGATAGAATGTGAATTTAGGGGTTGGAATAAGAATGTGGATATTGATAGGTTTGTTTGTTCAGATCATCAAATATCGGAGTATTTCTATGCTTAAAATGTTGTGGAGTCCACAGAAGCCTTGGTCCGCAGATTTCAAAGGTGATTGCTGCACGATATAAACCTCCCTCGTTAGCTAGAGTTTGTGTTATTCATCGGCTTTTTTGGCATATGATCTTGTATTCTGTAGGTTTTGTCTGTGACATTAGATGACTGGTCTGATGAAGAAATCGATGCAATGATTGAGATTGGTGGAAATGCATCGGCAAACTCCATTTTCGAAGCTTATCTTCCTGAAGGGGTAACAAAGCCCCAACCAGATTCGAGCCATGAAGAGCGCACGAAGTTTATCAGGTGGTATCATATGTGTACTGTTATTATTCATTGTCATTGCGCTTTGAAGACCAAGTCATTGGTTCATAGGACTTTATTGTCTTCGTTTTGCTCTTCGTAGGTCTAAGTATGAGCGTCAAGAATTTCTGAAACCTAGCCTGCGTATACTATCCGATTCTTCCAAAAAGCATTCGTCTTTACAAACTAGTTTATCCAAGAAGATTATTCAGAGCTTTCGATCTTCAAGTTCATCGGAAAACTCAGTACGTTTCCATACTTGTTTTCTTGATTTTCTAAGGGTAATCATGTATAAGCATATGATATGCATTATGTTTTACATGTCTATTTGTTGTTACAGATTCATTTAGGTTGTTATGTATACTGTTTACATTGGGATTTTTGTGCCTTTTCGAGTTACTATCTTATATGTGTGAACCTTAACGTTAAATGTGGTGACAGAAAGGCGCGAATGGATTTATTGGAATGTTGAAGGTTAAAGTACTTAAAGGCACGAATTTAGCTGTTCGAGATATGCTATCAAGCGATCCTTATGTTATATTGACTCTCGGACAACAGGTTGGTATATTTTCTCGTGCTTGTCACAGAAACGATGAGTCAACAACTTTGTTCTCATGTAAAACGAGTAGTGTGTGCTCAAAATCTTTAGAGTTTAACGATGGTTCTCTCTAATTTAGAAAGTGCAAACGAGCGTGGTGAATAGCAACTTGAATCCTGTCTGGAACGAGGAGCTTACGCTTTCTGTTCCTCCAGGTTATGGCTCGATGAAACTGGTAATCTTCGTCTTCATCTTTCATCGACACTTTGCTTCTTTCTACTCTTGTCGAAAATTGTAGCTATGAATGTATGCAAAGATGAAAATTTCTTGAAATTTCACCGAAATTTTCGAAGTTCCAATATCAAAAGAGTCTGTTATGAAATTTCTTTAGAATTGCAGTAAAATATTGACAAATGTCAGTATCGATATCAACGATTTCACAGTACAAATTTTTGGAAAATTGAGAAAATATAGATGAAATATCTATACACCAACTTATGATCTTCCATTTCGAGTGCGTATACTAGGGGCGTAAACTAGTTGAGTCGAGACGAGCCAAGTACTGTTGGGCTCGAACTCAATCGAGCTTATTTTTTTAATGCTGAGCTCGACAAATAACTCGAAAAGCTCGGCTTAGCTCGACTCGACTCGATACCTGAAAATATTTATAAAAAACTTAAATTCCTTAAAAAAATTTGAAAATGGAAATTTTAATGTATAAAATTAAATTATTAAGGGCAAAGTTGTAAATTTAACATATGCTCGGTTATGCTCTATTAGGCTCGCTAGCTTGTCGAGCCGAATATTAATATGTTCGCTCACGCTTGACTCAATTATTTTCGAACCGAATTCGATTTTTTTCCTAGTCAATGCCGAGTAGCTCTCACTTACACCCGTGGCGTATACTCGATACTTATATGCAACATGACATTATTTCACCCGTACAACGCAGCAAGTTTATGATCACGACATGTTTTCTGCTGACGATATAATGGGGGAGGCGGAGATAGATATACAGCCGATGATAACATCCGCGATGGCTTTTGGAGATGCTGCAAAGTTTTCGGACATGCAGATCGGGAAGTGGCTGAAATCGTACGACAATCCGCTAATCGAAGATAGCCCAGTCAACATTGTTGCTGGGAAGGTGAAGCAGGAGCTGTGGCTGAGGCTCCAAAATGTAGAATCTGGTGAAATTGAACTTGAACTAGAGTGGCTTCCTCTTTAGCTTTAGCATACTTACTATTTGTATATATTCATCTCATTCTTGTTTTCAGAATAAATTTCATCATGTATGAAGTTCTTTTTGACTGTTAACATGTACTTCTTCTTTGCTATTCTTTAGTATTTTTTTTTCAAATTCTTTTTAGTCCTATGCAGGTTCTTTATTTAGATTTATGAACAAGATTGGTAAGATTGATATGTGAAGATGAGATTATGAGTTGTGGGTTATCTTTCTCATGGAATTTTACCAATGTAATTTACATATATAAAATATGCTACATCATTCTGCATATAAGTGCACTAATATAATAATAATAGTAAAAGAAGTAAAAACTTATAAGAGTGCATATATGAGCTCAAATTAACCAAAAAAATCAAGGTTGTGTCTGAAAATCTGCAGATTCATTAATGATGTTTGGATAAATGTTAATTTGAAATTCATTACTTTTATTTTAAAATAATTTTTGAGTAATGTGAGTGAATTTCAAATTCATTCATCTCAAATCATGAGTTAAAATATCTGTATCCAAATGCATAATAAAATAAATTTGCAATATAACCTGAGATGTACAATTGTGTATATAAACTTATTTACTCAGATTCCATTCTATTTTTTTCATTTCAGGCAAAATTGTCTATAAACAATTCAGTATTATATCTAGCAGTTATTATTATTATTATTATTTTTTTTTTTGGAAGAATTATCAAAAACTTATATGAGTGAATCTTATTGATATAATTATATGTGGATTGTTGATCGTCTAATCTTCGAAAATGTATTTTAATTAGATCTTGCATTTTACGTTACTCGTGTATACAACAAATGCAAAAATTAGAAAATATGTTTGACACAAATCTTGAAAATCAATAATAAAATTTGAGTTGTTAAAATAAAGTAGATTTTAAATGAAAGAAATCATAAACAACTTTTTTGTGAGTTGACTGGTGGTGGTCCTCGACATTTGCTTACCAACTAATAATTTATTCATGATGATTGACAAAATAATAAAATAATTGATAAAAATAATAATGATGTATTTTATGCCAAATCATTAACAGCTTTTATTCGGTATCGCAATAAAATGAAATTTGATTAAAAATATTAATAATAAAAGATATTCCAAAATTGATATTTATTCCGAGAGAGAAAATTAGGTATTGTTAATTGCAAATTTTGAATTAAAATAACATTAATATTTAAGGAAAAACAAAACACATTGAGATTCTTTAATTTTTTTTCTTTAATAATTAATGTGGAGTATTAATTAAGATAATAAATCAAGATTAACTAATTATTAAGCTACTAATAATTACTTACCGTTGACTGCATGGAGCTCGGAAATTGACTAAAATCTCCCTGCTTCCGCCGCCGGCGAGCGACGAAGACGATTCCCGATACGACAAGCAAAACGACGCCGGCGGTTCCACAAACCACCGTCGCCACCACCAGCGCTAACCTCACGTGATCTCTCCGAGTGTCACGTGATCCGCTGCCGTCGTCACCGCTCCGCCAGGTGTCGTCGCCGATACGCGGCGGCGGCACGGACGACGTCGTCGCGGTGAAGAACGATCGCATTTGCTGTGTGCTGCCTTTCTGAGTCGGTGATGTTGCGTCGATCTGGTAGGACAGGCCGTGCTCCGACGGACGGAGGTCTCGGGCGGCGGCGCGGCGGAGGATGATCGCCAAAGTGACGAAGGCTACGACGCCGTATGGAAAGAGATTGCGCTGCATCGCCTTTGAGGTGTGACGTGTGTGTACGGTTAGAGTGTACATGTGGGATTTGGATTGGATCCCTACGTAACCATTTTAGATATATTTGTATATAATTATATAAAAACAATCTACATAAACCGATTTTATTGGATATCAGAAGTTATAAAATGTTAAAAATTTCACCCTGGACAACTTTTAATATGTCCACAAGTGAAGTGTAATAATCTTATCCCTTGAAATTATGGAATGTGAAATTAATGTATATATTAAATATCTGATACATCAACGGTGAACACATAATAACATAACCATGATGGTAGGGTAATAGGACTGATCAGAAGTTTGTGAAATAGTGCTATTAATCGTGTTTGGGATGAGTATGGAAACTCTTATGTAAATCGGCTTCGAATACCTCTTATTGGGTGCATTGTCATCCTTAATAAAGGGATGTTGTCTCTGCTATACATAAGTTAGACATTTATAAATTCAATCGAGATAAAAGCCTCAATTGAAAATACGTTGTGGTTTTAATATTGTTATAGTTGAAATGACAATGTTTTAATGTAGAATAGAGGATTCAAATCGGTAAAATGTGTGTGTGAGAATATGGATGTAAACGAACTGCAAATATCTCTAGGCTTGAGTTAAGTATTTTTTCCCCCAATATCGAGTTTGATTTGAATTTCAAAAGTGAAGTTCGAGTTCAATTTAAATTACAAATCTTTAATTCAGTATACTCCGAGTTCAGTTCGTCATGAACAAGTTTGAGTTGAGCTCCAAAATGAACTCGAACAATATGTGTTTGAGTTCGAAAACTTGTTAATCACATTTCAATTGAAACCCTCTTGATATTATAAAGACAAATCACATCAATAATGTTTGGGTTGGATTAAAATGGTCAAAATTAAAAAGAGTTAAACGCGTGATTTGAATTGGTTGTCGGAGTAACAACAGAAAAGTGATAATGACAGAAGAGTTGTATGAAGTATAAAGTTGTACACTACCTAAAGTTTGTTACAAAGATGTTAGGATGGATTTTGTGAAATCCGCCGCGGGATACTTTGTCCTTGCATAATTATGGCGGAAAACAACACGTGTCATGTGAAGGTATTTCATAAAAAGTAGATCTGAGATGGGAGATGGTCTTATGTGAGATTTTATGCAAGACAGAGTTCATATAAATCAATAAAGGCGAGACAATCCATTTAATATGATCAATTTCGGTCTCATATAAAACTATTAAAAGTTTCGTCTCAAATAAGACTTTACGTGAGACGGTTTCACGTTGCTACTACAGACCTAAGAAGATTGCTAGGAAATTTTTAAATTTGATATGCACGGCGTGGAGTTTATGGAGAGCAATAAACTATCTTACTTTCATTTAAGTTAAACCAAATGTTCTGAAAATCGTTGAGGTTGTGAAGATTTGGTCGTGAAAATGGCTCAAAAGTCACTACTATTATGTTTTTGTTACTCTCTTAACGATTGATTTACTAATCCGATAGATTGTTTTCTATCATCCCTTTTGTAAGATGTTCCGAATTCTGCTTTTTTGTATGGTTGAGTACCCTTTGTACTCACCTTATTGTATTTTTTTATCTTAAAAAAAAAAAACCTACATGATTTTATGAATATAGTTTTGTGAGATAAACTAAAGTTTTAAAAAATTGTATGTGGATTGTCAATCGATTCATCTTACACAATTATTTATATGCACTAGGTGTATAGGTTGAGAACCGTGCAACTGGGTCGACCCAACCCGATGGTACTTTTCACGCGCCCCACGCGCACTTCATGTGTCTACACTCGCCCACACAAGCGTCTAGGTTCAAGCTCAAACCCTAGCCCGCATGTTTGACCTTTTTGTTATGGTCGTCTAACATTTTAGTTATGTTGGTGTAACTTTTATGTTATTCTTTAAGTACACAAAAGTTATGATATTTTAACATAAAAATTATACTAATATAACATAAATGTTAAATTATATAACATAAAGATTCAGCTATTCTACATGAATTTTTATACTGAAAAAAGTCTAAGTTATTCACTTAAAGGTTATGATATCTGTACATAAAAATTATATTAATATAACATAAATGTTATACTCGTATAACATAAATGTTATGACATAAATTTAAAAAAAAAAAAGGGCGCGGATCTGGACCCAACCCGACCTGCACGCGCCCAATTACACATATCATGATCGTGCACCTCGTTCATAAGAACATATTCTTCATCTTATTATGTTAGCTATAGATCATTGAAAATGATCTTATAAAACTCCTACTCGTACGTAATCTATTATTTGGTACCATTTTACATGAATATTTATATTAACTTTTCTTTTTAAATGTTTATATTAATATGAAATACAACTATAAAGGTGAAAAAAAAGTATGAAGTTGAAAAGAAAGTAGGTTTGAAGTTTGATGTCCGCAAATGGCGGGGAGATTATTACTGCTCAATAAATTGAAATGCTATTTGGCCACTGTTTAATAAAATTATATACTAATATTCAATTTGGCCACCATCTTTATTCAATTTATTTTTCATATTATGAAACATTAGCATAATTGTTTCATAACTAATATTTTCAAATACATCATTTTTAATGTATGTTATTAAATAATAATTCAATAGTGTATCAATCGTTTGCTTGTCATGTGAACTCTTACTGATGTTCATTTTGAAACTTTTTATATTATAAGTAGTATTTTTTCCATAATACCTTTCCTGTATATCCACATAATAACAGTTAAATAATCAATGATATGATAAAGAAAAAAAATTAATATTTTTTAAGTGTAACTCCTACCTCATTAAGCAAAAAAAATGAATAAGTTATATATTCCCTACTAATTGATAATCAAAAAAAAAAAAAAAAGAAATAGTGAGTTTATATATGAAGAATTCACCTTAAAATTCTTAAAAATTGGTGTCCTCAATGAAAAAAATCGAAAATATTGGATTAATACTAATTAACATATTTTTTTTAATAAAAAGTTAAATACCAGAAATACCCTTAGGCTTAAAAAAAGAAGGGTCAAATGTCTTATTGGACCTCATACAGATAAAATATGTCCCATAACAAATATAAAAACCTATTTGAAACGATATTACGATACATTATTCATACTCTTGATTAGCTGACTTGTGGCCTGTTTTCCCATTTTGTAATTTCAAAATAAATTCATAAAATAAAATAAAATAGAAATTGATATGCCTAGTTTAAATAAATAAATAAATGGTATCGATAGTCACAAGAGTTTGACTTGGGCTTAATTAAAATGATGCTGCATGTTGGCCCATTTTGATTCGATTTAGCCCAAAGGTCTCCATTTTTGCCTTTAGGGAAAAAAAAAATTATTCTCCAAAAAAGAAAGAAGATTATGTTGATGAATTATTAATTTGATGTTTGAATTATACATTTGACTTATAGAATTTGAATTCAGCAAATAAAAGAAATAATAAATTCTAAATTCAATTGTGAGACGTAATTATCAAATATCATACATATGATAAAGCAAACAATCATTCTTTTTGATCCAAATTCAAGATAACATAAATGGGTTGGTCTAGAGTTAAGTCGTTCCAATCGATAATATACAACATTGATAAATAATATAAAAATAAAATTTACTATGTATTAGAGTATTCAATTAAAAATAAGATAATTGGACCTCATTATCAATCATACTTACTATCTTAAAGCATCATAAACTCATATAGGAAGCTGGTCCCTATAAAAATTACAATGTTTTGATTATCAATGTAAATATCGAGATCATATAATATAATATGTCTACAACTTATTTGAATTGTTATTGAATTTTAGATTTATATATATTTGAGTTTGTTGGATTAACAATCAAATTGGGCATGATCCATTCAAACTTAGATGCGTAATTTAATATTTCTGCATTTTCTTTTATTTTCTATATATCTTTTCTTTTTTTACCTATTATGCTAGAGTTACTTGCGAAATTAATGCAAAAATATATTCACTCATTTAATGTTTTCATTAAATCAATTCAACTTCAAGGGAATTAATCTTGAGTTTTGTATGAAGTAGCTAGGTTGATGTAATTTTCAAGCTCATATATAATGACATCCTTATTATATTGATAATACACACCTTTTATTCATCCAAATATCACATCCCTAATAAATAACAAAAGCTCTAAAACTAAATATAAATTTTATGTAATTGAAAATAAAATATAAAAAATAAATCAAAAGTCAGAGATGGCTACGAGGCCTGTGACATAGTAATAGAGTTTGGCTGTGCCAGGCATGCTGCCTAGCAATTAGTAAAGCCTAGTTTTGGGCCTCTACATAAAATAAATAAGTAATGCTATATAATTTTTTTAAATATATAAATTTATTTAGGTTATGCTAAATTTTAAAATCATATTTAGTTCTTATTTAGGAACATAATTAGTCATTTGGAGATGTAATGTTATATATATATATATATATGTATGTATTTTGTTATACATAAATTATAATATGAAATCATTTTTTTAATATAACTTGGTGAGACGGAGCTCCACGACTGAAATATTCATAACAAATTAAACTTTGTTTTGTGAGCTGATATGTACTGCACAATTAGATATATTACCAATTAGTTAAGCTTCTTATTTATGTTTAACAAATTGAACTCACAAAACTTTTTGTTAATTAATTTGAAAGTCAAATATCAAGTGGTTTATTTATTTTTCAGTTATAATACAAGGTAGCCTGGCTATCATGTATAATGCAATTATTTCAACACTAATAAAAAAGATGAACAAAAAAAAAACGAGAAAATAGGGCGTTTGGCATGAAATTGACACACCATGATGCAACCATGACATTTAATAATTTAAATATTTTTGCATTATTCTTGAGTCAATATTTCAAAATGTTGAAGAGAATTGTTAGTTGAATTAATCAACATAGTTAATTAATAGATGTTATTTGTGGGTCAAATATATGAGTTGGACTATTGTGAAACCGTCTCACAGATTAGATTATGTTAAACAAGTCAGTTTATAATTCATAAAATAGAGATTAATTTTTTATTATTATATCATCTAAATATTGATGAGCCACAAGTACATTTGGAGTCTTTAGCTCACATAAGATATGAGATAATGAAAGCATGTTAGGCGATAAAGGATTTTGTAAAATTTCTATAAAAATAATTTGTTAAAATAGATCTCATTTTAAATAAACTACAAATGTTGTACATAATAATAATACTTAAAATTATTTTAACGGCTTATTTTATAATATATAATCTAGATTTCATGGTAAAACATCTATGCTCAATTTCAGATAGCACATGCAAATGGAAAAAAGAAAAGCCCTTTATGAGTATATATGTATTTTATGTTTTAGTATGTACAATCATTTTTACACAAAATCATATATATGATCATGTGCAATTATATATAATTAGAGGATAATAAATTTTACAATTAATATACCTATTACAATACATGAAACCTTGTGACATCTTTTATTTTGCATTAAATTTCAAGTCTTAGATATGTAAATGTTGTACTATTGTGTTAGGACTTAAATTAAGTATTTATAATGATTTGGCATTTCCTCAAAATGATATTACTCCAACACAAAAATTAATGCGCAACCATCACACTGTGCAACGATTATAGTTATAGAAGAAAATGACATACTTATATTACTCATATTTATAGTTGAAAAACACAAATTATGGTATATAGGTTTTGTGCTTGTTTCACAACCTCAGTTAACGAAATATATTGAATCAGAGTATGCTTGTTTCACAACTTAATCAGTTAAATTGTACTCAGTTAACGAACTTTATTGAATTATTTTTTATATGTTATGTTTAAGAGTAACACTTATGTGCACCAGTTGCACCTTGCAATCCATATCTTTATGTTATAAATGTAGTACTTTTATGTTATAAATGTAATACCTTTATGCATGTTCATTTTAAAAGGAACAGATATTTGTACATAAATGTACTATATTTATAACATAAATGTATGGATTGCACAGAATTTCACTTCTGTACAACTGGTGCACATAAGTTTTTGTGTATGTTTAAAGTTATTATCACACATTATATATTGATGAAATAAAATATGATAGAGTAACGCAATAGTATAAAACGGCGTGCAACATTTTAATATTTATAGATTCTTTTTAATTAGTAATGAGCTATTTTTAAAAATTCTCTTTTATTCTACTCCCTCCGTCCCAGCTCAACTTGCCATTTTGATTTGTCCCAACTCAACTTGCCAGTCCATGAATGACAATTTTTTTTTTTACCTTAATATCCCTATATTTCAACATTATTACAACAATGCCATCAAAAAGTGCATATCCACTTGATTTGATGTGCATATTATTACAAAAATGTCATCAAAAAGTGCATATCCACTTAAGTCAACTGCATTTTCTTAATCTCTGTGTCCGGTCAACGTAGGCAAGTTGAGTCGGGACGGAGGTAATAATTTTTTTTATAGATTTTTATTTTTAAAATTGAAATGTCGTTGGGGTTTGTAATGGATAAATAGAATCAGCTCTTTGCCGTTCCCTCCACATCTCTCTCTCTCTCTTCCCGTTAATGGCTAGTTACTCGGAGGCTCACGTCTGCCAGTGCTTGAGCCGCCTCGCCGCCGGCCGCCGAGACTCCGCCGTCACGATTAATGGAGGCCGCCGGAAAACCGGAATGCAGTTCGTGGATGGAGTTATCTGCCTCGCCCATGGCCTTCTCCAGCTCGGAATCAAGCCTGGTGATGTCGTCTCCATTTCTGCTCTCAACAGGTTTGCTTTCAATCTCAAAAGAAGACATAATTTAATTGCAATTGTGCTTTATGTTTTCATGTTGATCACTCTACTGATTAAGTTTATTTGAATTTGTATGTAGCTTTAAAATACTATATTTGAGTTTATTAATTTAGTTTGGACTTTGATCAACCGAATTGAGATGAACAGAAGTCGAGCTGATTTGTTTGATTCGTTAATTATTAAGTTCGTGCCGGACTTTATACGTTATAGAAAGTAGAATTGGCTAAGTCAAGCTTTGTTATGTTTATCGAAAATCGAGCTTTTGATTGAATTTTGTTGCAGTGATCTGTATTTGGAATGGCTTCTTGCTATTACTTATGTTGGAGGAATTGCTGCTCCGCTCAATTATCGATGGGTTAGTACTTAGTATCATCAATATAGCCATAGACTTTGATCTCAGTAGAAGTTTTTCAACTGAATCATAAAATATTTCATTTAAATTCAAAGATTAGGAACTTTTATCCGTTAAACGAGGCCTTATAATCGACAAACTCGTGTGCAGAGCTTGGAAGAGGCAAAATCGGCTATGGATGTGGCGCAGCCTGTGTTATTAGTGACGGATTCAAGCATTGGCTATTGGCATTCCAAGTTCAAGATTGACTCTATCCTGTCTCTAAGGTGGCATGTCTTAATGGATATGCCTGTTAATGGCAACAGCAACGGGACAAGTATGGTGTTTACTTGGAAATTTAGATGAAATGAAGCATACACCATAGTATGAAGATGCATGTAATAATAGCTTTTGTCTAAATTTGCAGTTTTTGCTACTGAATTGCTTAAAAGGCCTGCTGAAAGATCTGTTGCACTGGACTATCTTTGGGCACCCGAAAGAGCTGCAATCATATGCTTTACTTCAGGTATATGTTAGTTTCTTTATCATAGTATTCGGTTATACTCCCCTGTTCTTGTTTTTGTGCTTCGTATTGAATAAGTGTGAAACGAGGTTTGCCAATCAAACATAGTTTTATGAAGACTTATGTATACTACTAGCTGATAATTGATCCTGTATCGTAGATGCTTTTGGCTTTTCTTGATGCTTATAGGTACAACTGGAAGGCCTAAAGGAGCTACTATAAGCCACTCCGCTTTGGTTGTGCAATCCCTTGCAAAAATTGCAATTGTTCACTATGATGAGGATGATGTATGTATTTCCTCTTGAAACTTTACGAGGAAAATTTTGTAGGCTCAGATCTTCTGTTCCATTTTTTCTATTCCACTGTTTGGATTCATCATATGTTTATGTGATATTAAACGTATACCATTGAATATTTCGAGATATGCACATCCAAGAAAGTGTGGCAGAAGGTGGAATAAGAAAAATGGAGCAGAAGATTTGAAGCCAGAATTTTGCATTATGTTTTGGTGATGAATCCATCTCTGAACTCATGAATTCTTGCAGGTTTATCTTCACACTGCTCCTCTATGCCATATAGGTGGGATATCATCAGCCATGGCCATGTTAATGGTAGGAGGTTGCCATGTTATAATACCTAAGTTTGAGGTGAAGTTAGCATGTGAAGCTATAAGGGAACACAGTGTGACTTCTTTGATCACTGTACCAACAATGATGGCTGATCTGATCTCCTCTCATCGGTAAACAATACATATTAACAGCGGTTTTCTGTCCTTATCTAATTTTCCCAGATTACTAGATGTTGAAATGTAGAGAGTTTTTTCAGGACAAAGGGAACACGTGGAAGTCTCAATTCTATGAAGAAGATTCTGAATGGAGGTGGTGGGCTATCAGTTGAGCTAATCAAACACGCGATCAAGATTTTCCCAAGAGCCACAATTCAATCAGCTTATGGTGTGTTATCTGTTTTTCAAGATCCTCTCACATGGAACATAAGTATTCATCGAATTTGATTCTCTGCAGGAATGACTGAGGCTTGTTCTTCCTTAACCTTCACCACTCTTTACGATCCAACAAAAGGGTTGAAGTCATATGATGCGATGAAGAGTTTCAAGGGAGGTGTTTGCGTAGGAAAACCTGCTCCACATGTTGAACTCAAACTAAAAGTCGAAGACTCTTCAGACACAGGGAGGATACTGATGAGGGGCCCTCATGCCATGCTCCATTACTGGGGCCAAAGTCCATTGAAGTGCTCAGATTTTGCCAATGAAGGCTGGATTGATACTGGAGACATCGGACAGATAGATGAACAAGGCAATCTCTGGCTTGTGGGGCGCGAAAAGGATAGAATCAAGACTGGAGGCGAGAACGTTTATCCAGAGGAGGTAATCACAATATCAATCTTTAATCTCATGTTTCCTAATTGTGATTGATATGCATCTAACAATGCTTATAGGTAGAGGCTGTTCTATCCCAACATCCTGGAATTTCGAGCATTGTTGTCGTTGGAGTTCCAGATTCGAGGTTGACAGAGATGGTGATCGCCTGTGTTAGACTAACGGACGGGTGCCAATGGATCGACTCTGATGCAAATCACTCGACAAAAGGCTTGTCTAGTGAGATCCTCAGGCAGTTTTGTAAAGAAAAGAATTTAACAGGGTATGTTTGGATCTTATGTTTCCAATGGTGTTTTTCACATAAAATGAAATACGACATTGACACACGACTTGGAATAGAGGATATGTTTCACAATCAATGCCCCTTTTAGTCTTTTGATTTTCAGACACATATTTATGTACAATCTTGTTTGTTTCCATGCAGGTTTAAGATTCCCAAAAGATTTGTATTATGGAAGAAGGATTTTCCTTTGACAACAACTGGGAAATTAAGGAGAGATCAAGTTAGAGTACAAGTGATTTATGATACCCATTTCCAATCCAGTAAACTGTAGTTGAAATTCAAGTTTGCATAATTTGAGTGAATTTATTGCTTTATCTACCTATAAGCAGTTGATCCCAAGTTAGAAGTTTCTGGTTTGAGACCATAATAAGGAGGAGAGTTGAGTGAGATTGGCATTCAACATAAATTCCTATTGTACTTCATGGTATGGATCACATTAATGAAGTCTTAAAAGAACCAAAAAACTAAAAGTGTATTTGGGACAACCTATAAGACAGAAAAGAAAATAACAAACAATATTACAAGACTAATAAATGACATTTGTATAAATGCATATTTTACATTTGTTACTAATCTAAAGTTAGTGAAAAACCAAATGTTTGCTGCTTAGACATGTGCATTGATGTTTTAAACCATGTTATTAATAAATTAAAATAATACAATAAAAAAAATTAAAAAAATGGAAGAAAAAAAAAGGAAATATTAAATGTTGTTGTATTGGACCCACCATATTAGAGTCCCCCACTCATTCTCTCTCTCTTTATAAGAATGTTTTTGCAATAAAACACCCAACTTTGCAATAACATAAATCAGAAAATTTATTAGTAAAATATTAAGATGTCAGTTTAAAACATCTCTTAAAACAATTAATGTATATACACTTACATGTAGTTATCATACACTATCTTCTTAGGTTGAGTCATATTCTTGAACGGCTTGTGAATAGAAGATATCTTCATGTATTCCATCACAAGTTGCTAACTTGTAGCTGACATCAGCTTTGATGACGTGGAGTTGACAATTTTGACATAAGCATCGTATATCTACATAAATAATCAAAATATTCATCTAATTGTCATTACGAAAATTAATAAAATATAAAATGAAATATAATTTATAACCAAGATACACAATATATCAAAATAAAGAGAATGTTGGCTTATTTGTTCATGAGAATAATTAAAGCGAATCCACTAGGATATTAGGAATCATTGTGTTAAAACATTATACTCAACAACAAATTATAGGTGGGTTAGAAATATTTGAGTGCTTACTAGCTGTTTTTTTTTTTTTTTAAATATAATTTTACTAAAATTGTCTTATAAATCTAATTTTGTAAATGAATCAATATATTAAACAGTAACCTATAAATTAGGGATTAACTTCATGAATGAAGACAAATCTATATAAATTCTTTTTATTTTTGATTTAGAGCAAGTCTCTTATCCATCATGTGTATAGATCTTTAGATTCATGCATGTCGGGTCGGGCCAAATCTAATCTGGATTCGTGCATTTTTTTTTCCTAAATCTTTATGTTATATTAGTCATACCTTTTATGTCAAGATATCACAATTTTAGTGCAATACTTTAACTTAGAAAAAAAAATCACTAACTTTTATATTATGTTAGTCATACATTTATGTTATATTAGTCATAACTTTATGTACAAATATCATACATTTATGTAATACTTTAACTCTAATAAAAACCCTAATTTCGGTACAATTTTTACTTGTTTACCTTCATGTGATATTACTCATACATTTATGTGATATTATTTGTACCTTTATTTCAACATAATCATACATTTATGTAATATATACATGTACAACTAAAATAACTAAAATGTATGACTAACATAACTAAAGATATGTCTAATATAACTAAAATGTATGCAATGTAATGTATTAATAGCTATCTAAAAATATGTTAAGGTACAACAAAAAAGTTCTAAATGTGTGACTAACATAACATAAATATATGACTAATATAACATAAACGTACAACACCTGTAAACGAATTTGGGTAGGTTTGGGCGCATTCACCTAGGCACATGGAGATGCATTGAGGTGGATTTGGATTGAATCGAATCGGATCGAGTGCATGAATTTTATGATCCATACACCAAGTACATAGAAGTTTTTGTGTTTGATTTAAACACTCTCCTTCTCCGTCAAACCAATGTTACTAGATTTTTGAGTAAAAGTATGTTCGGAGTTCATATATAAACTTAATTGATTACATGTATTTCTTTTTTCCATTAAAAGATGTAAAAGTAGCAACTTGGAACATAAATCCATAGGTGTACGAAAAGATATATTAAGTATAATAAGTTTAAAAATGAATTCTGAATATAAATTCAAGTTGTAAGAGAATGAACAAAAATAAACGCATTTCCATCGTAATATTTAGGTAAAATATTATTTTCAATTTCTTATTTAGTTTGTCATGATCTCGGAATTGATAACTATTGTTTTTGGTTCATAAAAATAACTCTCCAAATTTTAAATTTTCATCAAAACTCTTCTATTCCATTAAAATTCCCTTAAAATTTAATTTATTTTCCATCGATTTGGACGAATTTAATGGAAACGACGAGCTTTGATAAAAAAACTATTAATTAAGAACTATTTATGGTGAATCGAAAATAGAGGTACCAATTGTAAAATAAGGGTAAATTTAGGGACAAAAATGATACTTATCCTAATATTTATGATGAGAAAGTTATTACTGATTTTGATTTGTATGGTAATCTCATATTTTATTTTATTAATAGTATTATTATCATATTTGTATGTTAATTAATAGTATTATTATCATATTTGTATGTTAATAAAATAAAATCAGAATAAGAAAATATTAAAGATAAATTATGGGAATTATGTCTCAAGCAATCAAAATTTCTTATGTGGAAAAATGACAGCAATATAAAGCTCCGTTGAACCTTTAGATAAAAGGTAAAAAAAAAAATATGTAAAAAAAATCAAATTGTTTGAGTTCAATTTGTTTCTGACTCATTAAAATTTATCTAGATTCGACCTAAATGCGAATAAAATAAATTCATATTTAAATTTTATAGTACAAAATCCAAACGAAAAACTATTAGACTGAAATTCACTTCATTTATAGCCCTAGCCATAATAGTCTCTAAACAACCAAACCCTAATATCTAAAATTAGTACACAATTATTTAGTAAACTAGTTATTATTATCAATTAATAACCAATATACCATGGCCCACAAAACACACTTCTCACCAGCTTTAAAATTTAATGAACCCACCTAACAAATCAATTTGAACATTTTGTTGCATTTGATAATTTATATCATATCTTATCAAAGGAAAGCATCATTATCTATCATAAATATGCCTACCATTTATATGTAATTTTCATTGTAATTAAAAAATTAAAAATCAATTCATCTATTTTTTTTAATACATCAACAATCAACATATTAACATGTATACATATATAACGACCTTTATATTTGTAAATGAAATTTACTTAAATACCAACTTATATTTTCGTGAACATACTTAGAAGAATTTATTTAAAATGAATACGAAATAAATTACAATGAGATGAGAATATTTAATAGTAGGTATTATGTGGGACTGCCTCAAATGAAATGACCAATACTAAAAATATTTTAAAAGCCCTTCAAATATTTTAAATTTAGTTCTTATTATTTTGAATTATCATGCTATAGTCCCAAATCTTTAGTTTAGTAGTAATTTTGCATATTTCGTTGATATGGTCGATCCCACAAAATTTTACATTAACAACGTTTGACTGATAAAAAGATGTAAAAGTAAAATTATCACTAATGTTTTTATAGCAAATGAAATTCAAATTATTTCGGACCGTTCATCCAAATTAATTGTAGTATGTAAAATCAGGATTAAATGAAAAATCTAACACACAAAATTGATTTCATCACATGACTCACTCACATCCCAATAGTTATGTGACCAAGAATAGATTTATCCCTAAAAAGGGGGATTAATTTCAGAATAATTTATTTTTTGGTCCTGCATTTGGAATACATATATTTGCAAGCCCCCCACAGTAAATTAGAACTGTTTGCTAAGAAGGGGTCAACAACTGTCACACTTCAAATACCAACAAAATAAATATACGCCGCCTATTTATATTGAAATATTATATATTTTTACCTACCGAATTTACCCCTACACATCGAAAGTCACACAAAGTTAGACGATGGCATTTGTCGTAAATTACGCCTTAATTAGACCTCATTAATTGCATCAATTCACTCCCGCTCTTTCCAACCTTTTAGCTGCTCATATTTTCATTTTCCCCCATTCTTACTCTTCCACTGACCTAGCCTTAGAAACCCTAATTTATGATTAGAGTGATTCAATGGAAGTATTATAATTAACTGAAGTTGCAGCTAGGTTTTCGGAAGGCTTCGGGTTTGAATTATCGCGGTGAAGAAGCTTGTAAGTCTGCCTGCTCTTTTCTTGTTTTTTTTTTTTTTTCTTTTGTTGAGGTTGTTGCATGATTATGTGTGCTGGGAGTTAGTTACGGTGAGTGTTTGATTGAATTTATTGTTATTTTTGTTCGAGCTGAATTTAGTTTAATTTTGAATTTTTTTGGGATGTAATGAAGGTGGGTATCTGTGTTATGGAGGGTGAAGAGGTGATGGTGAATGGTGGGATTTCAAATGGGGGTAGTGAGGGTCATGAGGTGATGGGGAATGGTGGAATTTCAAATGGGGGTGGTGAGGGTCACGAGGTGATGGTGAATGGTGGGATTTTTAATGGGGGTGGTGTTGTTTCGTGTAAGAATAGGTTAGAGAAAGGATATGGTGAAAATGGGTCGGTGCAAGGGGGTGTTGCTGAGAAGGTGGAAGGGAATTTAGCCGAGGAGGTTTTGGAGGATTTGGAGGAATATTGGGAAGATATGAGTGATCGGTTGATGATTTCACGGATGGTCAGTGATTCGATTATAAAGGGAATGGTGAGTGCTGTGGAACAAGAGGCGACGGAGAAGATTTCAGCCAAGGAATTGGAAGTGGCCAATTTGAAGGAATGTCTATTGTCCCATGAGGCACAGAAGGCATATGAAGCAGGGACATCTGAGAGTTTTTCTTGCCCAGCTGATGCCTGTAAGAAACATGAAAAGATGAGGGAGGATTTGAATGTTTTGAGGGATTTGGCTAGAGAGCAGTTCAAGAAGGTTAAAATGGAGATTGAGTTTGCGAGAGTATCTAATTCGCTCAAGAAGATGGGTTCGGGGACTGAATTGGTGGGGTTGGGTGGGATATTGCATAAGCAGCAGTCTGGAAGCTGGATGCATGTGAATAAGATGTTGGACAGTTTGAAGACTACAGTGGACTCTGTCTGCAGGAAGGTGGATGATATATTGCGCCCCTTGAATATTTCATTTTGCGAGACGCACCAGGACATAGATATATTAGAAACACTTGAGGATGTTGTGATACAAACCGCGGTGAGGAGCCTTCAGGATGAATTTGAGGGGGACTTGTTGGAACAGGATGTTCAATTCTGTGGAATTCAGAACATGAATTGGCTTGACAAGTTTAATGATATATCTAGTTTAGGCCCGAAGTTGGATGCAGTTATGAAGTCACTCTCCATGTGTGAGACAGAATTGGTTTCTCATGGATCTCATGATTTGGAACATTTGCACCACAAAACACTTTCTGGAGAAAATGAGACCGAAGATGAATCAATTACCTATGTTCCTGAGAGCTACGACTTGCTGAAACACATGAAGAAGGATGAATTGGTAGATTATTTGAATGAGAAGATTACTAAGATCAAGAGAGATCACGAGTCAGCTCTACATCAGAAGACTGAAAAATATTATTGTCTAAAACGGGAATACCTCAAAGTGAAGGGGGTTTTAATGACACAAAGGAAGGAAGAAGAATTTGATGTTCTGAGGAAAAAGATTCCGGAAGTTATTTCGAAATTGGAGAACTTCCTCTCGGAAAATGAAAAATTTCCGGCTTTAACCAACAATCTTGAAAGTATGGAAAAATTGAAGCATAGACTAGAGAGCCTACTTTCTGAAAATCGTGATCTGAGAGACTGTATTATTGACAAGGAAAATGAGGTGAAGTGTCTAAAGTCACAGCTTTCAGGTGCTGCTGCAGAATTGTTGCAGTGTTCTTCAGCTGAAGAAAACATGATGAAGCTTGTGGAAAACCTCAAATCAGCAGAGGAAGAATCATACATAGAAGCTTCACTCAATGAAGAAATATACAGATGTGCTCTCAGGGAGCAGATTGCACATACCAGGTGCGACTCTGTGGATTCAAATATGGATTTTCTGTTGACTCAAGAAACTGCAAATGTATATGGAATTGAAGATTCAGAAATCAAATCATCGATAATGCAAGAATTGAATGAATTGGTATTGACAGAAGGTATCAGGGATGCTAGGCGACGACTCAACGGCTTGTGTCAGAAAGTTCTTTCTGATGAAGAAATGAGAATTGGTTTAGAGACAAAAGTTCTTGAAAAGGAAAATGAATTAAGACTGGAGGTTTATGAGAAGGAGAAATTGAAGCAGGAGATACTGGATTTACGAACAACAGTTGAACAGAAAGAGAAGTTCGCAATGGATTTATCAGATTTGCTGTCAAAAGGGAGGGAGCAGTTTGATCTAGCATCTCAAGAGCTTATTAGTTTAAGAGAATATGCAAGTCAACAACATATATTGGTTACTGAGAGCACCAAGGAAATAGAATCATTAAGGTCTCAGCATTTGGAAGCATTAGAGCAGATTGAAGTACTTAATCAAAAGCTTGATCAGGCAATAGCAAAAGCCAAGGGAGAGAGAGATGAAGCATTTACTCATGCCCAAGAAATGCATGATAAGTTACTAATAAGTGAAGCTAGAGAGCAGACTCTAAAAAAGGAAATGGAAATGGCTGTCAATGGATTCTCAAAAAATTTCGATGATTTTGGATGCAGAGTCTCAGGGGCAATAAAAAGCAATAGTTTAAGGTACATAACATGGTCTTATTTTTGTAATTACTATTCTGTAAAATAAATCAACTTAAATTATTGGATAATCCTCATTGACTGAGCATATTTATTTAAGTTATCTTTCTCTATATATTCTTGTGTGCATTTATGTCTGTTGGGAGCAAGTAGTTTTTTTCTTTTTTCGCCCCAATCTTTACCTTGTTCTAATATTTCCTCATAAAGGTTTGGTTGAAGAGAAAACTTCATTTACAATTGCTCATATATTAGTATGGTTTACAAGGATAGTTCCTTGTGCATCCCGGTCTAGTGTTTCTTATTTACTCCATCAATTAAAAATAATTGTCGATTTAGAAAATAAAATTTGTTTCAATTTATCTGTCGCTGTTTGACTACCAAGAAAGTGAATTGACTTTTTTCTAGCTTCGCTCCTATCTTGTTTTTTTTTTTTTGTTTTTTTACTGGACTTTTACTCTCTCGGATCCCATGCACATTACTTTTTAAACGTCCAATTTTGTTACCATATTTTATGCCTAGAACATGCTTATCGAGCATTTTTCTTAGAGAATTTCTGTTTGAAAGCGACCTCTATATTTTTTCTGTTTTTTTGAAAGTCTAATATTCAATCCTGATTGTGTTGGTTGGTTTTTTTTAACACAAATCTATAATTTTCAGGTTAGAAGATATT
Source organism: Scutellaria galericulata (assembly GCA_946896805.1). Lineage (NCBI taxonomy): Eukaryota > Viridiplantae > Streptophyta > Magnoliopsida > Lamiales > Lamiaceae > Scutellaria > Scutellaria galericulata. The sequence continues at coordinate 2,103,138 of OX335785.1, forward strand.
AGTTTTCAATTGCAAGCTCTTACCAAGATGACTTATGTACTTAAAAGAACAGGGCTGATGTACAAAAATAAATTAGAGCAGAGATATACTGATCTCCAAAAGGCTGAAGCTGAGGTAATGACATGATAGTTTTGTTTGTAAATATTACAACCGCATACTGTGATCATTCTAGTTTGCTTCAAACAATGTGATGCAGCATTCATCTGTATCAATATTGAAAGCTGACATGTGACGTGCTTGTTCTGGATATTATTTTTGGATAGGGAATCATAGTTGTAATATACTATTGTTTACACTCGCAACAAAACAATGTTGTGCTATGTGTTCAATGTGCCTGTTACTGTAGCTACCACCTCCTTATATGTGATTGTCTGACATCCCATTCTTGATAAATTATACAATTGAAAAGATAATTTTTTTTAAAGAAAGCGAGAATGATTTCTAGAATGTCTTTGGTTGAGGGATAAAACTGTAATAATTACAATGCTATGGCATGTCTTTGTATTAAAAAAAGGTACCTTGAGGAAGTATTTCTGAATGGTGTTTAGATGAGCAATAAGAGTGTACTGATTTCAGTGGACACAACTCGTCTCAAATTTTGTAAAAAGCTATTTGGATGTTTAGTGTTTTTTTTCTTCTTTTTTTTTTTTTGGGGAAAACTCACATCTAGAAATTTAGTGAGAATTCCTGCAAAAAATTGTGAGAAGATCACGTCCTGGATGGATTCGTGGAAATCCAGGCAATCACACTTTAGGAAATTTTCTTACTGTAATATATTTTCTTGGCTGAATGTTTGCAGTTGGTACAATTTTAATGTTTGTGCTTTCTGACCCTTTCTAATGTATTTGAGTGTTTTCCTGTTTCAGGTTGATCTATTGGGGGATGAGGTTGATACTCTTTTGAGATTACTTGAGAAAATATATATAGCACTTGATCATTACTCTCCAGTTTTGAAGCATTATCCTGGGGTAAGTCAAATTAGTCTTCTAGGAATGTCAACATTTTTGGTTTTTCTAATTTGGAGGAACCCCATTTAGCCTTAGGTCCTTTACCTTCACTCTTATTAGAAAATATTTTGGAATCAGGTCCTGAGCCGTCTGATTATTAAACATTGGGTCATTGAAGTTTTCTTTTCATTGAAACTAGTCTTGTACTTCCATTTATAAACATTGAGCTCTTTATTTGCATTAAAATTATGGCCACTAAACCCAAATATGTATTTTCCTTTTTGATTTTGTCATATGCATCTGAAATCTTGCATGAGGTTTTTTGGAGAAAACTGGATGATTCTTTTAGGTATGTATTGGTTTACAAGGAATGCTCTAGAACCTCATTTATGTATCCCCATTTAGCTTTCTGTCATAAATAGTAAAACCTGTTGCTATATCTGCTTCATGATGGCAAATATTGTGTCAAATATGACATCCTATAATGTAATTGCAGATTATGGAGATACTTGAGCTGGTCAGGAGGGAATTGACTGGAGAATCTACCTTTCGACCATGATCAACTCCATGAAAAGGTAAGATTGTCATCTGACCTGAAGGCAACCCCTAAATGTTAGTACCTTCACAATTCCAAGAATCTTATCTTTCCAAAAAAAAAAAAAAAAGCTCTCTATTTTTACTAAAATAAGAAATTAATGTTCTAATTTTCTTGCTGTTTTTTATTTCCCAATGGTTCACTACAAACAAAAACATGTGGTGATGAAATTAAGCTCATGTATTGCTTCATGTATTAACCTGAAACCATTGAACAATGTCTGCTCTGTAATAGTTACAAATTTCCGTACATGTGCCTAGACTTTTAACCACATGCTCTATTTTGACCAATAAAGGGTGGTGAAATTAAAATTGTAAGACTAATGGTATAATGGAATTTCTTTGTCGAAAATAATGCACTTAGAACATGCATAACTAGATCTTAATGCATGTTTACTCTTGATTTTCAATTTGAAGAATTAAAAGAGATGGAGATGGAAAAATACAGGAGAAAAATATAGAACTAGTACTTGATCCACAAAGACTTAGTAGGACGATGCACTATTAAGGACTTGTAAGCGCTCAAAGTAGAATCCAGGCGTCTTTCATGAATAGGCAAGAGCATTTAACTTGTACTGTTGTATTCTACTGATTTTGATCTCAATAAAGACAACTGTTTTTCTTCAGGATGAATGCAAATTTCTTCGTTGACCAGTTATGTTGATGATATCATGTCCGTGGAAAAACGTGTTTTGGCCCCCTTCTGGACAAACTCAGCACGACCTACAAGGCTACCGTTTTGAACAATTTGTGCCAATTGAACCAGAAGTTTCACCCTGTAGTCTTGGCAGATAAGGTAATGAGCCCCTTTTGCAGTGTACATGATCGACCAAGAACTATCTACAAGACTTACAACGAAGAGAGACCTATGGTTTTACGGTAGACTTCTGCTCACTTCCCATCAACTTGTTCTGTGAATATGACTACCATGTAAATCTTTCGTCAGTCTAGTTCGGTTAATTAAGAAAGCAGGTTGCGTAAATATTCATTCATTTCATTTCATTTTCAAAGAATCTCATCAAATTCACTTGAGTAAAAAAGTTTTTACCATATCTAATCGTCTAGTCTCGTGGTACAATCATGTTGCGAATTTTATTGCTAAGATTGATGGCAATCAACAGGTTTGGCATGGTCTATGCAATATGCATTGTTTATATCCTTGATTTGTTTGCATGATAACGTTTATCCATTGTATGGAACGATGAGATATGATCCATATAGCCCGCTCTACATAATGCATCTAAAGGGGAAGACTATTGTTCAAAGATGCTGGAATGCATCTTCAATTTTAGTATAAATACTTGGATACCGTTTCAGAATTTATCAATTTTAATACTTAGCAGGTAAGTTTTTTTTTTTTTTTGGATAACTCAGTTCTAAATTTAGAATAATAATTTAATCTCTTTAAATTGCTGTAATGTAAATTTTGATATTCGTCTTGAATGATTGGGGTTTAATTTTTCTTGATTGTTCTATCAATAGGTATAATTATGAATTTATGACTATTAAATTTCTATGTCAAGATTTAATAGACATAATTAATGCACATTATTATTACAAATTTAACTCGAAACCCAAAATAGAGATAAAGTTTAAAGAAAAGAAAATCATTAACATTTTTGAGAATTAAGAAAAAAGATAAATTGAAATAAGATATATATTTTCTAAAATGGAGGTTATTTTGAAATATTTGATATCCTCCATTTTTAGTGTTCATCTTGCCTGCTTTATTTCAGTGAATATTTGAGTACATTATAGACGTGATTTAAATAATAACTATTCAACCACCTGTGTGAAATAATATTACATGGTGACACCGTCACATTAAATATGGACTTTGAACAACCATTTATTTATTTCTTTGATTTTTTTTATTTTTGGTTTATATCTGTTTGAGAAGATCAATGTTCCCTACCAAATCAGCAAACATGTCTGTTGCTATTAACAAATAATTATGTCAAATCATGCTGTTATGAGACCTAATTATGTCTTGTTGACAATTAAATTATGTGTGATTGTCCTTGTAGACATATGTAATTATCTTTCCAATTCTTCAACTTCATCGAATAACTTCAATTAAATATTTAGCACTATAAACTTGATGATTTGAATTTAAACTTTGTGATTAATATTTTGAGAGATTTTGTAATTTGGATGTTTATGATTTTATATCAAAGTATTTTAAAGCATTTTTACGAGTTATATAATATAATAATTTTGAAATGAGACTCCAAAAATACCTTATATACGGAATCTTTTATTCAAATAGGTGAAATAATGGTCTCAATTGAAATCAATTGTTGGAAATTTCTTGAATTTCCAGCATGTTTGGCCCGACTTTGGGCATTAATTTCTAGCAGGTCTCATACCTGATTGTGGAAAAGTAAAGTTGGAATGTGTTCACCTTCGTGAGAGGTTCGTGGCGATATGTGGTAGGCCTAAATCGGACATTGGGTGAATGAGAAATTGATTCTCAAAGTCGCATAGTTGAATCCTAATTTATGAGGAAAAATTGGTTGTCCCACATTAGAAAACCAAGCATAATTTTTCCAATATATAATGAATTTCCCTTTTGTAAGGGATAAGAAATATTGGCTAGGAGGCTCTCTCTACGCGCGCAGGGGTGCAAATCAAATTTCGAACCATGCGACTCGTGTGCACGCACGACCTGCGTACACGAATGTCGGACCGAGGGGTTGCGGGCCTAGCTTCCTCCTTTTTGCCATGAGGAACCACCGAGACCTTCCAAATTCTCGTAACCTCCAAGGGGCTGCGGGCCTAGCTTCCTCCTTTTTGCCATGAGGAACCACCAAGAGCTTCCAAATTCTCGTAACCTCCAAGGCTTTCCACATTCTTGTAACCTCCAAGCCACGATGGTGTGCACTAATTGCAACTTTTGGGGAGGGCCTATAAATAGCCTTGCTCCACATGAGGAATAGACACAACACAAAAAAGCTTTCCTCTCGTATAAATAGCCTTGCTCCACATGAGGAATAGACACAACACACGATGGTGTGCACTAATTGCAACTTTTGGGGAGGGCCTATAAATAGCCTTGCTCCACATGAGGAATAGACACAACACAAAAAAGCTTTCCTCTCGTATAAATAGTCTTGCTCCACATGAAGAATAGACACAACACAAAAAAGCTTTCCTCTCGTTTTCTGCCTTTTCCCTGCTCGGAATCTCTAGCATTTTGCTCCCTCTTTCCGATACCAATCAGGCACTCTTCCAGTTCGCCAAGACAGCAAGTTAGGTGCTTAACTTGGCTGTGGTTTTTAACCGTTGTATCCTGGGAAACGGACGTCCATAGAGTACTCAAGCATCAAGAGAGTCGGACGAATCTGTTTTAAGGAAACCGTGCGTGCACGGGCCTTGGTCATACGTTGTTTCAGATTTCAGTACCAGGTGTTGCCCAACATTTCCGACAACATTTTCCAGATTTCTCCCAACATCAATAACTTTAGAGTAATTATCGCATCACAAAAACCCAAGATTTCAAACTACAAAATGTGTTGTCCCACACTTTATTATTATTTTTTTTGAATATTTAATTTTAGCAAATAGGCAGTAATTTTCTTTTTGAATCTTTTAATTAATAGAAAGCAGTACATGAGGACATAATTTGTTGGTTGTTGGCAGTGACGGACACACTTGGGGGCCAGGGGCACTAGGCCTCAGAAAATTTTCTAAAAAATATAGGGGTATTTTAGTAATTTCATGTTTTAATTAAAAATAAATTAATAAATATTAATTTTCATGATTTAATTTATCATTCTCATCCATTCACCTATTTCTTTTCACTTTTATTTGTATTTGTCTATGGATATTTTTAAAATTAGTTAAGTGTTTTCTTGCTCAATCCCCCCTTTATAAATTAATTTAAGCACAAAATTTATCTTATTATTTGTTTAATTTAACTGAAATTTTTTTTGTTTTTTTTTGTCGTTAGATTCCATCAATTTATTTATCCCGTTTATTGCCAACAATATACTATTGAGTATTGAGGGTTTCCATATTACTTTATCAAAAAATTCAGTGATTTAGGATAATTTCTTTGAGTTTGATAAGGTTTTTCAATTGATGTTATGTGAGCGATTCAGTATTAAGAATAAATTAGAAAATGTAGATATGTGTTCTTCTTCTTCATCATCTTTCTTTTTTTCTTTCACATAGTCTACACAAATCTAATTCTAAAAATCTCTTTTACATTATTTAGCTCTCTCTCTTAATTCATTCTTTATCTAATTCCAATGTATACTGTGTTAGCAATGAAAATATCATACATCAATTTCAAAATATGAAAAATATAAGAAAAATATTGTAATGTGTTAGTTTAATTTATTTAATTTTTTTATGTTGATGTTGTCATGTTGGGTTGTAATTAAGTTACTAATTTGGATGTTATTATAATTTTGTAAAATAATATATTAACTCTATCAAATTTTGATAAATTTATATTCTTAATTTAAAATTATTGTATTTTTTTATTAGTCGACTCAGGCCCCCTGGATTGAAATCCTGGGTCCGTCACTGGTTGTTGGTATGTAAATCAAGAAGACATGATAGTAATGTTTGTGTATATAATAATAATAATAATAATAATAATAATAATAATAATAATAATAATAATAATAATATATAAAAATGCGTATGAAAAACAAAAAATAAAATATTATAAGAAGTAAAGGAATAGGACTGTCCACCACAATTTTCAAACTAACTATTATGGAACTAAATAATGCAATGAATTATTTCAACGACACAGCCATAGAAAATGACATTTCAGCAGTTACAACAACCTTGTGCAATGAATAAAGTTGGATAATATCTGAAAATAATTGTGTCCGTGCAAGATTCTTGACCCTTTTCTAATCAAACAAATAGTGACAGAATTTAAATGTTCACACTGTCTTTTTCAGTTTTTTATATTTTTTAGACAAATCCCATTGCAAGACATCTTTTTTCAGGTAATCATCCATAAAAAGATTGCATTTTTCTTGCTTTTTTGAGTAAGTATTGCACTGCAGTTCAAGATTTATGACTGATTTATATCTATTTTTTCCTTGATTTTGCAGTTCTTCACATGTACATGTTCATAGTTTTCATGGGTTCTTTTCCTATGTAGAGAGAAAGTGAGAGAGAGTTGGGTTGATTGTATTGAAGGTGAATGATGAAAGTCCAAAGAGAAATTATGAGTTTATTTCTTGTGTTAATTGTATATGTGTTTGTTGCTAAATCTAGTGAGGCTCAAATGGTGTCTTTTGTGATAAATTGTGGGACAAACTCTACTGTAAATGTAGATGGTAGGAGATGGATTGGTGATTCATCTTCTGAGAGCAATGTCACTCTCAGTTCTCCGTGTGACGAAGCCTCGACTACCACCTTCAATGGCGATCCACCATACGCGCCTCTTTACAAAACTGCTTGTGTTTTCACTGACCCTTTGAACTACACTTTTCGAGCAACACATGGGAGCTATTTCCTTCGCCTTCATTTTCACCCGTTTTCGTTTCGTAGATACAATGCCAATGCTTCTTACTTTTCAGTCGAGGCAAATGGTGTGGAGCTCGTCTCCGAGTTCAATGTTCTTGGAGAGATTTTGAATAAAAACACGGATTCTACCTATTTGGTGAAGGAATATTTCTTTTCTATTGATGCTAGTATCATTGTTGTTAGCTTTGTTCCTTCAAGGGGCTCTTATGGCTTCATCAATGCCATTGAAATCGTTCAAGAGGGAAATGAGATGTTCGTTGATTTGGTGCGAAGAGTTGGTTCTAAAGGCGGTGGAGACACCTCTTTGAACTTGAGCGAAGGAGGGATTGAGACGATGTATAGATTGAACGTTGGGGGCTCGTTTATTAGACCCTCCCAAGATTCGCCTTTTTGGAGATTTTGGGAGGATGATTCGAGCTATATGATCAACTCGGATGCTGGTTTAGAAATCGGAAACATATCTGATATCACTTATGCTAATAACACTAAATTAGCTCCTTATCTAGTGTATGAAACAGCAAGAACTCTGAGCAACACCACTGGAATGACTGAGAAGAGATTCAACATGTCATGGAAACTCGAAGTTGACCCAGATTTCGATTATCTGGTTCGTCTTCACTTCTGTGAACCGGGTTTTGAAAAGGCGAACCAGAGGATCTTCAGAATATACATTGATAACAAAACAGCTGCTCACAACTTTGACATCTATGTTAGAGCTGGAGGGGTGCACAGGGCTTATCATGAGGACTACCTCGATTCTGTCTCGTCTAACAGCAAACATATCTGGGTCCAGCTGGGCCCAGAGACGATCAGTGGCTCTGCTGGAACTGATGCTCTCTTGAATGGCTTAGAGGTCTTCAAGCTTAGTCGAAACAACAGTCTTGCTTATGTACAGAAGTATAGCAATCTTGAAATCAAGAAAACCTCAAGATTGAATCTTTGGGTGGGAATTGGAGTGGGCGTTGGTTGTATCGCAATTCTTGCAGCTGTAATTTTCGTTTTCGTCCGATTCTTGAAGAAAAGAGACGTACACGATACGAAGAAGGTGTTATTCCTCCATGCTAATTCAAAAGGTAGCAGCCAGTTTGATAGGAGATTTACCTTAAGTGAGATCAAAGAAGCAACTAATGGCTTCGATGGAAGTTTAGTGATCGGAGAAGGAGGGTTCGGTAAGGTGTTCAAAGGTGAGATAAACGAGGGAACGCTTGTTGCTATCAAGAGATCGGATCCTCAATCACATCAAGGCCTAGCAGAGTTCAAGACAGAAATTGAAATGCTGTCTAAACTAAGGCATAGGCATCTTGTCTCCTTGATTGGATTCTGTGATGAACAGAGTGAACTTGTCTTAGTATACGAGCATATGGCGAAGGGGACTCTAAGGAGCCATCTATACGGGTCTGATCTGCCACCATTGAGCTGGAAACAGCGCGTAGAAGTATGCATAGGCGCAGCACGAGGATTGCATTATCTTCACACTGGATTAGATAGAGCAATCATTCATAGGGATGTTAAGACAACAAACATATTGTTGGATGAGAATCTGGTCGCTAAAGTGTCTGATTTCGGGCTTTCCAAAACGGGCCCTTCGTTGGAACACACTCATGTAAGCACTGCAGTGAAGGGTAGCTTCGGATATCTTGACCCCGAGTACTTCAGAAGCCAACACTTGACTGATAAATCCGATGTTTACTCGTTTGGTGTTGTTCTGTTTGAGGTTGTCTGTGCTCGGGCCGTTATCAATCCTGCATTGCCTAAAGATCAGATCAGTCTTGCTGAGTGGGCCCTACGTATGCAACGAGAGAGGTTGCTCGTAAGCGTTGCTGATCCGGCACTCGAAGGGCGGTATTGTCCACAATCGTTGATCGTATTCGGAGACATTGCGGAGAGGTGTTGTTGTGATGAGGGGAAGAGAAGACCAACAATGGGGGAAGTTTTATGGCATTTGGAACATGTGCTTCGACTCCACGACACATGGTTGAGTAGAAACGAAGAAGACGGTGTCGTTTTGATCGACAAGGTTGCATTTGAAACGGTAACGGGCCCACAAGAGACGGCTCGAGAAGATGGTGAGTTAGGGTTTAAGATTGCGAACGGGGTGGACCCGTTCGACCCGATGGCCGTCGGGATCGACGAATTCTCGCAGATGATAGACTTACGAGGGAGGTGAAAGTAAGAGGCTATATATCATTGTGGAGTTTCTAATGTATAATATATAAGATTGTAAATGAATTGAATCGAGATGAATATACTTATTGTTTAAATTTATTTATTTGTGTTGTTTGTTTAATTGTTAAGATTTATTGAAGTGAGAATGATTATTATCAAATTTTGACTTTATTTGTAGCCCAAAACATCGCATCGTTGTTGTGTATGTTCTATTTATAGACTTTTACTTCAAATTAAAGAGAAGATGATGTCATTGATATTTGTATTTAGTATTTACGATTGAAATGTCAAATTTGATTTATATTAGTATTTACTATCTACTATTTGATTGTCCTTTGATAGATATAATATTTAAAGTAAAATAGATATTAATGGTTGTATCAATTATGAAGTGCATGTACATTATGTTTGAAGTTCTTTAGTTGCACATATAATTTTACAATTAATACACATGTATAGTTTGAAACTTCGAGATGAATTCAATCAAACACATGGTCCATTCCAAATCAACATCCACGTGAAGCTTAATGAACGAAAATTTTAACATGTGAAGTGTATGGTTAATCCAATAACAAAAGTTTGTAAGAAGACTTGAGCAAGATACTATGAGATTATATTCAATATCGCCTATAATAAAACAAGTTGGTTGTGATTTCAAATTTTAAATAATACTAAAATAAAATTTTCAAAACATAACATTCTATCGTATAAATTTTAAATTTATATAAATGCTTTTATGCACGAGATGAACGGATCCTAGATCCGTGCAATTGGGTCGACCCGACCCGAAGGTGCATTTCACGCATCCTACACGTCCAAATCCTAATTTCGCAGTTATGTTTACTTAGTCTTTTAGTTATGTTCGCATAACCTTTTACAGTGTATGACAGATCTATAATACCTTTCAAAACCTTTATATTGTAGTAATATAATCTTTATGTATAATAATTTAACTTTTTCGTTATAATAATATAATCTTATGTTATTCTTTAAGTACATAAAGCCAAGCATGGTCATAGCCTAGAGCAAATCGTCGCCGTTAATGGTCTTCCTTTTCTCCCTCTGACACTTATCGGAGGCTTCGCCGGTGACAAAACTGATCGAACTCTGAAACACTAGTTGCTCACCTTTTTCCTTAATCTTTACCCTAATTACACTACTATTTTTTATACCAGCCACTATATGGAATGGAAGAGGCTGAGCCGATTTCAAACATAAATTATCTTTTGGATTTTCGAAATAATAGGAAAATGAATAATTTGAACCAAAATCAGAAGAAATTGAGGATTTGGAGGTCGTGGTTACTGACTGTTGATGTAGGTTTCCTAGTCGTGCTCTCTACACAGCACAACAACAACCAATCTTTCTCCGAAATGGAGTGTGGTTTATGCAGAAAGAAAATTTGGGTTGAATTGCAGAGTGAAAAAGTGAAATGAAGATTCGTATTTATGTAATAGCTCCTGTAGATAGTCAAAATTTTAGCCAATCACAATTTACCACGTGTCAAAGTCCCGCAGATATTATCAAATAAATAAATTTAATTTGATAATTATCTTAAAGAAGTTGATGGATATCAAATTATGAAGAATCTTAGAGCTATCAAAACTCTACTTCTACAAGCTGCTAGAATCCTAGAGCTATCAGAACTATACTTCCGGATAGACATCAAATTATGATGGATCAATCAAATCACTCCATTAGAATCCTAAACCTATCAGGATTCAACTTCTAATCCTATCAGGACTCTCTATCAACATCTATAAATAGAGGTCTAATTTTTATCATTCCACATATCAGAAGACAACAAGAGTTGAAGAATTCAAGCGTTCTTCGGCGCCGCCCGACGGCGGCGGCGATTTTCAAGCGTTCTTCGGTAGCGACGATGATCTTCAAAGTGATCTTCAAGTTCCCCAACGATCTTCAAAGTGTTCCAAAGGAAGCTGCAAGAACGGCGTTCAATCCGAGATTAAGGTGCTAAACCCCTCCGATTGACGTTTATCAAATCAAAAGATCATCAAGAAGTTCAAAATTGAAGAAGCCTTGACCGGAAGTCAACTCCAAACTATTAAAGGGAAGAATCAAGGGATTCAAGAGATTGAACCCGAAATTGTTTTGATTCGATAAATTCAATTTATGCAAATCTTGTATTTATTTATTTAAATACACGAAATTTGTTGTTACAATTTTTTGGCACGCCCGGTGGGACAATCTCTTCCTTTTATCTCTTCTCTTTGTGAAATTCCAAAGTATCAATGTCTACAATGCAAGAGCCCCATGATTACGAAGAAGAAGAAGATGTTAAAGAAAATGATGATGAAGTTGAAGATGGGGGCAAATATTGATGAAGAAAGAAGTGAAGCTCCTTGACAAGAGTGTAAACTGTCTATAACGCTCCTGGATACGAGCAAAAACTATCTATGTCCCTCAAATCAAATCTCAAGGAAAGCTCCTTGATAAGAACATAAATTGTCTACAATGCTCCTAGATACGAGTAAAAAAAACTAAGTCTCCCAAATAAAATGCAAATCATAACTCATTGACACGAGTATAAAAGGTCTACAAATCAAGTTAAGTGAAGCTCCATGATGCACGAGCTAAATATTCTTGAGAACTCCTTGATATGAGTCTAAACTATCTACCAAATCCAAATTCAAACTAAAGAACTCCTTGATATGAGTCTAAACTATCTATCAAATTCAAATTGAAAAACTCCTTGATACGAGTATAAACTATCTCTCAAATCCAAATCCAATTTGAAAAACTCTTTGGTATGAGTATAAACTATCTACCAAATCCAAATTCAAATTGAAGAACTCCTTGATATGAGTATAAACTATCTATCAAATTCAAGTTCAAGTTGAAGGGGCTGCATGATATGAAAAGTTTCAAAAAATGATTTCGAGACTCGTCCACTCCAAAACACGCCCTCGTGAACAAGTCTCGAGAGTACATTTGTAGATTGTTAAAATTTTAGTCAATCACAATTTGCCACGTGTCAAAGTCCCGCAGATATTATCAAATAAATAAATTTAATTTGATAATTATCTTAAAGAAGTTGATGGATATCAAATTGTGAAGAATCCTAAAGCTATCAAAACTCTACTTCTACAAGCTGCTAGAATCCTAGAGCTATCAGAACTATACTTCCGGATAGACATCAAATTATGATGGATCAATCAAATATTAGAATCCTAAACCTATTAGGATTCAACTTCTAATCCTATCAGGACTCTCTATCAACATCTATAAATAGAGGTCTGATTTTCATCATTCCACACATTAGAAGACAACAAGAGTTGAAGAATTCAAGCATTCTTCGGCGCCGCCCGGCGGCGGCGGCGATTTTCATGCGTTCTTTGGCAGCGACGACGATCTTCAAAGTGATCTTCAAGTTCCCCAACGATCTTCAAAGTGTTCCAAAGGAAGCTACAAGAACGGCGTTCAATCCGAGATTAAGGTGCTAAATCCCTCCGATTGACGTTTATCAAATCAAAAGATCATCAACCAAAATTGAAGAAGCCTTGACCGGAAGTCAACTCCAAACTATTGAAGGGAAGAATCAAGGGATTCAAGAGATTGAACCCGAAATTGTTTTGATTCGATAAATTCAATTTATGCAAATCTTGTATTTATTTATTTAAATACACGAAATTTGTTGTTACAACTCCTCCAATAGCTTATCCTATAAAGAGAATGGAATAATAAATAATTCAACATAATAGAAATTTCTTACATAGTGTTTGATAGAATGCACCAAACAGATTAAACATTCATCTTCTCAGTAGCTCTCCCACTCTGCATATATGCTGTCCAATAACATGTTATCAAGAGTTGAGCATCAAAAGAGAAATAACATATTACCAAGAGTTGAGCATCAAAAGAGAAATAAATTCTTAACAGAAGCATTAAGAATTGATAAATCGACAACAGAGTTGAGAAAAACCACATCTTCTCTGACTCAATTATAAAGATGCACACACAATTGAGTGGAAGATCATAAAACAAGTAAAACACATCCACGCAACTTTACTATACTAAAAACAACTCCAATTTGTGACCAAATTCACAAATTGAGGTTTACTAATAAAGTATTTATGTAATACTTGAAAGAAATATGTATGATACTATAAATTATTTGTATAATACCTGAGAGGTATTTATATAATACCTGAGAGAGTAACATATATAAAAACCTATAAGGTATTTATATATTACCTAAACCATAAAGTATATATGTAATATCTGAAAGAAATATGTATGATATTATAAGTTATTTGTGTAATACCTGAGAGATATTTATATAATACCCGAAAGTAATATGTGTGATACTTAAAAACTACTTTGTGTAATACCTAAAAGGTATTTATGTAATACATGAGAGTAACATATACAAAATACATCTAAGGTATTTATGTAATACCTAAAAGTAATATGCATGATACTTAAAAGATACTTGTGTTTGTGTAATACCTAATAATGTGTGTGATACTTAAAGGATACTTGTGTAATACCTGAAAGTAATATATACAAATACCTATAAGGTGTAATACTCGAAAGAAATATGTGTGATACTTAAAAGATAATACTTAAAAGATATTTATATAATACCCCTGAGAGTAACATATATAAATACTTATTAGGTAATTATGTAATACCTTAAATGATTTCATGTCAATATATACAAATACCTATTATGTAATACCTTAAATGATTTACTCTTCAAGTATCACTTGATTTACTCTTCATATATGACTCTTCAAGTATCACCTGATTATCACATATGATTTACTCTTCAGGTATCACATGATTTACTCTTCAGGTATCACATATGATTTACTCTTCAAGTATCACCTGATTTACTCTTCAGGTATCACATATATTACTTTCAGGTATTACATAAATAACTTATAGGTTTTTTTAGAGTAACAGGTATTACATAAATACTTTTTAGGTTTTTGTATATGTTACTCTCAAGTATTACCAAGTAACTTACAAGTATTATACATATTTTTTTTCAGGTATTACATAAATACCTTATAGGTATTTGTGTTTTCTTGAACTTTTGTCATTGTGTTCTCCTCAATGTGTATTAAGTTTCTCATAGATGATGTTTGTTGTTTCTACATTTAAACATAACTAGCAGTGTACCCGCGCGTTGCGCGTCTTGCCATATAATATATGGTTTATATCATATATTTGATAATACAATGTAACTAACTATAAGCGTTTTGAAGGTATAATAATTGTAGTTATTCCAAATTTGAACTAATATTTAAAAATTTATAGCTAATTCAATTTATTTTTATATTTTTAAATAAATTTTAAAATAGTATTAAACAAACTTCAAATTTCTTAATAATTTTTTATTGCATCCAAACAAAAAAAATTTTATAAGATTATTTAAATCTTTCTATTGATTTCGACAAAATTAGAAAAAAAAAGCCCATTTACTATCATTATTATTATTAAATATTTTTAAAGATCTTATTTGTTGATATATATATTTTTTAAGAATTAATTTTTTAATAGCTATTATAAGGCCTCCTTTATTTTAATTGGCCCAATAAATTTCTTCACTACCCATTAAATAAGTATACACAATTATTATAATCTTCATTCCTCCTGCACATCTCCATTCTTCCTAAATAGTGGTGGCTCTATCTTCATTCTCACATCATCTTCTCCCTTCATCTTCTACTTCTTTTTCTTTCTTTCATTCTCTTATTGAGATCTAATTTCTTTTTTCTTAAAATCTGATTTATGTCCTCCCTCTTTCTTCATTCTTTCATTTGCAATGGAGTATCTGATATTTTTATATTTCTTTTTATTGTAATATGATAGCTCACCAATACCGTCGGAGTTTCAACTCTTTTGAAAATATTTTATAAACTACGAATCATGAATCTTTATCATCATTTAATCGGCAAAGATTAGCTTCATTTTTGTGCATTTCGTGCTTCCATTTTTTCTTTCTTTATTTCTTCATTTTCATTCTTTAGTTGATATGTAGATGATGGCTTCCATCTCTAATTTTTCTTCTTATTTTGACATTTTGAGGCCCACAAATCTTCTTCTTATTTTCAGCTTAATGCTCAATTACTCAATTGTTCAATGTGTATTCTAATCAACCACTTAGAACTTATATAGTATAATGGCTTGGAGAGGAAGTCTTATTCAAATGGCTTGAAGATGAAGCCTCATCAAATGGCTTGATGAGAAAGCTTGACTCAAAATTATTTAGAAAATCAAAATGAAATTAAAAAAAAGAAATTATTTACACAGTCAGCATTATGATATGACATTTTTGAGCGGGAAAGTGGCAATACAGTAAATTTTTTCAACTTACCTGCTATTAGTATAGTATAGATTAGAGCAAATAAATAAGGATTCTCATTAATTGCAAATATTTTCTTTGCATCACAAACAAAGCAAAAAAACAAAGTGAAAGGTAAAGAGGGAAACAAAGCTTCTCAACAGAATATCACTTCTAAGCCAAAAAAATTACACAAACATGGCCACTATGTATACAGCTTTAGCAACATTATACATCATTTTTCCATAAATTGTAGGTCAACCTAATAAAAGTATAACTTAACACTCAAAATATAAACAAAACAATCCACAAAAACTTGACTTTAATCTCTCGATTCCATCACTAAAATATAGAAACTAAAAAGATTGTTTCAATTCAATTATACAAACATAGAAACTGAAAACATTGTCTATAATCAAAACGATAGCATTTCCGAAGCTAGTTTCTTCATAGTCATAAAATTCTCAACAACTTCATCAATGTATTTGTGAAACTTCTCATTGGAAAAGAACTTTTGTGACGACTCAGACATTTCTGGACTTAAGTTGCAAGCTTGTTTCTTCTCGATTTTATTCTTCATCTTTAGCAGCTTCATCACATGGTAATTTGAAATAATTGACATGTCTCTCTTACAACAAAGAAAAGCTTCATGTATTTCCTGTAAAAAAAAATAGAAACATGTCTATCAGTCATAATACTATCATAATATTAGTATTTATCAAAATACTTAAAAATATTCAACTGACACATTGAATGTAGATACCTGAAAGGTACTCATCTGAGAACTGAAAGGTATTCAGAAGATACCTCAATAGTATACATGTGATACCTGAAAGGTATTCAACAAATACATATATTACATGTCATACCTTAAATCAATACATATAATGCTTTAATATTAAAACATTTAACGTATAAGAGTACAATAACATAAATAGAAACAATCACATTTTCCTTTTGCATGAAAAAATAAAATCATAACAAATACTTTTAATACATTTAAGGTAACACATGTGATACCTTAAGGATGTTCATCTGATATCTTAGAGTAACACCCTATATATATGCATGTAATACCTTTCAGATAATCATATGATACCTCAAATGAACATATATAATACCTTAAGACTAATCATGTGACACCTAAACAATACAAGACAAATACCTAGCTATCAACTGCAACAACCACATTTCCCTTTTCCAACTTCTTTTTCCCAACAAGTTCTTTTTTCAAAGTTACCAGAATTTCATTCCAACAACATTCATTGTATCCATTATTCTAATACAGACAAAATGAAATTACATAACATGATTACTAGAAGAAAAACATAAACATGAAGACAAAACAGCCAAATATGTGATACCTTACTTGAATATATGTGATACCTTAAATGAATATTGTTGGAAATTTCTTGAATTCCAGCATGTTTGGCCCGACTTTGGGCATTAATTTCTAGCGGGTCCCGTACCCGATTGTGGGAAAGTAAAGTTGGAATGTGTTCATCTCCGTGAGAGGTTCGTGGTGATATGTGGTAGGCCCAAATCGGACATTGGGTGAATGAGAAATTGAGTCTCAAAGTCGCATAGTTGAATCCTAGTTTATGAGGAAAAATTGGTTGTCCCACGTTGGAAAACCAAGCATAATTTTTCCAATATATAATGAATTTCCCTTTTGTAAGGGATAAGAAGTATTGGCTAGGAGGCTCTCTCTACGCGCGCGGGGGGGTGCAAATCAAATTCCGAATTGAACATCAGACCATGCGACTCGTGTGCACGCACGACCTGCGTACACGAATGTCGGACCGAGGGGCTGCGGGCCCGACTTCATCCTTTTTGCCACGAGGAACCACCGAAACCTTCCAAATTCTTGTAACCTCCAAGGCTTTCCACATTCTTGTAACCTCCAAGCCATGATGGTGTGCACTAATTGCAACTTTTGGTATGGGCTTGGGGAGGGCCTATAAATAGCCTTGCTCCACATGAGGAATAGACACAACACAAAAAGCTTTCCTCTCGTTTTATGTCTTTTCCCTGCTCGGAAACTCCAGCATTTTGCTCCCTCTTTTCGATACCAATCAAGCACTCTTCCAGTTCGCCAAGACAGCAAGTTTGGTGCTTAACTTGGCTGTGGTTTTTAACCGTTGTATCTTGGGAAACAGACGTCCATGGAGTACTCTAGTACCAAGAGAGTCGGACGTTTAAGGAAACTGTGCGTGCACGGGCCTCGGTCATACATTGTTCCAGATTCTAGTACCAGGTGTTGCCCAACATTTCCGACAACATTTTCCAGATTTCGCCCAACAAATATATGTAATACCTCAAGCATGTTCATGTAATACATTAAAAAAATGTTAATGTTAAGCAGTAAAAGACAAAATACCTATCAACTGTAACAACTGCCTTTTCCTTTTCCATCTTCTTCTTCCCAACCAAATCTTTCTGCAAATTTACCAAAATTTCATCCTTAGATCTCTTACGTGCAGTCCTATCATCATCGATTAGTACAACATTTCTCTTCTTCCCAGCAACATTTCTTGTATCCATTATCCTAACACAAACAATAATCACACTCATACATTATATACTATAATCTGAAAGACATTGTGAGTATCAAATCAGTGTGAAATATGAATTTGGAAGAAGCAAAACATCACCCTGGATATGGAGGCACCATCAATACACACATTGTTGAAGTTGTTGCTGCTAATAATAACAGTAACAGTAACATCACACTGGATATGGAGACACCATCAATACACACACCATCATAACAGTTGCAAATGCTCTAAGACAATTATTCAAATGAAGTCTTTATCTCTCTGTACCATTTCGTTGTAATGATTCAATTAAAATCAACAAAATCAAACATCCAAACTAACAAAAAAAACCATAAACTAAGAACAAACAACTAATCATGCAAAAAAAACTGGAAACATTGCAAAAGCACAAAAAAAACCCTAAAAATCTGAAGCGAAACACAAGCAACAAAATGAAAGCAAAACTATAACACAACTATATTATAGAAACTAACACACAATCTATGGAAAAACACAAAATAAATTATATACCTACCAACAATGATTGAAGCGAAAATCTTTGAAAATACCAAAAATCTTCAACAATATAAGAAGAAATAAACCCTGTGAAATGAAGAAATCAAAAAAAAAAATTGAAAAAAAACACTGAAGAAAACTGCTGAAGAAAACCGCTAAAGAAGGTGGAAGAAGAAGGGTGAAACCGCGATTGAGAGAGAGAAATAGGGGGAAAGGAAATGAAAAAAAAATTAAAAAAAAAAATATATATATATAGCAAACCTATTTCTGACCAGGTCGGGCCGGGACGGGTCGGGGGCACGGATCTGGGGCATATAATTTTTTGTGTAAATGTTATGATATTTGTACATAAATGTTATACTAATATAACATAAATGTTAAATTATTATAAGATAAAAGTTAAGCCATGCATACTATATGAATTTTTATAGTGAAAAAAATATTAGTAATATCACTCAAAGGTTATGATATATTTATGTAAAGGTTATACTAATATAACATAAAAGTTATAATCGGTTAACATAAATATTACATAACTTTTAATTATGTTTTTTATATTGAATTTTTCTTAAATAATTTTACTTAAATGTTATGATATCTGTACATAAATGTTATACTAATATAACATAAAGTTATATTCAATTAACATAAAGGTTATGTCAGAAATTTAAAAAAAAAAACCTGGACGCGGATCCAGGTCAGACCCAACCTGCGCGCGCCCAGTTGCATGGATCATGATTCATGCACTTGGTGCACATAAACACTACTCTTAAATTCGATGTATCTTATAGTAGCAACTATCAAACAAATTTTAGCATACATATGTCCGAAATCAGCCGTTGAATTTGGTTTGATATCATAAAATACATCAACTTTTTTTTTTGAAAATTATAAAATACATCAACTTTAAAATTTATAAAAAAACGTGATAAATAATGTTCATTATAAGAAAATGCTATAATGCATATACTTATATTCTTAAATATAAATCCTTAAACGGGCCTATAATGGGCCTTAAAGCGTTATTGGGTCGTCTCCTTCGCGTACAAAACCCTAGGAGGCTAAAACTCACTTCTCTCTCTCTCTGAACTCTCTCCATTAATTTTCAGTAATTTGTAGAAAGAGAAGAATCAAGGTACAGTGAAATGCCTCCAAAAGCAGCGAAATCGAAGGATGCTCCTGCGGAGAGGCCTATCCTTGGACGTTTTTCTTCTCACCTCAAAATTGGAATTGTAAGCTCTATTATGGTTTTGATTCTCGGTTCTAATATGTAAAACTTCACCGTATCTATTGGATGGTTTTACGGAGTTGAGCTTGCATTTTTTACTGACTGTAATCTATCAAAGGCAGAGAAAGATAATGTTGTGACGTGTTCGTTTTAATGAATATATGTGGTTTCCTGCTCATATGATTAGCTGAATTGTTAAGCTTCGTGTGTTTTGAGTTATTGAAAAAGCACCAGTTGTGTTTGTACTTGGTTCAGTGTTTAATCATTATGTTTCATTCTATAGTTTGAGTAAATTTTTTGTGTTTCCGTGTAATATGCGGAATAAAAGGCTTTGATTGTTCAGTGTGATGGATATTGAGTGACTTTATCTCACTGATCAAGGAATTGTTGTAATTGCTGATGTAAACGTTATAGACTTCAATTTTATCTATGGGGTTAGCATTTTGTGATTTTTTACTGGATGTATTTTCAGGTTGGGTTGCCGAATGTAGGAAAATCAACCCTATTCAATACACTCACCAAGTTATCTATACCAGCTGAAAACTTTCCTTTCTGTACCATTGAGCCCAATGAGGCTCGAGTGAATATCCCCGATGAGCGATTTGAATGGCTTTGTCAACTGTTCAAGCCAAAAAGCGAGGTTCTTTATAAATTTGATTTTTTTTTCCTTATTGGGGAATTTTGTTGCATTTTCTGCCGCGAGTTATTAATGATAGCTTTTGATATATGCGATTATAGGTGTCAGCTTTCTTAGAAATTCATGATATTGCTGGACTTGTTCGTGGTGCTCATGAAGGACAAGGACTTGGGAACAATTTTTTGGCTCATATTCGTGCGGTTGATGGGATTTTTCATGTATTACGTAAGCTGATAATTTTTTGGATTCTTTATTTATTTATTTATCATGTATATTTTTAAATGGGATGCAGATTGATTGCCTTATGTTTGTGCATGAGAGTATTAGCTTTTATCATGGGTTAAAAGGATATGTAACATTTACCTGTAAATTTCTCGACACCATATGCTATCTTCTTTTCTTTCAGATTCCCCCATTTCCATGTATAAGGTGATTTGGAATGGTCTTTTTTTTTTTTTTTTTTTGATGTCTCATTGTCATACAAAAAAGGTTTGATCTGCTATATTTTAATATAAGACTTTGACCTCTCTAGCAATTTTCATTTTAACACTCTGTAGCATTGATGCCATGTGATATAATGGTGCAATCATGGTGTTAGGAGCATTTCTTCTTTGTGTTGTGAGAAGGGCATTCTTATCTTGTTACAAATTTTTTTATTGGGTGTCATTTTAATGTACATCTAAATAGTGTTTACCTTATAGGTGCATTTGAGGATCCTGATATTATCCATGTTGATGACACGGTGGATCCTGTGAGGGATCTAGAAATTATATCTGAAGAATTGAGGCTCAAGGTAAGTTGATTCCACAATTAGCATTAAGATTTGTTTGTTGTGGTTTTGAAGAAAACTTTATTTTGTTCTTCATTCCTTCCCTATTAAGAGAAGGATATGGAAGGTTGAGTATATGCTATGGGTTAGATTTTGTATGCTCTTAGAAGTTGTGGATTCAATGGTGTCGTGGGTTTTGCTGATGTCCTGAATGTTGAAATGCTGTGTGACGCTAGGATATCGAGTTCATGGAGAGGCGAATTGAAGACCTTGAGAAGAGCATGAAGAGGAGCAATGACAAGCAACTGAAAATTGAGCATGAGTTATGCCTACGGGTATATACTTTTCTTTAATTTGAGATTCATGTTATTTGTCATTCTATGTTTAATTTATTTGCCATAACTTCAGTATAGATTATTTAAATATCGATAGATCACTACATGGCTAATAATTTTTTTCTCCATCATCAGCTGTTTTAATTCATATATATCAGGGGTTTTCAATCCCCTTTTTGATTTACATTGTTAGTTGAATCTGAGAGCTTATTTGGCCAGTTCATATTGAACAGTTTATGAGCTGTTACATTTTGCAAGTGTTTTTGGAGATTAATCTTATAAGCTTGTGTAAAAGATGAAGCTCATATAACCTTTTAGATGTTAGCTATAAGCTCATTTAACCTTTTAGATGTTAGTTCTAAGCTCATTTAACCTTTTAGATGTTAACAATGACAGCTTATTTATTTATTAACTATTAAGTCAAACTAGGGACACTTATTTCCCATGTTTTGACCTTTTTTGCTTTTTAGCATTATGCATTTAATCTTCAGTTATTTTATTATTTATCATAAGTGACTTATAGTTCTCACTTTCTCAGTTGTTCTGGAAGAGATCCACTAGGGTATATTTGGATTAGGCTTAATTGGGTCGAGGGAAATGCTACCTTTGGAAATTTGGAATTAAGAAATCTTAATAAATAGTGAAATTATATGTTTGTTATGAGATTGTATAGTACACGATTCTACTATATATGTCACATCAATGCTGGAGCCTGGAAAGGTGGATTATTGTAATATCATATCGTGGTAAAATTTGTTAGGAAATGTGGAATGAGGAAGGATGAAATAGATTTTATTTTAAATTGTAAAAATGTTAATAGATGTAGGTAGTTACAGCCGTATAGGATTTTATTGGATTAGGAAATTCGATTTTACTTATCAGAACAAATGAGGATTTGTCATTTTGACATGTAAAATCTGATTGATGAAGGGCGAACCAAACATAGCCTCAGGGCTCTTGATTTCTCTGCATTGTTATTGAATAAGTTCTAATTATCTACGAGATACTTGTGGTCTTTTGCTTTCATTATATATTATGGTTGTTATTGACAATTGTGTAGTGTTGCGACTTTTTTTTTGGGTTGGGATGGAGGTGGTTTTGAGAATCAACTTCCTTGTGTGAGTTGGACAACTTTTACTCAAGTGTATGTGGAACAATTAGGCTCAACTTTTGTTTGCGAATTACTTGATCTTGGTCCATTTTTTGAATATTTGCTTCATATGGTGATTATGATGAATATATGCTTGGTGTGTGTTGGTGAAAGAGTGATGCTAACTCTCAGTAACAGCCATACACAAATTATTTTCACTGTCAAGGAGGGAGGGTTTGATACTGACTCTTGATGGTTATGGGTACTCAAGGTCAAGACAAGTTTGGTCGAGGGAAAAGATGTCCGCCTGGTGGATTGGAAAGCTGCTGAAGTTGAGATCTTGAATACTTTTCAGTTGCTCACTGCAAAGCCAGTTGTTTACTTGGTGAGTGAACAACAATATATTGTAGGAAGGTATAAAATGTGGTAGTGCTTCTGTTTTTTTTTTTTTAAATTATTATTATTATTTTGAAATATAGCTAGGAAAAGTCTTCCCTTTCAGCAATATGGTGATTTTAGTTTATTTATGCTGAGTGCATATTAGTTATTCCCTCCCTATCATATGAAAGTGGTCAGCTGATTTTTAGCTGTTTAGGAATCACTGCAAAGTACATGATAAATATGTTATCCTCTCTTTAGCCAATTTTAAGACTTAACCACCTTGTGGAAAAATATCAAAAATTTCTGTCTTGTCATATTAAAGCTAGAACAGAAATAAATTCTCTCTATGACTACTAGAGAACAATGTGTTATCTATTTAATATATAAGTAATCCATTTCCTTATGCTTTTGGTTGAAATAATAGACCACTTTAAATCAATTTTGTACTCAGACATTTACTTCTTGTGGCAAACTAAATGGAATTTCATTGAATGTAGCCAGAGAAAGTTGCTCCATTTATTGATTGCTGTGAAATTATCCTCATGAGAAATAAAATCTATTTAGGTTAATCTAAGTCATTTTATGGAATTATGCCTTCCAAATTATAAAAAGTTGTTGAATTGGAAAAGGACATATATCATATATGCTTGATTTTCCTTGTTGCCTTCCCCTTGATTAGCCACATATTTACTATGTAGCTTTTTATTTATTTATTTATTATTATTATTATTATTATTTTTATTTTTTAAATAAGCTTCAAGAAAATTTCATGCCTGAAATTGTTGGTACTTGCTACAACATGTAGCATACTTAGTTTTCAGTAGGTTGAAATTTTTCCGTCCCTGTGTTTTGGCTGTGATCTTGAACAGGTAAACATGAATGAGAAAGATTATCAAAGAAAAAAGAACAAGTTTCTTCCTAAGATCCATGCTTGGTAAGTTTCATCGATCTACAATTTTCTGATCCTTCTGTGCTTAGAACTCTGCATACACTGGGGAGTGTGTTCCTGTTATTAAGAAATTACTGCCTACTGAGCATAAACCACATTATATATACATTTTACAAACAGTATTTCAAGAAATGCATATTTATGTTTGAACAAAGTGCATATAGTCGCATTTAAGCAATGACAGAAATGTTTTGACTATTCATTGGTGAATCTTCTACCCTGTCACAATAAAACGTTGACTAATCTAATTCATGGTTATTGTTTTATTCACAAATTAGTGTCCATATTTATTTTCTGAAGACACTAAGGGTATGGTTGGATTGGGGCGGAGGTGGATTTTGCAAGTTTGGATTTGAGATTTGAGTGAATTTTGTAAAAAGGTGGATTTTGAAAATCTTGTGTTTGTTTTGGGATTTTATAGGGTAGGATTATAGTTAAGATGTCATCATCACATTGGGAATTGTAGAAAAAGTAGATGTTTTTTTTTGGGAATTGTAGAAAAAGTAGATATTTTTATTGGGAGTTGTAAAAAAAGTAGGATGTAGATATGATTTGCAAATCCACCTACATCCCACAACAAACAAGGATTGGGATTTTGCCCATCCCAAATCTGGATGGGCACATCCCAATCCAAACATACCCTAAGCTAGAAGGAATGATTGTTTCAGCTCACTGATGTTCTTCTACATACTATTGCCTTCTATAAGTTTCTTTGATATTATGTAGGGTACAGGAGCATGGTGGTGAAACTATAATCCCTTTCAGCTGTGCTCTAGAGAGGAATCTTACTGATTTGTCCCCAGATGAAGCTGCTAAATATTGTGAGGAGAACAAGGTTCAAAGGTTGGTGCGAGATTGATTTCTCATCTATTATGGATTCTTTTAAAATACTTTGGAAAAACCTGATATCACAACATTCAAATTCCTTTTAATTCGCAGTAATTTCTTATCATATTAAAGCAATTCCTTAAAATAATGGGTATTTCCTTATTCATTAGCTATCAGACAAAATTAATCCCATAATTTGGAGGTCCTCATGTTGATGATTTCTCTGTTACACAAACTGTTTTCTGTAAATTGAAGTCCATCCTCACATATCAAGGGAGGTAATATGCACTAACAGCGCTGGTATGCAAGGCAGTACTAATCAACGCTTTAGCATAATCTTTTCAATTGGTAAAGTTATTAGACTTGTCAACAATTGTATACTTAGAATGTTATGGTTAAGAGCAAGGTTAATTAAACTGCAAAACTGGATATATGTATTCTAACTTTGGTTGTGCTATTGTATTGTATTGCTGGAGATAAAGGATTGATAAGACTGAAATGAGTTTCTTATGTTACAGTGCTCTTCCAAAGATCATAAAGACTGGATTCTCTGCCATTAATCTTATATACTTTTTCACTGCAGGACCAGATGAGGTACTTCATAAATTTTTTTATTGTCAGTTCACTTTATTTAGTTCATTCTTGCACTATTTTCATTGCTTGATAGAAAATAGAGGAGTTAAACTGAGACAAACACAATTATCTAGCAAGTGACTTGTCATGTTGATGTGCAACCCAACTTCGTAAAACTGTATCTGTAATAATTGCACAAATAGATTCTTTTGATAGAAAACAAATATTTAAATTATACTAGTGATGTTAATGGATAGAATAAGATATTCGATCACCTGTTTGACTGCATTGTTACTTGTCATTGCCATCAAGAACCAGTGTTACAGAAACCGCTAGCCGGCGGACACAACCTTTTTTAGCACTTAAATGATGGCAACTTTGTAATAATATTTTTAATCATTAGTTATTTTTTATGTTACTAGCATTCCAGCTCTATATTTTTTTAAAATTTTTATTTTCGGAGATTGAATATAAACAAGGGAAATTCATTATTTTTCTTTCAAAGAAAAATTTACTCACTAATTACATGAAGCTTTCAACAAAATTATTCAAATAATAAATGTCTTATGAAACTAAATAAAAATACACACATGACCAATTAATTTTGAGATAAATGAAGCTGTTCTTTTTCTTAATTTTATTCTGGTGGTCAAGAATAGATTACTTTATTTTCCTAGTTTTAGATATGTGAATATGACAGTCAATTTGGACTGATTTATGAATGATGTAAGTATATACTCGTCACGTATTTTCAAGTGATAAGAAAGCACCACTTTAGTATATCCTATCATTTGTCTCTTCAAGTAGAAGTTGAAGCCTATACCATCTAGCCATTTTGTTCTTTAATGCACTTTGAACTTATGAGCAATGACCTAAATGTTATGTTCCGTCCTGTCGTTACTATTCAAAATATGATGCAAGCAAGCTATGGTTACTGGTACTTTACTGATCATGCACGAGAATGAATTTGTTCTCATGCAGGTAAAGTGCTGGCAAATTCGTCGTCTGAGTAAGGCTCCTCAAGCGGCAGGAGCAATTCATACTGATTTTGAAAGAGGCTTCATATGTGCTGAGGTAGTTGCATGCTCTTTTTCCCCTTATTCCTAGATATACATACTATCATACTATATTTTTATGATTTTATATTTTCCTTTTCATCAATGATTTTAGTTTTATGCTTGTCTTGATACCACCTGTAATGTTTCTTGTATCTATTTCCTTTCACAAATTTCACTTTCAGTTGACCTAAAGTTCCAATACTTTTCCTTTTGTTCTGGACTATATCATCTCTAATAAATACTTGTTACCGCGCTCTGATTCCCTCTCTCTAAACATTTAGGACTTTTTAATTGCATATTCAAGCATCTTTCTTTTCCCCTCCTGCACGTGATTAGATATTCAAATGTTAGTACTAGTCATTTTTGTACTCATGCTCTTGCATTTTAGTTTCATGAAAGTGTTCTCTTTTATGAGAACCTCAGTAAATTCACCCTAAGAATATGAGTTTAAGCAATTTTTGTGAAGAGAAATATGTATTCTGAACTGCAACACCATTTTTGATCCTATGCTGCGTTTTAGGTTATGAAATTTGAAGATCTAAAGGAACTCGGAAGTGAGTCAGCTGTAAAGGTATAATTTAGTGTATCTAATTGTGCCATTTCTTGCTACATATTTGGAATACTAGAACATTGACGAACTTGTTCTCGTGCACAGGCTGCTGGTAAGTATCGGCAAGAGGGTAAGACATACGTTGTTCAGGATGGAGACATTATTTTCTTCAAATTTAACGTCTCTGGCGGTGGGAAGAAGTGAGGTTTTCTATTACATCCCTTCCTATTTCCCTATTCCAGTTTTCTAGTGGTTGAAAAATTGGGAACGAAGTTATTGTAACTTAAAATTGCTTGGGATTTATCCATCTCATGAGAGTTGTACAAATTTCGGTATCTTGATCAGAAATATAAAATATCCCTGTGTTGTACGCTCTGAAATTTGTTGATTATGTTCGTGTTAGCTGAACATGTTTTATTTGTTGATCGTGGAACCTTAATTTATTGGTATAATGTTGTGTGATGCAAGAAGTGCAGATTTGCCTATAAAATTGTGTAGAAATGTTTCTTTGGTAGACACATTGGCCCCTCTATTTCCATTTTAAAAAAGAGGGTTGATATGCTTGCAATTTTATTTTATTTAGGTCATTGTAATTTAATTTGCTAGATTTCCTTTTACTTTCATTTGCATTAAGATCTAGTTCCCAGTACAGGTTAGAGCCGTTAAAATGGGCCGAGCCCGTTGGGCCAGCCCGCCCCGTCGTGCATTAAAGGTGGGTTGGGCCAGAGATTTAATAGCCCGCTAAAAGGCGGGCATAAACGGGCTGGCCCGTTTGGGTTGCGGGTTGAGGCGGGGCGGGCTAGCCCGCCTAATAATTAAATAAGTAAATATTAATTAAATAGTTTAATAATTTATACATAGCTTAGGAGAGAAAAAAAAAATCCATGAATCTATTTTCTTTTCTCGTTCAGCCGTTCATCAAATCTTCTCTCATTCACACAAATCTTTATTGTTGTTGTCTCAAGATTTTCAACAATTGACACTCCCGTAGAGTCGTGGTTGTTTACTCTCATTGGACATCGAGATCTCCAGTAGTTCCAATCGCAAATCTTCTCTCATTCACACAAATCTTTATTGTTGTTGTCTCAAGATTTTCAACCATTGACACTCTCGTAGAACTCTCATTGGACATCGAGATCTCCAGTCCAATCATTCACACAAATCTTTATTGTTGTTATCTCAAGATTTTCAACCATTGACACTCTCGTAGAACTCTCATTGGATCTCGTAGAACTCTCATTGGACATCGAGATCTCCAGTAGTTCCAATCGCAAATCTTCTCTCATTCACACAAATCTTTATTGTTGTTGTCTCAAGATCGCAAATCTTCTCTCATTCACACAAATCTCTCATTCACACAAATCTTTATTGTTGTTGTCTCAAGATCGCAAATCTTCTCTCATTCACACAAATCTTTATTGTTGTTGTCTCAAGATTTTCAACAATTGACACTCTCGTAGAGTCGTGGTTGTTTACTCTCATTGGAGAGTCGTGGTTGTTTACTCTAATTGGACATCGAGATCTCCAGTAGTTCCAATTGTTTACTCTAATTGGACATCGAGATCTCCAGTAGTTCCAATTGTTTACTCTAATTGGACATCGAGATCTCCAGTAGTTCCAATCGGTGGCAAGAACAGGTAAATGGAAGTTTATATTATAAATTATTTTTTTTAGGATATATCATTTTTTCTTTGATTTTATGGGTTAATATATCACTCAAAGCTTCATAGCAGCAGAAACTTTAATTTTTGTAGTTATATTATGTTTGTTGTATATTATGGAGTTGAGATTGATTTAGGGGTTCTCTGGTTTTTTAGGATATATCATTTTTTCTTTGATTTTCTGGGTTAATATATCACACTTCATAGAGCACAAGCTTTAATTTTTGTGCTTATAATGTTTATTGTATATATCCTGGAGTTGAGATTGATTTTGGGTTCTCTGTTATATATATCATTTCTCATTTCTCCATTTATCTTGTTTTAAAATTCTTGTGACGATTTGATCAGCTTTCATCTACTATGCTTTTTCATCATTCATCATGGATCACCCGTGCCTCCTTTCAAATGCCTTATATGGATTATCTTTTCTGCTTGATTAAAATTTTTAGAAACTACATAAATATTTTAGAATTATCCAAAAAACAACATAAATATTTTAGAAATATCCAAGAAACTAATAAATATTTTAGATATCAAATGTTTAGAAAGTTGTCAAATTTACAAATTAATGTAATCATAACTAGCAATTCAAATAAAAATCCATAAATTAAAAAAAAAAAAAATTGGCGGGTTGGCCCGCCTGGCCCGCGACCCGCAGTGGGTTGGGCTGGGCTGGGATTTGTTAGGCCCGCCAAAATGGCGGGCCGGCCCGTCCCGCCCCGCCCCGACAATTGTGGTTTTTTGGCGGGTTATGGGCCAGCCCGTCTTGACAGTACTAGTACAGGTGCCCAGATATGTATTTTTTTTCTTAATCTTATTATTATTACTATTATTTTAATATATTTTTTTGGAAGTAGGTGTACTATTCTGACGAGATTTTGAGTAAAATTTGAAGTTTGTGGATCTAATATTTACTAATGTAAGAATTAAGATTCAAATATTCTTTCCATTCATTTTATTTTGTTATACGATAAATTTTGTTTAATTTTTCCTGAATTTTTTTTCGGTATGTTTAAAAGGACTTGAAATTTCTGCGATAGGCCATAAATGAGACATGAAATAGTTGCAACTATTGAGCAATAAATATAATGGAGACTGGAGAGTGCCAATTCTACCACCAGAATTAAATGAAGTTGGACCACTTCTACTGCTCATATAAAGAAAGCAAAGCTAACAATTATTCCTGTTTTAATTTATTTGTCGTTTAGGATTGTTTAATCGATCAACAAAATATTTAATAGCTGTAATCATATATTATTTTTGACTTAAAATAATTGTCATTCTAGAGTTTTGTGAAATATTAAAGAGTGTAAGAATTTGATAAAAATACCCTTGGTAATATCAATCTCTTCTCACTCATTCATAAATTAACAGGGATAATATAAAAGATCTTTTCATGTTCATTCCTAAATGAGCATGCGATGCAATAATATAATAGAGAGAAATTAGGGAATATTTGGATGGATTAATTTGAGGAGAGATTTGAAATTTCTAATAGTAAATTCATCGATAGATATGAATTTGAAATGCATCATTCTTATTTTGAACAATTTTTTTTTTAGCAAAATGAGTAGATTTTGAATCCACTTCAATTTAAGTGGATTTGAGATCCATTCATTTCAACTACTACATTTCAAAAATCTCTATCCAAATGAAGCTTTAGAGATTGAGATTGAAAGTAAATTTGAAAAAAAAAATATATATATATATATGACAAAACAGCTAAAACAACATTTAATTTGAAACATATTTCACCTTCAGAATGATACTTTGAATTAGAAAGACTATTAGGTGGACAATAATTACATTCTCAATTTTTATTGGTTTGAGTTCGCATTGATTATAGAGTAGAGTATGAACTTAATTTATCAAACATATTAATGGCTCATGACATTGTTGGACCCTTTTGAGCTTAAGAAAAAAAAAATACAAATTATAACTTAAATTATTGGATAAATTTCATAATAAGGCCTAATTTATAGTTTAGTTCTCAATTCTAAATTTAATTTTTAAAGTTTTTCAATAAGGAACTCAATTTAACTTTTTTTTTCTCCTCAATTTAAGGTTTGGAATTTAGATTGAGTTCTCAGTTACGCAATTTCATTTTCATTTTATTTTTTCTTTTATTTATATTCATAGATTCATTAATATTTTCAATATGTATTTATATTTAAAATAAATTATAACAAGTTGTGAAATTTTGATACGATTTTCATCCGACTTGTATTAATTTATATATATAATTAATGCAATTCATAAAATTAAGATTCTTTTTATTTTCTTAATTTTATAAATAAAAGTATAGAAACCAAATTTTAATATTAATCAATTTAATATAAATTGTATTTTATGAATTATATATATATATATATATTATAAATTGATACAAATCGCGGATGAAGATCGTTACAAAATTGCACTAACTTGTCTTAATTTATCTAAAATATAAATACATATTAATAAATAAATAATTTTATAAATATAATTCAAAAGAAAAAGAAAATGGAATTTTGTCTAGAATTGAGAACTCAATCTAAATTTCAAGCCTTAAATTGAGTCTCGAGAAACTTTAAAAATTGGGTTTAGAATTGAGAATTAAACTATAAATTGAGTGTTGTTATGAAATTTATCTTTAAATTATTCATCCACTCATTCTGAAAAGATATAACTAATACTAAATTTATAAATTTATTATATCAAACAATTTTAATAGATATTTGTATATCCATCACATGCCAAAGTGTGACAACTATAAATAAAAATATCACACTACTAATATCAGCTTACTCATAACAGTTCAATATTTTCAAATTCAAGCCTGATTCATATACTTGTAAGACATTAAATCAATTCTTATTGAGTCAAACTTCAAATAATTCTCCAACGATTTGATTCATTTATATCTCTACTGACATGTGTGACATGACATGATCTAATTTTTTAATTCATGCATTAATCTTTGTAGTACCTATTGCTTGTAAGATGGGACCATTTTCCCCAAAATATTAACACCCACTTGTAATTGATTGCACCTTGAGCCCACATCACTATATCTTCTCATTATACTCTCACCAACTTTACCTCTCATGATTTTAGTCATTTGTTTCTTGACGTGGCCCTCATCAATATTTTGTGTGTCTAAAGTAAGAAAGGATGACATTGTAGACAAATCAAAAGAATAAATGAAATTTAAATGATTGTGTGACATAGTTCTTCCACTTACTAGCTTTTATGGATTAATTTTAAATGTCATGTCTTATATGGGTAATGAACATTATGTGTATATATCATTATTATAGATGACATGGATTGGCAAGATAAAACTATTTTTAAGTCACTTTTTCATGTAAAAGATCAAATATTTCTAGAAAGTGGTTAAAAATCAAATTTTTATAGTCAAATTGAAATGATACTTTTGTCCAAAAAAATAGATAATGGCTGAATTCTATATGTACAATTTTGATACAATGTCAATGATGAAGTGATACATGGGACTAAAACACAAAAAGTAAAAAAAAAAAAAAAAAAAAGTTTCCCATATGCCCTTTTGGAGTGTATTCTAAATTTCTAAATTTTATTTGATTGTGTGTTTTATCTAATATTTTTAAAATAATGACTTTACATTATATGTATTAATTGCAACAATAATCGTGTGACATAAATTTAAGATATTAAAATATAAAATGAAAGTTGAAATATCAAGATGTAACAGAGATTCTTGATCCATCTTATGTTGGACAATAGTGTAAATATAATTATACTGTCTATCCGATAACTAATTTACTCATGAGACACATATAGCATTCTCTTTTACCATCGAATGTCCATCGTAAATTTGTACACAATCAATCGGAGAAAATCTTAAATAATTTTAATAAAATGAACAAAAAATCACTTTTATAAGATTGAATATTACATGACATAATAGTCGACTTTTAGACGCTCACAATGTAATAATTGATTTCAAGCGCTACACTATATAATAATCAATTTTTAGACATTACACTATATAACAACTTACCCAATATAATAATTGATTTTTAGGTATTACACGATATAATATGTAGTCGGTCATTAGGCTTCCGACGACATAATAGTCACATTACATCATAATTATCAATCTTGGACGTTACACGACATAGTCACGAAACAAAGGGTATCCTTGTCCAATGAAAGAAAAATGGAAAAAAAAAAAAAAAACTTTTGTTTGTTGATGGAAGAAAATATAGATGGTTATTCTTGAATGAGTAATTCATCCATAATCATATGGCCCACACACACTCACTCCCATATGCAAGAATTGCCATCACTCGGCAAAAGAAAAAAAAAAAAAAAAAACTATCTCAAAAACTGGATTTACTGATTCGTCTTTATGTCCACCATTGTCCCTTTCAAGATTCTCTTGCTTTCTTGGCGGGTAAAATAATACACACAAAAAACACTTACGAGTTTGCAATTCATCTCCCGCTATTTCTTCTCATCATAAATTATGTATAAATTCATCACCCTTTCTTTTTTATGCATACATTATTGTCTTTTTTCTGCTACAAATACACCAATCAACGCCTTTTCTCAGTATAGTAACAGAGTAATATCAAATTCTTTGTGTAATTAAGGATTTTCTTGTTGGGTTCTATTCTAATTTTCTACCACGTCTTAGAAAGCGATAGTTCTACAAGCACACTGTGTGTGTGCTGACTGCTGTATAGTTGTATTTTGTCTGTATTTAAGAGTAAGAGAGAGAGAAACATGCATGCTCTTGAGAGAGAGAGAGAGAGAGAGAGAGAGAGTTTTCTTGAGGTGCGATTGATTACTAAAGGTTTATGGTTTCTTGAAAGTTAAAGACTTTTTCCCCCATTCTTAGGGTTTGAAGTGCCAAAGCTTTTCTGTGGGCATCGCTTTCGTTGTCTTTAATACATTTGCAATGTAGATTTGAAGACCCTTTTGCTTTAATATTTTTAATTGGCCCTCTTATGTTTTGTCTGTTTTCACTGTGCAAAAGTTGCAAATTGGCTTTTGTTAGTGCATTCATTGTCATTGTGTTTTTGAAGTTACAATTTCCCTGTTGGATGAAGCCCTGTTTCTCTGTAAAGCTTGCAATTCTGAAATGATGAGATGTTGGACTTGCAATTCTTGCTCTTGAATGCTGTTTAACTTACTACAATTTCATTGAATTCTAGTTTGCTTTGGGGGTTAAGATGAGGATATTTAGCCTTTTTCTAGTTATTCTTTGGTTCGTTTCATCGTTGGGGCAAATCCCATCGCCGGATATTTCAGCATTGCTAGAGTTCAAGAAAGGAATCAAGCACGATCCAACGGGCTTCGTGCTCGACTCATGGAACGATGAGTCGACTAATTTGAAAGGCTGTCCATCTTGGAATGGGATCATGTGTAGTAGTGGTAAAGTTGTGGGAATTGTTCTCAACAATCTTGGGTTATCTGCTGATGTGGATTTGACTGTGTTCACTAATCTTACAATGCTCATAAAGCTTTCGATTTCCAACAATTCGATTTCCGGGAAGTTGCCGGATAATCTTGGCAACTTCAAGAGACTCGAGAATCTTGATGTTTCTAACAACATGTTTTCCTCATTTTTGCCATCGGATATTGGTAGACTAGTCCGGTTACAGAATCTTTCATTGTCTGGAAACAACTTTTCGGGTTCAATTCCAGGCACGATTTCTGGGCTCACGTCTCTCCGTTCCTTGGATTTGAGCCGCAATTCTCTTTCCGGGCCGTTACCTTCGTCTTTGACAAGGCTGCAAGGCTTAGTTTATCTTAATCTTTCGTTAAACGCCTTCACGAAAAGCGTACCAAAAGGGCTTGAGGTGATGGAACGCCTTGATGTTCTTGATTTGCATGGTAATATGCTTGATGGTGAACTTGATTCGGAATTCTTGTTACTTACGACAGCTAGTTATGTCGATTTTAGTGGCAATTTGCTTGTGAGCTCTGCTAAGGAGCACCGAGAGCTTATCATGGGGATCTCTCCATCTGTGAAGCATTTGAATCTCAGCCATAACGAATTAACCGGATCACTTATCGGTGGTGGTGAGGCTGGGACTTTTGGGAGCTTAAAAGTCTTGGATTTGAGCTATAATCACCTCTCTGGGGAATTACCTGGTTTCACTTTTGCTTATGATCTTCAAGTGCTCAAGCTTGGCAACAATGGGTTTTCCGGTGAGATTCCGAATGTCCTTCTCAAAGGAGGCTCGTTGGTTCTAACCGAGTTGGACTTAAGTTGCAACAACCTCACAGGTATTTACTTAAAACCTATTGTTTTCCATTTTTGAGTAATGAGGTTAACACCGAAACAGAAATGGGGGTTGTATATATTTCGGCAGTGTTTCACCGAAATCTCGGTATATTTCGATTTCGGTGAAATCATAGTAGAAAATGTTAGAAAATGGTGAAAATCTCGGTATCGTTTCGATTTCGGTAAAATGTTAGTAAATTTTTTTTATTTTTTATTTCCAAATAATTATAATAGAATTTTGTGATGAATGACACTAATT
Source organism: Scutellaria galericulata (assembly GCA_946896805.1). Lineage (NCBI taxonomy): Eukaryota > Viridiplantae > Streptophyta > Magnoliopsida > Lamiales > Lamiaceae > Scutellaria > Scutellaria galericulata. The sequence goes on from OX335785.1 coordinate 2,138,281, forward strand.
TTTAAGGAAAAAAAATGTATTTTTGTATCCAAATAATATTGTAATTTGCACATTATAATTGTACAATTATTTTGAATTCTCATGTTAATACACCGGACAACATTTATATAATAGCTAAATTTCTATATTTGTTGTAAATATATCATTTTGTTTGAAATTATAAGTTGAATACATGCATTAAGGTTAGTTATAAAATACCATGTCCAAATTCCCAAATTTTAACAAAGTTTCCATCATTTTTTTAAATTTCACCGAAATTTCTGCCGAAACCAAAATTTTCGTCCTTGGTTAACAATGCTTGACAAACGGACTTTACTTGGCAGGGCCTATAAGCTTGATCACATCAACGACGTTGCGTATTCTTAATCTTTCGTCGAACGTTCTTTCTGGTGAGCTTCCGTTGTTAACCGGAAGCTGTGCTGTGGTCGACTTTTCGAACAACCAATTGGCAGGAGCTTTAACAGGGCTGCTAAAATGGGGGTACGTAGAAGTTCTTGATCTCAGTCGAAACCAGTTGAGAGGGTCGATTCCTGAGGTAACTGCTCAATTTCTTCGTCTGAATTATCTGAACCTGTCTCGTAATTTCCTAAATGCTTCTCTTCCAAAAGTGATCACATTGTTCCCAAAACTCACCGTTCTTGATCTCAGCTTCAACGAGCTAGATGGACCTCTTTTAACCGATCTTTTAACCTCACCAACTCTCGAAGAGCTTCATATACGTAGCAATAAGCTCTCTGGGAGTATTGAGTTTTCAACTTCCTTTAGTGATTCGAATCTTCAAGTTCTTGATCTTTCCAACAATCGGCTTGATGGGAAATTCCCCGAGGGGTTTGGATCGTTTACGGGGCTTCAAATGCTACATATTGGTGGGAATAATTTCAGTGGCTTTTTGCCTGATTCAATCTGTAATCTCACTGCTCTAAAGTCATTAGATATCTCTTTAAATCACTTCAATGGCCCTATTCCTAATAACTTATCTAGCAATCTTCAGAGCTTCAACGCATCGTATAATAATTTCTCTGGTGTCGTCCCGGATAATTTGAGAAATTTCCCTCTTTCGTCTTTCTACCCCGGTAACTCTCAACTACAGTTCCCTAATCCTCCTATTGGCTCTGCCAAGATTCCTTCTAAAAGCAAGAAACATTCAAGAACCATCATCAAAGTCGTGATAATAGTCACTTGTGTGGCGTCTGTGATGATCTTGGCCCTTCTTGCCGTTTTTATGTACCACAAACGCACATCAAAAAGGCGTTTGCCACAAGTCACGTCCAACAAAGATGCTAGCCCTCAAACTTCAGCTTCGAGAGAGAATGTTGTCGTGTCGCAAAAAGGATCAGACGAGAAAACGGAAGCTATAGTGGGATTTTCGCCATCCAAGGCTAGCTCGTGGTCGCCTGAATCTGGCGATTCATACACTGCAGAAAACCTGTCAAGATTGGAAATCAGGTCCCCTGATCAACTAGCTGGTGAGCTAAGCTTTCTTGATGATACGGTTTCGTTCACGGCTGAGGAACTATCGCGGGCCCCAGCTGAGGTTCTTGGGAGGAGCAGCCATGGGACATCTTACAAAGCAACTCTAGAGAATGGGATTGTGTTGACAGTTAAGTGGTTGAGAGAAGGAGTGGCAAAGCAGAGAAAGGAGTTTGCTAAAGAAGCTAAGAAGTTTGCCAATATTAGACATCCTAATGTGGTGGGATTGAGAGGATACTATTGGGGGCCTACACAACACGAGAAGCTTATTCTTTCCGACTACATATCTCCTGGAAATCTTGCAAGTTTTCTATATGGTAAGTTCTCTGCTCCGTTTCATTACATTCTGCTTATTTCAAGCTTTGTTATGACATGCAACAAATTCTAAGATGCTTGATTTTTTATTGTTTTCATGGCCTCATATATGATCATCATGCATTGTTCGCCACATCACTTTGACAACTTACGCAAATGGTCTCATAACAATTGTCGTTTTCAATTTTGTCTCGTAACTTGAAACATAGCTCGATTTTGGTCGGAAAATTCAAAATCTGCTGGAGAAATGTCACTTGAGTTGTATGTGACATTAAATTTAGGGCTCTCCGGCGACCATAAATGTCGTGGCACACATGACATTTTTTTTTTAATTGATGAGATGGCATAGTAAAAATGATGTGTAGATGTAATTTCAATTTTTTGAATTTTTTTAATGGTCAACCAATGGAAAAACGCCACGTGGTGCCATGTTGTTTAAGTCGTGAAAAGCCTCGAATTTGATGTCATTTAAGGTCAACAAAATTGAAAATGACTATTGCTATGAGACAATTTGCGTAAGTCGTCAAAGTTATGGGACGAAAAATGATTTTAATCTAGATTTGATGCTTTGATATTTGCCATCTATTCATAAACTTCAACTTCATAAGCTTTTCAAATATCAATGCTCGATCGTTGGGTAAAAATGACGTTGATGTGGCTATCAGATCGACCTGGAAGAAAAGCTTCACCCTTAACCTGGGCTCAGAGGCTCAAGATAGCGGTCGACGTTGCTCGTGGCCTCAACTATCTCCATTTCGATCGAGCTCTTCCTCACGGAAACCTCAAAGCCACCAACATACTACTAGACGGGCACGATCTCGTTGCACGAGTCGCTGACTATTGTCTTCACCGCCTCATGACCCAATCGGGCACCCTCGAACAGATTCTTGATGCCGGGGTCTTAGGTTACCGGGCCCCCGAACTAGCCGCGTCCAAGAAACCGGTCCCATCTTTCAAATCCGACGTTTATGCTTTTGGTGTGATTTTGCTCGAACTTCTAACCGGAAAATGTGCTGGTGATGTGGTCTCTGGCGAAGATGGAGGTGTCGATTTGACCGATTGGGTTCGGTTGAGAGTGGCCGAAGGCCGAGGATCTTATTGTCTCGACTCCATGTTGACACCGGAGATTAGTGTTCCTTCCGCGGATAAAGGGATGAAGGAGGTTCTTGGCATTGCTCTTCGATGTATACGCTCCGTATCCGAGAGGCCCGGGATTAAGACCGTATACGAGGATATATCCTCGATTTAGTTTGATGATGATGGTGTTGGAATTGAAGAGCTCAATGGTGTAAGCATTGTGTTATTTATTCATGTATGTATACAAGCTTGTGATGAAATGTGGTTAATAAGTTTCTTTTTGTTTGTGGGACTAATTGTATTTCAAGAATCAAGAGTGGATGTATAGAGATAGGTATAAATATAATTCGGTAAAAATCGAAGCACCATACATTTCGGTTGTATTTAAAAAAAAAAAAAAAATAATCGGTAGTTAAAATCGGGTTAAGTTTTCATTCTTTAATTATGGTTTTGATTCGTGGAATATAAGTATTATTTAATTTGAATTCTGTTGATTTTATTGTTATTTTGATGGGCCCAAATTATTATTATTTTTATTCAGCTTGTTTATTATTTTAAAAATAAATTTTCATGGATCCAAATACACATTTCAGTCCAATCGAAATTCAACACCGAACCGATTATCCTGATTCCTTTTTTTCGTTTTTAAACTAGTCCAGTTTCAATTTGGTTTTCAAATCTATTGAAATTTTGACTTTTAATTTTCGATTTTGATTTAATAACCGCGATTAAGATTATGAATTCAAGAAATTGAATTTTTTTCTTTATCTCGACCTAACTCATGAACAGAATCCGATCTAATGTCAATACTTTAACTTTAGCTAGAAAGACCAAGTTGTAGAGGCTAGTGTGGAAATGCCAGTGGATTCTTCTAATCTTATTTGGTCCATTATTCCAATCTTAGCATTATGTATATTGAGTGGCATTTCCTTTTTTTTGAAATAAATAAATAATAAATTTTGAAATAAATAAATAATAAATAAACGGGCTAATTGAATTTATTAAAAAAATATATATACAAATGTAGAAATGTAAAAAGCTTGGAAGTAAATCATCTTAATTCATAAATAATTGAGATTTTATTGATCTAGACCCTGAAAGATAAGTTAACTATCCATGTAAGGTATTAAAAGATTGGAAACTATCAAATTAAGATTTCTAAATTAAACTTCCGTTAACAATTATTTATTAGACGTTATCTCATTCTCTTCCCTACCAGATATGACCGTTAACAGTTATTTATTAGACATTATCTCATTCTCTCTCCCTACAGCTCTCAACTTAATTTTTATAAGAGTGTTAACTTTTTCTACAAGCATATTTGAATGGATTCAGTCACTTATTTATTTATTTATCAGGTAATTCACAACTTAATTTGTATAAATCTTATTGAGATAAGTGTTCACTTTTTCTAAAATTTTGGATAAATACATTCAAGATTTTACTAATCATCGAGCATTTTTGGAAGCTCATTTTGTTAATGTAGGAGAAAATTTTCTTTAACTCTCAAATTCTTTAATTGTTGTGTAATCGTAGAATGATGAAAATAACACCTTCATCAACACCCCCTATTTGTAGATATTGATGAAGAGTTTAATAGGACTATACGTAGAATTCTCATAGCTTTAGCATTTTGATGAAGTGCTTTAATTGATCCGTCACAATTAGCTCGAGAATTCTTACAATTCTAGAAGTAGAGTTTTAATAAATCTATTTTGATGGAATGATTCGATTGGTCAATCACAAATTGATATACATCCATTCCTTTAAGATAATTATCAAATTAAATATATATATATATATATATATATATATATATATTTTGATAATATTTGCAAGATTTTGACACATGACAACTTGTCATTGACTAGCAAAATATACGTATAGATTATTTATCAATTAATTTGATTTTTAAATTTAGGAACCACAATTAACCAAAATTGATATGGATTTAATTGGAAGACATAATTCAAGAATGGAAGAACGAGACAAAAATTAGCAAAAGAACTAAGGCAAAAACTTGTGGATAGAAATTTTTATACACCTAGTGCACAGATCCTACATCCGTGCACTCGGGTCCGGTCGATCCATTACGTGCCCGTATGCGCCTATAGGTCACAGACAAAATCCACCCAAACATGCTCCCAGGTGTCTGACATTTATGTTATGTTAAGTATACCTTTTAGTAGTGTTAGATATACATTTTAGTTATGTTAGTCATACCTTTTATGTTATGTTAACAATACTTTTTAGTAATGTTAGACATACCTTTTATGTTATGTTAACTATACCTTTTAATAGTGTTAGACATACCTTTTAGTTATGTTAGTCATACCTTTTGTAAGACTAGTTGTACCTTAGCATTTTTTTTAGACAAACATATTAATATCTTTCATACATTTTAGTTATATTAGGCATACCTTTAGTTATGTTAGTCATACCTTTTAATTATGTTAGTTGTACCTTTATATATATTATATAAATGTATGTTTATGTTGATATAAATGTATAAATAATCTCACATAAATGTATGTGTAATATCACATAAATATAAATATCTACAATTTGTGCCAAAATTAGGATTTATTGTGCCAAAATTAGGGTTTAGGGTTTAAGGTTAAAGTATTACATAAAGGTATGATATTTGTATATAAATGTATGACTACTATAACATAAATGTATGACTAACATAGTATGAAAATCAACGATTTTTTTTTTTTAAGTTAAAGTATTGCACTAAGGGTATGAAATCTGGACATAAGAGTATCACTAATATAACATAAACGTATCACTAATATAACATAAATGTATCACTAATATAACATAAAGGCCAGGGCAAAAAAAAAAAAAAAAAAACGCGAATCCGGGTCGGATTCGGCCCGACCCGACCCAAGCGCATGAATCTAAGATCCATGCACTAGTTGCACAGGAGAGTGACTCAAACTTGTGTACCCCTAAAGTACGGATCTAAGATCCATGTCCTAGCTTGACCCGCTCATCCGATCCGACCCAACCCGGCCACCATATATATATATATATATATATAATTTTGTTTTTTTTTCACTTTTCTCTCTCACTCAAATTCCCTGCTGCTTTAACTCTTCTTCTTCTTTGTTTTTTTTTTTCACTCTCTAAAATTCACGTTGCTGCTACTCTTCCTCCCAGTCTTCTTCTTCTTCTCAATCTCTTCTTTTCCTTCTTACTAGACATCCTCCTTGATATTTTCAGATTTTCCCTCAATTCATAGCTATTGCTCTGAAATCACAACCACCGATCTTGTCTTCATGGTGTTGATGTTGTGATTCGTCGGAGATGGTGATTGAAAGAAGCTCGACATCTCCTGCGAGTGCTTCAAGTTTTTCGTATCCATTGAAAGCAATTACTCTAACTTGAATTTACAGTAGAAAATGGAGAATTATTTTCTTGAAAATTCGTGTTTGATTGAAGAAAAAAAAAGGGAAAATGAATTGGAATTGGTTTTGAGTTTTCTGCTACTTTGATTGATTTTGAGTTTATTTTTTTCTTTTTTAATCTGTGTTTGAACAACAGGGAAAAGAACGTGAAAGATAAAAATGTGAAATCTTAAAATCCCAAAGCAGAAATAGCATCGTTTTCCTTTGGGAAAATTTGTTGACAAAATTTACAATGCTAAAAACAACAAATTTGAATGCACTAAAACTGCTAATGATTAGTATGAAACCTTACATATTCAACTACATGAAATATTTCAATTCATCATAAAGTTAAGTTTACAAGCAATTGAATTTCATTTATTGGAGAATTTCATATTTACAATTGACACACCTTTCTATCACACTATTTTACTTTAATGTATAACATAAATACATTTAAGGTATCACATAGATACCTTTAAAATATTATATATTTTCCTTTAAGGCATTACATATTAAAATATTACATATGCGCACATTTAAAGAATTACATATTACTTTTAAAGTATTAATGCTTATAGTATAAAATATTACATATGCACCTTTAAGGTATTACATATTTATCTTTAAGGTATTAATGCTTATAGTATAAGGTATTGCATATTTACCTTTAAGGTATTAATGTTTATAGTTTAAGGTATTACATATTTATAACATTTAAAGTATTAATGCTTATTGTATAAGATATTACGTATGCACCTTTAAGGTATTACATATTTACCTTTAAGTTATTTATATTTATAATATTATGTATTGCCTATGCACCTTTAAAATATTGCATATTTACCTTTAAGGTATTAATAGTTATATTATAAGATATTACATATTTACTCTTAATGTATTAGCTACTCATTCAATGAAAGATATCACTTGTTTACTCTTAAGGTATCAATGTACTGTATGATGAGTTTAAAAATTTAAAATTTCAAATACACGATTTTTATTATCTTCTTCCCCAAAATTTATGTAAATTCATATTACGCAATCAATAACCAAGTATGATGTTTGTTGTATCAATTTTGTCGTATGTTATAAATCAGAGTAAGATAGAAAGAATTTCAATTTATAGGAAAATAAAAATATTACATTTTTATACACATTAGGAAGAGAAGAACTTGTTGGAGTATGAGAAAAATAAAAACTCTAAATTTATAACAATCATCATACGAATAAATTGAGAAGAAAGAGAGAAAAAAAGAAAAAAAAAAAAGGAACAACACGCAAAGAAAGAAAAAAAAAATTAAAAAAGAAGAAGAATGATACAAGAGAATTAAATACCTTTATTGCGCTTTTTCTGTCATGTGTCCTCTCTCTCTCTCTCTCATAAACCCAAAACCCAAGCATTTTTTTCTGGGCTACTGAAAAGTTGCAAGTGCCCAAGCCTTTACTCTCTCTCTCTCTATCTCTTCGCCTCATCTGTCTTTCCTTTTGGGAGTTTCCATATACAGACGTACAATCAAGTCTATCAGGCGTACCTACAAGCCTGAATGCGTGAGCTGCTGTTGATGTAAAGGTACCGTACAATGGTTTGATCCTTCGTTGTGTTTTTTTTTTTTTTTTGATGGTAGGGCAAAGCTAATTTGGGAAATCTTTATCTTTGATGATTGCACAAAATTCTTACCGCCATTCTTAAAATTTAGTATCATCTCGACATAAGGAATCAAAACCCCATCTGCTAATGATGGCGCTAATTTCAGCTGTTTAATTTCCCCTCTTTGCAGTTTGTTGTTTTTGCTTTGATTATTGTTATTATTATTATTTTTGATGAATGTCATTTGTTATTAAAATCTTAATCGGTTAATTGTTGTTATTTCTTCTTTTGATTGATCAAAGTTTTCATTTTGTTTTAGCTCCTCTTTATTTCCTGATTGTATAAAAATTCGACTGTAAAGACTAAAGGTGATATAGTTTTGTTTGCATTGTTTTTTATGTTAAATTTTAGATGTTTATATGTTTATCCGTTGGATTAATGAACTCATTTTGTTTTATTTGGTGGGCTAAACATTCTGTATATATGATGCTTTAACAAAAGTGAAACTTATCTCGGTGAATTTGGGGGTAAAGCAGCTGATTGACGAATGTATAAGCAGCTTCATTTCTGTCGTCTGATTGACCCAATTTTTTCTTTTTGATGAAGGAGGATAGGTATTTGGAAGATAAGATTCCATCTCTCTGATAGGGTGTGTTGAGCATATTATCTACTGCTAGAGAAATGACGGAAACAGGAAGGTCTCAAGCTAATACTACAAAGAAGTCATCTCTGACGCCTAAGGCGATCATACACCAGAAGTATGGTGATAAGGCTTGCTACAAGGTTGAAGAAGTACAAGTTCCAACGCAAAATGGATGTCCTGGGCTAGCTATCCCGCAGAAGGCACCACCATGCCTTTATCGTTGCACTCTGCAGCTTCCAGAAACTACTGTTGTCTCTGATGAATGTAAAAAGAAAAAGGATGCCGAACAATCTGCTGCTGAGAAGGCCATAGAAAAGGTTTTTGTGTTTGTTTCTCTAGGAGAGAAGTTTAATATTGCTATTTCTTAAAGTATCTGTTGAAGAAATTAGTTGTTCATGATGTCATTGTTTATCCTAGTTAATTGCCCCTGACATGCTTTCCTAAATCACCATGGTGGACTTACCAGTCAATATACTCTTTCCTTGATTAATTTAGTGAACATAAAGTTGGCTTTTCGTATAAATTTAGTCCGACTCTGAATTCTGATCAATCACATTTGGGAACTTGAATCTTTTTGTTTATCTTGGTGATTATGCTTGCTGAAGCAGGAATATGAGAATGTAACTGGGTAGTTTGGTTGCATTGAAATGAATTTATCTTCACAATGTGCACACTTTTCTTTTTCCTGATCTCAACAGGGTATAAAACCGTAGGCTTTTATATTTTTTATGATAGACTGGTAATGAGACTTTCAAGCTTTAGGTAGCCTATTTTCAATTCATTTACATGGTTAACTCTAGCTTATGTTTATTACCCAGAAAGATCTCTGGTAACAAACTTATACAGAACAATTTCTTCCATCTTTTCTGAATAGAAGCCACCCAGGTGTGTTGCAACTTTGATAGCAAGTTGATCCATACCAATAGCCCACACCATTTGTAAAAAAAACTATCTGCAAACTTTACTGATTTTAGTCAGAGATCATCAAATAATACTACACTCAATGATTGTCATGAGGGTCCTTTTATATTCCTGAAATCATCTTCTCCTGCATTTTTCATTTACTTATTACTTTTTTGTTTTCCTCATCCTCGACTCCTATTCTTAATTGTAATGTATTTTGTATATTAGAAATTTCCAGCTTCCATGATTTTCACTTTTTTTTTTGTTTTTTTTAAATTGTTATTGGAAATTCTGGTCACAAGCATCTTTCTTTATCAAGGTGTTATCAACAGTCTTTGTTATGCTACTCAAAAGCAGCTTTCATCACCTGTATCAATTCAAATTTTGTCCTGCAGCTGGGCATTCACCTGAAGGAATATAATCCCACGGTGCAGGAAGCTTGCAATGATTTGGCAGGTCGCATTGCTTTTCTGTTTGCAAGTGAGGTATGTGGGTGTGGAGTGTATAATTTTTAGTAATATATAGCTTTTAGCTTCCACATGCAATTCTATGTTGCTTCTTTTTATTTTATTTTTGAAAGTTGCATCATTTTGCCCTTAGGGTTCTTAAGAAGTGATATACTCCTTTTCTGATCCATTTTTGTAAATGAATTATATTAAGCTCTTTGTACTTAACATTGTTTTATAATTACTCTTCTTTTGAATGCCAAATGATTGCTCCATTCTATTCATACTACTTTCAGTTTAATAGACCAAACTATAGATTGTGCTTTTGTGGAGGGTTTATTGCCCTTCTATGTTTGGTAGGTTATTCTTAGTTAAATTCAAAGTTATTAGTTACTTCGACTGGATGAATCCTATTGATGATATAATTAAGTCCTAATTACAATGTTGCTCCACGACTAACGTAAGTAATTCCTTGGTACATGTGAAGGTGAATAGGAGCTTTTCTGTAGGAACACTTTTACTTTTTTTCCTTCCGAGATTAGGCTTATTTTTGTGCATGACTTTACCTACTTGCTCCCCATTTTCTTTACATACTTACCATAAACCATGTTTGGTCGTTTTTTACTCCGGTGCCACTCTGTTGTGTGTAAAAATAATGATATGCTGTTTATGAGACCACATTTTATTCGAGGAATGATTCAGAATACTGTTCTTTATTGTAGTTTAGATATGCAATTTCTGTCGTGAAATTTTGTTTACTAAGAAATTTCATTCCTGTTCCTTTTTTGCCAATTTATATCCCACTTCCTTTGGCAACTATGAAGTTCCTTTCATCTACCCATCCAATCAGTGGTCACTTCAGAGCTGCATTGAGAAGAGATGGCCATTTCAGGGGTTGTATTCCAGTTTCGGTGATTGCAGTTTATGATGCAAAAGTTTGTAATATATGCAAATACATAAATCCTGCGGCTGAGGTGAATTCACTGCTGGTGATGTCACTAGTTTTGAAGGCAGCATCTACACTGACTGATTTTGTATTGATATCTGATGAGAAGCTCTCAATACAGAGAAGAAATTCACACCCTCTGGAGATTATATCTCCAATAAACCATGACTCAAGCTTGTCAGAGAACATTCTAATTGATGTAGTACATATTCCAGTTTCATGTGAGAAAGCTGTAGAATCTTTGACACTTAACATTACTGCAACTGGTTATTACCTTGATATCATTGCTCGTGCACTCGGTGTGAAGGAGGCTTCAGATGTTCTGATTTCCAGGTAACATAAGCATACATATGGAGTTTATGATTTTTTTACCTTAGTTTTAAGATTGTCTTACCCGCATTTCTCTAAATTAACAAACATTAGCACATATCAGCAATTTATAGTAAGAAGTCTGGAATGATAGGTGTTATTCTGGACCGTGTATTTTTAATGGTTGTTGGTGCCTGTTTTGCTTCTTGTACTCATAATACAGATTTGGGACCAAGCATTAACTATTAGGTGACAAGATGACCCTTCTGTAAAGAAAAGAATGAAAATGCATTTACTTAGCTAGGAGATGTGGAGAATGAGAAACTTGCAAGCTCTGAATAATGACATTCTTCATAAACATTACATCCTGATTTATTCTTGGTGTCTAAGAGGTTGCATACAATATTTAGTCGTTTAGTGTCCTAGGAAGCATGGTTTGACTCTCTGTTTAATTCTGGAAAGCAATTTCTGCATTGTATATGTGTCCATGTTGTCATGTATGCATGCACATAGCTTGGATTGCAAACTAATTAAATCATTTGTAAGTGTTGCTACTAAAAGTTATCCGGAGTTGAAATTTAGTTTATCTTAAAGTAGAGTAACATATGTTCAGATGAGGTGTCCATGATAGAAAAAGAGAAGATGAGTCAGGGTCACTAGTTGCACGAGTTCCATCACTTCATCTAGCCATTGTCTGTAAATTTATTTTATCAGGCAAATCTTTCCATCCAATCATTTATTGGAAGATGATTTATGGCTGATAAATGCCTTTCTGCCACTTCAAGATCAAATTAATTTGTGAAGTTTGAGATACTCTCAATAGATGTGCTTTGGATATGCTCTTCTTGCTGTTATGTAACATGGGCCTTAATAAACCATGCTATGCTGAAATTTAAAAGCATCATAATAACATGAATATGTTGTTACCCTTCCTCAAGGAAATAGGGCTGAAGTATAATTTCTTCTCTATTCTGAAATAAGCCTGTCATGTTGAGGTGCTTAATTCATGTTCCACAAAATGGAAAATTGCTGGCTTTACTGTGAGCAAATTTCTTCAGCTGTATTTTTCTTTTCATTTAGCTAAATAATTGATCATTGTGTAGAACAATTGGGAAGGCTTCCTCCGAAATGAGAATATATTCCTCTGCACCAAACAAACGTCTTTTCGACAACTTGTCAGAGCCTCAAGTGAACCAAGCTAGCCTTTTCGAAGGATCTCTGAATATCCGTGCAAGTTACTTTGCCGGCCAAGAAGTATACGGTGATGCAATTTTGGCTTCTGTTGGGTACACATGGAAGTCTACTGATCTTTTTCATGAAGCTGTTTCTTTGAGCTCATATTATAAGTAAGATTACTTTTGGGTATTATTCATTCTGTGAAAATTATGTATGTTAATCTTGTGATGTTAGAGACAGTTCTACATTTTTAACCTAAAGAATTTTCTTTTCATAAATTTGAGTTCTTTCTCTCTTTGTCAAGGATTCTTGTTAATAAGATACCTAGTGGAGCATACAAGATCTCTCGAGATGCAATTCTTGCTGCTAAGTTGCCTTCAGTATATTCAACAAAAAGCAATTGGAGGGGTTCCTTCCCGAGAGACATACTCTGCACATTCTGCCGTTCTCACCATTTGGCTGAACCTGTAATCTCTACTCAAAGTGGCTCATTTGATTCCTCAGTAGATTTGCCTGGATCTCGTAAAAAGTTGAAAGCTACAAAGTTGGGTGAGGAAGAAAAAAGTGAAGCTGGTCTTGCTGCTACTGGGAATGCAGCAGCATCTGTTGAATCTTTTTGTTATGAAATAAAGATATACAGCAAAAATCAAGAATTGATCTTACAATGTTCACCACAAGAATCCCACAGAAAGCAGATGGATGCTGTGCAAACTGTTGCTCTGAAAGTCCTGTCTTGGCTGGAATTATTTTTTGAAAAAAAAGACATGTCGTCGGAGAAGTTGAACTTACTCGCAGAAAATTTTGATGTCCACTTTACTCGACACTTCTTTGAGGAGTTTGCATCATGTCATTCTGTGCACAACTTAGGGAGCACCAGGACTCAAGCTGGTGATAACACCAATGAAGATGAACTCTCTTTTATTGATATTGGGGGTCTAAACTCTGGAGTAACTCCGTCTAATGGTTCTTTAGCATGCATAAGCTATACTGTCTCAACGTGTAGAGAAGGTGACTGCATTAAAGAACATCTTGAAAGCTGTGAAGAGTTTGAGTTCGAAATAGGCAACCAAGCCGTCTTGCCTCATCTTGAAGCAGCTGTAGGCCAGATGGCTGTTGGCCAATCTGCATATTTTACAGTGGATTTACCTCTCAATGAGTTCATTTTGGCAGCGGCTGGCAATTATGCTGCAAATCTATCGTCATCATCTCAAAGTAAGTTTCATCGGTCCTCCTTTTTTACCGGATAAACTCGTTTCTCCTTGTCCATACTTTTCATACCGATTCTGTATTATTCTTGCAGAGAGCTGCAGATTGGAGTACTGTGTTACTCTATTTCAGGTGACTGAACCATTGGAAGAGCGAATGGAGCAAGCTCTATTTAGCCCACCTCTGTCAAAACAGCGTGTTGAATTCGCATTGCAGCATATAAAAGAATCTTCTGCAGCCTCCCTGGTATAACATTAAACATTATTCAAAATGCTTTGCAAAGCTGATATTAGAGACTGATAATCACTTCCAATTCCAGGTTGATTTTGGTTGTGGTTCTGGAAGTTTATTGGATTCATTGCTTTCATATCCTACTTCTCTGGAGAAAGTCGTCGGTGTTGATATTTCACAGAGAAGCCTTGCAAAAGCAGCCAAGGTAATATCACTAATCAAAAAAATTGAAGGGGTATTTTCCAATCTGTATATTCCCAGCTTAAAATCAGTGTTGACAATATTGTTATATACCCTTTTTCCATGTTTGATCGAACAATTTCTGGCATCAAGTATTCCAGTTCAGCATTCCTAATTAAAACGGCGTTTTACCAATGCAGTCACTCCACTCAAAGTTAAACACCTTATCCGATTCTAAGGAGCCAAGTTGCAAAATCCGATCCGCAGTGCTATATGATGGCTCCATCACAAAATTCGACTCTCAACTACGTGGTTTTGACATTGGAACTTGCTTAGAGGTTCTATTCCTCCCTTTTAAACAACGATACTCACAACCATGTCCTATGTTGAAAACCTGGAAATTGTACCTATATACAGGTGATTGAGCATATGGAGGAAAAAGATGCATGCTTATTCGGAGACGTAGTGCTCAGCTCCTTCGCTCCCAAGATCCTTATCGTCTCGACCCCGAATTACGAGTACAATGTGATCCTCCAGGGATGTACACCTCACGGCCAAGAAGATGACCCTGATGAGAAGAATCAAACGCAGACTTGTAAATTCCGAAACCATGATCATAAATTTGAATGGACCAGGGCACAGTTCGAGCACTGGGCATCTGAGCTGGCAACGAGGCATTGTTACAGCGTTGAGTTCAGCGGTGTTGGTGGTGCTGCTGACGTGGAACCTGGATTTGCGTCGCAAATTGCGATTTTCAGGAGGGGTAAAGATGGTAATGTGAGCAACATGGAGGTGGAGTCTAGCCAGTATGTACACATCTGGGAATGGAGTAGGGAGAATATTCCTTCTAAGGAATAGTTTATGTTCGGAAAAATTGTAATTTTGGTCCTGTAACTATCAGATTTATCAATTGGTTGCCTAGAAGGCTTGATCTTTTGTTTAAAAGTATGGTGATCATTATAATTTGAACATGGTCTACTCATTGAATCTATTTTTTTTTGTTTTTTTAAATTTTATTGTTAGTTTAAATGAAAATACACCTTCTTTTAAACATCATGTTATTTTCACTAAGGTTGCTTTGCACATGAACAAACGATTCGAAGATTGATTTGAACAACGTTTGGACCCAAAATTGTCATTCGAACGAGTAACAAACTCTACGTAGGTAACGAGTACACAAGATGTTTTATTTCCTTTCGTATTTCAATCAGTGTTTTCTTTTACCAATGTAGACTACATGTATATTTATTACTGTAGATATGACAATGTGCAATGAAACACTATTAAATGATTCATTGGTCCGAAGTTGTCTTGAAGAGGAAATCTTTGAACCACAATGCAGAGTGTTTAGGATATCTTGTCAACAATTTATCTTTGTAATCCACATAATTAAGTCCAAATCGAACTGCAAATCCAGAAGACCATTCAAAGTTATCCATCAATGACCACACAAAATATCCCTTCACATTCGCAGCATTTTTCCTGAAATATTAAACACGATCATAACTCATAATCCATATTATATATGTAGGTAAGTTATAAGCAAAACCTTAGAAGTATGATTATTTTTGCATTTGCAAGCTAATTTTTTTTTGCTTCTTGTGACCCAAAGACCATTGAGTTGTCACTTTGCACCTTAAGCCCATTTTGTAACCTTTTTTTGTGTGGCCAAAATTGAAATTTTCATTCGATTTTTACTCAAATTGAATTTGAAACTAATGAAACTAGAAAATTCATTTTGTGCTTTTGTTTGGTTTGAGATGATGAATGTTTTGACCCCTTTCATGTATTTTGGTTAAAAAATCTGGACATTAAATTTGAGTTTGATGGAAAAGTGATCAGAAAACTGACTTAGGTTGCAAAATGAAAAACTCGTGACTTTTGGAGTGCAATCAGAGAAAAAAATAGTTTATGTTGCAAAGTAAAAAAAATGGTCATACTTTATGTTGGTTTTTGATTTTAAGCCTAACTTATCTTTTGCCGTCCAAACTATGCAATTCTTTGCACTTTATTGTTCATAATTTCTTTTTGTTGCACTTTATCATATGAATATTACAATTTGTTGCATTTTACCAACTCGAGCAGATTATAGCCATATACGTGGACCTAGCAATTAAATGTTATGATTTGCTCGAATCGACAAAATATAACGAATTATAAAATTCATATGATAAAATGCTATTCACCATATTATGTCAAGGAAGAAATAGCCTTACTCAATAGTTTCATGGAGACAACATAGATGATCATGGATGTAGTCTTTCCTGATGTTGTCTTTTATTGCCTCGGATACTTCTAACGTCTCGTTTGGTGACTCATCAATCCCTGGAATCGAACTAAAGTTTAGGAATCTTTATAACGAAACATATAAAACATATGTATATGCTACGTATGGATATCGTGTGCTCTACCGTTCTCAGTTATGTAAATCAATGGATCGTTATATCTTTCTTTAATGAGTCTGAGAATTTTATGAAGCCCCTTCGGGTAAATGTATATCCGGCTCGTGTTTCTTCCTTGTTCGCCTATCGCCTTTCCATTTCTCTTCCCTAATCAAACAAGCAAAACGTGATCATGATTCGATCACAAAATGCGACAAATTCTACTTTTGTAGAAGTAATAATTTTTTTTTTTTGAAGCAGAGCTTTAGAAACTCTACTTTTTATGAAAACACTGCAAACAACTGGATAGAAAAATACCAGTGATCTCGATCTCAGCATCAATCGAGAAGCTGAAGCTAGACGAGTTTGGTTTGTTGAATGCGTAAATCGCACCATAATAGTTGAATCCAATGAAATCGAAGGACCCTTTGATCATATTAATTTCATCATCATTAAATCCAGGCAATCTATCTCCAACTCTGGTCTTCATACTCTCTGGATAATTACCAACTGTTAATGGCTCCATAAACCTGATTAAACATGCAAGAAATTTTCATTATTCAGGACAATTAAAAAAAAAAAATCTTGATTTGCAACTCAAGAAACAATTCACCATCCAAGCATAAAATCCATGGCCCGGTCCTTCGCCTTCATATTCTCATCCGTCTCGTCTAGTGGCTCAAACCAATACGATGCAAATGTTATTCCAATCTTTCCCTTTTGCAATGCCTGCAAATTTTTGACTCAGTCTTATTGAATTAGACATTTTTATGCTATCTTCATAAAAATACAAGGAAAAATGTCCATTTTAGTCATGTAACTTAAACATTTTGTCACATTTTTACCATTAATTTTTACGTATTCCAATTTTGATCTGATTTTGCTCGAAATGTCAATTTCTGCCATGTGAAAGTCGGAATTGAAAAGTCCAAATTAGTGAAGGCAAAAATCGAAATACCAAGCAAAATCAGATGCAAATTGGAAAAAAAAAAAGTGAAAGTAACCAAAATTGGAACACGTTAAATTGGTGG
Organism: Scutellaria galericulata; assembly: GCA_946896805.1. Classification (NCBI taxonomy): domain Eukaryota; kingdom Viridiplantae; phylum Streptophyta; class Magnoliopsida; order Lamiales; family Lamiaceae; genus Scutellaria; species Scutellaria galericulata. The sequence goes on from OX335785.1 coordinate 2,155,578, forward strand.
GAAAAAAAAAAAAAAGAACAAGACCTAAATTACAGGACGAAAACTGCAATTTTTCCAAAATACAATACTCTGAAAAAAAAGCCGAGACCTGATACTTATTTCTGTAGAGATTTACTACAACCGAGTGAGCAAGAAGTTGGTGGTGAGCCACAATGTATGGTTCCGTGGCTGTATCACCGCCTTTACAATCGAGCCCTTGCCACTCTGAGCATCGGCCCGGTGCAAAAACACCGTTCGCATAACCATACACACTGAAAGTCCAAGGCTCGTTTATCGTGATCCAATATTTGATCCGATCTCCAAATTGTTCAAACATGAGGTTTGCAAAGTCCAGAAAATCACCCCTGTTAAGTTTATGAACACTATATACTTAAACAGGGATTTAACAAAATAATTTAAAAATATTCACGCATTAAGGACTTTCGAGCCTAAATGTCAAAATTGGACCAAATTGGTTATGTGGGTTAATTTAGGATATTAATTTAAATTTGAATCATTCAAGAGTTTTTTATAGTGCAGTCTAAATTTTTTTTTTCGACAACTTTTCCGATGAAATGCACAATGATTAACTTTCATAAGGATAAATAGGCTGTGCTTGAATTTTTCCGGAAAGTTTGTGCAAAATAGTGTTAATATTTTTTAATAATTGTACATTCTAATTTTGCAGCCCGAATACAAAATATGCTTAATTTGTCTGACAGTAGTAGACATTGAAAAATCGACCAATTTGAAGGCTTACACAATTTGAGAACTTAAAAATCCACCATATGCATCTTGCAAAGCTTGTGGAACATCAAGATGGAGTAGAGTTACAAAAGGCTCTATACCTGCAATTTTATCAACAAAATGAAAAAACTCTGCAAAAATTGCTATATATGTTTTAGCTTATACTTGAGTTAACAACAAGCTGGAGAACCTATGAATTGTCTGAAAATTGAAATGTGTTGAGAGTAAAGAATAATGCACAAACCATTAGCTAATAGTTCGTCGATAAGATTGTTGTAATACTCAATCCCATCCCAATTCACGCCTGCTTCGATCTTTCCACCTGAGCCCGTTTAAACAAAGAAAAAAACATTAAATAAAGACGAGCATGTATATACAGAATGACGATGTGAGACAAATTCAAAAGGGGAAATTGCAAATAAAAATTTCGGGTAAGTTTGTTATAAATTGGTCCAAATTGAAAAGTTGGTCTCTTGCCAAAAAAGTTGCGTTCCTAAATGATAAATGACCAAAAGTTATAGTCCTAAATTTGCAATTTTCCTTATCCAACGACCCAACTGTTGGCAAAATAAACATCACCTGACAATATCCTGGGCCATGATATTGAAATTCTATAGGCGTCGAGGCCCAAATCTCTTGCGATCTTCACATCTTCCTACAAGAGAAAAACATTCAAACATCCTGGATTTGAACAACTTAATAAACGAGACGAATATACCTTGTAAAGATGGTAGGAGTCGATTGCTACGTCTCCATTGCTATGATCCTTAATCTTATCTGGAAATTTTTAGAAAAGGAAAAAAAATCAGGAAATTAAAGGAATGTAATCAGGCCCTGGAAACTGATAATAAATAAATCCAGGGAGCTGGATTGGATAAAACCTGGAAACATGTGCGTGAAATTATCCCACATGCTAAGGCCTTTCCCATTTTCCTGAAATGCACCTTCGTACTGCAAAAAACGATCGAAACATAAAAACATGATATAAACCTGGTATTTTATCATGTAAGTTGATGATATTATTTTTGGATCGATCAGTGGAAACCTGGTAAGCCGATGATGCTGCACCGAAGAGAAAATCGCCTGGAAAGATCCCACGGTTGAATGACGAACTGCGACAATCACACTTGGATTCTGATGTGGAATTTGCAGCAGTTGAAAAATGAAAGATTACTAGCAAAAGAAGAGAGATTAAGTTTGATTTAGTTGCCATTACTGATTCCTGTATTATTATGTTTTTAATTTAACTTGGCTTTGAATAATTAGTTATAGGCAGGGTTTTAAGAACAAGGTTTAGAGAAACGACAAAATTTTGAGTGAGATAGTCTATTATGAGTTATAACCACATCTAAAATTCATCCAAAATTATTATTATTTAGTCAAAACGGGTCATTTATATATGAATTTTTTAAATGAGGACTTTGTCTAGAAAGTGTCTTCAGACAAATAATGGTGGTTATTGAAAATAATTTGTGATGATTTAGTATAGATTCTGATTTGCATCTAATGCCAAATCAGTGGTATCCAGCTTTCATTCTCGCTTTAATTGATAGGGTATTTGAAAGTGGAGCAATAAATTAATGGTTTGAAATTTTGAAACATTTGATTTCAAATATATATTAACTGTTTGACATTATTAAATATTGAATATGACTAGAGAATTTGGAGAATAGAAATATGCACAAAAAAAAGAGAAAGACGCACCAATTGACATTATTGAATATGATTCTCGATTGACTATTTAAACATTTCGAAAAAGACAAATTTTCCCTCTTTATAAGAAAAAGACGAAAGAATTCCCCACATTCCAGTCCTTCGGTTGGATAACATATAAATCGAAAAATATACCCGAATCATAGATATACGCGGAAATATGATTACGTGGAAAGAATCAATATGATACAAATTTCAGGATAAACTCCTGCAATATTTCAGTAAAAATACGCTCATACGTATAAGATGTAAATCGAAGGATATGTTCGAATGACAGACACATGTGAGTGAGAGCCAATATGATATAAACCATATAACAAACCTCCACAATATTTCAATAAAATTTTACAGCACTTGAGATTTTTGTCACGCCCCCTTTTGCAATGATATAAAATAAAAGAATTTAATAGATTTTCATTGGGCGTCCAACAACTCATTAAAATATGGGTTCCCAAAGGTAAACTTAAATTTGCTAGTAAAGAAAAGTCATCTCAAACAGTCTTGTATTATAAAACGTAAATCGTAAACAATGAAAGAAATATCTTTGTTGTTACAAGCTAAAAGTGTACATACTTTGTGAACTAAGTTTTCCAAAAAGTTTCAAACAACTTCTTATGTACAATCAAAAGAAAACGACATTTATTTCATTCCCTTTCTGAACGGCTGCAACTTGTAAAATAAAATCACTTAAAAGGTGAGTATATAAGGACACTCAGTGAGGTTGGACTTGTGAGCAGATAGAACGTGAAAGATACATAAACATACAAGTCATCAAACACATAATTGCAGGTCTTAGCCACCTTGGAAACATTTTGCAGGTCTTAGCTGCCCTTGTGTGGGTCTTAGCCGTTTTGGGAACATTTTGCGGGTCTTAGCTGCCTTGGACTTTTCGTTAACATAAACACATTCATTTACTTAGCAAATACCTCACATTTGATTGCTTCATATAGTAAAACATATAATACGACGTTTATAGAGTACGCACATATTATTCACGTAGCCACATAACTTTACGTTAAAAATTATTTGGAAACGTAAACGTGGAAGCAAGTAAATTACCCCATCTCAGTCAAATAACGTCTCGAAAAACTGCCACGTGTCCAGGGGACTAGTGAGGTCCTTGATTGGCGTCTCCTTTTTGCCGGAAAAGTTGATCGGTGGCGGCGCGGCGGCAGCAAGCTTAGTGAGAGAGAGAAAGAGGGTGTGAGTGTGAGAGAGTGTGTTGACTTGACTCCTTGTCTTTGCTTCCTTCTCAGTTCTCACCTGGGGTTGATGTGTCCCACACCTAGGTGAGGTGCACCATGTAGTGTAGGTGTGTTGTCAAAATTTGGTGGAGAGAGAGAGAAAAGTAATACTTGAGGTGGTGTCAAAATTTTTCTCACTTGGGGTTGATGTGTCCCACACCTAGGTGAGGTGCACCATGTAGTGTAGGTGTGTTGTCAAAGTTTGGTGAAGAGAGAGAGAGAGAAAAGCAACACTTGAGGTGTCAAAATTTAAGAACTTGGTGATGACTGATGACTGGACCTACACACGTGGCTTGCAACTTTATTTGTCAATTGCTTATGCATAATTAATTAATAATCAAACAAATAAAACATTACATCTTAATTAGTAGGGTGTTATAATTTGCATCTTAATGGACGATTTCTCCTTGTATCGCCACAAGCCTAACCAACTCGATTGAAATGAACAAATTTCCCCTCGGTTTATATCCCTGAGGGGCAGCCAAAATTTCCCCTTGGATCAGTATAAATTTATCAAGAAAAAATTATAATTCTTTTTGGATCTTATGAATCAAAAATGCCAAATTGATATGAATAAATTTCGTCAATAGCATCATGTTTTCCACCGAAAAAAATCAGGTGGAAACCTCTTCAATTGGAGGGGGAGCATCATAGCAGATTTACTTAAAGCACACCTAAATTCCAATCTTAAAATGTCACCTAAATTTCAATCTTAAAATGTTCAGATTTTCTTTTGTAATTCTTTTTTATTTTAACCAATATATAGTGTATTAAGCATAATTTAAATATTCAGTGATTTATTTAAATATTTAATTTAAATATTTTAGTTTATTTAAAATAACATTTTAGAGATCCAAGTAAAATTTGAAAAAAAAAAAATGCTGATGTTCCTAGCTGCTCAGATGTTGTCAAAAAATTAACTGAGATAAAAAAATAACACATAAAGTTATGTTATTTTGGCAAACAGTAAAAAATTTGATTAAAATGACAATCCAATTAAAAATTCTAATTTTTCCAACAATCAACCCTTTTTTTAATTTATCTAAAAGGGTTTCTTTACCAATGTTCAAACATTCAGATTCTATTTGGTAATTTTTAGATCCTCTATTTAAAAACAACAAAACTTGCCATTTCCAATACGTAGTTTGAAACTCGATAATTTATCCTCAAATTGCATAAAATCGAACGTTGCTAACTAATTTGCACCTCATCTCCATCGATTTTTGCCTATTGAACTACTGTGTTATGTGGTTAGATCCAACATCTTTAACTATTAGATCTGTAGCCTTTCATCCAAAGTTCTTTCTCAAAAATAATACAAACCCATGTTCCCATTTGAAATGTCGAATGCAAGCAGCAGTCGAACCAAAAGCATCAATGCAAGAAGCGGAACGACATGATGTTCTATAGCTTGCAAACTCACCTTACATCAAAACATCTACATATATGCTGCAATATAGTCTAAGTAAAGATCACACTACCTCAAAATCAGTCATGAAATATCACAACGACACAAGATATATCGTCTTTGCTCTCCCTCAAAAGGGCCTCCTTAATCAACTCTTTTGCAGCCTCGTGGCCATCGTTTAGTCCTCGGATGCAATCAACTGCTTCTTGATTCGACATTACCTATAGAGCAGAACAGAACAAAACAGAACACGTAAGTTGTCATCTCCAACTCGAGTGTTTGTATGAAGTACTCGTGGAAATAGACTACTTTTCATGATCAGGAATTACCTTCCACAGGCCATCACTTCCTAAGATGATAAATTCAGTATCTTTATCTATAGTCTCGATCGCAATATCTGGTTCTGCTGTGATGTGATCTTTTAGCTTCTCATCTCCAAAAGCCCTCGTCATTGAAAGCTGGCCATCAACTCGTGGAACATCCCCTGTGCACATAGACATCATCATCCATGATTAGAGTCAAAAATAGTTGGAACACACATTCCCTATTTCCAAATGATTTTTTGATCCTTCGGGTTTTAGAGAAACGAAATAGCCATTGAATTGGAAAACAATGCTTCCATAAATTCGATCGTGTGTTAACAATTATAGCTTTCCAATCAGGCTGTTTTTTCTTTTGGTTCATTTCTTTCAGAGAATCATCACAAACGAGCAAGAATTTAAAAAAAAAAAAATACACTATGTTTGTTTAACATTTCACGAGTCAGGATTTGAAGCCTCTAACAAACAAGAATTATAAGATCCATTCAAATACTACTCTATTTTACAAAAAACACAATAATTAATCATATACTATAACCTATTAATAAATACACAGATTCCAATACACACCTAAATTTCTACTATCACAATCATTGATTAACAATAAACAATATAATATAATTTCTATACACTTTTTCCAGCATCGACTTGACATCTATAGTAATAATCATACCATATAAAATCTTCAAACAAATACAGATTTTAGCTATTCACTTTTATTTAAAAAACCCAGGATTTCGAAGTCGGATTTCTCCAATCCTACATGAATCCAAAACAAACATAGCCATAGTAATTCAAATCCACCTTCGTACTAAAATCCCCTCAAAAATAAAATAGGAGACAAAAGATACCAAAAGATAGACACATCCTGAGACCTATATGCTTTGAGCATGTAAAACTCGAAACGGACTATCATGTTGATACTGAACAACCATATCTTAGAACACCTTTTGCTCATTGCAATCACTATACTCAAGACTCGTTTGATACTTGGAAACCTAGGGAAAACAAGAACATGACATATCAACGATGACATCCCACAATCTTAATGGTAAGCTAAGTCTTAATTTGATGAATTTATCAAAGCACATACAACATGCATCAACTAAGATTCAAATATACCTGGGATCTTGGAGACGAAACCGCCTTTGCTCTCAACCATTTTCTTCTCCTTCAAAGGCTCATGCTCCACACTAATTTGTAATGCAGCACCATCTCTACATAACACCGCACGTGAGTCCCCAACGTTGGCCACAACGAGCTTCTCCCCATCGATTAGTATAGCTGTCACTGCAGTCGAACCTCCCCTAGAACCAACCACATTTTCCAGGATATAATTATCCATGGCTTTGTACACCCTCTTAATCGCCGCTTCAGGGTTTGTCCAAAAATCAGGCTATTCATCAAACACCAAATCAGCACAAAATCTTGATAAATATTAAACCACCAACCACCATGAAAATCAAATTTATTGATACCTCTTTCAGTATATTATCAAACAAGTGGTTTTGCAAGTATTCAGCAACCATTCTACCAGAATGCCCATCGAAAATCCCATATAGCCCGAGTTCATGATCGTCCATATTCTTCCTCGTTGCAACCAAGTAATCCTCCATTCCGTGCCCCATTTTCCCTTCAACTAAATGGTAACCATGAGAAACATGGCGCCTACGTTGCCCCCTTTCCACATACACCGTTCTCCTTCCATCTTTATCCCTACATTGGCCCTTGCCTTCCCCATTTTCAACATCCGAGTCTTCCTCATCATTATATCATTCTCGTTTCTCTCAGAATCGTCATCTTTGTCAACCATTTTCTCCTAAACCAATCAATTTGACAGAATGCCTCATCACTATATAAGAACTTGGACATTCTAGCAAACTGGAAATACTCAACTACCCACCATAAGCATGTACTAATGGATTTCAGAAACCAAAATTAATTCTCCTACTATATACCTTTTACACATTAATTCTCGTCTAACAAACATAAACTAACAATGCAATTAATTAAGCACCAAAGATTTATAACCTTCGCAATTGCTGAGAAAATATCATCTGGAGTATCACTCCTCTGCAGGTGAGCACAATTGAGTATGAAAAAAGCACCAATAGTCAATGTCAGCTATTTTAGGGCATTATTATCAAGCAGAAATAATTCAAACATTGAAACTAAAATCCAAAACAATTGAACAACCTAACAAATACCTTTATTTTGATAGCATCTGAATCGCTATCCGAAATTGATCTGCAACTCTGCAAGTGAAGGATCGACTTAATTAGTTTTCTTTCTCTTTCTGAAAACAACAGCACAGAATTGCAGTGATGATCATAAAATTTGTCGAAAATCATACCCTAACCGTCGCAAAATTGGAGCCCTCCATAGAAATTGTTTGTACTTGTGTAGAAATACGAAAATGGAAACCTCGGATGTTACCATCGGTGTTATAATGAGGATTACAGATTCCGGTGGAGATTGTACACACATACACGTGGCGGAGAGTGGTGCGGCGGTGCAGAGGGTGTCTTCCGCCGCCCTCCGCCGACAGTTCTCCAGTTTACAGCGCAGCATAATTCGCAAATTAAAATATATATATATATATATATATATATTTTTTTTTTTTTTTAAAATTTTATTTTTAAAGGCTTCTCTGTTTCTTTCATTCAATTAGTTCACAATTTTACTACTCGTAATAGATGAAACTTGAAAATATCTTTAAAAAAATGTTTATTTATTTATTTTTTCTGATATTTTCATTATTTCACAGGATTGATACAAAAATGGGCTATAGTTATATTTCTTCGATATTTTCGTTTTTTTAAAGAAATTTGGTCAAAATATTGTGTTAAACGTGGTAGATAAGGTCATAATTATCCCATAATTTTAGCCCATTAATTAGTGTATTTGTTAGTTTTATCTACCATACCAATATCTTAGTGTATTTGTTAGTTTGTTTTTTTATCTTTATCTTCACATTTGTTCGGCAACCGAGGTTGTTCCTCTTTTTATATATTTTAAATCTTGTAAACCTTATCATGTAAACTGTATAAATGCTATAGTAAAGTGAATAGAAAAGTCAAGTTCAAAAATAGAAAAGAAAAAAGAAATTATGTTCGACCTCACAAAAATATTATCCATAAAACTGTATTATACAAAATTTTAAAATTTCATATTATTTACCATTTTTTGGGTTACATGCATCTTATCTCCTAAACATTACTATTTTAAAAAGGGTTAATTTTATTTTCATGTACTATATACGTTTTTTAATTTTGCTTTCTAAACTATTTTTTTTTCTCCGATTACAAACAATACCAAATGTTTTGTTTACTTTTACAATCTTCGGTCAATATTTTTCGGCAAGAAAGCATCCACATGATTTTCACGTGCAAGGGTTATTTTCGTCATTTGCACTTCTAAGACATGAGTAAATTTGGTACATAAACTATTTTTAATGGTAAAAAGATCTTATTTTTCTTTGAACTTCATTAATCTTCATTGGCTCAAATAATTTGCGGAAGAAATATGGGAAAAATTAGGGCTAAATTCAATTTTGGAGGGAGAAATAGTTAATGACCTGGAAAATGAAAAAAATAATCCTCAATTTTCAGTCACTTTCTCATCGGAAAATAATGGCCGAAGGTTGCAAAAGCACACAAAATGTATAGTATAAGTTGTGATTGGAGAAAAAAAAATTTAGAATGCAAAATTAAAAAACGTACATATAAAGATTGGAAAATGAAATTAACCCTTTTAAAAATGCATGTTCATACAAAGTTGAATCACAATTGAACATCCCAATTCCCAACTATAATGGTAGTCTTTACTCAGTTGCTTCTGAATTGAACTTGAATTTCTGTGGAGCCGTTTGTTAGCATAATTTTGAGTTTGCAAAGTCAGACGATGTCAATTTTGTATAATTAATTTATTATTGATGTTTTCATTGAAATAACCTTATCAAGAAATCAGACAACGTGGGCACGAACCTGGCACAAAGATTCTTGTAAATTGTTAGTTGATAAAAAATATGTTTTCTTATATGAAAATGATAATAATAAATATTTGTCCGAGATACATATATTGTTTATAACCTTAACTTTTGTATTAGAGAATAGTCAAATACAAGACGTTTGCGTAATATCTGTGCAAATTTTTTGAACCTGTCAAACAAGAAATATCAAGGAATATTTCCCCGTCTTTTTATTACAATATCTTGTAAAGACTAAAGACTAAGAGACAAGTATATATATATATATATATATATATATAGCTTGATATTTGGTCATTGGTATCAAGAATTTGTTCATATGCACACTTAGCAAATTCTCACAAGAAAAGATACTAAGGAGATCATCAAATTGCGAAGAAAGTATGTATGTGACAAGGCCTCTTTCTCAATTACTTAAGTCTCCTGAATCTCTTGCGACCCCTCCAGAGGGTCCGAATTCAGGATACTTAGTGATCCAAGACGAGGAGTCCGAAACATACTCATGTTTCGGACTTTGCAAGAAGTCGTCCCTCAAAGAGTTGCCGTTCCCACAAAACAAAGAGTTGACTGCTCAATATACAACAACCTCAGGAGAGGCCTCCCATGTTTCTCTTGATGAAGTTTTCTTAATTCCAGTTCCCAATCGCCCCTTGTCATCCAATCATTACTACGCCATTGTTCCCCATGGGAAACATAAAGGGCACGTACATTTTGAATTGTTTCACTCTGTCATATGAATTTTAAATTTGATCCATTTTACAGTATATGTATGTGACAAATCCTGGGCTGTTGGTTTCCAGGGAAGCGTACACATGTTCCAGGGAAGAAGATAAGAAGACGTGTTGTTTTTGTCGTTGCATCAAAGATGTCAAACCAAGGCCGTTGGATCCAAACAATGTGTATCAACAATTTGAGATTGTTCCATGCGAAGGAATTTGCAGCCCGAGGGGCATATTCGTGGCCAACTCGTTAGCATCAGATGGTTTCCCGCCTTATTTCTTAAGACAGGAAGGGTGGGATATTTATACCAAGACACCCGACAATTTCAAACTAGACACAACACGAGGTCTGGATTCCAGGCTTCGTGCTGGTCTTCCAGAATTCAATTTCTCTGTTTCGCAAAAAAGTTGTCAACCTTTAGTGGTTGGAAAATGGTATAGTCCATTCATGTTTGTCAAGGAAGGAACACTGAGAGATCAAGTGGAACAAGCAATGTACTATGAAGTGACACTCGAGCAAAGATGGGAACAGATTTTCAACTGGCAGAGGAATAGTAAACAGGGGAATGCTAATTCAGTGGTGATTGATACTTCACTTGAAAGAGAAGAGGCGTTTATCAATGGGAATAAAGCGATGTGGAATGAGAAAAATGTCGTTGATGGGGTGATTTGGTTTACGAGTAATGGGGCGGGACGAGTAGGATTGAGGGTGGAATTGGTGGAAAGAATGAAATGGGAGGAAAGTAGAGGTGGTTTTATAAGTGGGGAAGAAAGGGTTGTGAAGATAAATAAGGTTGAAGATATGAAGGAAAATGGAAGTGAGTTTGGATGTTATGTTTTGGTTGAGAGGTTTAATTTCAAGAGAATGGATGCATCTTTGGTATTGTCTTATGATTTTAAGCACTTTCATCAGATGAAGACCAAATGGGAGTAGATTTATTCTTGGTTTGTTTAATTTCTTCATGAGTGTTGACATATTTATGTTCAGAGTGGAATAGAAGATCTCGTATGAGTTTTATGTGAGATGAAAATTTGATTAGTACTTAATTTTTTATTGTATAATTATGTAAGGTGAGTGTTAGAGGTTTAGTTGAGAATTTTAAATAAATAAATATGATATTGTTTTGATTTATGTATCTTGTTTTGCATGTTTGTGTGTTATTCTTGCCGGTTTAATATTATCACAGTGCATAATAAGTTGAGACCTTTAACATTACAAAATTAACCTTATCTTATCAGAAAACTCGATAAAAGACATGTCAACATCCAAAAAATCAAATTTGTAAACATAATTTGTTGTGAAATCCAGTCAAGCAACACACTAAAACCTTGATTGAAGATTAACCACAAACAAGAATAAAACCAACAATGAACTTGAAAAATAAAACACAAGCAAGAAAGCATAAAATGACACCGAGAATTACGTGGTTCGATTCATAAAGAATCTACATCCACGGAGATGAAAAAGCTAACACTAATCGTAAGCCAAAACAATACAAGAATCAATCTAAAATGAACTCTCAACCCACCCTTTAACAAGATGAATCACTCAGCTTACACACTCTCAAAACCCCTCTCATTCACAAGCTCCAACCTATCTATTTCTCTCACTGAGAATTTAGATCTATAGCTTGCAGAAGACTCGAGATAATCAGAAAAAATCATCCAAGAAGAAGTTATATAACATGAGAAAAATATCCTCAAAAAACTGCTCCTCAACCAAGGAATAAAACTGATTTTCAGCTCCACTTCCTTTTCAACTGTTTAACTGAGATTGGAAGTTACAAACAATTAATTGCATTATTGATTTTGAGATACACTTCATCAATTCTCCACCTTAGCTCACAATCAATGCAACTCTTCATCTCAAATACACCAAATATTAAGTATCCAAAGAATCACCCTTCCCTGCAAGTCCAATTAGCTTAACACACAAACTGAACTTACCTGCTGGAAGAGCTTTTGTCAAACAATCAGCTGGATTCTCATCAGTAGAAATTTTGGACACTTCCACTACTCCCTTTTCAACTATATCTCTTACAAAATGTAGTTTAATATCAATATGCTTCATCCGTTCATGATAGCCTTGGTGTTTGGCCAAGTGTAGAGCACTTTGACTATCACAATGTACTGTAACTTTCTTTTGAACAATACCAAATTCTTCTAAAATTCCTTGCAGCCACATTGTTTCTTTTATGGCTTCAGTTAAAGACACATATTCTGATTCTGTAGTTGATAGTGCTACTACTCCTTGATGAAATGATTTCCAACTGATGGTTGTTCCAATTAATGTAAAGACATAGCCAGTTAGACTCTTCCTTGTATCAAGATTAGCAACATAATCTGCATCAACAAACCCCACCAACACAGCCTTTTTATCTTGTGTCTGTTTGAACTTTAAACCTTTACTCGTTGTTCCTCTGAGATATCTCATCATCCATTTTACTGCTTCCTAGTGCATATTACCTGGATTCCCCATATACCTGCTGACCACACTCATTCCATGAGCTATATCAGGTCTGCAACATACCATAGAGACATAAAGTACATTAAACTCCCCACTGCATTTGCATAAGGTATTTTCACCATTCTTTTTAACTCCTCAGACTTTGGACATTGCTCTAATGACAACTTGAAATGTTGTCCCAATGGTGTCACCACAGGCTTGGACTCATGCATTCTGAACTTAGTCAACACCTTCTCTAGATAAGAGCCTTGTGACAGAAACACTTCACTTGGATCCCTTATTCTGGATATATCGATCCCAAGTATTCTTTTAGCTTCTCCTAAATCCTTCATGTCAAATTCAGCCTTAAGTAGATCCTTTGCTTCTTGAATTCCATCCATGGACTCACTGGCAATGAGCATATCATCTACATAAAGTAAAAGATATACACTTTTGTGTTTTTCTCTTTTGATATACACACAACTATCATATTTGCTTCTCCAGAATTTTGCTTTTATCATGAACCTGTCAAATCTCATGTAACCATTATCTAGGACTTTGCTTGAGACCATATAATGATTTCTTGAGCAAACAAGCCTTCTTTTCCTTGTCTTTAACTTCCAATCTCAGTTAAACAGTTGAAAAGGAAGTGGAGCTGAAAATCAGTTTTAACACTTGGTATCAGAGCAAGTCACGAGTTCGAATCCCCTTGGGAGCACTTTGCAGTGGAAGCTGTCAGAGCCTTGGAACAGAGGATGCTAACGCGTAGGTCAGGTTGCTGAGTGGTCGGGACCTGAGAAAGGTAAATGGACCTGGAACTAGGTTGCTAAGGTGGCCGGGACCTAAGAAAGGTGAACGGACCTTGAAACTGAAGATGCTGGTGTAGCAGAGGATGGCGCGAAGGCGTTGTGGCGCCGAGTCATGGTGGTGGCGCGAGGCGTAACGACGCCAAGTCACGGTGACATCGAGGTGTGACGAGTAGGCATGACAGTACCGAGTCATGAAGATGTCGGACAACAAGCTAGGTTGCTATTGAGTAAGATGACCTAAGGTTGGTATTGGGTAAGTAAGCTGACCTAGGTTGCTGAAGCAGGTTGCTGAGGAGCAAGCTGCTGACCTGAGGTTGTTGAAGCAGGTTGTGTTGACTTTTGGCACCAATTTCCCATCCCACATCGGTAGATTAGTAAAAGGAAGGAGCTTTGTGAGCTTATAAATATAGCTCTCCCCTTTACATTTGGTTCATCCCAGAATTTGTATAATTTGTACAATTTTTCTCCTATATAAAGTAGCACGGATTCTTTGGGTGGTGCTCGGAGACGTAGGCCAAAACTTGGTCGAACTCCGTTATCAAATTTTCGGGTGTGTTCTTTCCTTATCTCTTTTATTGTTCCGCAATTTATTTACGGTTGTTTCTTTTCTGTTGTAGTAGTATTCAATATTTATCTGTCGGGTTTCATCTGTTAGTGTTTTATTTGGTTCTAAGTTCTGTCTAGGAGATTGGATTTTAAGTGGGACCAATTGTGACCCCTCCAATTTTTCCTGGGAATTATAGAATCATTATAATTCACTAGTTTGTGGTGGAAACTGCCCGATTTCCCCAACAGGTTGCTGAGGAGTAAACTGTTGAGTTCAAGGTTATTGGAGTGGAAAGGCTGACAGGTGCTGGGGGGATTGTTGGGAAAATTCCCAGCATCCTGCCTTGGGTCAGAATTTAAAACATTGGCTCTGCCAAATTCGAAACCGTGAGCGCAAAACTACATGAGTATAAGATATTAAAGTTGCACCCTATGCCCATTGGATATCCTTTTAATATAACGGTAAACGCTTGATGATCCTCACACTTGGTATCAGAGCCGGGTTATATTGTAGTATTTGGGGAAATTGTTTGGACTAATCAAATAGAAATGTCAAAACAAAGCTAATCCTTAAGGAAGATGGGTTTGGATGTCATGCAACAAATAGTTGTTCTGAATTTTAAAAACTATATTTTATTGTTTGTAGATTTTCAAGATAATTATTTTTAGATTTAATAATAAAATTTTAAATAGTTTTAAAATTTTATTGGTTAATTTGTAGATTTGAAAATTATTTTTCAGATCTAATTATATTATATATATATATATTTATATAATTTTAAAACTTTATTTGTTAATAAGTTTTATATTGTTTAATTGATTATTCAATTATAATTGTTAATCTTGTAATTATTTTAAGTTAATAAGCAATGGAAATGACATATGGATTGAAAATTATAAGCGACATTAGTGATTATAGATTGATTTACAGTTTAAAGTTGTTTTTACGGACTTTTTTAAAGTCAAAAGGCATCAATATAAAAGATGCATTAGTAATCAAATAAACTTGCTCTTGATTGATTTTATCTTTATTATAAGGCCAAATAGTAAAATAAAAAATAAAAAAAACACTTTTAGGATTTTTATTGTTTTGGTCAATCATTTGATTTTTATCAATTCATCCATTATTTGTAAAATTAATTGTTATTTTGACCTAATTAATTAACTGCATTTCTTACACTTTCCCATTTTCTCTCTCACCATCAGGTTCTGTAATTTCTTTTTTCTTAAATTTCTCCCATATGTCTCTTCATATTTACAGTTTATGATACAGTAAAATAACCAGAAATCAGGGGAGTTTGACAGTAGGGTCTCTCGTATGTCTATTCCATTTGTGTATCATATTAAAATAATTATAAACAAATCTTTTCCAATTTAACTGTTAAATATAATCATTGTTATTTTTTATATTAATATAACGTGTTTTGAAATGTGGTACACAAGTGAAATAAAATTTTTAAGTATAGAGAATCTGAATTGTATTAAAACACCTTAACTTTTTTATTCTATGTTAAATAACAAGAATATGAATTAAATAAAGTGCACTAAATCAATATCATCCACCAAAGCAAACCCCAGGTCACCATTATTGCAAAAGAAGAGCAGAAACTAATCCCACGTTCAAAATTTCGACTTTAACAAATCAATTGTCTTAGCATCAACTTGGAAAGCCTTGGCAAGAAGATCATCAGGGATCTCGGGTTTCGATCCGAAAACCGAGTTTCCAATTGTAATAACACCAGGGTTTTGGCTACTAAGCCCTGCAATGGCAACAGCTGGATTATTTCCAATGTTTCGTTGGAAATGGACAAGACCTTCAGGGAACACGAAAACGTCGCCCTGACTTAGGTCTTTTGTAATAAGACTATTTCCAGGGTTCGATGTGATGAATCCAACCTGGATCGAACCCTGGAGAACAGTCAGAACCTCAGTTGCTCGAGGGTGAGTGTGAGGCGGGTTGATTCCACCGAGTGCAAAATCTAGACGAACCATGGAAATGCCGAGTGTGTTGAGCCCTGGAATTTGAGATGTCGTGACGGGTGTCACTTTGGACCCGACAGGGTTTGATGTGTTTCCAGGTGTTTGAAGACCACTAAAGAAGAAATCGTTTGCTTGGACTAGATTTGGATTCTTGCATAGGAAACCATTCACCACGATTGGATGATGCGACGATGAAAATAGCTTTGCGGCAGAGCCATGCGCGAACTCTTTGAAAACGGGAAAATTGCAAATTTAGTCGTACAACATTTAAGGTTGCAATTTTTCATTCGTACAAGACTAATTTTGCATTTCATCCTCCAAAACAAAGCATATATCAATCAAATTGATGAAACATGATGGGGCTTTTCTTAGGATGAGGAGAAAATTGCAAAATTAGTAGTATAATTAAGGGTATAGCACTATTAGCCCGGTTGAAATTCAATATCATGTATAAGCTATATAATAAAATATTAATTAATTTGCATAATAAGGTGAAAATTTGTTGGGGATCAATTTTAGTATTTTACTGTTTCTAGCAAATTTATCGATGGATATGCAACTCATTCAATTCATTGTTATACATATCCTTATATCCTTGTAGGTATGATTGTGTTCAAATATTCAAAAAAAAAATCTCTCGAAATTTTCCACTTTTAACCGATTTTATTATCAATTTTTATGTTTCTTAATATATATAGTTACAGAACTAAAACTCTGACAAATTATTATTTTCATAACTCCTTCCAGAAAGAAAGTGTATACCAATCAAGATGAGAAAAATAAAAAGAGACATGAAAAAAAAGGTAAAAATTGTAGTACCTGGGGAATTAGGATCAGCAACACAAAAATCTTGTAGAGGGCTTGGATCAGATGCAAAAGCAACAAAAAAAGAAGATGAAACTAACAGCCCTAACAACAGAAAATAGGATTCCATCAAATAATCCCTGTTTTCTTGTAAGAACAACTAATTAAATGAGGAAATTTTTGACAATATTTTCAAGATTTTTGGAGGTGAATAATAAATAAAATCCAGGACTGATTTTATAAGCTCAAGAAAGAAACAATTGCTGAACATTGTTCTCTCATCCTTTTACAAGGCCAATGAGGTGAAATTGTCTTATTCTTTTGTTTTTGACAATAATAACAGCACATAATTATGTAATTATCGAGCTTAATAGATATATATCTAATTATTATATTTTTAATTTCTTGGAGAATGTTTTGTCGGCCCAGGAATATTCTACTTAGGAGAATATTAAACTAGTCTTAAGATCCTGCAGTGGTACCCATGGAAATTAATGTGCATTGAGTAACCAGCATATAGTCTCCCTCTCATCACATGAGATTTTCTATCACTATATATATATATTTATTTATTTGCAATGAAATTTTTTGCAACAACAAAAGTTATCGCGAAAAGTCTATTTTTCGCGATAATGTATTGTCGCAAAAATTGATAACAAGTTGTTAAAAAAAACAATTGAAAAAACTTATTTGCGCAATATTAAAAAGACTATTCGTGCGAAGACTTTTGCGATAACAATTTAAGGACAAAATGTTGTTGCAAAATGTTTTTTCGACAATTATCAATGTTTTTGCGACAACATTTTGTCGTCGCTTATAAGTTTGTTGTAGTGTACGGATCAGTGTACGTTTTATTTGATATTTCAAAATAACCACCATATGTTATGTGTATAATTGACATCATTAATTAATACGTGACATAATACAAGATAAAACATCAAAATGTAACGGAGGATTCTAATTGCCATTTAACAGATCATGTAATATTTTTTAATTGTAGTATATACTAATAATATAATAAAAATACAATAGAAAATAAAATATCTCGCATTTCATTTATTCTTTTCTTGGTATAGATTATGTGGTCTTGCTGTCCAATTTCTACTCAATATTGACACAAGATTGGAATAAAAGCTGATCAATAATTAAAAGTGCTCGCAACTTATGTTAAGGGTACGTGTGAATTAATTAATGTGCATGTATATTGAAAAAAAATGGTACTGTTGCTTTAGTTATACTTTGATGACACTGCTCTATATGGTCATAAGGCCTTATTATTATTTCATGAAAAAGATTGGATATTTTATTTTTTTTATCAAATTGTTTGATTTTCATTATTATTTTTCTTTTTGTATTTTTCTAATTTGCGAAAATTGGATCTTTTGTGACAATTTTTATATCGTTTCATCATTATCAATGAGCATTGTGATGATATATTATATGCACTAGAAACCCAAACTGCAAAATATATATCAGGTGATCTTACTCTATCAGTTAATTAGAATTTTAGAATGTGTTTTGATCAATTTAGAAGACAATAGATGAAGTTTGCCTCTTAATCTCCACAACTCCTTACCAAATGTGATTTTAAGAAATTAGTTGTATTCCTTTTTCCCATAATTTTTTTCATGCTTAATTAAATAAATTTGGAAGAATCTAAAGCATGTCTCATATAATGTAATCTTAATTATAATTTAGTATTTTTTTTTCCTAATATTTTTCCTAATGTTTATTTAAACATAAGTCGAAATACTGATGTTACAATTTATTAATTAGTCATGCATGGGATAATTTGTCAAGTTTCAATACCATAATTTATTGCATCAGTCTATGTTGTTCATACTCTGATAATATCATTATATATTTAACTTGCATAACAACACAACTACTCTCAAACATTAAACATCAGATGACAAACAATTGAATTAAAAAAAAAAAACTGCAAATATTTCAACAAAATAAATTCCCAAGGTGAATAAAAACTGACAATTCCTGATTACAACTGCAAAGAATAGATTTAAAAAAAGAAACTGCAAAGAATTAAACAAAATAAACTCCCAAGGTAAAGAAAACAATGATAAGGCAAGATTGTCTAGAACTTGGACTGAATCCAATCAATGGTCTTAGTATCTGTCTGAAACGACTTTGCAAGAAGATCATTTGCAATATCTGGCTTCGACCCGAAAACAGCATTTGCAACAGTGATAACCCCTGGATTTTGGCTGCTCAGAGCTACAATTGCAACAGTTTTTCCATATCCAGTATTTCTCTGGTAATGGACAAGATTCACTGGAAACACGAAAACATCGCCTTTCTGAAGCACTTTTGTAATGAGACGGTTATCAGGGTTTGAAGTGACGAATCCCACTTCGAGGGTGCCTTCAATCACTGTCAAGATTTCAGTTGCACGAGGGTGCGTGTGTGGAGGATTAATTCCCCATGGAGCAAAATCTATACGCGCCATGGAAATTCCAAGCGTGTTAAGCCCTGGAATTTGAGCTACATTCACTGGAGTCACCTTTGATCCGAACGGATTTGAGGTGTTTCCAGGGATGTGAAGCCCACTGAAAAAGAAATCACTTTCTTGTACAAGTGTGGTATCTTTGCATGCAAATCCATTCACTAGAGCTGCAAAAAATCGACATTTAAACTCAGTTAAGAAAGGAATTAATTATACAGGGAAAATCTCAATTTCCGATTTGTAAGTTAGGTTTTAGTCCACATTTTTTACCACAAATTATATGTATTTCAATAAATTTCTTTTTATAGGATATTGTTTTTTAGTGCAAAAAGTAGTGTAGACGGCTGGAAATGAGATGCAAATTTTGCAGTAAAATTGTGCAAAATGTAAACTAAAATAATGTGTGTGCTAATGAAGATGTTCTTAAAAAATGTTTATCAAGGTATATATAATTGATTAACTGATGATATATAAATGCTTTGTGTTATCATACCAGGGCCATTCGGATCAGCAACGCAGAAATCTTGAAGAGGACTCGGATCAGATGCAAAAGCAACGGAACAAATTGCAACGAAAATAGCCAAGAAAAGTAAATGGGATGCCATGTTTTTTCTTGAATGAAGGTTTACAAGTTTTTGATGGAGGTGTGAAATAATGTCATTCAAGAGATGGATTTATAGTACTAAGAGATGAGATAATTGCAGATTTTTGCCGTCTTGTTCATCATCAAGCGTGTTGAAAAGGTAAACAGGGCCCGTAACACACATATACTATTGAGTTTTATTAAGATGAATAATTTTATAATTAATTTAAATTTTGAAACCCCAAGTAAATTTATATAATTAATTTAAATTTTGGAACCCCAAGTAAATTTATATTTCAGTTGTGATACCCACTTTCTTGCGAATTTTAATATTGCTATCAAATATTAGAAATTATATCAAATTTTGTATTTACTGTCAACTTTACATAGATAATTTGATGGAAATATACCAAATTATAATACTCTTATTATAAGAGATGATTTTAATTTTGGTCATCTATATATATATATTTTTTTCAATTTTAGTCCACTTTGGTCGGAATTTTCAAATCAATGATGTGGCCACTGGAATTGCTAACGTGGCCATCGGAAAATCTGATGTTGCAACCAAATTTTGACAGCCACGTCAATAATTTTGAAAATTCCGATCAAAATGAATTGAAATTGAAAAAAAATTAAAACATAGTGGACTAAAATTGGAAAATACAGATATTTGGTTATTAAAAAATGAAAAATATCTCACATGCATGACCGAAATTGAAATTAATCCTTATTAAAATTTAATTTGCTTATGAGACCCTCAATTTCATTCGCCCCTTTCAATTTTGTCATAATTTCTGACTCTATTTTCAAAATTTTGCGTTATTAAAAAAAGGCAAAATTTGAAAAGTGACTTAGAATCGGAACAAAATCGAAAGAAGGTGAGTGAAATTGATAGTCTATTATAACTATAAGATCCACAAATTTTCCCTTCTAATACTAAGATTTGGTACATTTCTCGTCAGATTTGAATAGAAAGTTGACAAACTTGAAACGATTTCAAATATTAGGTGACAATACCGAGTCACACAAGATAAGGGTACTAGAGCAGCAGCATCATCATCATCATTATTATTATTATTATTATTATTATTTCATATCAAATTAATGAGACTACAATAATAAAAGTTAGATCATAAAAAAACGCAGTTAATACATAAGTATGTACGTAGAAATTCCTGACCCTGTCAACGGTGTCTTTATTATAAGTTATAAACAATGCACCAATAATATTATTTACTTATTTAATTTGCAAGTTGCAAGAATGATGATAGGACGGCATTTTAACTCGTTTGATTGACTACAAGTCTACAACTATCTCATATATACAACACTCCTATAAAACCATCTCTGCATGTGTACCCACCTCAACAGGCAACGAACTAGTTCAGAATTATTTCAGTTTAATTCTGAACCATTTCTGGTATTGATTGAGCTAAAAAACAAGAAAACATGGCCTCGTGTTTCATCGTTATTGGATTCCTCGTTGCAACTTTTTCGGTTGCTATAGCATCTGATTCAAGCCCTCTTCAAGATTTCTGTGTTGCTGATCCTAGTGGCCCTGGTATGGCAAAACAGTGTTTCATCTTTGATTGATTATGAATAATGTATAATTTGGAAAATTGCAAATCTCACACCATAATTTAGGTTTTGTCCATGTTTTTATCACCAATTTTACGTATTTCATTTCTCGATCTCTAACTATCACTTTTTCTTTCTTTCCAATTTTCATCCGATTTTACTCGCAATTTCGGTTTTTACCAATGATGTCAGAATTGCTGATGTGAAATTTCGATTTTTGCAATTTTTTATTTCAATTTTTCAATTGACGTGAAATTGCAAATCCAATAATGTCGGAGTTGCTAAAGTGAATTAACTTACATTTCGCTTTTCTCAATCTTCATCAGATTTCAGTTTTTGTAATTTGACAGTCTAAGCAACATCGTATGAAAATTGGAAAAAATTGATAATTAGTTTATCAAAAATGGAATACATAAAATTTGTGGTAAAAAAATATAAACAAAACCTAATATACATGCCGGAAATTGAAATTTTCCCCGTATTATTAATTCCTTTCTTTACTGAATTCAAATTTCGAGTTTTTGCAGTTCTCGTAAATGGATTTGCATGCAAGGATCCAACACTTGTACAAGAAAGCGATTTCTTCTTCAGTGGGCTTCACATCGCTGGAAACACCTCAAATCCGTTCGGATCAAAGGTGACTCCAGTAAATGTAGCTCAAATTCCAGGGCTCAACACGCTTGGAATTTCCATGGCGCGTATAGATTTTGCTCCATGGGGAATTAATCCTCCACACACGCACCCTCGTGCAACTGAAATCTTGACAGTGATTGATGGAACCCTTGAAGTGGGGTTCGTCACTTCAAACCCTGATAACCGTCTCATTACAAAAGTGCTTCAGAAAGGCGATGTTTTCGTGTTTCCAGTGAATCTTGTCCATTACCAGAGAAACACTGGTTATGGTAATACTGTTGCAATTGTAGCTCTGAGCAGCCAAAATCCAGGGGTTATCACTGTTGCAAATGCTGTTTTCGGGTCGAAGCCAGATATTGCAAATGATCTTCTTGCAAAGTCGTTTCAGACAGATACTAAGACCATTGATTGGATTCAATCTAAGTTTTAGAAAATGTTAGGTTTCTTGTTTTGTTTTGGTTGATCATTGATTGTTTGTTGTCTAGTGTTGAACTGATAATTTTTTTATCTCATTGTTTTCTCCGTGAAAGTTTGTTTGATGATCATAATTTAACCTTTTATTGTTGCTCTTTTTGAAAGACTAGACTTTCATGAATAAACTTTTGCTTTTAAGACTTTCATGAATAAACTTTTGCTTTTACACAAAAACTTGCGTGTGATAGTATCATGGATCATTTTTTACCCACAAATCAAACTCATTTTTACAAATTTGTATGTGAATTATGAAATGTGGATTGTGGGGCGTGTGATAGTATCATTGATCATTTTTTACCCACAAATCAAACTCATTTTTACAAATTTGTATGTGAATTATGAAATGTGGATTGTGGGTTGACCTATGTCATGTAAGATGATCCATGGGACGGTCTCACATAAAACTATTGATTGGCCCGATTTTTATTTTCTTCATTTATTTGAGACGACAGAGAAAATTTTATTCAATTTCTCTAAAAAGAAATAAAAAAGGAAAAATCAATGGTCAACTGACCAATCAAAGAATATAATCAATGAGACGAAGCCTGTGAAAATATAAATCTCTCTCAAAGACATATGCTCCCGTATAGTCCACGAGTCACACGAGATTTTTGCAGGGCCACCAGCCACGGGCTACACAAGCCATGATTCATATAGACACACGACCCTTGGGTTCGTGTAGGGCCACAAGCCTCATGGCTCGAGCTGTGACCTTCGTGGCGGTGATGGGAGGGGAAGGGCAGCTATGGTGACGAGTTTGATTAGGGTTTAGTTTGTAATGGTGGACAATATATATATATATATATATTTTTTTTTTTTTCCATTTAATATGAATATCAAAATCTCACCCTTGTACCATTAATTTTGGACAATTGGTTAAAAAAATTTAAACTAACTCACCATCCTATTTGGTTATTTCAAATTTTGTGCCATTAATTTTTCTATCATTTAATTCATGAACAAATTAGGAAGAACACAACAAAAACTCACGGTTCCACTGCATTTAATATGTTTTTCTAATCTTTGTAAAAATTTGTGGTGGTCTATTTTGGAGACGTCAATACAAATAATATATTCACATTCACACAGAATGAAAAACCATAAATATAGTTACAAATTACAACCCATTACTAAATACAATGAGCCACAAAACACATCATACTTCTACTACATTAATCTACCTTCTCTCTCAAATTTCAACAGCAATCACCACTAAAAACAATAGATAAATAATCAAGAATCATAGAATACTACTTCAAGCAGCTTCCTCTTCTTCGTCCTCGTATTCTTCCTCATCAGCTGTAGCATCTTGGTACTGCTGATACTCGGCCACAAGATCGTTCATGTTGCTCTCCGCCTCAGTGAACTCCATCTCGTCCATTCCTTCACCAGTATACCAATGCAAGAAAGCTTTGCGCCTAAACATAGCAGTAAACTGCTCGCTAACACGCCTGAACATCTCTTGAATCGAGGTTGAGTTTCCAATGAAAGTAGATGCCATTTTCAGACCCTTTGGTGGAATGTCGCAAACGCTCGACTTGACATTGTTTGGAATCCACTCGACAAAGTAGGACGAATTCTTGTTCTGGACATTGATCATCTGTTCATCCACTTCTTTGGTGCTCATCTTGCCTCGGAACATAGCTGAGGCGGTCAAGTAGCGGCCATGGCGGGGGTCTGCAGCGCACATCATGTTCTTGGCATCCCACATTTGCTGAGTCAGCTCGGGCACTGTAAGAGCCCGGTACTGCTGGGACCCTCTCGAGGTTAAGGGTGCGAACCCAACCATGAAGAAATGAAGCCTCGGAAATGGGATAAGGTTGACCGCGAGTTTCCTAAGGTCGGAGTTGAGCTGACCGGGGAAACGGAGACAGCAAGTGACACCACTCATGGTGGCCGAAATCAAGTGGTTGAGATCACCAACTGAGACACAAAATCAAGAACCAATTGCAACAACAACACCATTAACATCCCATTAAAGAATCAATTGCATCAACAACATTGTTCATATCCCATTAGAAATCTATACAAAATGGCAATGTACTTACAGGTGGGAGTGGCAAGCTTGAGAGTACGGAAGCAAATGTCGTAGAGGGCCTCGTTATCAAGAACCATACACTCATCTGCATTCTCAACTAGTTGATGAACAGAGAGAGTGGCATTGTATGGCTCAACAACTGTGTCCGAGACCTTGGGAGAAGGAAAGACCGAAAATGTCAACATCATACGATCAGGATACTCCTCCCTGATCTTTGAAATCAGAAGGGTGCCCATACCAGATCCAGTACCCCCACCCAAAGAATGACACACTTGAAATCCTGTAAATAAAACAACACAAAACTATCAAATCTCTATGATCCACATTTCTTTATTTTGCAAGTTTTTGATTTTATCAAATGTGATGGTCCAATAGTGATATATTGTATAACATTCTGATTTTATCAAATTATTTACAGGATTTCACAGATTTGACAAAATGCTCTGTAATTATGAACTTCAGGCTTATAAAAAAAAAAAAAAAAGAATTGCAAACATGAAAAGCAATTGCAGAGCATAAAATCTGACAAGCAAATTAGCAGTAGAATCAGATCATATAATGATAAACGCATTCAAATAGAAACAACAAGAAGAAATTGACAAGAAAACAAATTGATTATATGGAAATCTAAATGTTAAATTAACTATACAAGATGATCAAATTAGTGATTATCCAATGACAGATCTTACATAACAAAAAGCAGATGCAACGTGAAAAGCTTAAAATTTAACCTTGCAAGCAATCGCAATTCTCAGCCTCCTTGCGAACAACATCAAGCACTGAATCAATCAATTCCGCTCCCTCAGTGTAGTGCCCTTTCGCCCAATTATTCCCCGCGCCGGATTGACCGAACACGAAGTTATCGGGCCTAAAGATCTGCCCGAACGGGCCCGATCTGACGGAATCCATGGTTCCAGGCTCGAGGTCCATGAGGACGGCGCGTGGGACGTACCTTCCGCCACTCGCCTCATTGTAGTAGACATTAATGCGCTCAAGCTGAAGGTCGGAGTCGCCGCTGTACTTTCCGGTGTGATCAATGCCGTGCTCGTCGCAGATCACTTCCCAGAATTTGGCGCCGATCTGGTTTCCGCACTGCCCACCTTGAATGTGCAAGATTTCTCTCATTTTTCCTCGGATTTTTCTCGATTTCTTCGACAGAGATCTTCAGAGCGTCGAAATGGAATTCAAATTAGTTTTCTTGGGATTGTAATTCTGTGAATTTCGCCTTCTGCGCTTCGGAAACGGATGGAGAGTGGAGGAGAGAAAATGGCGGTGGATTATACCGCGGGTGACAGTTTGATCTCTAGAAGCTACGATTTTCCATAAATTGCGGAAATGCCATTGTGTTTTTTTTTAATAAATATTTAAAAAAAATTTGTAATATAACTAACTAGCATAGTATCGTGTAATACACGAGTTTAATAACAAAGTTTAATTAGAAAGTTCTCGATTTATTTATATTAAGGATTTATTTTAAGATCTTGAAGTTTCAATTTTAATATCAACCATAATATAATTTGATTAATATATTATTTATTGTATATGTTGCAATATTTATAAATAAACATAATTTTTTATATTATATAAGTTAATATGCCTGTTATAATAATAATAGCAGCAATAATAAATTATTATTATTATTATTTAGATTTAAATATTTTATTGATTTTCTTTCTAAAATTCTAATTAAGTTATTTTCAAGTTCTAGTATTTATGTGATGAAATAAAAAAGTAAAATTGATTGAAATCTATTTATTATATATATATATATATATATGAATATAATGTATATGGTAAAAATAATGTAATGTATATTTAGTAATCAAAATAAATAATAATAATGAAACAATAATAACAAATATACATTAGTGAGTTTGAGTTGAAAAACTTTTCATTCATAGAGGGAAAAATTCATTTTTAGTCATGTTTTAGAGGTCGTGTCCGATTTTAGTCCTATTAATTTTCGATTATTTTAGTTCTGTAATTGAAAATTTTGTCTAATTTAGGTCCTTTTTTCGCCCGAATTTATATTTTTCGGTCAAATTTCGACAAGTGATATACACTCGTCCCCAATTCCATGATTTCCAAGAACTTACGCTTATGAGATAATTTTTTTTCGCATGTGATAATTCTTTTTGTATTATTTTCCTAGATAAAATGCCACATCATTTGCCACCTTATTAATGACTTACAATGATAAAGAAATGACAAAAAAGGGACATAATTTAAAGAAATATGAAAAATGAAAAACATGAAAAAAAAAAAAGGTCAAATCGTCAAAAAAATCCAAAGTTTTGGGGTTTTTGCTATTTTAGTCAATCATTTTATTTTTGTCAATTCATTCATGATTTGAAAATTTAGTTGTTATTTTGGCCAAATTAAAATTTGAATAAAAATTAAATGATATGACTAGTAATGTAGACACATATATACATACATATATGTATATAACTCATACATAATATCCTTAGAGTTCAAAAACAAAAAAGAAAAGAAAAGAAGCAACACCAAACCCTAAAACTCAAATCTCTATCATCAGCAATAATTCCTCCAAATTTACAAAAATGCAAGACTCCATAAACTCGCATCACTTCTCCCCAATATAGATCCGCAAAACCCATAGAATAACAAATTTTAAAAGAAAAAAAAACGATTCGTCAAAGCAATTCCCACAATCTTCAATTCCAAAACAACGAATTATCCAAAATACACCCCCACCTACGACTAATCACGACATAGAAACTTACAGAGAAAATGGCTTGCCGGAAAATCCTAAAACGGAAAATTGAGGCAGAAAGGTGTCACAAATATGTAGTGTAATCGAGTAGAGAGAGAAAGATCTAGATTTGAGAGGAAAAATATCTGGGTTTGTTATCCATTCACATGCAAAAGCTGTTACATATACAAGCCATGCACACCCTACGACTCAAACGACGACGTTTACAGAAATAAAAGAAGCACACACGCTTCTATAAGTAAGAAACGCGACTTATACACTAAGACTCCAAAAAACAGAAATTAACCGAATTTTGAAATAGCATATAACTACGAGCACTTCTCCTCAGCCAACCCCTATATCTTGACATTACCCCCTCCTTTGCATCAGTCTTGTCCTCAAGACAATAGCTCAAGATACTTATCCCGAACATCTTCATAAAACTCCCATGTAGCCTCTTCCTCAGGTAGATGAGCCCACTGAATTAAGAGTTGAGTAGCTGGATCTTTGCCCCTCTTCACCAACCTTCGAGCTAAGATCTTGATTGGTTTCAACAAAACTTTACCATCCACATCAAATTCAGGCAAAGAATTAGTAATGGCCGTAACAGGCCCCACCTTCTTTTTAAGAACCGATACATGGAACACTGGGTGAACTTTGGCAGTAGGTGGAAGAATGAGTTTATAGGCAACAACTCCAATCTTACTTTGAATTTGAAAGGGACCAGCATACTTTGGACTGAGTTTCCAAACTGGACTTTTATGTAAAGTTCTCTGCCTGTATGGCTTAAGCTTAAGGTACACCCAATCACCAACATTGAATTCCCTTTCACATCTTTGTCTATCTGCATAAAACTTCATGCGCTCCTGAGCTTTCCTCAAAGCCTCCTTAAGACACTGCTGAGCTACTTGTTTATCTTTGAGAACCTCTGAAACTCCTTCCACTGTTGTAGAGAGGAATGGTCCACCCATGAAAGGAACAGGTTTGAAGCCATACAAAGCCTCAAAAGGACTGAGATTTAGTGAAGTATGGTAAGAAGTATTATACCAAAATTCTGCCATTGGAAGCCAAGTAGACCAATTCTTTGGATTAGCACTACACATACACCTCAAGTAGGTTTCCAAACACTGATTCACCCTTTCTGTTTGACCATCTGTTTGAGGGTGATATGCTGTGCTTAGGTACTGATCCACTCCAATCAGTTTCAGTAATTGTTGCCAAAATTGACTTGTAAAAATCTTGTCCCTGTCAGAGATCACACTATGAGGCAGACCATGTAATTTGTATATAGTATCCAGGAAGAGGGATGCTAATTTAGATGCAGTAAATGGGTGATTGAGGGCAATGAAGTGGCTATACTTTGTGAGTCTGTCAACAACAACCCAAATAGTATCCTTGTTGGCAGATGCAGGTAATTGTTCAATGAAATCCATTGAAATTTGAGTCCAAGCTTGGTCTGGAACTGGTAGTGGTTGCAGCAAACCTGAATTATGCACATTTTCATGCTTACTGATCTGACATGTATGGCACTCTTTGATGTGTTGCATAACTTGTTGTCTCACCCCAGGCCACCAAAAAATAGTGACCAATCTCTGAAAAGTAGCATTCACCCCTGAATGACCACCTTCACTGGAATCGTGCATGTAAGTGATGATTTGTTTCCTCAAAGTACCACTGCTTCCCACCAATAGCTTGCCCTTAAATCTGAGTAATCCATCTGAGTAGTGGTAGTAGGAGACATTGAATGGTATGGTAACACACTCAACAATAATATTTTGAACCTCCTCATCATATTGATAACTGCTCAACAACTCTTCCACCCACATCGGTCTGAAAGCTGTAATAACTTGGCATTCACCTTCATCAGAATAAAGTCTAGATAATGCATCTGCAGCTTTGTTATCCAGCCCTTTCTTGAATTCAATCCTGTAGTCAAACCCCAACAATTTGGTAAGATATTTGTGCTGTAAGGGAGTAGAAATTTTCTGTTCCAACAAATACTTGAGGCTCTTTTGGTCTGTTCGAATAACAAATGGGGCATACAACAAATAGGATCTCCATTTTTCAACAGCCATTATGATGGCTAAGAACTCCTTCTCATAAATGGATAGACCCATGTTTTTGGCTCCCAAAGCTTTACTGAGATATGCTAGTGGATGATGGCCTTGCATCAAAACTGCACCCAGGCCATTATAGCATGCATCAGTCTCCAAAATGAAAGGTACACTGAAATTTAGAAGTGCTAGTACTGGAGCTGAAGTCATAGCTTGCTTAAGATTAGAGAAAGCCTCTTCAGCCAATGCACTCCATACAAATTTACCCTTCTTGGTCAAGTCAGTGAGTGGTTTGGCTATCACTCCATACCCCTTAATAAATTTTCTATAATAGCCTGTTAAACCTAGGAACCCCCTCAAAGCTTTTACTGTGGCAGGTTGTGGCCATTGAACCATGGTTTTGATCTTCTCAGGATCAGCCTTAACCCCTTGCCCACTGATTATATGTCCAAGGTACTCCACTTCACTCCTTCCAAAGATGCATTTAGACATCTTAGCGAATAAGCTGTGTTGTGAGAGTGTGTCAAACACAGTCCTTAAATGAATTAGATGTTGCTCCATACTCTTGCTATATATAAGTATATCATCAAAAAACACCAAGACATAATTCCTCAGGTACTCACTGAAAACTTGGTTCATCACAGCTTGGAAGGTTGCTGGGGCATTGGTCAAACCAAAAGGCATGACAGTAAACTCATATAAACCTGATGTTGTTACAAAGGCAGTCTTATGAACATCTTCCTCAGCCATTCTAATCTGATGATAGCCAGCTCTCAAGTCAATCTTAGAAAAGATTTGAGCCCCATTCAATTCATCCAATAAATCATCAATCAATGGAATAGGATAGCTGTCTTTCACTGTAGCTGAGTTAAGCCTTCTATAATCTACACAAAACCTCCAACTCCCATCTTTTTTCTTCACCAATAGTACAGGTGAGGAATATGGACTGTTGCTTGGTCTAATCACTCCACTGAGAAGCATCTCCTTAACTAACTTCTCTATCTCCTGTCTTTGTAGCAATGGATATCTATAAGCATGTTGCTTGATAGGTTCTATCCCAGATTTGATAGGTATTTTATGATCCATGTTTCTTTCAGGAGGTAATTCTTTGGGAACATCAAAGATATGTGCATATTCATTCAACAAAGGATCAATCAACTGGTGTGTAGCCCATTCTTTCACTTCATGTTGAGTGTTAATCAAACATAGATAAGCTGCCATTTCCTGTTCTTCCCCTTTCACTTCCCTACTAAGCTGTTCCACCGTTATAAGATTCAACTGTGATCTCTGTTGAATCCCCTTTAATTTCACCACTTTTTCTTTGACATTGAACTGAACAGTGTGTTCTTTAAAATCCATCACAATTTGCCCAAATTGACTCAATAGATCTACTCCAATTACCATATCACAACCTCCCAACCTAAGTAATCTCACTGGTGTACTAAACTTACATCCTCCCATTTCCCATTCAAATTGAGGACACCTAGAGTTACACTCCACCTTATTTCCATCAGCCACTGTCACCATCCATGGTGTAGTGTATTCTATGGTACATCCCAACTTCTCTGCAGTGATGGGATCCAGAAAACTGTGAGTACTCCCTGAGTCAAGTAAGATAATCAGCTCTTGCTTAGCTGATTTTCCCAACAGTTTAATAGTATCAGCATGGGATTGTCCTGCTACAGCATTGAGAGATATCTGAGGCTCTTTTTTATCATCCTCCATCAACTCCAATTCCAGTGTCTCCAGTTTGCTCATCCTCTCCCTCCACTAGAATTAGATATAGTCTTTTACATTTGTGACCAATGTGAAAAATTTCATCACAATTGAAACAAAGATTCTTGTCTCTTCTTGCCTTCATCTCCTCAGGTGTAAGCCTTTTGATAGGTGGAATTTTTGGTTTCATAACTCCAACCTCACTCTTAACATTTCCCCCTGGAGCAGTATAAGGAGATTTAGTATTCATCATCTGGTTCTTAGCAAGCAACTGAACCAGATCCTCACTTTGAAGAGCTAACTGAGTAGCAACTAAGAGAGTAGCAGGCTTCTGAATTGACACCAGTTTGCCAACCTCTTCCTTCAGGCCTCCGATGAAGCTTTCTAAAAAATACTGCTCAGTTAAAGCCTTATTACTCTCCCTCAACAATGCTCTCACCTCCTCAAATTCATTGATATAGGCTTGCACATTACCTGTCTGCCTCAGCCTATTGAATTGAGCTACTAGACTTCCTCCTGTTGGATTCATGAACCGATCCAATACTAACTTAGTAAATTCATTCCATGAGATATTACCCCTCTCCTCCACATAATCAACGAACCAATGATCAGCCATTCCCTCGAGATTCATAGCAACTAAGCTGAGCTTATCATAGTCTGCCATATCATAATATGAGAAGTACCTATAACACTTGCGAAGCCACATCCTCGGATTCTCCCCATTGAATTTAGGAAAATCGAGTTTAGGTAATTTTCCCCCAATCACACTCTGATTCCCACCCATTCTATTCACAGGTGCAGGAGATAATATTCCAGCATCATTCCTATCCTGATTCATATTATTTCTACTCCCCGATCCCGATCCAAATGCCATAGATGAATTAGGAGAGTGAGTAGACTCCTTACCTTTACTTGCCGATTGATTTTGTTGCTCCTTCATCACATTCAGGATCTGATTCTTCAACATCTCACCCAAACTATCCAGCTTCGATTCGAGTCGCGTCTCCACTTGTGATTAAGCTTGTAGCATCGCAGTTTGCCCAGCCAACAATTCATTAACTTGCGATTCAAGTGCGTCGATGCGTTGACCATGAGTCTTAGTTGCCATGGAAATGGAATATGCGCAGCTTGGCTCTGAGGCCAATTGTCACAAATATGTAGTGTAATCGAGTAGAGAGAGAAAGATCTAGATTTGAGAGGAAAAATATCTGGGTTTGTTATCCATTCACATGCAAAAGCTGTTACATATACACGCCATGCACACCCTACGACTCAAACGACGACGTTTACAGAAATAAAAGAAGCACACACGCTTCTATAAGTAAGAAACGCGACTTATACACTAAGACTCCAAAAAACAGAAATTAACCGAATTTTGAAATAGCATATAACTACGAGCACTTCTCCTCAGCCAACCCCTATATCTTGACAAAAGGGAAGCAAAATAGGAGAAAAAAACAAAATTGGAGAGATTTGATTCAGTAAGAGCGAAGTGTACACGAGTTGATGGGCTCCTCCAATGCAGGTTGAGGAGATTACTGTGATGACTTCTTTTATTCTAATTTATTATTTTATATATTTTTTGTAATGAAAAAAATGGCCTAATGAAAAAGGAAGAGATGAAAGTATGATGTGGGCAAATAGTCATGTGAAGTGGGGCCAAATGGTTCATTTGGTTGCTACATACCAGTCATGTCATTTAATTTTGATTTAAATTTTAATTTAGCCAAAATAACAACTAAATTTTTGAATTATGGATGAATTGTTAAAAATAAAATGATTGACTAAAATAGTAAAAACACCCAAAGTTTTGAATTTTTCTGACTACTTGGCAAAAAAAAAAAAGGATTTAGTTTCAAATCCCTAAATCAATCAAGCACCCTAAATCACAAAATCAACCCAACAACTATAATCTCTAAAGTTGATTCCCAATCAATCACCAATGTTGGATGTTTCTCAAGCTTCAATGTCTGAATCGGTGAAGAAATTGATGGTGAAAGATGAAAAGAAGTATATGGCAGATATGGAGTTTTATTAAAAATGTTGTATTTTAAATTGATTAGAACTCACAAAGAATCATATGTATACTACAATATACACTTGGCTATAAATGGAAAGAAAATCATTTTTCGTCTCATAATTATGATGTCTTCCATTTTGAATTCCTATATTTATAATTTTCAATTTAGTCCCACAATTTGAGAAAGATTTCAACAAGAATAGAAGCATGTTAAAGATTTCAACAAGCTTTTCAACAGTGGAATGCTTTGTTCATATCGAAAGAAATTCATCGGATCAGCCACCTTTTCACTAATGCCAGTCTCTTGAAGCTCCCCGGGAAATACTTGGCACCCCAAATGAAAGCTTGCCATGTCACCAAATACTGTATGCTGAATAGATTGCCCTTTCTACGTGGAAACTGGGTTTCGGGCCCTGGAATTTCATCCATTTTCCCCTGAATGGATCCATGATCGCGTAAGCTGTCTCCTCTTGCATTAAACATTGCCTGATTTCTTGGTATGCAGTTTCAGGTATTGGTTCTTGGACAAAATCTGACTCGGCTTTGAAGAAGCTTTTGGCCCGGACTGTGAAACCTCCAACGGGTCGTCTTGTTTGAATCCTGCAAAGTAGAGAACGGAGCCTATCCGATTCATTTCGGTGCGGTCTTTTTCATGTAACCCTAATTCTGGGAAGTTGTTTTTCATCGATGGTAATAACTCATTGACAGGTCAAGAAACAGGGGTTAAAATCATTTTTGGTCTCATAATTATGGTATCTTTTGATTTTGATCTCATAATCATCATAATTTTAGAATCTGTTCAATTTCAATCCAATTTTGTTAGGAAATTTTGAATTTTTTCCGAAAAATGTCACTTGTTAAATTCTTATTGGGATTTTTGATTTTGCATTCCATCAATAAGAATTTAACACATTTTCCAGCGAAATTGGCCAACATTGGACTGAAATCGGACAAATTCTAAAATTGAGGGACTAAATTGAAAATCATGATAATTATGAAATTAAAGTTGAAATAGTTTCATAATTATGAGACTAAAAATGATTTTAACCCAAGAAATAGTGTGTTAAACCGTGCTTCTGACTTGTTAAGGATAACTCTGGTCATTATCTTTTCGGGGAAATTTGAGGGCTCGAGGGAAAGAAGAGGAAGAAAGTTGGGGGATTTGCATAAAACTGGGAATTTCAGGGGCTGACACGTACATGGGAATGAAGTTCGGCCTTTTCTGGGTATTACATTAGATGGTTCTATTTCTCAATCTTTCTGATTTGTTCTTATGGAATCAAGATCGAAAAGATAAAAAAAATCAGTCATTCACAACCATTGATGAAGGATTCCTTGAAATGTTTTCTACGAAGAAGGGTGTTGGTTCTGGAGCTTGGTAAAAATGTATTGTAAATTACGTGTGCGCTTTTTGGTCGGAATTTGGAAAATTGAAAAGTATATGTTGTGATCAGAAAAAAAAAAGTATGGACTCCACAGTAAAAACACATTGTACAGGTTGTAAAATGATATTAACCACGTTCATATTCCCCTCGTTCCATCACACAAAACCTTCAAATGAACAATCAATTTCGTGTATTAATTTAACACCCGCCAAAATTTCAATTTAAGAACTTAAACACACAATGATCGTCTACTTAAGATTTAGATTAATCCTACTAGGTATAATTCCTTCAAAACTTTCTTAGAGCCACAATAAACTTAGTCATAATTAATCATCCTCTTTAATAAAACCAAATTCCAACAAGAAAGATTACCAAAATTTTAACTGGATATTTATTCATGATTATTTTCTTTTCTTACTTTGCTTCACAAAACACCTTTACTAATAAGAGACGTGTGGACCGTTGAATACACCAGATGATGGAAGACTCATTTTCTTTAGACTTTAATTACCATTGATTTACGTTTGTTGAACACCAAAGATAGTCTTACCTAATTTCACGTGTCTATATAGTACACAATGAGTTTATCATTTGTTTTTCGGACCACAAGATGTGACACCACCATATAGTGCAATCCAATTTTTTCATATTCCTAGCTATTATAGACAATTTGAATCTTTATATATATATATATATATATATATATATATATATATATATATATATATTTAATTACTAAAGTGTATAATATACCCTTGCAACTTTTATTTGTTGTCTAATTGGAGTCTTGTTTTATTATAAAAAAAAATTAGGACAAAGTTCATGAATTGATGGTAATTTCGACTTGAACAAATTTGGTTGAAATCTCATGTAACCAACCTACTAGTATATTAGTATGTTGGTTAGATAAACACAAGTTAGTATGTTAGTATATGTCACTTATAAACACATGTAGTTGTAATTAGTATGTTAGTTAGATAATATCAATAGCTGCAGCTGCACAGATTTACTACTCTTGGTAATAATTTTCATTTTCTGCAATATATATTTTAATCAAAGAAAAGCAAGAAAATAAACCATCATAACTTGCATCTTTTTAACTAAGAATTTGCATTGAAAGGTTTTCAAGATGGTTGCATCTTTCAGGTTTAATCTTTTTCACTTCATCAAGTTTACTCATCACCATTCAACTTAATTCATCAACTTATTATTATTATTATTTTTTTTAATTTTCAATTCTTGAATTGATGAAAGGTTGGCCACCTTGGAGAAACTTATGATGAATGGGTTCACCAACCTATACTCACCAAAGAAGGCCCAACATTTTACGAAAATGGAATTTTCGAGGTATGTATAATATTCAATGATTTGAGATGTAACTTAATTTTTTTTTTTTTAATTCTCGTAACTTGTCATGGTATAGTTATTAACGCGCACCCCTTGGTGGGCGATTCCTTTTATCTGGCTACCCGTATCATGGTGGTTCGTCTTGTCTTCTCTGAAATACGACATTCATCCTTACCTTGTAGCACCAACGATGGTGGTTGGTGTCTTCGTATGGACATTTTTTGAGTACTTAATTCACCGCTTTATTTTCCACATGAAAACCACAAGCTATTGGTTCGTATCTTGTCCTATGTGTCTTCTATCCTTGATTTATTAATTTTTTTAATCGAAGATAAAAAAGTTGAAAAATAAAAACTACAGGGGAAACACATTTCACTACCTCGTTCATGGTTATCATCACAAGCACCCAATGGACCATCTCCGACTCGTTTTCCCTCCAGTTGAAGCAGCATTTGCAGCATTTCTCATATGCCAAAATAATCATCATTATATAACAAATTTGTTACCATCTTAATCTTTCTTCATTATTAATTCATCTCTCATTTTTTATTTTATTTTATTTATCATCATCTTCAGATATGGAATTTGATGGTCAAACCCCTCGTACCTTCACCATATTCGTATGCTTTATTTGGAGGAGGAATTATAGGATATGTTATGTACGATTGCACTCATTACTACCTACACCATGCCAGACCAATCAATGGTTTTACTAATAAGCTCAAGGTAATTAAATCCCTTATATTTTTCCATTTTGTATTAACTTACAATTTATTAATTTTTTTTTTATTTTTTAAATTTGAATGCTGTGAAATGTAGAGATATCACATGGATCATCACTACAAAATTCAAGAATTGGGATTTGGAGTTACTACAAATTTTTGGGACAGGGTGTTTGGAACTATGCCTCCAAAATCAACGCCCAAGATTGAATATCTAATTAAGAAGATCGATTAATAGAAGATTGACGAAAATTTCATCTCTCTCTCTCTCTCTCTCTCTCTCTCTCTCTCTCTCTATATATATATATATATATTAAAATTCTAGCATACTCGTGGCGCAACAACAATCGTTTGAACATTTTCATGTTTATGTTTTATGCAAAGAAATCCAATTTAGTTGGAGTAAGTCTCTCATGCAATCGATGCATGGATCTTAGATCTATGTATTCGGGTCGGTTCGAATCCGATCCGTCCGCACCATTTTCTTTCACATATGTTTCCTTTTTTCCCCCCCGGACCGTTATACTATATTAGTCATATTATTATGTTATATTAGTCATACCTTTATGTACAAATATCATATTTTTATGTAATACTTTAACTTAAAAAAAAAATCAATTTCGGCACAATTTGTACATATATACTTTTATATGATATTACTCATACCTTTATATGATATTATTCATACTTTTATATCACATAGTCATACCTTTATATAATATATTAAGGTACAAATAACGTAGCTAAAATACATGACTAACATAACAAAAAGATATAAAAGGTATTAATGATTGTCTAAAAAATGTTAAGGTATAGCTAAAAACCCTAAAAAATATTATTAACACAACATAAATATATGACTAATATAACATAAAAGTACGACTAACATAACATAAACGTACAATATCTGGTAGCGATTTTGGACGGGTTTGGGCACACCCACCCTAACGCGTGGCGGGCTTGAATAACACAAAAGTTTGTCATTTAGTTGTTAATCTTCAATCATGAGAAACTTTTAATTAGTTGTAATATATATTGTTAAGAAGAGAAAATCTCAATTTTCTGTCTTATAACTTAAATTTATGCCGTATTCAATTTTTATCATTAATTTTAAATGTGTGGAATTGTAAAAATAATCAAGACTTTTAAAAAAATTGAATATTATTATCCACTTTGCGAATTTAGCAAAAAAAAAAAAAAAATCAACCTTTTTATTCATTGTTGTAATTTAGGTCTCTTTCATATTTTTCGATAATTTGAGTCCACATGTTCGACAAATAAGCCACATCAGATGAAATGTAATTCCCAACAAAAATAAATTTGAAGTTCAACTTGCAAAATAAATCACCATATTTTCAAAAGTTGCAATATAATCCTAACATTTTTGTGTAATTAACAAAAATATACAGGATTCATTCATTGTTGCGATTCGAATCATGAATCTATTCTTTGGTTATAAAAGATCATGTGTCCAAATAACTTTTCACATGAGACGTGCGTAAGCCACATAATATTAAAACAAAAAATTATCTACTTCAACATGATGTCGTTTCAAGTATATATATATCTTAATTTAAACATCTTTCTTTAGTTGCGTAATTGCAAAAAAAAAAAAATCATGACTTTTTCAAAAATTGCAAATTAATCCCCGCTTTTCGAATTTAGTAAAAAATTCACAACCTTTATTCACTTTTGCAATTTAGACCACTTCCATATTTTCCAGCGACCAGAATCTACGTGTTCGGGAAACATGTCATGTCACATGCATGCCACATCGGATGCCACGTAATTTTCAACAAAAATAAATTGTAGGTCAAATTGCAAAATAAATCACCACATTTTCAAAAGTTTCAATATAATTCTAACTTTTTGTATAATTCACAAAAAAGACATTCATAGTTGCAATTCGAATCATGAGTTTATTCTTTGGTGATCTAAGTTCATTTGTCCAAATAATTTTTCATGTGAGACGTCACGCGTAATTAAGCCAAATAATCTTAACAAAAATAATTTATCTACATCAAAACAATAACGTTGCAAGAAAGAATATATATATATATATATATATATTAATTTAAGCATTTTTCTTTAATTTGAGGATATAATAAATCACATCTCTCAATTACAACATTTTAAAAAAAATGGTAGCACTATTCTTTTATCGTTGAGCATTGAAAATTTCTACTTCTTCAAAAATTAGAATTCATACATTTGTTTTATATTTGCAAATACGTAATTGTAAAGTTACAAAAGAAAAATTTCTTACATCGAGATAGAACCTAATTTTACGTATTCTCAAAAAACAGTTGAGTCTAGTCATTAGAGTTCAAAATCAAGTCCGTTCAACCAAAAAAAGAAAAATTAACAAAAATATAAATAATATATACAAATTTTGTAGTCAAGTTGTTTCAGGCCACATTAAAATTTGTACTCTTTATTTCATTTTGTATGAAATTGTAATATGATCATTATATATCAAATATATATATATATATATATATATATATATATATATATATATCAGCATCATCTCACATTTGACATGGCTGATGAAATAAAATATAAGATAGAAATTTGATTTTGCAATTCATGTGGATCAATAATAACTTTGTGTACGCACATTTTCAGAATCTCTTATTAATTTGTTTCGGGTATTGCATTTTGTTGAGTTTGCTCTTTAGGGATAACTTATGTAACATTAGTACGCATACTTAAAGTATTATTAATTTGATATTAGTTATATAGTCATAATATATTAGTTGTATATTTATAAAGTATTAATTGTAGTTGAGATGATGTATTTTCTGTTGATTTTGGTGTTTTGATTGAGTACCCCTTGTACTCAAAATTCTTCATTGAATTTTATTGCCTTTACTATTCAAAAAAAAAAAAAAAAACTTGTATAATTGAAATATATGTTTTAATGAAATATATTGGTTGTATATTCATAGAGTATTAGTTGTTTTCGCATAAGTTATTTACTTGTATAACTGAAATATATGATTTAATATAAGATATTATTTAAGATATTACTTGTTATATATAAATGTATTAATTGTATTATTTAAATGTATTAGAATTAGGGTTGGGGGCATCAATACCTCAATGGCATGCTATACGCCTATACCTCAATGGCACACAAGCCCTACTCCAAAAATTAATAGTAAAATCCATTAGTATTGTTGTATTTTTTGTCCCACATATAAAGCTGAATGTCAATGGTAGTCTTATTGCACTTTTTATCTTGATGTGTTACATCATCCACAACAATGAGTAATAGCACTCGTTGTGGGTCCACATGACACATTCTCAACTTAAAAACATCTTTATTTTAAAATACATATTTTTATCAATTAATAATCATTACATATGAGTCACATCATCTAACAACCCATTTTTTATATTCACACTAATTAATTAAATTTTTTTATTTAACAATTTAAAATAATGAATTATTTAAAATATAATGTACATTTATTAAAAAAAATTAAACAGTTTAATTTATCAACATATTATTTGAATAGATTTAAGAATATATTAAGATTAATCAAACAATATATAAATTAAACAATCGACATATTTTTTGGTTGGTTTAATTATTTTTACGATAGGGACGAAAAGGACAGTTAAGGAAAGGAGATATTTCAATTGAACAATGCACCCAAATTGGAACTCATGAGGGTGAAATAGGTGATTTAATTAATTGGAGTTTTTTAGGGATATACAAATTGGAACTCATGAGGGTGAAATAGGTGACTTTAATTAATTGGAGTTTTTTAGGGATTATATATATATATATATATATATATATATGTGTGTGTGTGTGTGTTAATTGATGAATCAGGTTCTTTCTTGTCAAATGATGTAAGAAAATTTTCTTTTGTCACTATGCAATTAAGTATTTACAAATATAACACAAATGTATAAGTTTTAATTTTTGAAGAAGTAGTCATTTTTAATGATCAACAACAAAAGAACAAAACTACGATTCTTATTAAAATATTGTAATTGAGAGTTGTGATTTATTTATCCTCACCTTAAAAAAAAGATGTTTAAATTTAGATATATTATGACATCGTTTGATGTAGATAAATCATTTTCTAAAGATTATGTGGCTTATGTGTGACGTCTCATGTGAACATGCAACAGTGTCAAACACAAACACTTTGCAAACAGCGAACTGGAATAACGTCTAATCGGTATCAATATGACTCGGAAATGCCAAGCAATAGGAGCTTGAAAAGTGGATGAAGGACTGGAAACAGGAGCAGTAAAATCGAGTTATATCTTGGTGGAAATCATGTGGAGGGAGACTCATTTTATAACCACTTCAAAACAGTTTTAAAACTGCAATAGTTATTGCTTGCAATTGATGCAAGGAGTTGGAGAGCCATGACAGTTTGGGAAGGCCAAAAGACATGTCACATATTGAAAATGAAAGGTCATGGGTGGTGCAAAAAGAATCGGGCGAGGCCGCCACTTTCCGAACCAACATTCGTGTGCACACGAGTTCCATGGTCCGAAATTCAATTAGAATTTGATTTGCGGCCCCCCGGCACGCAAGAGAGAGTCTTTTGCCAACACTACGAATCCCACACTATAGTGAAAATTTTTGTGTTGGTTTTCCAATGTGGGACAACAACCCACATTCCCAATTTCCAAGCCTAAGCAAAGATCCAAACATGCAACTTTGAAATTCAATTTCTCATTCACCCTTTATCCGTTTTGGGCGTACAATATCTTGCCATGAACCTCTTACGGAGGTGAACACATTCCAACTTTACTTCGCCACAATCGGGTTCAGGACCCACGTGCAATTAATGCCCAAAGCAAGACAAAATTTCTGGAATTTTAATCCAAAATTTCCAACATGTTGTGCCTTTTT
Organism: Scutellaria galericulata; assembly: GCA_946896805.1. Classification (NCBI taxonomy): domain Eukaryota; kingdom Viridiplantae; phylum Streptophyta; class Magnoliopsida; order Lamiales; family Lamiaceae; genus Scutellaria; species Scutellaria galericulata. The sequence continues at coordinate 2,196,896 of OX335785.1, forward strand.
TGCTAATTATACAAAAAGTTAGGATTATATTGTATGTTTTGAAAAATTGGTGATTTAGTTTGCAATTTAACCTTCAAATTTATTTTTGTTCGGAATTAGTGGCATCCGATGTGTCATGTAAAGTGACATGTTTGTCGGATAAATGGACTCTGGGTGCTGAAAAATATAAAAGTGGTCTAAATTACAACAGTGAATAAATATCATAACTTTCTCTTGTTAAATTTGGAAAATGAGAATTAATTTGTAATTTTTGAAAAAATTGTGATTTTTTTTTTTTTTTTTTTACAATTACCCTACCTAATATGATATAGTTAGTTTAATATATACCTAATTACATAGTTTGATAGCTTCTGAGTATGTAGTAGTATATAGTTATTACCTAATTACAAGTTAGTTATATAGCCTTTAATTTATTATTTATATATATGTATTCATATATAGTTTAATGCCTAAATACTTAGTTTAATACGTAATTACTTAGTTTCATAAATAGCCATTAAGTATATATATGATATATATACTTAGTTTTATACGTGTCAGTTTACAGTCTAATACCCAATTACTTAGTTGTATATCGTGTAAGAATATTATACATACATTAAGCATCATGTCGTTAGAAACACAAAATTAAAGATAAAATTAACGAAATTAATTAATTAGGAGCCCAAAATTTTAAGTTGTAGTATTAATGAGGACACAATCTAACATTTTCATACGAATCTACAGACATAAATGCTACAATTTTCAATGCATGAAATTAAGAACAAGCACTAGAAAAAGAAAAAAAACAAAGAATATTAAAATTTTAATTAATTGGCCATTCACACTTGTTGATGGGAGATTAATTCATAATCAATGTTTATTTACATTTGTTGAACATCCACAAGCTGATAACTTCAACTAATTTTGTGTCTAAAGTCTATATAATAGCATACAAAATGACCATTCAATTATGAAGTGATATTTTTTAAGGTCATTTATGAATTTAATTTTGTTAAACAGGTGAATGCATAATTCATAATTTTAAAATATAAATAGATTGACTAGTAAAATGAGTTTGAATTGGAGCAATTGATATATATATATATATATATATATATATATATATATTTTATTTATTTATTTATTTATTTATATTTTTTTGTGTGTTTTTATTTTTGATTTTTATTGGAGTGTTTCGATTTTTGATTTTTATTTTTTTATGTGTTGTGTGTTTTTATTTTTTATGTGTGTTTGTATTTTCAAAAAAGGAATGTTGGAGTGTTTCTATTTTCGATTTTAATTTTTTATTTGTGTTTGTATTTTTAAAAAAGGAATATTGGATTTGAATTGTTGGATCTTGATCGAAAAAATAATTAATTTTTTTTATGTGTTTTTATTTTTGATTTTTATTGGAGTGTTTCTATATTTTTTTTTTTTGTGTGTGTTGTGTGTTTTTATTTTTGATTTTTTTTTTTTGTGTTTGTCTTTTGATTTTTTTTTTTTATGTGTGTGTATTTTCAAAAAAGGAATGTTGGTGTATTTCTATTTTCGACAAAATTATATCTACACAATTGTCTTACACAATTTTTTGTAATCATTGTTTAATAACTCTTCGTCTTTTGCCTTTTCTTTTCTGCTTAAATTTCTTATGGATATTATTCTATTTGTAAAAAAAAAAAAAAAGAAGTACAAATGATATTAACACATAGTTTGTATGTGATTCAGAAATTTTACTAAAATAATTATATTATTTGATAATCATATTCAAATATTATACGATGGTATTTTTAAAAAGTATTTAATCAATATTTTATTTATTAAAATATTTTAAATTTGGATGTGTCTTAATCTTAATATATATGATTAAACTTTTAATTATGATTTTTCACATGCTAACATTACTTTTACTAGTATTTCTCCCGTGCGTTGCACGGGAATGTCAAATTCAAAAATTTAATGATTTTAATAACCAATTTACGTATTATAAACATATACATGTCATTACTAATATACAATTTATAATATAAACATTTTATTTTATATAATAAAACAAAGGGGAAATAAATTTTTTGGTCCTCTAAATTTACATCATTAAATTTTTCATCATTTATCTTTCACCTTTTGATTTTTAATCCTCTATTTTTAAGAAAGATAATTTTTAGTCCTCTAACCTATTAAAGTAGGTACTGTTTTTTCTTTTAATTTAAATTTAAATTTAACATATTTTTTTTAATTGAGAGAACATTTTTTTTTTATCACAAATTTATATTCTTCATCTAACATGCCTAAATTAATACTAATAAAAAGAAAGTTTATTAATATACGTGGGTTAGTGTTCTCTTAATAAAAAAATTTATTTTTTAATTAATAATATTAATTTAGTGTTCTCTCAATTAATTTTTTTTTATGATGTTAAAGATGAATTTTAATTAAAAAAAATAAAAAATTACTTGTTGTAGAAGGTAAGAGGACTAAAAAAATGATAATTCTTAAACATAGAGGACTAAAAGTCAAAAAGTGAAAGATAAAGGATGAAAAATTCAATGAATTAACTTAGAGGACTAAAAAATTTATTAATAATTGGATAACTAAAAAAATCCTACCAAATAGCCAAGAAATACAAAAGATATATATTACCTCTTTATTTAGATTTTAGAAAATATATTAATATTACTGAAAAAAAATTTAAATTTATTTAATATTTAATATTATGATATTGAATCTAAACTTTGATATTTTATTTTATGTGAATAATAGCAGTTCTTTTTATTTCGTAAAAAGTTTAAAAATATTATTGTTTTTATTTGACATTTAAAAATATATTAGCTAAAACAAATGGATCATTGACAATATCCATTTTCAAATTAATTGTTAGATTACTTATCAAAGTTACATAAATTATTAATTTATGATTGAAAAATAGCATTAAAATATTAAATTAAATTGTGTAGCATAATTTGTTGCAATATGTTTCATAATGCCCTTTCTATGTTTTAAAAGCTAATAATATATTCTTAAATAAGAAATGGACTAATTTATATGTGTAAAAGAACCATCAAATTCAATAATTATGTAATATAAATAAACTATTTATATTCTTAAAATTTGGTCATAAATTGTAAGGGCAAACGGTAAATTAGAAAAATATCAAATCAAATCAAATTATGATATTGTCGTAGACTCATTATAACTATCAATATTTGAATGAGATTATAATAAAAACAAATCAATATATATATATATATATATATATATATATATATGGAATTCAAATAAATTTATTTGATATTTCTATAACTCTATGTATTCGAATTAAATATTCTATTTAAGAAGGTGAAATAATTTTTTTGATATTATGATATTTCCATAATAATCAAGATTTGAATATATCTATAGTTTAATAAATCTACATATATATATAGAATTGATTCTATAGAATTAAATTTATTTGATATTTCTATGTTTATCTAAAAAATTTATTATTAATGACACTCTTTTGGTTCAAAAAAAATCTTTTATTAAAAAAAATCAACTTTACATATATGTAATGGAATTTTTGTTTTTATATATAGATATATTGATAAGAAAAATATCATATTATATGTTTGTCTAGTCGTTAGTGTGTATCCAATATAATCCAAATCATTAGTAGCACTTATTGAAACATCATTAATATAATATTCACTAAGACCCATTAATTTGAAATTGATATTTCAACCAAGAAAAATAAAGGAGGAAATGTAAATTGATAAAAATGCTCTTAAATGTACTCTAAGACAATGTGCAGCTTTTAAAATATTAGCAAAGATATGCTTAAGTTTTAGACAATATTTGGACAAAGATTTTTAAGATTTTATTTTCAAATTGAAATAATATTTGGTTAAGAAATAATATATTCCAAATTTATGAAATCCGATTGAAACATTTAGTGCAATGTAATCTTTAAAAACAAAAGTGGTGCCATGTAATATCGGGATTATAGTTTATATTTTCGATTTCTTTGTTTAGTTATACCAATTTAATTAATGGATTTACAAAAAAAAAAAAAAGAGAGAGAAAGAAACTAACGTTCCACATTTTAAAAAATTCACAAAAAATTCTATGCCTCAGGGGCACGGATCTTATCCGTGCCCCCAACCCGACCCGCGCGCGTGCATACATTGTGGTTGTTGTGCGCCGCGCGCACACAACACGCACAATTGAAGGCCGCACACTTAATTTATTTTTCAGGTATCACCTGATTTACCTTCAAGTATCACACATTTGCTTTTCAGGTATAACATATCTACCTTTAAGGTATTATGCAGAAACAATGTTGTTTTCTTCTTTTTTCTCTTTTTTTTTTTCTTCTTCTTTCTCCTTCTTCTTCTTAGTCTATTTTCTTATTGATTTGTTATTCATCTTATTTGTTTAATGCATAAATACTTTATAGGTAATTTTCAAGTATTACATATGATTTACTCTTCAAGTATCACTTGATTTACTCTTCAAATATCACCTGATTTACTCTTCAAGTATCACATATGATTTACTCTTCAACTATCACTTGATTATCACATATAATTTATAGGTATCTCTCAAGTATTACATATGATTTCCTCTTCAGGTATCACACATTTACCCTTCAAGTATCACATATCTACCCTTAAGGTATTATGCAGAAACAGTGTTATTTTCTTTTTTTTTTCTTCTTTCTTCTTCTTCTTCTTAGTCTATTTTCTTATTGATTTGTTATTTTTCTTATTTGTTTAGTACATTCTTTTTCTTTTTCTTCTTGTATATCTTCTTGTTTCTTATTCTTCTTCAAATTGTCATGAAATCATTTAAGATATTACATAAATACCTTTTAGGTATTACACAAAGTAGCTTTTAAGTATCACATATATATTACTTTCAGGTATTATATAAATACCTTATAGGTATTAATGTTTATAGTAAATGTATTATATATACACATTTAAAGTATTACACTAATACATTTAATGTATTACATATTTAACTATCTATATATACTTATATTTTAAGGTATTGAATTCATACTTTTAAGGTAACCTTAAAGGTATTATACATATACATTTGAGGTATCACATACATACCTTTGAGGTATTGCATATTAATATTTGAGTTATTTAATAAATATTGTTAAAATATTATATATCTTTACGACATAACATTTTAAACAACATAATGAATCATTCAGATAATACCTTTAAGATATTACATATGTACTTTTTAGGTATTACACTAATACTTTAAAGGTATCACATATTCACATATAATGTATTATATACTTACATTTAAAGATAATTGATACTTGTCTTAAAGGTATTACATAAGTCTCTTTAAAGTATTTACCACTATGTTATTAGATACTTATATATATATATATATATATAAATATATTAAAATTGGTTAAAAACATAAAGATACATAGTTAGAAAGTGTAAAACGTAATAATATCAATTACATAAGTTAATTGTATTCTAGAATTACAATTTCAGATTCATCTAAAATAATCAAGAATTTGGAGTTTTAGAACCAAACTCCTTTAATGTTGTTGAATTTGAACTGGTTTGTTTGGTGTACTTGTTCTTTTGAAAATGACCTTTGTCATCAACCTTTTGTAACTTTGCAAATCTGTTTACTGAATTTTGTCGTAGATGCAATAAACAAAGTGTATGTCTTGTTTGAGGAAAGACCTACATACAATCACACATAAGGTATTAGTAATTATCGTTTGTGGTATTTCATCTATTTGGCTTAGGTATTAGTAATTACCAAACACCAAATTTATCCCATAATAACATAAGGTGTTCAAAATATATGTTGAATATCTTTTAAGTATCAGATGAATACCTTTTGGGTATCATATGTACCTTTTAAGGTATCTGTTGAATAACTTTCAAGTATCAACTGAGTACTTTTGACTGATAATAACATAATGTATTAACATATTTATGTTAAGGTATTAGACTATGTAAGATGAAGTATTAAAAGTCAAATTCACTCAATTGTAAGATAAAGTATTAACAGGATCAAATCAACAAAAATAGTTAAGAAAAAAAAAGAGTCAAAGACACAATTGAATCTACATTTTAATTACAAACAAAAATGATGGAGATTATTGTCAACTACTGTTCTCGGTAGAAATCAAATCATCAAACAATTACAATATTAAAATACCACAAAAATAATTAAACAAAATTAAAAAAATCAAATCAGATTCAGAAATTAAAATTCTAACAGTTATTTCATCAAACACTTTGCATTCATCACTGCAAAACCCAAATACCTACAGAATCAAACCAGCAAATCAACACAAACTTCCACAACACAGATCAATCCACATCATATGATACAAATATAAATCCCAAAAACAATAAGAAAAGTGTCATTGTGGAGAATATTTTATAGATTGAGGAGCCGTGAGAAGAATTTGGGAAAGAATTGTCAAATTTTTCGAATCGGCGGCGATGGCAGTGGTGCGGTGGTGGAGGATATGAGGGCTTCATTGAAATATTTAATTAAGCCGATGGTGATGGTGGAGGAGGGTTGTGATGAGGTGAAAGATTTGGTATGATGAAGGAAATGATTTGCAGATGAAGTAACGTGATTTGCAGAAGGCTTTGTTGAGGAAAAGAAATGGGAAAAAAAAAATCAAAATCTATATATACCGACCCATATACAGATCGGGTCGGGTCGGTGCGGGTCGGGGGCACGGGTCCTAGGATCCGTGCCCCAGGGGCACAAGAGTGCTGCCCTAAAAAATTTCCAATTGTTTTGCAAAATCCATATATCATTTACAAAAATAAAAATAAATAAAGCTTTGAATAAAAATATAAATAACCGGCGTCAAAAGTTCATTGAAACCAATATGACTTGCAAAATTTAATTCATGTAAATTTTGTACTTTGAAGTTTCCTATATATGTTAATCAATACATACTAACTTTCATTTCTGTACTTAAACATCCTCTATATAACTAACTTCGTCAATAAAAAGAAAAAAGAAATTCTAGCATTAATCTTTTCAAATTAATTTTAAAATTAAATTATTTATATTTGAAATTCAAATATTTAATAGATGACAAGAATTCTTCAGTTTCTCAAGAGGCTAGAATTTAGATTTTTATTTAAAGATTAATATAAAATTGTTAGATACAACAATTTTATTCTAGTAGTATCTCATTTATTATAAAACTAATTTAGTAAGCATAAAAACTTTTTAAATTTTTATTTTTTTCATTTCTGCGAAATAATCATTTTTTGTCCTTCTTCAAGATTGATGTTCGTTACTTGTATTTATAATTTAAAATATCAATTATATATAGTTCTGTAATTAAAAAATTATTCAATTTTAATTTTTTTTTCTATTGAAATTTCAAACCTCGAAATTTGAAAAGAACCACAAAAGTTTGGGAATTTCCATAGATAAAAGAATTGAAATTGGACATATTTTTTCTATTGAAGATTAAAATTGATTTTTAAAATTATATACAGCTAGCTAGTATCGAACACAAACTTTGAATTTTTTTTAAACAAGTTTAAAACACTTGCCACCAGAAATTGAGGAACTCCGACAAGTGAACTGATGTGACACTAATTGTGTTGATGTGACACATGAATTACAGTGTTGATGTTTGGATTTCAAAATTGAAAAATAAAAAATAAAAAATTGTAAAAATCACCAAATAATAAAACTACCAAATTAAAGAATCTAAAATTCATTAAATATAAAAATAATTCTAAAAGAAACACTAATAATGGCGACTTGGAATTCATAACTAATATATATATATATATATATATATATATATATATAATTGTAAAATCACCCCATATAATTTGAAAAACTAAAAAAATTAAATAAAAATAAAATGTTAATAAAATTATTTTAAACATACAAAAATAATTTACTAAATCCTGTGTATAACTTTAAGTTCTTTTAAATATCAAATATATCAGAATTGATATATAAAAAATTAATGACAATCTTAAAAAATGTATAAAACAATATAAAAATAAAATGTGGAAAACAAATTTACAAAATATTGTATTCTATAAACAATTCCTCATATTATATAAAAATCTAAGAATATTTTTTTAGAATATAATTTTTTTATTAATATATTGATGAATAATATAATCTATAATTTATATTTATTAAGCTCATTTTGGCTCCATTAAACTCAAGTAAGTTCATGAGTTATGAATTTATTAGGTAAATTAAGTTCGGATTCATTCGATAGCAAACAAACTTAAACTCGAATTCTCAATAGTTTAGTTCGACTCGATTAGACTATACACCTACTTATAAACCACTCAAACTATTTTCTTCTAACCGGATTATTAATAGTGAGACTAAAGAAAAAAAAGTAGTTCAAATACTGTGAAATCGTTGAACATATTTTATTTCGTAAGATATAGCCACTCAAAATCCACAAAATCATTAGTATTTATGAAAGAATAGAAATAATATGTTTTCAAAGCAAAGCGTAAGACGTGATATTATATTGTAGTTAGGCAGAAAACCAGGACTAATAATCTAATTCTCATAACTATTATATAGTTTAGTAATACGTATATAATTAAATTATTATTAGTAAATAATATACAATATATGTAGTACGTTGATATTTATGTATGTTAGATGATGCTAATTAATACAGTATTGCAACAATTAATGGTAGTAATATAATAGGAGGAGAAAAAAATTCAATTTTGGTCCTGAACTTGGCAATTTTCACTTTTAGTCTAGTCCCTATAATTAGAATTGGTCCTTTCATTTAAATAGTTAACGGAATTATTAATTGAATAGTTGAATTAATAATGACATTTTATTAAAAAAACAACAAAATTCCAATAATATTAAAAAACTTCATATAAAATTATAAAAGTCTTAAAAAATGGAGCAACAAAAATTTTGAAATTAAAATCTAAAAGAATCCTTCAAAACTGAAATTGAAAATAAAAAATTAGAAAATATAATACAGTATAATAGACGAAAAACTTTTAAAAAGTCATAAATAATTATTGGAATTTATAAGAACTCAACGAATTTTATAAATTTTGAAAAATTCCTCAAGAAAATGAGAAAACCAAACACTTCCTATCACTGAAAATTATTTTTATTTAAGAATATCGTCACAAATTTATTTAATAACTAATACAGAATTTTGTTATTATATTACTTTTTAATTTTTTTCTATGATATGTCATAATCTATTAATACCTTTTGAATTATATATATTTTTTTCGTTTTTTTTTTTTGCAGTTTTATTGACACTTTTTGTAAATTTATATTTCATAAAATTGTGTGAAGTGTTTATTTATTTATTTTTTTTATGAAAACTTTTGTAAATTTATTAAACTACTCTATAATTCATTTTTCTGTAATTTTATAATCTTTAACTCAGATAGTTTTGTAAAAATTTACGTCAATTGATTTTACATATCATATGTTTACACTAAAATTTTATATTTTTCTGTCTTTTTGTACACTTATTTATTTTTCAATAACTAATAACTTTATTTTATAATTTTGCACGAAATTTATTCTCTATAACTATTTAAATGGTATACTTTTGTAATTTAAATTTTTGAAAACTTTGACGTATCCTTGCATTATACTGCAAATTTTTATATATTTCTTACAATTAATATATTCCTATATTTTTCATAATTCTTTCCGATAATGCTGTTGGTATATATGTAACTTGTTTTCATAATTTTATGTAATCTCAATGATTTTTTCTTTAGTTGTTTAAAGAACTTTTATAATTTATTAGAGAGGTTCTTAGAATTTCATAAATTATCTACAATTTAATTTTTACTTTTATGCTTTAAATATGAATCACTTGTAAGTTTTATTTTAGTAATAGGTTTTCTGTTATTCATTAATTTTCTAATATTATTTATTAATTTAAATATTTAACGTTTGCGATCATATTTGATATTCTGGAACCAAATGAATTTGTAAAGTTTAAAAGATGAAAATCTTATGGGAAAAATGGATGATATATATATATATATATATATATATATATATATATATATATTTTAATTCAATGCCCAAATGGAGTATAGCAGCCCACGTTAACTACTATAACTTAAATTAATAGTAGTAGCACTACCAGATTAACTAATATTATATATTAATAGTGAAGTATATCAGAATAAAATAATTGTCATTTGCTGCTATATATACTTCACTCAAAACAGGAAAAAATATAAAACACACAAATATAGAAAACCAAAGTGGTACGAACATTCTTGCTAGCATTGTCCTAAGGTAGATTTTTTTTCTTTTCTTTTTTCAGCTTCATTTCCATAATTAAGGTTTTATAGCGTTACTAGACAAAAAAAAAAAAAAAAAAAAAATCAAATTCCAACGCATAATTTAAACGTTGATTTTTTTTTTTTGCAATTCCAACAAAATTTTCAACATCTAATTAGCAAAATAGTTTTCTTTTAGTTTTGTATATTTATAATTCAACATTTGATAGGTGGAAAGATGGTGGTACATAGCGTGGATTTCAGCAAACCAGCTGTTTTTCAGGTTTAATCGATCTCACATCAGTTTATTAATGTCAATTTATTTTTATTCAAATTATTTTATTTATTTATTTAATTTTTAATGAAAGGTTGGCAACCTTGGAGAAGCTTATGATGAGTGGGTTCACCAACCTATACTCACCAAAGAGGGCCCAATACATTACAAAAATACACTTCTTGAGGTATATATAATGTTAGTTTTACTATTAGTTTGGATCATTGCTTTTTTTTTTTTTTTTTTGTGTAATCTCAATCCATTTTAATTCAATTAGTTTATATCAATTATACCAAAAAATAAAATAAAATACTAACACATCTCACTTGTTGTACTCAAAGCCCAAACACCATCCACTTTTATTAATTTGAAGTCTAAATTCTCATCTTTTAGGCGGTGTTTGGTAGAGATATTTAAAATATAGAATTTGAAATTAATGAATTTAAATCCATTAAAGAGTGAATTCAAAACTAACTTATATTACTTAAAATATTGATTTACTAGCATGGACTTCAAATCCTTTTAATCAGAAACAATCTTAATCTTCTAAATTCAGTCAAACCCACGCATTTAACTAAGTTATAAGACGTAAATTGCAATAAATTTGATATGCAACAGTTGTCGACTCGCAACCCTTGGTGGGTGATTCCTCTTATCTGGCTACCAGTGTCGTGGTGGTTCATCTCGTCTTCTCTCAAATACGGCGGTTCTCCTTATGTTGTAGCACCAACAGTGTTAGTTGGTTTATTTGTGTGGACATTTGTGGAGTACTTATTACATCGTTTTGTTTTTCACATGAAAACCACGAGCTATTGGTATGTCTCCTGTCTTGCGCGCCTTCTATCCTTGATTTATTAATTTTTTAGATAATTTTAATTTTTCTTCTGTATGTAAGATATTTTCCGTTTTTTAACAATTAAGTATCCATTTTTCAATTTTCGCCCTCTATGTTTTAGTTTTTCCAATATCAGTCCATTTTGATCGAAATTTTCAAAATTGCAGAGGACTGAAAATTTTGATAAAAAAAGACTGAAATTGGAAAAATATTAAAACATAAAGAACCAAAATTAAAAAACAAATATTTTTTTGTCGAAAAATGGAAAAATATCTTATATACAATACCAGAATTGAAATTAACCTTAATTCTTTTATCTAACATTAACATATCGGAAAAAAAAAATTGCAGGGGAAACACATTTCACTACCTCATTCATGGCCATCATCACAAGCACCCAAATGACCAACTCCGACTCGTTTTCCCTCCTCTTAACACAGCAATTGTTGCCGCTATTGTATGCCAAAATAATCATCATTATTAAACGACTTTTTTTTAATTATTAAAATAATTTACCTGACTTTTTATTCTATGTTATTTCTAATCGTCATCAGATTTTTAATCTGGTGTTGAAGGCTCTCGTACCATATCCATATTCGTACACTGTATTCGGAGGAGTACTTATAGGATATGTTGGGTACGATTGCACCCATTACTACCTCCACCATGCCAAACCAATCAATGGTTTAACTAATAAGCTCAAGGTAAAATCCAATACGTCTTTCCACTTCATATTATTCAGAGTTAATTGCTGGAAAAATCACCAACTTTACTTAGTTTTAATTTAGCTAAGTTGTTGAATATTAGCAAATAATAACATAAAGTTTTTCATATTTACAATTTTAACCAACGGACGGCGCTAATGCTGAAGTGTAAAGTTGTAATGGAATAACTATTATAAAAAAAGTTGGTGCTAGTGGAAAAAAGTTGAGATCGTCAAAATGAAAGAATACATTCTTGAGCGCAACCATATCCGAAAAATGTATGTTCGTTAAAATTGCAAAAAATATGAAAATTCATATTATATTTGCTAATATTCATAAAATTGATAAAAATTACTAATTAAGTAAAGTTAGTGATTTTTCTGAAAACATCTCTATTATTAGTAATTACAAATCATTACATTTTTTTTTTCCTTTTTGAAATTTGAATGTTGTGAAATGTAGAGGTACCACATGGATCATCACTACAAGATTCAAGACTTGGGATTTGGAGTTACTACAACATTTTGGGACAGGGTGTTTGGAACAATGCCTCCAAAATCAACGGCCAAGATTGAATAACTTGGAAGAGTGAAGAAAATCTCAGTTATGATATATAGAGAAGCATAAAATAAATTTCAGCTGTGGTTAGTTAATTAGAGAATATATATTTCTAGCGCATCTAGTAAAATGTATGCGTGTTAAATGTTGAATAAATTTTTGAAATAAAATTTTAAATTTTAGTAAAATCGTTGCGGAACAACAATAATTTGAACTTATCATATTTATGTTTTATGAAAAATATATAAATTCAATCTAGTTGTTAATTTGTTGCCAATTATAACGAAACATAGAACGTATCAGACTATGAGCTTCGTGATCATGAAAATTGCTGCAAGCACTTGGGAACATCATATCAATATATTAACAAATAAAATAAGAAAATTATTGGAATAAATTTTAAAAGTCATATAAAAAATTCAAGTTATTTAACAACAAAAAATTAAATTATAAAATTTAAATTTGTGATGAATAAAAATTACCAAAACAAAATATAAAACATACTTAATAATTCCAAAAAAATAATAATAATAAAAAACATATAGCATGGAATTAAAGTTGTTTATTTCCTTTGTGGATCTGAGTTTCTTGCACTTCCATGGGGAGATCGAATTTCTGTTAATAAGACCAGATTTGAAAATGTAGTAAAAGGTAATGAGATTTTAAGTGTGCGTTTGAAGATATTATTAATCCTCATAAATTGCAAAATCATATTTCGCCTTATACTTTGTTAATCACGTGCATAACACATGCATGTTAAATGTGTGTTAATGGTGATGAATAAATACATGCATGATAGATAATCGTATTACATCATACAAAATGAAATAAACGTACCAAATATGATTTGGCCTTAAACAATCTAGCTCGACTTACAAAGTTTGAAACTTTGAATACCTAATTACCTAATTGGATATATATACTTAGTTTAATACCTAATTAATTACATATATATTTTGATATATAGCCTCTGAGTATGCAGTATATTTAGCTTAATACCTAACTACATAGTTTGATAGCCTCGGAGTATGTAGTATATTTAGTTTAATACCTAATTACCAGTTAGTTTCATAGCCTTTATATATATATATATATATATATATATATATATATATATATATATATATATATATATATTAATACCTAACTACTTAGTTTAATACGCAATTACTTAGTTTCATAAATATCCATTAAGATTATGTCACGATCCTTTTTACAACCCTTTTTACAACGTTATAAAATAAAGGAGATTTATAAATTTTGATCGGGCGTCCAGCAAGCCATTAAATTATAGTTCCAGAAGATTAATTTAAACTTGCTAGAAAAGAAAAGACATCACAACAAACCATGTAATATAAAATGTTTATCGTTAACAGCGGAAGAATATTCTTGTTTGTTGTGATACGACTTAAACTTTACATAAATTTTATAAATTGGGTTTTCAAAAGATTCAGAAATAACTTCTTTTGTACAATCAAAAGACACGACATCTCTTTCATTCCCCTTCACTACGACCGCAACCTGTAAAGTAAAATCACTTAAGGGGGAGAGTGCATAGACACTTAGTGGGGTTAGACCTGTGACCAGATAGAACATTGAGGAAACATAAACCATTCAATCATCAAGCACATAGTTGCGTCTTAGCGGACATGAATACAATGCGGGTCTTAGCCGCCCTGAATATATTGCGGGTTTTAGCCGCTATGTAATCATTTCATTAACATATACATACTCATTCATTTTGCATGTAACACACATTCAATTGCATCATTTAGCACATAGTATAATGCTCATATAGTAAATCATACATTATTCAAATAAGCATACAATTTCACGACATAACCATTAGGGAACATAAATGCGGATTTAAGCAAGTCAGTTACCCCTATCTTCAAGTAGTGTCTCTGGAAAACTTCTACATGTTAAGAAAAATTAGTTGGGTCCTTCGCCTGCGTTGGTAACAAGTGGTGGTTTATATGGGAAAAACGAGAACTTTAAATATAGCGTCAAAAAGTTCGACTCTTGCGATTAGGCTTTTTAACTCTTGCGATTAGGGCTTATGTAGCCCAAAAGGCTGGAATTAGGGTTTATACCCAAATTCAGAGGAATAATGGACTATATTGTACATTCTCTTGAAGTCATAGCAATTCTAGGGTTTTGATTTCAACATATATCTCATTTTGGATTCATATTGTCTTTTTCTCAAAATTTCGAGATGTAAACTGCAATTTCAGCAAGTTCTAGGTGCTTAAGTTTAATTTTATAAAATTTTAGGGGTCTCGTATGTGATTTCAAAAAGCTAAGGGTTGAAGTTCTAATTTTTCTTAAATGTGAAGGTTTGCAAATAGGCCCTTGCTTTTGTTAAATTCTCAAAAGAGACCCTCCCACCCAAAACCTAACCCTAGCCATCACTCCCCACCCCTGCTCCGCCGTCACCTCGCCTTGACATCAACACAGCCACCATACCACATGCACACCACGCACATACACAGACCCACACGACCACACACACGACGATGCCGCATGTGGCGGTGCCCCACGATCGACTTGCCGGTGCGACCACAGCGCTGGCCAACACAAGGCGAAACTCCCAGCTTCACGACGTGACAGTAAGGAAACGACGGAGAAAGAAGGCAGCGACTGGTGTAGGAATCATGTCAAATACTAAGCATATATTAAACGCACATAAACATGCATCAGCACATAATCCCCAAACCTAAGATCTACGATGATAAACTGAAATAGAGAAAAGACAATAACCATAAAGTGGAAGCGTACCTAAATCCATTATCCTTTCTAGAATTCTTGATTCGTACTTTAGTTTACTTGAATCGGGCGAGAGCCTTCCAAAGATTACGATGTTCTTATTTGGTTTCTTTCTGATAATGGTCTCAGAGAAAAGAAAACGTCTCGTACCTTTAGGGACCACGACCCTTATATAGTTGAGATAAATCAACTAAACCCTATATATATTATTGGGCCCCATCAACCAATAATAAATCACATAATTGTCTCTACACATATATAAGCCCATAACTTATATAACCTAATACCCATCAGTCCAATCTAAATTAGATCACTTTAATTGGACTTTAATTTTAGATAGCTAAACACATTTAATTAATAATAGTGACCCACTTTATGAATATTATCCAACAATCTCCCACTTGGGTCACATATTATTCCTGACAAATGTGTATACCTTATGAGCGCTCAACCTTTGCTATCATACAAAAGGTATTCCTCACAATCTCGTCCATTGACCACACTGATATAGAACTAAAGGAGCTTTTGTCACATTAAGCGCGACTAAACCCATCAATAATCACATATACCAATATAATCAAATGACATAGATCAAGTTATGGATGCATAACATGGACATTGCATGTAATGTGATCTAAACATGTCTATTTCCAACTGGTCCTCCTTTATTGAGATCAAACTTTAAGATAATAATTGTACAGAGTGCAATAAACTGAAAACTTTATTTCTGCAGAAAATATCCAAATACACAAAATTGTGTCCAAAGAAAACATAGAGCTAAACATGTATATAAACTCCCACTAGAACATGATATCCTCAAGTGACAAGACACCCATACTAGCTGTATGCTCATGGAAGAGCTTTGATGTGACTCCCTTAGTAAGAGGATCTGCAATCATGGAGTTTGTCCCTATATGCTCTATCGAAATCTGACCACTCTATACCTTTTCTTTCACAACTAGGAACTTTATGTCAATATGTTTTGATTTAGACGAGCTCCTATTATTATTAGAATATAAGACTGCTGACTTGTTGTCACAGAATATCTTTGGTGGCCTTTCAATTCCACTCAAAATGCGCAGCCTCGTGATATAATTTCGCAGCCATAATCCATGGTTAGATGCCTCATGACAAGCCACAAATTCCACCGCCATAGTGGATGAAGCTATTAATGTCTGCTTAGTACTTTTCCATGAAATAGCTCCTCTAGCCAACAAAAAAATGTAGCCCGAAGTGGATCTTCTACTATCTTGGCATCCCGCAAAATCAGAATCAGAATACCCAATGATCTCCAACTGATCTGATTTCTTGTATGTGAGCATGTAATCTTTAGTTCTCTGTAAATATCTAAGAACCCTTTTGGCTACTCTCCAGTGATCCACTCCAGGATTACTTAGATATCTTCCTAGCATCCTAACAATGAATGTTATATCCGGACGTGTGCAAACCTGAGCATACATAAGACTCCCTACGACTGACGCATAGGGAAACTTTTGTATCTCCTTAACTTCAAGGTCACTCTTAGGGCATTGACTTAAGCTGAATTTATCTCCTTTAGTGACTGGGGTGTCTGCTGGTTTGCTTCCTTGCATGTCATATCTTAAGAACACTTTTTCTATATAGTTCTTCTGTGATAATCCAAGAATACCACGAGAGCGATCTCGAAGTATCCGAATTCTTAATACAAAAGAAGCTTCCCCAAGATCTTTCATTTGAAAATTTATTGAAAGAAATTTCTTGGTTTCGTGCAAAATTTCTTTATTGTTAGTAGCAAGAAGTATGCCATCGACATATAAAACCAGAAATACATATTTACTCTCACTGAATTTGTGATACACACAATCTTCAACAGTATTTGACTCAAAACCAAATGAGGTAACTAATTGATGAAATTTATGGTACTACTGACGAGAAGCTTGCTTGAGACCATAGATGGATTTATTTAATTTGCAAACCATGTGTTTTGGATCTCCAAACACAAAATTTTCCGATTGCACCATATATATCGTTTCATCAATGTCACTATTTAGAAACGTTGTCTTAACATCCATCTGATGTAACTCAAGGTCCAAATGTGCAACAAGAGCCATTATTACCCTTAGAGAATCTTTCGATGAAACCGGAGAGAAAGTCTCTATAAAATCAATGCATTCTTTTTGGGTAAAGCCTTTAGCTACAAGACGAGTCTTATACCTTTCCACATTACCTTCTGAATCCCGTTTGGTCTTAAATATCCATTTGCAACCAATCGGTTTCTTTCCTTTGGGTAATGGGACAAGATCCCAAACTTGATTGTCTTGCATAGACTTATACTTCACTTTTGAGATTTAGAATCCCGCATGGCTTGTTGGAAGCTGATTGGATCATCTCCCAACAATCCTACAGTGTCCTCATGTTCTTGGAGATATACTATATAATCATCCGGAATAGCGTTTCTCCTATCTCTTGTGGATCTTCTTGTTGGCACTTGTTCTTGAGGTTGTTGAGTTTGTTCTTCAGGAACTATTTCCTCAACTTGATTAGGAAGTTGTTCAACATTGTCTTGTCGAGGTTCTAAATCCATTTCTCAAACAACGACATGTATAGGAACTTGTACGCTGTCAGAAATAGTAGTAGGAATTGTAACTGATTCCTCCTCAAAGACAATGTCTCTAACCTTATTTCTCCCCACAAACTCAACATCCTAAAAAAATACTGCATTTCCCGTCTCA
Organism: Scutellaria galericulata; assembly: GCA_946896805.1. NCBI lineage: Eukaryota > Viridiplantae > Streptophyta > Magnoliopsida > Lamiales > Lamiaceae > Scutellaria > Scutellaria galericulata. The sequence goes on from OX335785.1 coordinate 2,215,000, forward strand.
AAAATAGACCTTATAGTGGGATCATAAAACTTGTAACCCCTAGAGCGCTCAGAGTAACCAATAATATAGTTGCTTACTGTTCTGGAGTCCAATTTCTTTTCATTAGGTTTATAAGGCCGAGCCTCAGATGGACATCCCCAGACATAAAGGTGCTTCAGACTAGGCTTTCGGCCCGTCCAAAGCTCGTAAGGTATTTTGGCAGCCGCTTTAGTTGGTACTCTATTTAGGATATATGTTGCTGTCTTTATTGCTTCTCCCCAGAGGGATTCTGGCAAGGTAGAATGACTAATCATACTTCTTACCATATCCTTAAGTGTCCTATTTCTTCTTTCAGCAACACCATTCATACTAGGAGAACCTAGCATAATGTACTAAGGGACAATTCCACATTCCTCTAGAAAGATAGCAAATGGCCCTGGACGTTGTTCACCTGAACCGTCATATCTACCATAGTATTCACCTCCACGGTCAGATTTGACGCACTTGATTTTCTTGCTAAGTTGATTTTCAACTTCAGCTTTGAAAATTTTGAACATGTCCAGTGCCTCTGATTTTTCATGAATAAGATATTTTTCAGTCCTTGCATAACCAGTAGTAAAACAAAAGGAGTGTGGGTTAACACAAATGAAGGATGCTAGTCCTAATGAAGGATGCTAGTCCTTGCATAACCATAGTAAAACAAAAGGAGAAGGATGCTAGTCCTAATGAAGCTTAACACTCACTACTACAAATTTACTAATAGATTAATCATTGTCGTAACTAGAAACACAATATTGTCGCACTCACTGTTAATTATATGAGTTTGAAAAGGAGCGTGGGTTCATATGTGGGTTCATATCTCAGGAAAAGGAAAATTGCTCCCTTTTTTTTTTTGGTTTGGACCAGCTTGTTGGTGATGATATCAATGGAACCAACCTAAAATTAGGTTATTGAGGATAGATTATGTAATTAACTAAGTCAATAAAAATAATGAAAAAAGTGAAAGTAGCCCAAAAATTGTAAGTTATATTAATGAGGACATTATTTAACATCAACTAGAATTCATACAAATCTACGGACATAAATGCTAAGAATCTCAATCATGAATAAACCCTAGAAATAGAAAAATGAATACCAAACTCTTAATTAATTGGGCGTTTACATTGATGGAACATTGATTCTTAATTATTGTTTATTACATTTGTTGAATAACTTCAACCAATTTTGCGTCTAAAGTTTATAGGATTCAGAATTACCAATGACAATTGTGGAGTAGGATTTTTGTGAGATGTATCATGAATATAATATTTTTTTGGTTTGATGAATTAATCAACCATTCCTAACCTTTAAAAGAGGAAATTGTCGATTTGGCCCACAATTTACGGAATCATTTCATTTTGATCTTACATATTTAGTCCCACCAAAAAAGTAGTTTTCCTAAATTAATTAATCCCACTATATATATATATATATATATATATATATATATATATATATATGTTTTCCTAAATTAATTAGTCCCACTATATATATATATATATATATATATATATATATATATTTATTTATTTATTTATTGGTTCACAACATGTGTTACTCACATGTTCGTTAAGTTGGATGGAATATTTGTAGCCTAATGAAATTGCCGATTTGGACCATTTGGTCACATATGTTACATAATTAGTCCCATCAGAAAAAAGTTGTTATATTAATATTTTAAATGTTTAGATGTTGGTACATTTGAGTACTTTTAATTGATTTTTCGTAGTACTCAAATGTTTAGTACATGCTTTAATTATAGTTCTGTATTTTAATTTTTGGTGTATCTCAATGATTTTTTTTTATTTAAGGATATTTTAATTTATGAATTATTTTAGAGGTTCATAAAAATTTTAATTATCTACAATCATTGTATATTTATATTTTTTATGTTTTCTGTCTTATAATTTTCAGTTATTCTTGTACTATATCTATTTTTAAAAGGATTTGCTTGTAAGCAATTTTAAGTTCTAATAATATTATAAAAAGAGGAAGATATTTTAACGTTCCGATCATAATCGACATTTAGGAATCAAATGTCTCAATGAATAAAAGACCTAAAGTTGAAAATGCGATAATTCTATGGGAATAAAATAAATTTTTTAAATTTTTTTCCCACCAACCACATATTAACTACAACTTAATTTAAAAGGAATTAAATCTGATCGAAGAAATAATTGTCATTTGCTGCTATATATACTTCTCAAAAGAAAAGAAAAAAAAAATAGAAAACACAAATAGAAAACTAAAGTGATACGAACTTTACTGCTAGCATTGTCCTGAGGTAGATTTTCTTTCAACTCCATTTCCATAATTACTTACATTTTTTAAGGTTTTGTCTGATAATTCTTTCCAAGAAAACAATCAAATTCCAACGAATTTTCCAACAGTAACTAATTCTGCATTTGATAGGTGAAAAGATGGTTACACAAACCGTCGATTTTGGAAAACCTGTTGCCTTCCAGGTTTAATCGATCTCACATCAATTTTATTAATTTCAATTTATTTGTATCATTTCATCAAATTTATTTATTTATTTAATCATTGTATTAATGAAAGGTTGGCCACCTTGGAGAAGCTTACGACGATTGGGTTCACCAACCTATCACTACAGCAAAATAAGTGTCTAGCTACACTAATTTAGTGACGCTTGTAAAATGTGTTATTAAAAAGAAAATTTTAATGACACTTTAAAAAAAGGGTACTTAAGGTATGAATTTTACTACATAAAAATAAAATGTAAGCATTTTTAAAAATTTAGAGACGTTATTATAAAAGCGTCATAATTTTAAAACATTGTTGACATATTTTATAAAGTGTCGCAATTAAGAAAAACTTTAGCGACGCTTTTCCCCTTGTATCATTAAAGCAGTAACATTTAATTTTATAAGTCATTAAATCGATAACACTTTATATTTTGTGTTTAAAATTGTATAATTTAGTTTTGTCTTGACACATATTTCACAACACTATTCAAAAATGTTGTTTTTGAAAAATATAATTATCACGCTACTTAAAAGTGTTGCGATACTTGCAAACACTTTTATTGTTTGTGTCGTTAACAATATGATATGGTTAAAAAAAAAAATATTGTCGAAAATTTAATTGTCACACTATTTAAAGTGTTGTGATGCTTGTAAACACTTTTATTGTTTGTGTCATTAATAATACGACACTTAACAAAAAGTGTAATGAAATTTATTACACTTTTATACATGTGTTTGTAATGAAATCATCACGTTTTTTTTAAAAACTGTATTTCAGGAAGTTTAATAATTTTTTAAAAACATTGTCCCAACTTCTTAACAATTTAACGACGATTATGTAGAAACACATAATTTTGATGAAAATTCTGAAATTTTAAAAAAAATTGTCCCCACTTTTTAACAATTGAAAGATGATTCTTTAGAAACACATAACTTTTAGAATGGGAAAGTGCAAAAAAAAAAAATTATAAAGTAAAGTACAAACCACATAATTTGGATGGAAATTATGAAATTAAGATATATATATATATATATCAATAAAAAGTGTAATTTTGTAAATATATATATATATATATATATATATATATATGTAATTGCTATATATGATTAAAAAGAGATAAATATTTTTTTTTTCAAAAAAGATCAATATAAAATTATTTGAAAGAGCATAATATTATTATTTTTTAAAGGAGTTGTAAAATAATATTAACATAATAATATTTTGTATGCTTATTATCATACAATAAAATACATTTAGCATTTCACGGAAATAATGATATTTGATCAGAGCTTGTAATGATGTTTCCAAGTATAGAAATTGAAATGAAATCTTCAATCATGAATTTAATTTGAAGGATGAAGAGTTTTTTTTTTAATGATTCATACTCTTATTTAAATATATACAATTTATAATTTTTTTAACCTTCTTTAGAAAACAAGTTTCTATAACACTTTTATTGAGAAAGTAAATAACATTAAAACTCATTCTAAAGACCTTCCATAAATTGACGGTCTTAGCTTATAGTTAATCCAATTACAAGACAAATTATTCTTAAATATAATCACTTCCATAATAGTTGAATTATCAACAACCATCAATTTGTCATTATTCTTCAATTGGGGCTTTAATTAAGGCTTTGATTTTAACATGTTTTGACTCATTTTCTTTCATAAAAATCTTCATCTTTATTTGGGCTTCATATTAGTCTTCGTATTTAGGAAGAAAAATCGAATCTCCAAATTTTAGATTTCCATGCTTGGTTGGGGCTACAATTTGAGGTTTATCTTCCAATAAGGTTTTACAGCTTGAGACTTACTTCCACTTTGATTTCAAACCCAATTCCACATAGATTTCATACATTGGGTCTGCAATTTAGGATTTTTTTGATATGAGAATAAGCATTTCATTATGTGATGATGCTGGAAATAAAGAGATTGAGTCACTACGATTTTGGATTAGAGATTTATGATAAAAAAAATATCTATTGTCTTTATTTTACAGGTTTAAAATTTCAAATTTCAGGAAATCAATGAAAATTCAGATTGGAGAATTTGAATTTCTAAGTCTTCTTTGCCACTATTTCTCTCACGAAAGACACTAAACAGGTAAAAATTATTTTTTTGGATTTAATTTTCTTTTTGAAGTTTTTGTTCAATATATGTAAATAAGATTACTTGATAGTTTTGGTGTTGTTATTTGAGGTTCAAATCTTTATTTTAAATTTATTTAATGATGGTAGAAAAAAGCATTGTAATTTCTAACTTTACTCTTGTTTAATCTAATGTAATGGTATTCTAAATTGCATCCACTTTCATGATTTCCTTTTGCAGAAACGAAATATCAAGACAAATATTCAATTAGTTCTATCTCCATTTTTTCTCTGTTTGTTGCTTGTTCTCATCAAGTCGTTGGTGAACATTGAATTACATAAGCCCTCAAGAAGGTGTGGCTGCACTTATGTTGATATTGATGAGAATGTCCAATGTGAAAGAAGATGTGAGATTGAATACTCAACTTTAGACCAAGTGTTCATTTATAATTTGTAATGCACTTGCGTTCTCCATTTGTAGCGCATTTGTATTGTTGATTTACTATTTTCATATTATTGAAATGTATTGTTGATTTACTATTTTTCATATTATGATTAAATATTGTTTGTTTTATGTAATGCAAATGTTGGACCACTTAATAAAAATGTATTTAATTTGAGATACTACCTTTAGAAAAATGCCATCAATCCATCAACTAAATATCTAAAAGATTTGTTAGTAATTTGAAGACATTTATTATATACAAGATCATCAATTTTGAGACAAATTTTAAAATGTTATTGATTTTAGGACGTTAATAATGATACAAATTGTAGATTACGTTGTCAATTTTAGTACGTAATGGTCTTAATAGTGTCACCAATTCCAAGGACATTGATTGTAGGTAGTTGCGGATTTAAGAACGTTTTTTTGTAGGAAGTGTCGTTAATTTTATAACTTCAACTTTTAAGTGTGTTACAAAATTAATGATGTTATTTGATTGAAACATTGTTAATTCAACTACATTTATTTTCTACAATGTTGCAAATTTAACAACGCATATTATAAAATGCATGACTATTTTTGGTGACACAAATGACTAGTGTTGGCATATTAATACAAAAAAACAATATATTTCTTTTAAAATAGTGACACAAAATAGTGTCACCATTTTAATGTTAATGACGTAATTATCAAAAGTGTCACTAAATGAAGTTTACCCACGCATGACTTTTGCGTCAGGAAAAAATTCGTGACGGCAAATTTAACAACGCAACTCGTGACATTTTTACAAGTGTGGGTAATTTACTTCATGACGCTAATTGGCGTCACTAAGTGAAGAAAAAAAATGTAACTAAACACTTTTTTTGTTGTAGTGTATACTCACCAAAGAGGGCCCTACATTTTACACAAATGCAGTTTTTGAGGTAGTGTTCAAGTTTAATTTTTCTCTTTTGGATTGAAATTTTTAACAAATTTAAATATAACTTTTTTCATGAACTTTATGATAAAAGAGAATTTATTTTCTACTTTCGAATTGGTTAGTGTTTTCTTACTATAAACTCGATATGGAACAGTTATTAACGCTCACTCCTTGGTGGGCGATTCCTCTAATTTGGCTACCCGTATCATGGTGGTTCGCCTCCACTTCTCTGAATTACGGCATTCATCCTTATCTTGTAGCACCAACGATGGTGGCTGGTGCCTTTGTGTGGACATTTTTTGAGTACTTAATCCATCGTTTTATTTTCCACATGAAAACCACAAGCTATTGGTATGTATCCTGCTTTGCGCACCTTCTATCCTCGATTAATTAATTTTTTAATCAAAGATTTAAAAAAAAAAAAAAAAAACTTCAGGGGAAACACATTTCACTACCTCATTCATGGCTATCATCACAAGCACCCGATGGACCATCTCCGACTCGTTTCCCTCCAGCTGAAGCAGCATTTGTAGCCTCTCTCGTATGCCAAAATAATCATCATTATTGAATGAATTTGTAACCATCTTAATTTTTCTTCATTATTAATTCATCTGATTTATTTTTAATCATCTTTAGATATGGAATTTGATGATCAAACCTCTCGTACCTTCACCATATTCGTATGCTTTATTTGGAGGAGGAATGATAGGATATGTTATGTACGATTGCACCCATTACTACCTCCACCATGCCAAACCAATCAATGGTTATACTAATAAGCTCAAGGTAATAAATCCCTTATATCTAATTTCCATTTTGTATTTAACTTAATTACAATTTTTTTTTAAATTTTAATTTGAATGCTGTGAAATGTAGAGATATCACATGGATCATCACTACAAAATTCAAGAATTGGGATTTGGAGTTACTACAACTTTCTGGGACAGGGTGTTTGGAACTATGCCTCCAAAATCAACGCCCAAGATTGAATAACTAAGAAGTTCGACAGGAGATCGAAGAAAATCTCAGCTATGATGAAATTATTTTTTAGAGTATATATATATAGAATAAAGTTCAACTGATGCTAGAGAACTATGAATAAATTTTAGCTGATCAAGACGTTTAGAGTATATATGTAATAAACCTCAATTGGTGCTGCTACACGTGTTTTGTATAATGCAAAGAAAAAAAAAAGTATGTTAAATATATTTTAGTAATAAGATTTTAAAGTTTTGTATAATCATCGCGTGCAATAAAAATATTTTTCAACATATTTATGTGTATGTTTTCATGTAAGGAAATCTCATTTAGTGTATTTAGTTATTGATCATATCTCCAATCAGTGGCGGATCCAGGATTTTTATCGAGGGGGGCCCAACTAATAAAAGATCAATAACAATAGTTCTAAAAATAAAATCATAAAATTACGATAAAGTGTGTATCACATTATAAAATAACATCTAAAATCAATATCTTTATAACATTTCAACATGACAAATTAAAAAAAAAAAATGATTACAATATTTATGTTGTATTTTTTCCTATTTTGAAATCATTGCAAGATACTTTCGTTGCTAACATTTCCATCCTTTTCTGATGTATTTTGAACTTTGAATGTTGTTCATTTTGAAACACTTTTTAATATTAGTACTGATATTTTTCTATAATACTTTTTCATTATTTATGAAAGATAGGATAAAATTAGAATTATTAAATATCATTAAATTAACATTACTATTATACAAATTATAAATCAACATCTAACTTATCAATAATGCTAACTCAAAGCTAACAATTCATAAAATAATAATCAATGATAATAATTCTTTACAATCACTTCATATTTTATTAAGCCAAAATAATGAATATATTATATATTCTATAACAATTGATAATCAAATAAATTAAAATAATATCATTACTCAATGAAGAAAAATAAATAATGAGTTTAGATATATGAACAATTTACCTTAAAAATCTTAAAAATTAATACTTTTAATAAGAATTTGATAATATGCAAGTAAAATTAATTAATATACATATTTTTTGAATAAAAATATAAAATTACCTAATATATATATATATATATATATATATATTTTTTTTTTTTTTAAATCTCAGGAGGGCCCAGTGACCCCCTTGGCTCTAATGTAGCTCCGCCCCTGTCTCCAATGGTGTCCACTTTTTTTACTGTAAATTTTGCACTATTTCAATATAAAAATCATCACTAATATTCGATGGTACTCTATACTACTTTTTGCAAAAAAAAAAAAAAAAAAAAAAAAAGAAAAAACAAATATTCCATAATATTTTTTTATTATTAATTCATATTTTTTGTTTTATTTATCATATACATCAATATTCATTATTATTGTTAAATTATCAACTTTGATATTTATTATTTCGCAACTGTTAAAAAGTTTATATATGTTTAAATTTTATTTAACATTATATTTTGTACATTAATATTCATCCCCAAATAACATTTTAATTATATATGTTTCTAATATATTAATTATGATATAAACAAATTTATAACATTTAATAACACTCAATATAAGGAAAAAATAAAAGAAAAAGAATAAAAATTAAAAGAAAAAAGAAAATAGTTTGATGAAAAAAATGATAGCGCAGTGAGTTGGCCTTGCTAAATCTGGCATAATAGTGAGGGTTTAGATGATTATAACACCATTGGAGAAGAAAAATCACAAAAAATAAATTATTTGATGCATTATTGAAGATGGTCTAAGTGTGTGACATCAGATAAAGTATCTATTGTTCATCAGTATATAAAAACTCACATACAATGTGTATGTGTTAGTGAATGGTAGATACTAAACTTTTTATGTATTCGATCAGATATAGCATCTAAAAATACGTAATTTAATTATGAGTCTGGGTAGTTAAGTTAGAGATTTTTTTATTTTTTTATTTTTGGCCATGTTAATCTATATTCAAGTTCAAGATCTTGAATTGGGATTTATTTGAAGGGCCTTTTTTTTTGTTAGGTAGGATTTTGTTTTAATTGAGGTTGCAATATTTCGACACTCTCTAGGTTAGTGGAGGTGGCCCTTACCAATATATGTAAATATCCTATAAGTACGAGATGAATTAATAGGCCATGCATATAATTAGACTTTGGGAAATTAGATATAGTCCTTGAAAACATTGTTACATAAATATTATCTTTTATAAGGACAATCAAGTAATTTTTCATTTATAAATAACATAAAATAACTACAAGAATTTTTTTTATTAGTAATAATAAAATATTGTCGTAAAAACATTGATAATTGTCACAAAATATTTTGCGACAATATTATGTCGTTAAGTTATTATCGTAAAAGGCTCTTGCAAATAATCTTTTTAATGCGACAATTTGTTGTTGCTAATGTATTAACGGCAACGATCATTTGTCACAAATAAGTTTTTTTAATTGTTTTTTTATGAAAACTTGTTGTCAGTTTATATTATCAATTTTTGTGACAATACATTCTTACTAAAAATTGATTTTTCGCTACAATTTTTGTTGCCGTGAAAAATCTCACAGCAAGTACTCATCGTTCTTGTAATGAATGTTTCTTGGAAATTTTTGTTCGTCTTATTTAAACCTAGTGAACAAAATTAGTTTTTTTTTTTTTTTTTTTTTGAGTTTTATATGAATGAATTTTTAATCAAAATCAGAATTTGGGTTTGTTGTAAAATTTAAATTCAAATTTTTTGTCCATCCAAATTCTATATACACCAATCATTACCAATAACATTTTTTCAAAATCAAATACCTACATCAATATTTTATTTTAATTACATAATACCTACATCAATCATTAGCAAAAACAAATCTTCACAACAAAGTATTACAAACAAAGAATCACACTATATATGGAAAAATCCAAAAATTATTCCCCAAGGCTGAATCAAAAAAAAAAAAAAAAAACAGTGTTCTTGAAATAAAATTAACTTATTATATAGTTTGAATATAACTGGTAGATAGGGGTGTGTCGTGCATGGTCCGAGTGCATTTGAAGATTTGAAAATCTATATAGCAGAATCAAACTATGGAGAATTCCAAAATTATTCTCCAAAACCAAACAAAAACTAAAAACATCAAATCAATTTTCGGTTCGATTCAGTTTAATTTGGATATTTGGGGCTACTGATTCAAATCAATTCAGGACGAAGATTTAGATATTTAAAATAATTATAAACAAAAAGATATATATATATATATATATATATATATATTATATTAAAGAGGAAATTCATAGTAGATGAAATGCATATAATAAAAAATTAAAAAAATAAAAACTAATCTAAGCAAACAAAGTTTTATTAACAGCAAAAAAACTTAATATTCATTTCAAAAGTTACAAAGTTTTGTAGTTAAAATAAATCTAAGATTTGACGAAATGGTTTTAAATTCTTCCATAATTAGTCTCTTCAACCATGCATCAACTAGTTTATCTCCTCATCTGCTATAAAATACAAAAGTTAATATATCATTATAAATTATTAACTTAATCAAATATATATTATGTAATTATATCAAGATATAAATAATTAATTCTTATATAACTCTTTAAATTCGATTCTTCGATTTGGTCTAATTAGATTTAGTTTAGTGCCAATTTAATTTGATTTTCGTTTCAAATAATTGAAAAATCTCCAAAATCAAACAAAAAAAAAAATTCAATTTATTTGGGGAAAGTCTTTAAGACCCATGCACGACCCTAAATGTATAACCTTTTGGAGCAATATGTGATCATGGATAATAACAGTTATATATGATAACAAAATGACTGTGTTTTCAAATGTCCTATTTTGTATTCTAAACCAGAATATGCCCTGTGTAATATCTGAGATTTTAATAAAAAAAAAATTAACTTTAGTAAACTTAGAAAAGTTTAAACATTATTTATATATCAAAATTAAATTTATAATTTGTGTAATACATATCACCTAATTTAACATTAATTATAACATAATATGATTAAAATAATTATTTAATAGTCGAAATATATGTTGCATTTGTTGAGGAACATAAATAATTTTTTAATTAAATTTTTTTATATTGTTATGCCTATAATATTATTCAACCCACCCACCAATATTTTATTTAGTTTGATTTTTGTTGTTAATGTCTAATAAATTACAACACTCTGTTTTTCTTTTCAATTAAATGATAAAAAAATGAAGGTGAAATCTCACAAATAAATAATATAGATCTTATAACACATATGAAAAAATTTATTCAATTTCATTAATTAATAAGTTTGAACAATCATTTTCAATCAGTTCACCTTTATTTTAGTTTTTTTTATTAATTTATTCATATTTTTTTCACTAAACTCTTAAAAATTTAACAAATTTCAAATATGTAAATAATTTATATAATTGAAATCTAGCATATGTTATTTAAATAAATTTAAGTAACATTTATATATTACTTGATAATATTTTATATCAATATTAAATTTGAAGTCATTAATTAATCATATTTAATGTGAGATATTGTAGGCTTATCATGTGTCCTTATTAAGGGTGGAAATCGGACGGATCGAATCGGAAATAGGGTGTTTCGGAAAAATTCCAAAAAATTTCGGAAATGAAAAACCAATTCCAATTTCCATCCAAAAATTTTCGGAAATGTGAAATCCCATCCGATTTCGGAATTTTCGGAATTTTCGGAAATTTCGGAATTTCAGAATTTTTTCGGAAATTTTCGGAATTTTTCCGGAAATTTTCGGAATTTTTCGGAATTTTTTCGGAAATTTTCGGAATTTTTTTCAGAAATTTCGGAAATTAAAAAATTCAGAAATTCAGAAATTTTCAGAATTAATTAGTTGGTCTTTTAGCTATATATAGCCTTTTCTAATATCCTAAGAAATAATACGACCTCGAATCTGATATTCCAAGCATTTAACATCAATATAATATCTACCAAAGACATGGGAGATTAATTATTCTGCTGATGTGCTATATAAATAGTTATAAAATAAAATTATAAAATAAATAGTTATAAAATAAAATTATAGTTATAGTTATAAAATAAAATTATAAATACTATATAAATACTATATTAAATTTTTTTACTTTTTTCACTTTTAGTTTTTGAGTCATATTTTATATTTAATATATACTATAGTATATAGTATAAAATAAAACTATAAAATTTATATGAATAGTATATAGTATATAGTATAAAATAAAATTATAAAATTTATATGAATAGTATATAATATATAGTATAAAATAAAACTATAAAACTATATTATAAACTATTATCATTTTGTAAGTAATTATACTTATTAATTCATATTTATTAAGTTATTTTTCTTTTAGGAAGCTCAAATCAAATGAATATTTGAATCTATATTATGATTTATGATAATGCTTTGTTCGAAATCCTTCGATATTTAAAATACTTGTTTTATAATTTGTATAATTTTCTTTGTCATTATTCCTATTATATAAAATGTTATCATTTTTAATGAAATTTATGATATATTTACCTTTGAAATTAGATATTCACTTTATTTTATATAATATATAGTATATAGTGTTCTTATATAGCATATAATATATAGTATATAATATATAGTATATAGTATATAATATATGGTATATAGTATAAAGTATTCTTTTATAGCATATAGTATATAGTATGTAGTATATAGTATGCAGTATATAATATAGTATAATTCTAAAACTACAGTATAAACTACAGTATATAGTATAAAATAAATCTATAGTATAAAATGTACTATATACATATAGTATATAGTATATATAGCATAAAGTATATCATATATAGTATATAGTATTCTTCTATAGCATATAGTATATAGTATGTAGTATATAATATAATATAATTAAAAAACTACAGTATAAACTATAATATATAGTATATATTATAAAATAATATTAAACAACTACAGATACTACAATATAAACTATAGTATATAGTATATATTATAAAATAATACTAAAAAACTACAATATAAACTATAGACTATAATATATAGTATAAAATAAAACTATAGTATAAACTATACTATATACATATAGTATATAATATATTTATATACTATCATATAGTATAAAGTATATAAAATATATTATATAGTATATAGTATTATAAAGTATATTATAATATGTATGTTTATATTTACACACAGTATAAAGTATATAAAATATATTATATAGTATATAGTATTATAGTATTCGATTCTCAAATGCCTCTACTAACTCTACATTTTATCATTTTGTAAGTAATTATACTTATTAATTCATATTTATTAAGTTATTTTTCTTTTAGGAAGCTCAAAACAAATGAATATTTAAATCTATATTATTATTTATGATAATGCTTTGTTTGAAATCCTTCAATATTTAAAATACTTGTTTTATAATTTGTATAATTTTCTTTGTCATTATTCCTATTATATATAATGTTATCATTTTTAATGAAATTTATGATATATTTACCTTTAAAATTAGATATTCACTTTTTATTTTATATAATATATTGTATTCTTATATAGCATATAATATATAGTATATAGTATATAATATATGGTATATAGTATATAGTATTCTTCTATAGCATATAGTATAAAGTATATAGTATATAGTATGTAGTATATAGTATGTAGTATGTAGTATGTAGTATATATTATGCAGTATATAATATAGTATAATTAAAAAACTACAGTATAAACTATAGTATATAGTATAAAATAAAACTATAGTATAAACTGTACTATATACATATAGTATATAGTATAATTAAAAAACTATACTATAAACTATAATATATAGTATATATTATAAAATAATACTAAAAACTACAGTATAAACTATAGTATATAGTATATATTATAAAATAATACTAAAAAATTACAGTATAAACTATAGTATATAGTATATATTATAAAATAATACAAAAAAAAACTACAATATAACTATAGTATATAGTATAAAATAAAACTATAGTATAAAATATACAATATACATATAGTATAAAGTATATAAAATATATTATATAGTATATAGTATTATAAAGTATACTATACTATGTATATTTATATTTACATATAGTAAATGTATATAAAATATATTATATAGTATATAGTATTATAAAGTATACTATAATATGTATATTAATATTTACATATAGTAAATGTATATAAAATATATTATATAGTATAAAATGTTTGAATTATTTACAACAATTACTATTGGTTTGATGGTAAGTTTCGTGCTGAGTGTGAGAGGTCTCGTGTTCGATTCTCAAATGTCTCTACTCACTCTACATTTTATAATTTCGGAAATCGGAAATTCGGATCGGAATTTCGGATCGGATCGGAAATCGGAATTTCCAAAAATTGCATTTCGGAAATATTTCGGATCGGATTTCGGAATTTCCGAAACTTTTAAAACTATTTCCGATTTCCATCCGAAAATTTTCGGAAAAATCGGATGTCGGAATTTCGGATTAAAAAAATTCGTTCCAAAATCGGAAAATTTCGGATCGGATTCGGCGGATATCGGATATTCCGTTCCAATTTCCACCCCTAGTCCTTATGATCAGTTTTTTATATATATAAATATTAGTCATTCAATAGGGCTTCCAAGAAAAACATTAGATCTAAATCAAACTAGAGACCTCAAACTTCCAGCTATATAATATAAGCATACCTGGGAGAAAAATCAGACAAAAAAAAAAAAAAACTAAAGTTGGAAAGTTTTTGCAATCTAAAATTGAAAATTCGAAATAAGTAGAATCAAAATCGAATACGAGTACCAGGACAGGACCAAAAATGAATTTTTCCTTTGTTATCTTAAATGACTGTCTTTCCAAATGTCCTGTTTTGTATTCTAAATTAGTCATTCAATGGAGTTTCTAAACAACATTAGATTTAAATCAACGTATAGAATTCTCAAGCTTCCAACTATTTAATATAAGCATACATGGAAAACTTTGATCAATTCCACTTTTTCATCGTATTAAAGTTCATAACAAACAGGAATGGATCTAGAATTTTGTTTCATGTGATCAACTTTTTTCATGTTATAACATAAAGCAAAGGTAGCTAAATTTTATGAAGAAATATTCATTTTTTTACGATGTAAAGCGTCGAAACTCTGAATCCGTCCCTGATCACACAAATACTCAACAAAAGTGAAAAGGCTAAGACAAAACCATACACTTTCCTATTGTCCAAAACCCAATCAAGAAAGCAAAGGAATACTTTGTTCATGTCTGAAGAAATTCTCTGGATCAACCATCTTCTTAACTCCAGCTAATCTCTTGAAATTTCCCTTAAAATATTTCCTCCCCCAAATCAACCCTTCTGAGTAACTTGCATTCATCTCCTGGTTCATTCCTATATCAAGATCCCTATAATTCAAATAAGCCCCTCGTGGTGAACCCGATACGTACGGTTTCATGTACTCATACACCCTTTTGATCCAATCCACATGCTTCATTGACTCATCTTTGATACTCCATTTCACCAAGTATTGCAAGTTGAACAAGCTCCCTTTCCCGTGAGGAAATGGGGTCTCATTTTCTTGAATTTTCCCCATTTTCCCGCCAAATGGATCCATGATCAAGAATGCAATCTTTTCTTGCAGAAGCCTTTGTCCGATGCCTCGAAACACGTTTTCAGGAATCGCGTTTCTCGCGAAATCCGACTTGGCCTTGAAGTAGCTCTTGTATTGAACCGTTCTGTCGAGCAAGACCTCCAACGGGTCGTCTCGTTTGAATCCTGCGAAGTAGAGAACGGAGCCTATCCAGTTCGTTTCCGTGCAGTCTTTTTCGCGTAACCCTAATTCCGGAAACCTGGTTTTCATCAATGGTAACAACTCATTCACACAACCAAGAAAGAGCGAATTGAACAACACCTCAACACCTTTCTCTTCTGCTTCGATACGCTGAATAACAACTCTGATGAACACATCTTCTGGCAGCCTATTCGCCACGTGTTGCCATTTGTACACGAGCTTTAAGCTTTCACTGTCGAGACTCTTGCGTACTGTGAAAACTGTAAGAACTGGAGGGACTCGAACCAGAGAGACTTTCCAGGCGAGTATGACTCCGAAGCTGGCCCCACCGCCGCCTCTGATCGCCCAGAACACGTCTTCCCCCATTGATTTCCGGTCAAGGATTTCGCCTTTTGCATCCATGAAATAGGCGTCTAATATATTGTCTGCTGCGAGTCCATGCTTCCTTACCATGGACCCTAATCCTCCTCCACTGAAATGCCCTCCAACGCCTACACTGGGGCAAATGCCTGCAGGGAATCCATGGACACTACTTTTCTTAGCTATAGCATAGTACAGCTCACCAAGCGTGGCCCCCGCCTCGACCCACCCCGTTTCCTCTTCCAAGTCGAGTCTGATGGACCGGAGATTGATTAAATCGATGATGACAAACGGGGTTTTGCAGCGGTACGATAGGCCTTCGTAGTCATGTCCACCGCTCTTCACTCTGATCTGCAAATCGTGCTTTCTTGAACATACGATCGCTGCTCGGATTTCATCAGCGTTGTACGGCGTGATGATGAATCGAGGCTTTGATAACGTCGAGTTTAGCCATCTGGGGTTTTGTTCTGCAGATTGTAGGAGATTGGAGTAGGATTGAGAGTGTTGAGTGTGGATGTAATTGAATGGTTTGATGTGCTCTAAAGAAGAGTATGTGGACATGCATGTAAGGAAATTTTCTTGATTTGCATTGCAAAATCTAAGTGAAATTGTTAGAGAAAATAGGAGGTATAATACTATGCAAGATGCCATTGATTTGCTATGTTGTATGTATTATGGTTCTAAGAGTTGCAAATATTTGGTTTATAAGATGCTCCAAAATTAGTGTCCATGTTTTTTTCTAAGTAAATAACGATGATTCCAATGTGTTTATAGAATCAATAGAACATGTTCTAGTATGTCTTTATTTACATCAACCGGCAGGTCTTTTGTTACCTTCAATAGATATGTATATATATACCTTCTAGAGTGACATTTGATTTATTCAATAGCATTTTTCTAGCTAGGTTTTGTACATTAGTGCACCACGTTACACATATTGCACCTCATGGATTGATTCTTTGAAATGTAGCATCTATTGTTGTGTGATTCATTTAATACTAGGCTTGTCAATAGAGCAGGATAGAAAACAATCCCCATCCCCTATATATTATATATGAGTTTTAGCTCACGTACGTTGTATATAACTCTTTTATAATAATACAAATACCTTATATATAACATTTTTATATTAGAATTCTAATTTTAATAGGATTCTATAAGATTTTGAATTAGTTAGGATTCTAATGTAAAAACTTAAATTATTATTATAACCTTAAATATAATCTTTGATTGAGATATATTCGACAATCCATATTTTGTAAGAAACATTCACACTTTTATATAGGTAATAATAGATAGATATGAGAGAGGATAGAATTTTGGCTAAATTGAAGGAAAAAAAAAGAGCCAAATTCCTTAGTGTAGATAAAACAACTTAGGTATATATAAAATATTTTAAATATTTAATTAAATTATTTTTTTTTAAATATTTAAATTAAAATAGTTTAAATATTATAGAATAACAAAGCTTATCGAGTATAACATAAATTTTACCACAAATTCAATTTTTTCTTTAAATATAACGTGGACAAATGGATCGTTTTTTCAACATTTTTCTTGAACTAAGTTTCTATTTCTCACTTTTGAATATAAATTTGTGGCATAAGTAAAATCCACGATCAAAGGAAAGGAATCAAGAATAGATCGAGTAGCATTAAATTTGAACTGGATGTAAAATAGTTTGACGGATAAGAAATATAGACATATGTTTTCGCTCTATTAAGAAAAAGAAAAAATATTTATTTGTGTCTTGAATCGTAGGAGAATACAAAACAATTACTAGAGGAAATGCTTCAATTTTGTAAATAGCTAACTAGGCTGATTTTTTCATCTCTTCTTTTGTAATGAAGAAACCCACCATTAGCCTAAGGTGTCCATTTGCTTATTAAACCTCCCATGTTCCTTGAAATTGATATGTATAAATTATACACAAACCACATTAAAATGTGAATCATATATCATTGCTTGAAGGTATATAGGCACGTACTGGTTAAATGTATTGTGCAACCATTATACCATACAACAATTTCGCAGAAAGACAATTGTTTAATTGTCATAGCACAAAGAAGAATGTTGTTGATACGAGGAAAATATGTGCAATTTTATGGTGATTAATATAAAATTTTATGATCGTTTATTTGATTGGTTGCACTATTTTCCTACATATGTGTGATTTGAGTCTTCAAATACTTCATATATTATTTTCTTGATTATGTTATGGATTTATGTAGTATTTTAGAGTAAAATGAAGTGTTCGTAGATCATTAAAAGGAGATGAGATGAGTGTGGATCATGAAGTGAGGTTAATTGGGCTTCAAGGTGAAGAAAGAAGTTAAAGAAAGATTTGGGATCAAATTGAGATAATGGACCTGACAATTTAATTGAAAAGTAAAGAAAGAAGACTTGGGTCAAGGATTTATAGAAATGAATGAAAAGAGGCCCATCTTACTTCAAGAGGGCGGAGATCACGCCAACATGATAGGAAGCCCTATATAGTTGACTTTTGGGGGAAGAAAAGAGAACTTCTATTCTCCATATTTTTTGCCATAGTTCACGTGAGGATTTGTAGGGAGAGATAGTTTTAGAGAAAGAAAGATTTTATTTTATATTTTTTAGATTAATTTGGATGGAGTTTTTAATTACTTTGGTGGATTCAATTTCGAAGACACTCGGCTAATTTCTCAATTTCGGTTAGTAGGGATGTTTGATCCCGTATATTATTTATTATCTAATTAATCCCGAATTTTTCTCTCGATATTTGATTGGAATTGATTATGTTATTAGTGCATAATGTTTTCAATTATTATTGCTTAATTTGGATTGACCACCTACATTAAGTGTTTGATAATTGATTGCTAGAATCTTAAATTATAAATCCTAATCGTTGTGGTTTAATTTTCATAGTGGTAGACTAGAGGTCGTGCATCTCTAGGGTAACATAATCCTAGAATTATCGAATCACGCGTGTTGATTTGGGGCTTAGTTCATCTTATCGTCTTGGTGATTAATGCATTTGATGAATTAAATTTAGAGAGCGTGGTGTTAGGCTAGGGATGATAATTCCATGATAATTTGAGAGAGGGCTAATACATTAATTAGGAAATAATTGATATCGGGAGATAATTGAATTGTTAACTGAAATATTTGCATACATCGAATCTTTGTCTATTTTGCTTGCTAGGTTTATTTCATTTCATTTAGTAATAGTTAATCAATTTCAAAACCCCCCATAAATTGTTATTTGATTGAATTGAACATAGGTGACATAGTTAATCATCACTCCTCGTGTGATCGACTCTTACTTGTCCTAGCTACTAGTTGGCTAGGTTAGGAAAGAAATTAATAATTTTATCGCGTTACGACGCGCGGTCAGTTGTCATAAAATTACCAACGGAAATTTTCTGTCGATAATTGATTTACCAATAGAATTTGGATTACCGACAGTAAATTTGTGTTTTTTTTTATGGTTCCGACTGCTACCATTGACAGCTGAGACAACGGTTAAAAATCAGTATCTACGACAATGGTCCTATAATCATTTACATAATTAGCAATATTTGTACGACAATTTAATTTACGAGTAACACTCTTGTGCACCTGATGCACACATGCACTCAGGTCAGGTTCAGACACGGGTTGACCCGAATCCGTACATTTTTACTTTTTTTTTAGCCCTGACCTCTATGTTATGTTAGTCATACATTTATATTATATTAGTCATACATTTATGTTATATTAATTATACCCTTATGCATGTCTAGATATCATACCTTTATTTAATACTTTTAACTCTAAAAAAAACCCTAATTTCGCCACAATTTAAATATGTTTACCTTTATGTGATATTACTTGTACATTTATCTTGTACATTTATATCAACATAGTCATACATTTATGTAATATATAAATGTACAACTAACATAACTAAAATTTATATCTAATATAACTAAAAGATATGACTGTTATAACTAAAAATAATGAAAGGTTAATATGTTTGTTTAAAAAAAATGTTAAGGTACAACTAGCTTTACAAAATGTATAACTAACATAACTAAAAGGTATGACTAACACTGCTAAAAGGTATAGTTAATATAACATAAAAGTCTGACACCTGAGAGCATGTTTGAGCGGATTTTGTCTGCGACCTGGTGGCGTGTGCGGGTGCGTGGCGGGTTAGGTCGACCCAAGTACACAAATTTACGGTATGTGCACCAGGTGCACAAAAGTTTTTGTCTTAATTTACATAATTTACTGATTGGGTTGGTATAATCATTTATAATTTCCCATTGTTTAATCCATGCATATTTCCAATTGATTTTATACACGAAATCAACCAACTAATTCAATAGAGATATCAAAAATTAAATTGTAATAGTATAGATTTATAGAAATGGTTTAAAAAAATAAAAAAATTGAACACAAATAGACTCTTATTTTACTTTTGGTACTGCATGCTCAGCAACTATTTTATTCCATACATCATGTTTAAAATAATACCACTTGATAGTTGATACCTTTTGGCAACTTCCCATTTAAAACAAATAGAATCAAGTAAGTGTACAATATGATAGGAAATTTTCTAAAAAAAACAGAGAGATACGAGGCAGAAGTAATTTGTTTTCATTTTCACTTAATCTTCTTTCATTTTTAACTCAAATCACTAATTTCTTCTCCATCAGATTCAACTATATTTAAGATTGTCTTTGGATTGAGATATTTGAAATCTAGGAAATGAAAGAAATGATTTTAAAATCCACTCATATTACTTAAAACTTGGTTCAAAATGAAAGTTATAGATTTCAAATCCATATTATCCAAACACCGCCAATGACTTTACTATAGTGGATTTTAAATTTATCATCAAATTAAATCCACCAATAAACACAACTTAAGTTTATTTGTATATAGTTAAAAACAAATTATTGTGTAAAATTGTCTCACGGATCTCATTCGATGGGACGGATCAATTGCACACGATCAATGCATGGTCAACAATCAATGTCTCGATCAACCATTTGAAATGTGTATTTCTTATTACTATTTCTCCTCAATAATTTATAAAAGAAAACCATTAAATTAAAACAAAACTTTAAAAACTATTTGTATTTTTAAATTAGTAATATATATATATATATATATATATATATATAATTGCGTGGAATTCCCTTGTGGTTTGAAAAATTGACGTGAAATCCCCATGTGCTTTAAAAATTGCACAAAACCTCCTTGTGATTTTCTAAATATAGCACGAAATTTCCAACTCCATTAATGTTAATAGGTGCCATGATGTTCTCTTCATGCGTTTTTTGATGTTTTTTTTTTTTTTTTCACTTTTTTTGCTATATAATGATATATTTACCATTTTTGACTATATTAAAAGACTAATTCTCTTGTCGGGTTCTTGCAACTGCAAACACTTTCCTTCAAGCTTATTTTCTACATTAACATCTATTTCTTTATTTGTTTTTTTTCAATTAAATTTTTTATTATATTAATTTTGTATTTAGTTATTTATTTTATTATTATTAATACTAACAGACTTTGGATCAAATTTTGATAATCTATAAAATCAATCGTCATAATCGTCTTATCCGATAATTCTGTTATCATGGTTTGAAAAAAAAAAAAAAAAAAATAATAATAATAATAATAATAATAATAATAATAATAAATAAATATATATATATATATATATATATATATATATATATATATAATCTATCATATTTTTTTGGCTATCCTGAAAATGACTAATATTTGCTCTGTATAAGAACAATCTCAAAAATATTCTTATTATATAAGTGTTCAAAAGGTTTGTACTAATTCATATGATTGAAATTCAATTGTCTCATCTTTTACATTATATATTCAAATCATTTTGAATAAAAATGTTATAAATTCCAAATTAAATTTATATTTAATTACTTGAGTATTTGTCCACACATTTATATGACAACAGTATTTTTCATATTAATTTGTAAGAAGCATGATAGTCTAGTGGTAAAAAGACATCAGTTATTTGGACAGATGTCATAAATTCGAGTCATTATGAAATATGAGTGAAATCCTCTGATACTCCAAAACAAAACAATGAAGGAAAAAAAACAGCTATTCAAATAGAGTTATATTCACCCACAACTACAAGTCTATAAGTGCAATTTTATGAGACTTTTAAACCCAGATACAAACACAAAGGAAGAAACAATTATAATAATAACAAAAAAAAAAAAACAATGTAATAAATCATGACAAAACAACATAGTAGAAAATGAACACAAGAGTTTGATCAACCAATATGTAAAATAACAAAGATGCAGAATTTGAAGCATTACAAATAAAATGCCAAACAGTTATAACATAATAATGTACATCCCAAACTCTATCTCAATGAATCAAACTCTCCTCTGTTCCTTCCTTCATCAATGGCAGAGTAGGAATGCTCTGTTCATGCCTAAAGAAATCATCAGGATCAACCCTACTCTTCACCCTCACAAGCCTAACATAGTTGTCTTTGAAGTACTTGAATCCCCACGAACTAGACTCGATGAAACTCGACTCGTTTTTATTGATCCCCAGATCAAGATCCCTGTAGTTCACATAAGCTTCTCTTGGCAGCATTGAAACATAAGCCCCCATGTAATTGTACAGCCTCCTTATCCACTCCATGTGCTTCGCTTCAGATTCGGGCTTTTCGTCGTTCCAAAGTGTTAGATATTGTATCTTGAAAATGACACCTTTTCTATGAGGAAATGGAGTTTCGGATTCCGAGATTTTTCCCATCATTCCTCCATATGGATTCCATATCATCAATGGTGAATCTTCCTCCATTAGCCTTTTCCAGAGCCCGTCCAGCCCGGTCTCTGGAATTGGCAATCTAACAAAGTCGGATTTCGCTTTGAAGAAATTCTTGAATAGGGATTTTCCTTGAAGTAGAACTTCGGGTGGGGTTTTTGGTGGATATCCGGCAATGTAGAGGACGGATTCAATCCAGCTCATTTCAATGCAGTCTTTTCGGGCTAACCCTAATTCGGGGAAGCTTTCTTGCATTGTTAGAAGGAGTCTATCTGTTCTTCCAAGGAACAAAGCATTGTAAGATGTTTGGATAGTTCTCTGGCCTTTCTGAGCTCCATTGACTGGCTGTATGATCACTCTGATGAATAGATCTTCGTCGATTTTGTCAGCTATTTGTTGCCATTTGTATAGAATTTTGGTTGCGTTTTCATCCAGTGTTTTAGGGACTGTAAACACTGTAACAATCCCGGGGACAGGGACTAATCTGACTTTCCAGGATAATATAATCCCAAAGCTAGCGCCTCCGCCGCCTCTAATGGCCCAGAAAAGATCTTCTCCCATTGATTCTCTATCGAGAATTCGGCCACTTGAATCGACTATTCTTGCATCGATTACATTGTCTGCTCCAAGCCCGTATTTCCTCATCATCGGGCCGTAGGCCCCTCCG
Organism: Scutellaria galericulata; assembly: GCA_946896805.1. Lineage (NCBI taxonomy): Eukaryota > Viridiplantae > Streptophyta > Magnoliopsida > Lamiales > Lamiaceae > Scutellaria > Scutellaria galericulata. The sequence goes on from OX335785.1 coordinate 2,238,566, forward strand.
GTTATATGCCCTCCGGTTCCCAAGCTGGGGCAAAGCCCGGCGGGGAACCCGAGGTTCTTGCTTTTTTGGGAAATCCTGTAGTAAAGCTCGCCGATGGTTGCGCCGGCTTGGGCCCACGCGCTGTTGTCGTGGATGTCGACGGTGATGACCCAGAGTTTCGATAGGTCTAAAACGATGAAGGGTTGGTCCGTTCCCGAGATGTAGGAGAGGCCTTCGTAGTCGTGGCCCCCGCTTCTTATACGGAGCTGGATTCGGAGCTCTCTGGCGCATATAACCGCGGCTTGGACGTGGTTTTCAATTAGTGGGGTGAAAATGAGTTGGGGTTTAGGGACCGAGGAAACGAGACATCGGAGGTTCTGCGCGGATGATTGGAGGATGGAGTCGAATGAAGCGTTGTCGGGTGTCGTAAATGCCGTCGAGAAAGGGATGGAGAGGTCGGAGTTGAGGTTGATACATTGGTAGAATTGTTCTTGAATTGGGAGTGCACAAGTGGTAGAAATTGTTGCAAGAATTATTAGGTTTAGTGTAAGAATGAAAGGGGTTGGAGAACCCATGATAATGTAGTTTGTTTTCTTGGAATGATAATGTTTGTTGTGTTGAGAGAGCATGAAATGGGTCCTATTTATGGATGTTATGGTCCTTTGAATGATGACTCTAAGATGACCTAATAAATGTTAATTAAAATAAAATGGAATAACACATTCAAGATTGGTCTTTTTTTTGACATGATTGAGGTTGGAAAATCAGCTTGCTTTGGAGGATTTCTAGGATTAGGGGATATTAGGGGATTGGGGCCAACAGCTTTGAATGTTTTTATTTTCTTCCAAAGTGCACATTTCTTACCTTCTAATGGCCAATTGATATTGTTGCTTAAAGGCTATTCTCTTAAGTAGCGAAAATAACACGTTTCCAGTCCTGAGTTGCACTCAACCGCCTCCACACTGGCAAAGGACAAAGATACACTAAACTAGGAGTTAAGGTTTGTTTTTGTATTAAATGATGTGAGAGATAACAATAAATTTATGGTTGATATTTGGAATGATAGGGATTTGGAATCCTACTCATATTTGAGATTGGATCTAGTGATATCATAAGTTATAACTCAGTTTATAAGATTGTATTTGGATAGAATGATTTGAGTAGTAGTCGTAAATCCATTGATGATATTTAGAAATACAGAACAGAAATTCACCGTGAAAAGTGATTATTGATACATTTCCAAGCCTTGCACAAGAAATGAGCAATTCTTTTTTGTGCTCTCTTAAGATTCGAATCTTACACTATTAGTATCCAACAAGAATTGCAACGGCCACCGCGATGGCCCATTACTTCATTTGAACTATTTTTTGATCAGTTTAAGTTGAACTATATTCATTTTACAATCTTGTATTTAAAATCACTCAATCCAAAAACAATCTAAATATATTAAATCCCTTGCTTAATTATTGGTATTTATTCCAACACGTCTCTCTAACAATTTTTGTGTTCCAATCGACTCATGGACTGAACAATATACAATTAGGCACTTTCTTAAAAGACCATTAAACGCTTGTTTACAACTTACAAGCACTTGATACTAGGTTGGATAGAGAAAAAGACTTACAAGTACTACTTTTAATAGTTAGTTTTTTAATTTATTTTATTCTTTCTTATCTCACTAGGTACTCCTTAATAAATTTATATATATGTTTTATCTCATAAGGCCAGTCAAGATTCAAAAGGTCCAGCTTCTTTATAATAACATGAACATCAATTATTTTTCAGCAATGGAATCCAAAGTATCACTTCTTTTCGAAATCACTGTAACAAAAAAGTTTATTAACGAATAAATTATTGTCACAAAAATATTATCATCAAACGACAATATTTATTTCAAAAGTCTTCTCACAAATAATCTTTATTGATAATTTCTTATCACAAAAAATAGACATTTCACAATAATTTTTGTTGTCGAAAAAAACTTATGTAAATACTTATTTTTTTCTGTAGTGAATTATAAACAAATAAACCGTTTCTATATCTTAAAATACAGTTTCCTAAAACAAAAGTTTAATAATGAGAGAAAAGCAAGATAAAAATGATTATCTCTTGGTTAATTGTCAAGGCTAAGTATATTTAAAAAAGATAAAACAGATGGTCAAACTCACTTTATATAGTATAATGAATAAAACCTTTCATTTGAAATTAATAAGTTGTGGTTAAATGAATTTTCGTTATGTTTAGGATAGTAGTCCGAATTACCTAATAAAGTTTAAAAAATCAATATTAGTTCCGTAATTGATAAAATTTTCAAATTTTTCGTCATTTTTCCATCGAAAGTAGAATCTAAGGGATGTTTGGAAGGTGATTATATGAGATAAGGAAAATCATGTCATTGAAATCCTAAATTTTGTAGTAAAAGTAAATTGTGAAAATGTCTGTTTGTTTGAGGATTTAATAGGGTATGATTATATCAGTTGTGTTAACCTACCTACTGTAGGCACATTAATATATGTCCACTGGAGAAGTGACAGTTATTATCTAATATATCTATTAATTTCACATTATATAAGAGAATTAGATCATTACACATCATCGATTGATATACTAAGAGTTGCCCACGGAGGCACTTTAACATTTTCTATGATTATGCTATAAATATCAAATTAATGTTTGAAAAGGTATATTGATGTAATATTTTATTGTAAAGTTGTGAATTGATATATTATTTTATTATGAAAATATGGATTAATGTGATATTTTATTATGAAAAATTATATATAATGATTAATGATTGTAATATATATGTAATATTGATTGTGTTTAAATGATCCGGATTTAACTATAAAAATAAGCATATATTAAAATTTTGAATTTCAAAAATCCTTTCAAGTGAAATCCCTTCCAAATATAGCCAAAGGTTTTTTTTTTTTTTTTTTTTTTAATGATGTGGCCGATTTTAAATGAGTTGGAAAATGTGGCTTTATTTTTTCTTTTTCTAAATAGCTAAACAATCAATGTATTCTTAAAAAAGTGGCGGGTCATGAACTTTAATATGAAAGGTAACTTTATGTGTAGGATATCCATAGATGAAGAAACAAATGCAATTTCTTACAGAATTGATATATGGCCCTTACTAATTTCCGATGATTGGGGGCAGTGATGGCTCCTCAAATGTTTACATTTGATTTTCATCAGCTTTGTTCAAATTTTGAGAATTCTTCTTCAACACAAATTTGGAGATTTTCACTTTCCACATGTCATTGTTACAAGAGTTGCACTCACGTGCGCCTGATGCACACATACATGCAGGTCGGGTTCATGTATGGATCAATCCGGATCCGAGTACTTTTTTTTTTTTTTTTGTCATGACCTTATGTTATGTTAAGCATACATTTATATTATATAAGTCATACATTTATGTTATATTATGCATACATTTGTGTTCAATATCATACATTTATTAAATATTTTTAACTCTTAAAAACCTTAATTTCGTCAGAATTTGTACACGTTTACCTTTATGTGATATTACTCATACATTTATGTGATATTATTTATAATACCTTTATATAATATATAAAAATGTGTGTGTTAAAGGCACAACACCCTATTAGTCTAAACACACTAATAGGGTATTGTGCCTTTAGTAGAGGGTGTTGTGTCTTTAGCATACCCCATATAAAAAAAGTACAATTAACATAACTAAAACGTATGACTAACATAACTAAAATGTATGAAAGGTTAATATGTCTATCTAAAAAAAATGTTAAGATACAGCTAACATTATTAAAAGTATGACTAACATAACTAAAAGGTATGACTAACACTACTAAAAGGTATAGCTAACATAACATAAAGATACGTCACCTGGGAGCATGTTTTGGAGACTTTTATGTGCAACCTGGAGGCGCATGCGGACGCGTAGTTATGTGTAGTGGGCTGAGTCGATCCGTGCATCAGGTGCACAAAAGTTTTTGTGTTGTTATAATGTTATTAGTGTACTCTTAGCAACTCCAACAGTGTTATATTTCATCTGGGTTTGATGTTTTCATCTCCAATAGTGCTGGGAAAACTTGCACTAACTTTTTTTAACTGTCAACCTTACACTATTAAAGCAAGATTTGCATTTTTTTTCTTTTCTTTTTCAATTTTTTTATTCATCGTTTCCTTTTTGTTTTCTTTTCTTTTATTTTTTCATTCTTTTTTTCTTTTTGTTTTCTTTATATTTAGAGTGTTAAAAATATTATTTTCATTTAGTTTGAGATATTTTTTAAAATCATCATTAATGTAAAATCTTATTATTAAATAAGTATATTAAAAAAGATTTAAACACACACTTATATATAAATTATAAAATGATAAAGATAAAAAATTCGATAAATTAACTATGATTATGAATATTACTAAATATATGATAAATAAAGAAAACATAAAAAGTAATTATAATAATAATAAGGAATATTATCAAATGTTACATTTTAGTGTAACAAACAGTACAGACTGTTGTTGGAGATAAATGACATTTTTTATATTAGAATAGAATAAAATTTATAATAAAATATTGTGCAATATTGGAGGTGATAATAAAATCAAGAACCATCATTACGAGTCAAAGAAAAAGTTTTTAGTGGGAACTTTGTGTAATTATTGCATGCCTACTTAAAACTAATCACAGATTAATTGGGGGATTAAAGTTTGTGAGTAAAAAACATGAAAAGAAGCAAAAAGATTAGCACTACAAAAGCGATGTGAAGGGATGCCATACTTTGATTGACAATAATCTCAATTCTATTTTGGTGTTTTTACTTTAAATGTAATAAGATTAACAATATATCGTCTTTATTTGGATGCTATATATGAATCCTATGATAAATATTGAAATAATATGACCATAGTTTTCAACATGTATCATCTTCAAATTAGATCAAAGTTTCTATAGGGCGTAGACACGTCTTAGTTTATATATTCACAATTGATGTAAAAATTGCTATCTTCTAAAATCTTGTACTGAAATTAATAGTTACGATTAGATTTGTAACAAAATTTAATAGTTAACATGTACATGCTTGAGAATTTACGAACACAAATAATAATAAACAAGGCAGTTATAATTATAAGTCTGGTTAAGAAGAAGAAGAAGTCTTTGTCGTTTTGAACTGAAAACCGATCTTACTGCGTTAGTGGGTTTCCAAATATTGGGCTGGGCTGGCTTGCTGGGCTAAACTACAAATTAGGGATTCTTCTTTCTGGGCTTATTGACTTATATGGGCCAATAAAATAAAAATCCCTTTACCTAATTAACCCTTAAAAATCATTAGATACTAAAAGGGATTATTTCTAAAAAAATGTTATTAGCCACATTGGTAAAAAAAACCCTAAATTCCCACATGATTAAAAGTTAGTTATCACTCTTTATAATAACCTCCATTCCAACCCCACGATCTCTCTCTCTCTCTCTCATAAATGGTAGTTTCTTGTTAATAAGTCTACTAATATTCTTCAAAACGAGCACAAGAATCTTGCTTCAATTTTTCCTCCTTTTCAACTTACACTTTCTTGATCTTCACTGTCAGATTCTAAGCAAGAATTTGTCCTAAATCTTCATTTTCTCACTTTCTTTTATCCTTGCAAGTATCCATCAATGGCTGCTCTAAGCTACCACTCAAACTGGGACACATTTGACCATCAACACGAATTCAACTCAGACATGAACATCATTCTCTCTCCTCCAGATCACCTCTTCAACAACACCTACACCCAATTCTCAGACAATTTCCTCAACCTCGATCACCTCTTCGAACCCAACGACGTTGTACTCCATTCGCAAAACTACGATCACTTCCAATCACCCCAGAATATCTACTCCGACATGATCAACGAGCTGCTTCAAGAAAACCACTCACCCGAACCATTAATAATCCCGACATTGCCATACTTCTCAACTGCAACGGCGGCGCCGGAGACTGGCCGGAGCTTGTCGGCTCAGAGCGTCGCCGCCAGGCAGAGGCGGAGGAGGATCAGTGAGAAGACTCAGCAGCTGGGGAAGCTTGTCCCAGGTGGCATGAAAATGAACACTGCTGAAATGCTTAATGCTGCTTATAAATATGTCAAGTTTTTGCAGGCTCAGATTCATATTCTTGAATTCATGAGTTCATATTATCATGAGGTAGTTTCATTTGATTTAATTTAATTAATGTGGAAAAATCAGCTTCAATGATCATGTTTGAGGTTATGGATTTTTTTTTTTAATTTTTTTTCAGGGAATTTATGGAGGCTTATTTCAAAGTGGAGAATTGGAAGGTTTTCTTGAATCTCCATTGATTCAGAAGTTATATTCAATGGAAAAATTCTTGGTTCCGGAGAAATTAATGCAAGAACTAGCTGCTAATGATCGAGATTCAATGTTATGTTCGAAATAGTGTTTCATCTGTTATTTCAGAATTTTCACGACACGGTGGGTTTTGCTAGAGAAAAGATTTTTAGGTTTGTGTTTGTTTGATTTAGGGCATTAGATAATTAGATTAGATGAGTATTCTTACATCCAAAGATCCTATTTTTTGTTGTCTAGCATTGTAGTTCATTTTCTTAGGTTATATTTAGGAGTTAGGATTAGGTTCATTATTTAATTTGGTCCGAGTCTTTTCTTTTCTTTTCTTGTAAATTTCTTATTTACAAGAATGAGTTATTTATGGTAATTTAATTTCTCCGATTCAACCTCAATATATAGCTTAGATGTGGATTCTATTAGATGCAGCATTGGAAATAAACTAATGATTAATGAATTGAATATAAAATTTTATATGTACGGTCTCACAAATATAAATCTATTACGATAGTATTTTCTTATTAAAAAGTTTATTTTGTCCTTTCACAGAAGATTTTTTAACAAGTATTTCAATGACTTCAATATTCAATATTTGTTGTATTTAATATATTGACGACCAAAATAGCTTTAACTATATAGTAACTTAAAATTGTTAAAAAAAATTCAGTAAATTCATTGTTATATTTAATATCAAATTCTTAATTTTATCCCCCGAAAATTCCAACTCAACCAAAGTTGGTTTTCTTCTTCTATTTGAGATGAAATTTATGATATAAGCATGCATGAACATAATATGACAAGAAAACCATAGAACGGCTATAAGTCATGAAAAGGTATCATTTGATCAACAAAAGAAAATAAAATTAATCAAGGACATAATTATGTCCAACCAGTGTGAATATATATATATATATATATATATATATATATATATATATTGGTGTAATAAAATAAAAATTAATACATAATAAAAAAAAAATAGATGATAAAAATTATAGATACGACGGTTAAGAATAACTAACATATTGACTACTAGTTTTCGTGGGAAGACTAGTTTTGATTGAGGTGGTACAAGTTATTGGGCGAGTGATACTAGGAGAGTTTGTTAATTACCTGGCTTCTTTTTTTTTTTTTTCTTATTTAACATTTTTTGTCAAGAAAATAAAGCCAAAATTTTTTTTTTTTTTTTTTTTTTTTTTTTGCAACACACACAAATAGAAAAATTATGTATAATATCAAGTCAGACAATAAAATGTTAAAGAAGAAAAGGGGGGGGGGGGGGAAGGACTTGGATTTAGAAGAAAAAATTCTATATGTCAATAACAACCCAATTAAACTAAATTATAATTTAGTAAATGAGGAGAAAAGGACTAGGGTTGAATAAAAAAGAATAAAATAAAATGATAAAATGGAGCGGTGAATTAATTTTATCGGATTCAAAATTTATTGTTTATTGTATATAAATAGAGGATAAATAGTAGTATATTACACTACATGTATTCTACAAATTCTACATGGGTTTATTGGCCCATATAATTTACATGATTTGTTCTTTGGGCTTATAGACCTATATAGGCCTTTGGATATCCAGCCCAGTTAGACCTTATATGTAATTTCCATGAATGTTAATACTATACTACTGCTATTTCATTCCTACAATGCGCGGTCTAATATATTTGATATATAATATAAGGGACAATACATTTTTCTATCAAATAAAATAAATAATATATTTTTCTACCTCAATTTAATAAAATAACAATTTTTATATGTCCTCCAATTTGTGAGTCATGACATCATATAATATCAATCATTTTTGCTCTATTTCATATGTGAGTGTAGGGGTTAATTTCGACAGTTCTTCAAAATTATGTAGGAAAATAAGAGAACTATATTATAAGGTAACAAAGTTTCTTTATTAGGTTTAGCGGTAGTTTAAGATATTTTTTCTATTATATAAATGTGGTTTAATTACATTACATGAATGTTTCTCAATGAAATTAGATCATGAAATATGAATAGTAAAAAGAACTACATAAGAACTGTATTGATTAATGACTTTACACTCCACTTATATGAATAACATTTTCTCATTGAAACAAACAACATTATCATCATTGTTATCAGGAAAATTTGGAAATTTTTTAAATTAAGACTGACTGCAACACGAGGAAAATGAAAATATAAATGAAGATAAAAATTAGGCTTGTAAGCATTTCGAAAGCGTTAATGGCGTATCTTGACGTGATGTCTTCACGATGATAAGAAATTTGATTTAGAATTACTTTACATTAATTATTTAGAGCAACTAGCCCACAGTACGACAAATGTTATAAGAAATAACTTAAATATTATAAATTATAAGAAAGTTATCAAAATACCACAAATGACAGAAAAGTACATTTATAAACCCATTTTTACTGTATTTGAAGAGACATATAACGGGGATCTAACTAACAATCAAATCACAGTATAATAAAATAAGAGAAATAAAGGCAAAAACCTAATTTTGGCCGCCACACAATTTTTTCGTGTAAGGCACAACTTTTTTTTAGGGGTGAAATTCGCTTAAGGGTTTACAAAATTCAGGGAAAAATTTCGTGTAAAGTAATTATTGAATTTGGGTTGGAATTCGTGGAAAATTTGCAGTGTTTGCAGTGTTTGAGTTTTGAATTGTTACACGAAAATTTGCAGATTGTTTGATTTTTGTATTGATACATGAAAATTTGCAGTGTTTCAATATTGTAATAATATAGGCATTAAACGAAAAAAAAAATGTACACTAACACGAAATTTTTTGTACACTATTACACGTTTTTTTGTTTTTTACATTATTACAAGAATTTTTGCTGCAAAATTTCCACGAATTCCAACCCATATTCAATAATCCCTTTCCATGAAATTTTTCCCCTAATTTTGTAAACTCTTAAACGAATTTCAAAATTAAGGTTTTGTCTTTATTTCTCTTATTTTATTATACTGTGATTTGATTGTTAGTTGAGCCCCCATTATATGTTTTTTCAAACACAGTAAAAGTGGACTTATAAATGTACTTTTCGGTCATTTATGATATTTTGATAACTTTTTTTATAATTAGTGGTATTTAAGTTATTTTTTATAACATTTATGGTACAGTGGGCTATTTGCTCTAATTATTTATCATCAAATCAAATGAATCTATCTCGAAATACTCAGCTTTTGCTATTCATCAACTTATCCAAATCATCGTTCATGATTCTCAAAATTGCCTTTTTGAAGCTTATTTTCGTTTATGGTCGGTTTGATCGATCTTATCACATTTTTAGTCAGAAAATAAACAGTAAATTACTTTTAATAATTTTAGTCTTCCTACTATTACGTTAGAGAGAAGATGAGGATGAATATTGAATATATAGTTGTTCATAAAAAAACCTTTTTAAGACTTAAATGTATGGAATAATGGTATATTATATGTTATTTTCATTTAAATTCTTATGCACTAGTTATGTCGCTCCACATGTTAGTCTATTCGCACTTTAGACGTTCTGGCGTCTGTTTTTGTTCTATAATATTTTTCTGTTATGTGGTTCATACATCTATGCATGTGACATAAATAATATCTTTATATTATATTTCAGTAAAATATTTGTGAAATGAAGTATTACATTTTTGTGATACAACTATTACATTCAAGTAACAAGAAATACATTTTACACTTTATGATTCATACATGTACGTAATCAAATAATATTAGTTCTTACCTTATTCAGTAAAAATTTTCAAGTAAAAATAAAATAAAAAATATTATTTAATAAAAAAATATGAAACCGGAAATTTTTATTTGAAAAATCATAAAAATATTTTATATTATCTAAATAACAAAAACCCAATCTAGAAAAAATGTTAAAATAAAGTAATAACAACTGTGAAAATTATTTTTCAAATTTTAAGTTTAACAAATAAAATTTATAATACTAATTTAGTAAATATAATAAATTAGAAATATTTATTATAAAAATCATCTTATTTTAAATTTCTAAAACATATTTTTGATAATAATAGTAATAATAAGAATTATGTTTAAAAAATCATAACTTATTTTAATAATAATTTGAAAATATTTATAAACCAACAAAAAAAAAAATCTAGCAAATAGATTTTGAAATAGATTTTTTGTTGGAAAATTGTCTTAAACAAATAAAATCAAAGAAATGATTAAAAGTAAAATAATTAATACAATTGATAAAACGCTTAAAAAAATAATGTATTACTAATATATATATATATATATATAATAAAATTAGAATTTTTTATTTTAAAACATAAGAAAATTAACTTTTTTCTTTATTTGTTGATTTTTAAATATTTAATATAACTTTTTTGTAAATAAAAAATTCCTAATTTAATTATATTTTATATATACCTAAATAATATTTTAAAATTAAAAAAAAAACTAGTTTTTAGAACTTCTATTATTATTATTATTATTATATTTATTTATTTTTTTTGACATTTTCTTTGATTTTAGATATTTTAAAATAATATTTTGATTTGAAAAGATAATAAATTTTTATTTTTATTATATTTCCAAAATAAATCATCTTTTTACCAAAAATACCCCTTTCTCGAATGACATGAATATAAGATTAGAAAAAACTCAAAAATATATTTCAGGTTTGTATTCATCGGCCACACCGGCTGATTACTTTTACAATCAGTAAATAGATATTTTCATCAATATACAACAATATATGGGATATTTTTGAAAATTCAAAAGATTAAAAGATAAGATGATAATTCTGAGTAACATATGGGTGTTTTCACCAATTTTTCCGGGCATTGGGGTGGGTGGCGGTAGTTTGGAGTTTAGTTTTTGTACTATTATTTTGCAGATGAGTGTGATACTTTATTACAGAGTGAAATCTGGTTGACATAAATTAATTATTAAAAAAAACATTATTTGTCATTATCGCATTATAACAATATCAAGATGACAATTACCTGTACGAATCTTCTCTTTTAAATTAAATATATTATATGCTGAATTTTTTAACAATTAATTTTACATCATCTATTCTGCGTTACGGTACGTTTTAATATTTAAACTGTAGATGGATATAGGACTATTATATTTTATAAATTAGATTTAATATATCAAAGCTAAGTCTATTTTCTTTCTTACAGTATTACAGATAGAAATGTCTCGATTAAAATACACTCTGATTAAAATAATAATTTAAGCCATTAATATTTAACCCTTCATATTTTTTGAGTTAAAAATATAATGAAAAGTTTTTTAAAAGAAAATTATTAATATATATATATATATATATATATATATATATATATATATATATATATATTGTGTGAGATCGTCTCATTATCATAAATCTCATTTCGTGAGACGGATCAATCCAACCCAATCAACGATTAATGGTCAATATCGATCAACAATCAAGGATCAATCAACACCGTTGCTCCAAAAATATTATATGATATTTATAAAAATATTATGTTAAGAGAATAACATGAAATCGTTGATTTCGTTCATAATAGTAAAATAACACTATATGGTGTGTTGTAATTTTCGTGGTGCAAATAATAATGCTCTAAATAATATATCAAATGTATTTTATCGACTAAAAGCATAAAATTGTTAACTTATATATGTTAACTTATATATATAAAATAAGGAACTCAATGTTGGGTTTCCTATGAAGCCAATCTAACTTATGTGGCTTGTTTTCTTTTTTCTTTTTTTTTTCTTACATTTCAATTTCTGCATATCATTCCTTTTTTATTTTATTGCATTTTTAAATAAATATTTTTTTCATTCTATCTCGACACATCTTTTTTAAATTAATCTCATTTTATCTTTTCTTTTTCTTTATTTAACATTAATACTAATTTAATTTTATCATTTTTTTCTTTATTTAACATTAATACTAATTTTCAATTTCTTTTCTTATCTCTTAGTTTCGATTAACATTAATACTAATTTTCAATTTCTTTTCTTATCTTTTAGTTTCGATTATTATCAATAATACTTGAAAAAATATTTTAAGAGTTTTTTAATTTATATATGTTTAGAAATTGGCGTAGTTTCCATTAATATTCATAGTACTAATCTTGAATTTATTTTCTTCTCTCTTAGTTTCCACTATTATCAACACTACTTGGAAAAATATTTTAAGAGTACTTGAAAAAAAAATTTAAGAATTTTTTAATTTATATGTTTAGAAATTGTCGTAGTTTCCAATAATATCAATATTACTTGGAAAAATATTTTAACATTTTTTTAATTGTACATAAATTTAGAATTGTCTAAAAATTCTTGTTGATTTTTATGGGGTAATCTCAACCATCTATTTTTTAAAATTTTATATAACTTTAGAACTTGTTTAGAAATCAACCATCTATTTTTTTAATTATATTGTAGATCTTTATGGAGTAATCTCAACCATTTATTTTGTTTGAATTGTACATAAATTTAGAACTTGTCTAGAAAATCATCTAATGGCAATCTCAACTATCTTTTTTTTTTTTTTTGTCTAGAAAATCGTCTAATGGTTAATCTCAACTATCTATTTTTTTAATTCTATATAACTGTTGGGATATTTCTATATAGGTTTTGATGAGACAATGTAATTTTAGATAGAAAGTTAGATTACCCATTTTTCCACGTTTTATAAGTGGATTATAGCTTGATAAGTTTATCTTTCTAAACTATGTTTTGAAAAGATGTAAAAATTAGAAAGATAGTATATACTGATGTTAGCAGGATCTGGATATAAAGACTTTTTGAAAACTGATTTTCAGCAAGGGAAGTCAGTAACCTGAAGGAGGAACCAGGATCAGGAAGGTGGATCAATAAGCAGCAAAATAGAAAGCAAAAGGGAAAACTGGAAGCTAACTGCAGGATTCTGGAACAGGAAGCTGTTCAAAATTAGGAACAGGAAGCTGTTCTGAAACAGAAAGCTGGCGCAGAACAATAAGCAGCTACTGCAACCTGAGCAGCAAGCTATAAGTTATTTCTATCTCATTCATTGCAGTACGAGGAATATATTGATGGAGTACGAGGATTAGTTCCTGTCCAAGTTACCAGTAGATAGAAGTTAGCACCGAGCTAATGAGGTGATGCCACCTGGACCTGCGGTCTGCAAAAGCACTGTAGCCAAGGAGTGGCACTATTAATGCGGATCAGAGTAGGACATGCTCTACAACCTAGTTCTTCCGAGACACATTTATTGCAAAGATATGCAAGATCAATTTGAAATTCAACAAAGGACAATGCCTCTCTTCAACAGGCATTTTCCATACAGTATAAATAGAAGGATGGAGTGACTGTGAAGACTACTGAACTATTGAGCAATCTATCTTCTTAAGCTATCAACTTTCAAACTTTCCAAGTTCAGTCACTCAACCTTCAGAAGCAGTCATTCAAGCATTCGAGCTTTCAAGTTCAAGGTTGTCTTCTAGTTGCACTAGTTGAAGAAACAAACATATACTTTTGACCATTTACTGTGTGCTAGGTTGTTTTATTTTGGTGTCCTTAGTTGGAAGGATTAGATCTTCGCTAAGTGTTAAGTCTTGTATAGGCTTTGTAACTCTGTGTGAGTTTTGTACCCTGTGTGAGATAGAGCCTAGGAAGAAGTTTGTAAAGTTGAGTCTTGTAAATCGAACTGACCTAACAAAGTTTCTCCTTGAGAAGGAGTAAAGTGGACGTAGAAGGATTACACCACATTCGAACCACTATAAACCATAAGTATTTACTGTTTTTGATTACTTGTTGCATCGCATGATATATATATATATATATATATATATATATATATATATATATATATATATCTCTTGATGCATACATCATAAGCATACTGCTAAAATGACTTTGATAAAATCATACTTGTGAAAAGAAAACGTTTTACAAACAGAAACTCTATCTTAGTTTATTCCACTGCATACTGTGATACCGAGACATGAACGGATACATCATACTGTCAAGTTTCTCAATCGAGAGATTACTGATTCTACACTCATTCTCTGTAGAATCAGTAACCTGTTTACAGAAAAATTTTAAAAATCAAAATCGATAGAGTTTCACACCCCCTCTGAACCTCTAACCACTTGGGACCAACAATAAATTTAGAACTTGTCTAGAAATCAATCATCTATTTTTGTAATTCTAACTTTAGGACTTGTTTAAAAATTTCATGTACTTTTAGATCTTTATAAAATAATCTTCACGATGTATGAGGAGGAGACACGAATATTTATAAACCATTCAAATTAATCCAAACATTCTTATTTAAAAACCATCCAAACATTCTTAATCTTCACAATGTATAACGAGGTGGCAAAAATATTTATAAACCATTCAAATTAATCCAAACATTCTTATTTGTAATCTTCACAATGTACAAGGAGTGACAAGAATATTTATAAATCATTCAAATTAATCCAAACATTCTTATTTATCCAAACATTATTATCAAAATATAGAAACATGATTCACACCACTTCTTCTCACCTCCTTATACATTGTGAACATAATTTGAATGGTTTATAAGATGATCGAAATTACTCCATAAAGATCCAAAATAGATGATTGAGATTACTCCATAAAAGATGTACATTTTAGACAATTCTAAACTTATGTATAATTAAAAATAAATCTTAAAATATTTTTCCAAGTACTATTGATATTAATGGAAGCTACGACAATTTCTAAACATATATATATATATATATATAAATTAAAAAACTCTTAAAATATTTTTTCAAGTATTCTTAAAATATTTTTCCAAGTACTATTATAATAATGGAAAAAAAAATCTTAAAATATTTTTTCAAGTACTATTGATATTAATGGAAACTACGACCATTTCTAAACATATATATAAATTAAAAAAATCTTAAAATGTTTTTCAAGTATTCTTAAAATATTTTTCCAAGTACTATTATAATAATGGAAACTAAAAGAGAAAGAAAAAAAATGAAAAGTATTATTAATGTTAAATAGAGAAAAAAAAAAAGGGATAAAATGAGATGAGTTTGAAAAAAGATGGGTGGAGATAGAATTTTAGATGAATAAGGAAAAAAGATTTATTTAAAAATACAATAAAATAAAAAAGAATGATACACGGTAATTGAAACTTAAGAAAAGAAAGAAAAAGGAAAACAAGCCACATAATTAGGGATGGCAACGGGGCCGGGGCGGGGCGGGTAGTTGACTACCCAGGCCCGCCCCGTGCACAGACCCGTGGATCCGTCCCCGCCCCGTTCCCCGCCGCGGGTCTTACTTAACGACCCGCGCCCCGCCCCGCCCCGCATTGTTCTTATATTTTTTTTCTAAATATAATTTTAAGCAAACATAATTAATATCATTCAAAGCATATATATCATTCAAAGCATATAAAATACAATATATTCAAAGAAAACTACAAGTTAATATATACATATAAGTTTTTTATGCTTTGTTTTTCAAATCAATTAGTTATTCAATAATCAAAATAAAATTTACAAGCTATCTTTTTCAAAATCAATATTATTGATCATGATATAATAATTATATAATTAATATATATATACACACACACATATAAATGTAGAGTATATCATATATAATATATTGATATATACCTATTTGAGTTTGTAAATATATGTAGAGTATATCATTAAATTTTTTCTAATTATATTTCATATAAATACATGATATTTTGGTATATACATACATTATTCTTATATAAAGATTTTGAATTTTGATACATATGTAGATTTGCACATGTTTAAATTTTATACTCATTATGAATATATTATTAAGCATATATTTGTATACTTATAACTTATTTTCAAGACCAAAATAATAATATAATAAATAGTAAACCCTAGGCGGGTCGGGTCGGGACGGGGCTTATGTGATACCCGGACCTGCCCCGCCCCGTTTACGGGTCGGGGTGGACCCGCCCCATGTCTAGCACGGGGCGGGTTTTACCCGCCCCAAATATAACGGGTCAGGTCGGGTACCCGCGGGTCGGGTCGAAATTGACATCCCTACACATAATAAGGCAGATTGGCTCCATAAAGAACTCAATAGTGTGGGTTCTTCATCATTACTATATACTAGTAGTTGTTCCCATACATTGCACGGTTTGTTATATAATATGTAGTAAATATCAACTATTTGATAATACGGTTTCACTAATTATAAGTTTTTTGAAGATATAAAGTATTTAACAATTAAAAAAATATGAATTTACTTAACTCTATATATATATATATATATATATTAAATATCTATCTAATTCATAATAATCTTGTTTATTATATATCCAATTGGACAATTTGTAATTAATAACACTAAAAGTATCAATTATGAATTTCAAATTAAACTCAAATACTTAAATTAAAGATATATATATATATATTAGAAACAATACACAAAAAATGGAAATTTTACTTAAGAACTTGATGCAAACAATGTCAATCATGTATTTTCAACCTTCATTTGAAAATAAATTGAATTAAAAAATGACATTTTTAATATCCTTTAACATTGAAAATGACAGATAGCCAAATCATGTATTTTATACGTGAACACTTAATAATATTTTCATCATTAAAATATATTGGTAAAGGATATTAATATTTTCCGTACAATGTTGATGGTATTACATATTTGAATATACAAATATTAATCTAAAAAATATTTAGAATGACATATAATTCCATACCACACACACACACACACATATATATATATATATATATATATTAATTTCTTTAACAATGTTACATTTATTTATTTATATTAAATATGATGTTAGATATCCCTAAATAAATTAATATTTGTTATTAAATTTATTTTTGAACAATATCTATTATTGGGATTTATGAAATTATATTCAATAAAAATTAATTTAATTAAGACCAAGAAAATATAAATGAACTAATAAAATAATTATAATATTAAATCAAATGGACCAATTATATAAATAGAAAAATCTATACAATATTACAATTCTTAATACAATTAATTCATTTATGAAAAAGCCTATTACATTTGATGGTCATGATATATGAATCATCTTACAAAAAAACATGTTATTAATATTTATAAAACTCAGACTCCAAAATGATTTGTAAGATGAAGCAAGAATCTTCATAACATGAATTTATAATAAATCTTAATTTTTTTGTAAAACCCAAAATCATCTTACATAATGATTTTCCAAGAATTATCCATTGTGGATTATGAAGCAAGAATCTTAATAAAATTAATACATGGGAAAATAATTAAAATGTAAAATACAAAATAAATAAAAATTGATGTGACATTTTTAGGAGGGAAAATGACAAAATTGTAAATATTAACCAACTTTTTTGCGTTTATATAAGTGTGTGTCTATATATATATATATATATATATATATATATATATATATATATATATATATATCAAAATAAATAGATGAAAAAGAATAATTGATCGGCCTACTTCAAAGGCTTAATCAGTCCTCTAAAAGAATTAAACTTAGAGGGACAAGAAAACAAAAATCAGCTAATAATTTGGAATCTAATCATATGATGGAAAATGGACTAAATGAAGGGTTAGGACAGCTGGAAAAGATGGACATTATAAATCCTTAATTTAGAGATGGACATTATAGATAAGAATTAAAAGTTTTCAAGAACTTAATTTAGAGATAGCACAAAAACTCCTGTGCATCAGGTGCATGGATCTAAGATCCATGCAATCCGGGTCGATCCGATCCGGATCCGTGAATTTTAATTTTTTTTTCTAGATTTTTGTCTTGACATTTATGTTATAAATGTGTGACCTTTATATATAAACATCTGTACCTTTATGTCTGTAACTTAGAAAAAAATGAAGATTTTCAACACAATTTGTATTGTATACCTTTATGTGATATCAATGTGACATTTATGTTATATTATGTCACTTTTATGTACAAATATTCTGACCTTTATGTAATGTATAAAAGTGCATAAAGGTCAGAATATTTGTACATAAATGTGACATGATATAATATAAAGGTCACATTGATATCACATAAAGGTATACAGTTCAAATTATGTTGAAAATCTTCATTTTTTTCTAAATTATAGTACATAAAGGTCATGATAGTTGTACATAAAGGTCACACATTTATAACATAAAGATCACACTAATACAACATAAAGATAACAACCTGAAGCAACAAAAAAAAAGGGTAAAATCAAAAAACACGAGGATTCGGGTCAAAATTGGGTCGACCCGGATTGCATGTACACTAAGTACACACAAGACCAACTCTAGAGATGGACATTATAAATCCTTCAATATTGTAATTATTCAAACGACTCATTCTGTAATATCCGCAATACAATATAATTAATATTTTATTTATAATATGCATCAAAAATATAGAATAGAATATCAAAACGATCTATATATAAGCTCAACTTGTTGAGTTAGGCAGCCAACCCCACTCCACTGAATAATGGGTCATGATGGGTTGTGGATCGATCCGTTCATCGACCCGTATTGACAACTCTAATTGGGGGGAGAAAAAGTAACACAAGTGAAATGATTACATGGTCATATAATGTTGTAGCCTGTGTAAATAAGTTGTGTAAAAAGCCTGAAATTTAGTTAATGGAAACTTTATGCGCGATTTCTTTCCCATCATAAACAGTCTCTCCAATATAAACTACTCAAAATGCGCATAAAGAAATCCATCCCATCATACACACATATAATGCTTCTCACCCAATCAATGTGTCTTAGTTTGAAGAAATATTTATTGTGAGAATAATTATTTATATTGTAATTATTTGAAGTATCTAATATATACCATATGATTAGTATTTTAATGCACTAGTATGTATGTAATATACATTTAAGTTGTCATGTAAAAATATATACTAAAATGCATAAGACATTTTTCTTTTAATTTTCAATGCCAATTAATATCCAACGGTTATTAGACTACCCTTTTTCTTTTTCCTCCTCATTGTGATCAAATGGGTTGAGATAGATTCGAAAGAGGTGTATAATTATTTTGTCAGAGTTGATGGATTTGACGAATCTTCAAATAACTATTTTCAAAGAAATATAAAGGAAAAAGTGCTTCTATTATATTAAACCAAAAGAATTTCAAGTAAATTTTATTGTTGTTATTATTATTATTATTGGAGATAACTATGAATGTACATATAGGATTAAAAAAACACTTCCAATCAAATTATAACAAACTTTTCTTATCATAAAAAATAGTTTTTTTTTATATCACAAACAAAGATCATCCTTATTAAAATGCAGACGGATTCCATTAAACTAATACCTATGGGATGACGTTAATCTAATAATAGACACGACTCATGATTTCTATCACATGAATATAGCTCGACATAATCATAGTTCCTTTGTTCGAACACGTCAGCAGCCACATTCGATTTTAAAAAAATAAAAAAAATTCCATATCGACAAAACGATATCGTTACAAAATTCTACAACCAAAAAAAATTTCATAACATTTAGTCAAATTATCAATTTAACCAAAATTTTCACTTTTTTGAAAAAATAACATGTTCTTATGTATGTAATTGTAATTTTGACCTCGATCATTTTTCAAATTCTTTTTTTTTTTTGCTGACGTGTCATGTTGCTTGTACAAGTTAGCTGGTAGCTTTGATTTAAAAAAACATAAAATTTCACATCTATAAAAAAATGTCATTTTGTAGTAAAATCAAATATATTTTATATTTGCATTATCCCAAAGATTAATCCAAATTTAAAATTAAAATCATCTATCAACAACGTGAATGGTTCCACACGGTCGGATGATTCTTTTTCAGGTGATCTCACACGACTGCAAATATGAAGATGTATACAGATTTGATCCAAAAATTGGAGAACGACAAGAACCATCAGACACATTGTGAATGGCAAGAATATTGACTCGTGAACAAAGGGAGGGAAGAAGAAGAAGATCAAGAAGAAGAAGAAGAAGAAGGAAAAAACAAATTAAGGACGTTCATATGAAAAGAGTTAGAAACTAGGTTGTATAATTTTTTTTTTCTATATTTGGATTAATCTTTGGGGTTTAAGCATAAAATTATATTCGATTTTACTACGAAATGACATCTTTTTATAGACATGAAATTTTATTTTGTTTTTGAATCAGACAAAAAAAAAATTCAAAAACTTGAAAGGTTAAAATTACTACTACATATAAAAGGTTGGGGAAAATTGGTAAAAATACCCTGTATATAAACCATAAGTATGATCTTACTCTTTAATTTTTTGATTTTTTAAAAATACCCTGTATGTTGATTCTTCTTGTTAAAAATATTTTGTCACCTGTTGTAGGAGGTAATTCGCTGACGTGGCCAGTTATTTCGCACGTGGATTTTATTTCTCTTTTTTTGTTTACCAAGTCAAACACTAACTGCCAAGTCACACAAGTCTCCCACCTATTTCGAAGAGAAGAAAAACCCAAATCCTCAAATCAAAAAAAATCCCCAAAATTTGTTGAATATTTAATGTTTCAAGTCACACAATCCTCCAACAAATCCCCAAATCAACGAGAAGGTTAAACCTCTAAATCCCCAAATCAAAAAAAAAAACCTTATTTCTAATTCAAGAAAACCAAACCAAATTCTCTCCCGATATACCCCAAACCCTTACGTATTTACCATGAAATTCAAAGACAAGAACAACCTACACCGGCAACAGCGCCAAATGGAGATCAAGAAAGTTGTTGAAACATAAACAAAGGCAAGAAGGTGGTGGTGTCTTCGTGGAGAGACGGGTCTGATCCTGAAATAGGAAAGCTTTACGGCGGGGCTTGAAACTCTGAATATCCCACAAATTTAACTGATTCTTCCTCCGACAACCTCTAGTCCAATTCCCCCTCTCCCATTCATCTCCATTCAGGGGCTTTGGTGGGCGGCAGAGCAGGTTTGTAGGAGAGAGAAGAAGAAGATGGTGGTTGGTCGGAGAAGAAGAACGACGGTGGAGTGGTTGGCTGGATAAGAAGGTCGACGGTGGAGACGTTGTTCGCGATGCGATGGGCAGCAGATCGGCAGTGATGATAAGCTGAGTTGACCGGAGATGGTGGTGGTCTGCACCGGCAGTGGATCGGAGTGAAGAAGATGGTGAGTGACTGGAATCGCCGGAGAAGAGAATCGGTGTAAGTGGTGATGAAAAAAGAAGATTTCAAACCACATTAGCAAAATTCTCCCTCATTTGAAGAACTTGACATTCTTTTTGTGGATGGGTAAGGAAAATATTGAGGTGTTATGTTTTGAGAGGATTTGGGAGGGATGGTTGATTGTTTTAAGAGGATTTGGGAGGGAAATAATTGGATTTTCCCACCCTTTCTCAATTGACATGAAAAAGAGAACAAAAAAAATCGAAAAAACAATTACACATGTGTATTTACTTGCCACGTCAGCATGTGACTGGTTAGTTACCTCTTACAACATGTGACGGAGTATTTTTAACAAGAAGCGCCAACATACAGGGTATTTTTAAAAAGTTAAAAAATTAAAGGGTAAGATCATACTTATGGTATATATACGAGGTATTTTTACCAATTTTCCCTAAAAGGTTGCGTCGTTTTTGCAAAATAATAAAAAATTTGGTTAAAAAGACAATTTGACTGAAGGTTGTGGTTTTTTTGGGTTGCAAATACGAAACTTCTTCATTTTGCAGTTGTTGAATTTATTTTTTTAAATTGAATGTGGCAGTTGACTGCCAAAAATTGACCAAAGTTAAATTGTTATTGTTGTTTATGAAGACACTTGATACAAAATTTATCATCTCCTGGATTTGAGGTAGGCTTTGCAATATTATATACAGCAACTGATCAGTACATAATTATTTTAATAAATTGAATGTGTTGACATTAATCAAGCCAAAATGGATGGTGAAAACTCCATACTGTTACACTACACCCATCTAAGATATATATGTAAGATCATTTTCTTATGTGTGATTGTATATAATTTGCAAGATTCATATTTTATATTGTTAGTGATATCAACATTTCAGATGATTATAATTCGTTGGAATTCATTTGGTAAAGTGTCAATATTCAGAGTATATCTGAAATAGGTTTTTATTTTGGTAAATTCAATTAGCTTGAAATTGCAGCGTAATATTCCATTTCATTAACTAATATAATAAAATATCTGGGCAATGGTCCATGTGTGTGTGTGTATATATATATATATATATATATATATATATATATTGTTCTTCACTTTAAAAAAAAAAAATTAATTCTAACGAATTTTTATATAACCTTCTAATTGTGACAATAAGACATATATCGATCTCATACATTTGAACATTTATAACTAATGCAAGCGACAGTGCAAATCTTATTTATTTCTAATTTCAATATCTTATAATGAAGAACAAACTAGCTATAATAAAAAATTAAAATATATAAACTTAATTTCTTTTAATTCTTGATGTAATCTTATTTGGTATTCCATTCCCTAAAAGCACATCCCATAAAAATGCTTGATATAATTGTTATATTATCTACATGCTACTGTCTTTTAATTCCCTATTGCATGTTGATTGCTCACTATTATATATAATGATGTCGATATCATATTATAAATATGATATCATGTAAACGATATTGATTTCTTATTAAAAAAATACAGAATGAGAATGAGATAGAAGAGTAAGATAACTTGAAGCAATATAAATGCCACCAACATTTAAAATAAAATAACTAAGCTTTAATTCCCTTATATGAGATCGACTATATGGTTTATAATATTTCCATTCAATTAGAACCAAAGTAATAAATACAAATTTTAATATATCAAAAGAACGTAAAAGTAAGAAAAAAACTGATCACTTCACTCACAAGAAACAAAAACCTAACATCATAAAACATACTACCACGTCCCATAACATTTCGCATTCTTATTTATGCACAGTTTTTAAGAAAAATTGAATGATTGTTTTATAAATGAGGGTATAAAGGTCAATTCTACTTTTTCTAATTGAATGATTAGTTTGAATGTTTGTGAAAAAGTAATGATATTGTGTGTAAATAAGTATGTATTGTGAGGGTAAGAATTGTGATAAAATTTATCATTTTTTTTTTTTTAAAGGAGGATCAACAGATTTCACCCCTACCCTCCACGGTGACTCGAACCCAAGACCTATGCTTAGGTAGCAGACGCCTTTTACCACTAGGCTATCAATGCTTCGTCAAATTTATCATTCTTTTGGTGTGTAAATGTTTGAGGACAGATTAAAAAAAAAAAAAAAAAAAAGTGTGCAGAGTGTTGAGAGATAAATGATTAATTACAAATTTCTGAAACATGCATGGTTTTAATGGCTATGCTTTAATTGAAAAATAATTTATGAGAGTGGGGAAAATGTGCAAGTCTTATCCAACATCATAATCCCTTCATTGAGCTTTCCAGTCATGTCTCAAATTTGTACTTTTCTTTAACTGTTCAAACCCTCTGTTCCATACTTTCTGTCCCATCCACTAATATAATTCCAAAACAAATATTAATCACCAAATTCACATAATCTAAAGAAGAAAAAAAACCCATAACAAATAGTATATCTTTTTAAAAAGAAATCAAATACTGTTTCATCTCCTATTATGATGATTCACATCATCCGCCTAAAAAATGGCACACCATTGTATTTGAACAATATATTTAAGTAATTAATGGTGGGACCAAATGGGACACCATTTCTTGAGACATATAAAACCACATTATCAAACACACGTATCATTACACAAAAGTGTTTGAATAGGAGAGATGAAAAGATAGCAAAAGGTCCCATGCATGTATTACAACAACAACTTCAAGAATCCCTTTAACATAATTCGCCGGAGCTGACGACGGCGCCGCCGCCGGAGGCGGCGTTACCGTTGCTCGTCGCCCAATCGTAGAAGCTAAACGGGTCCAAATCGTTGTTCTCCCGACCCGAATCACCATGAGAAAACCCTTGTGTGAACAATAGATCATTGAGAGGGTCAACTTCAATCTCACCCAAATCTGCAAAGAAACTATCTTCTGAATGAATCGAATCCGCCATGGCCGGCTTGTACGTCTGTGCAAACCCTTCTTCGAACTCTTCTTTCACAGCAGTGCTGGTTTCCTTCACGTGTTCTTCGTTGGGGTTCGAGGGTTTGTGTGTCTGAGAATTTGGCGATGAGTTCTTTGAAGAAGGTGTGGTGGTCTTGGATGGCTGAGATCGTGTCGAGCCAGCGAGGGCATTTCGCTGAGTCGGCCATGGATGGTTGTGCTCCGAGGTGTAGGTGATCACCAACATATTCGGGTCGGTTCGACTACGCTCCACTTGTTTCCTTGCTGAACACCCCTTTGAGCTGCTGCATCTATAGTAGCCCCTGGATTTGTAATATATAGGACATGAGCTTCGACAACATATTGGATCGAACACGATGAATGCAACATGAAATACTACTTGAAATAGAATGGCTCGTAAAAACAAGACCCCCTCAATTACGGGGGACTTGTTATATCACTACAAGAAAATTGCAAAATCTTACTATGAATGTCGTAGTTATAAGACCGTCGTTAATTGACTTTTGCAGCAAAACAAAGATAATGCTGCAAATTTTTTGTTTAATCTCTTAAACTCATTGTTAAAAACAAGCCCAAATTAGCCTCGAAATTTTCGAATTTGGCACCAAAATAATTCATGTAGTAGTGAAAATTATTCTTGCTGACTTTCCCATTCTCATGTTAGATGGCAAGAATATAGAATGAGAGTCATGTATATATACATATGATGAGTATAATTGTAGTAAAAAATTACCTTGGATATGGGGAGCCTTTAATAGGCTTTTGACCATACTTTCTCCAAGCCCAAAGATCTGAAGGAACAACTTCTCCAGTGGACCTGCTGTTTGCAGGAGCTGGAGCAGGTATACAAACTACTTTCTTTGCCTGGCTTTTCCTGATTATTATTGCATGCATTTCAGTATTTTTCAGACATATAAATTCATGAATCAGTACAACGTTTTCTGGTTATACATGCACATAGTAATGGACACAAAAACAACTTGTTTCCACCACTTAATTAATTCTTAATTTGTGCACCAGATAAATCCAATCTTTCACAGTGTTTTGTTCAGCAACAGGCGTTTTAATTTTTATTTTTATTTTTTTTTTTTATCTTTTTTTAGAAAAGCCAAAACTGATGGAAAATATGATAGACCCGACAGATAAAACCACTGCATAAAACAGTAGAATGAAAGCGAAACTGATCATTAATTCTCACAAGTGTTAATTTATTCAAAAAAATGTAATCATAATTAACCTAATAAAAGTGCAATTAATCCTGCGAGAAGGCAATGAAAAACATGGAACCTGTCAGATATTTAACAGAAAACCCTATTTTTAGATAACTCATTAATGAAAGCATGTGATTGCCCAAGAAAACAAAGACTAGATAGAGATGAGCAACATTAATTACACTTTATTAAACTAATCAAATATGAACCTTTTCTGCAAATTAATTACATCGAATCCCACCTTCTTTTGATGCCCGTATTTCGCGGAGACGAGATCTGCAAACCAGGGTTTACATGAGGTACTAAAAGAGAGCCACCCTTGGACGGCGGCGCCGCCGCCGCAGCCGGAGGTGCCGAAACCGGCAGCTTTGCATTAGGAGAGATCTGAAGCATCCTCGAGAAAATATTGGGAGGCCTTTTAATATTCTCATCATGATCAGCAAGATTTGAATTAAAGAAAAACCCTGATGATGAAGAATCAATATTATTATTATTATGCATGATGAGAGGATCTTTCATCATGTAGCTAGTGAATGGATCGCCGAAATCTTCGATGGAGGCGGCGAAGGGGTTGCTCGGAAACTGCCAGTCCGGGGCGGCGCCTCCTCCGCCGTCGGCGGTGGCGCGTACGATGTCAGCTAAATCGCCTTCGTAATTCTCCATCCTCTTCAAGAACTGACTGCACATGATATGTATGTATATATATATATATGTACACTTTGCAAAAATTAACAGTGTTTGATCATTTGAGTTGGGGTTTAGTTTGGCAGGCTTTTGCACCACAGAATTAAGTGAAAATCATGCAGTGATGGAGTTTGAAGTTGGGACAAAACTGGTTAAGATTGAATGAAATTGTTCTTTCTAGAGAGAGAAAGAGAGGAGAGAGAGAGAGAGGGGTCGCTGACTTTGGATATAAAACGGCTCTTCTTCTTCTCCATACGCAAGATAGAATACAAGAGAGATGGAATTGAGGAGGAAAGAGTAGTACTTATGAACTTGTTATTAATATTAGTAAAATAATAGGGTTTTGAGCTGCTTAATTTATTTGATTTTTATATGATGAGTACTCACATCGAATGGGTCAATTATGGGCTATTGTTTCTCATTTTTTTATATCATATCATTTTCGATTTTATACTTTATCTTACTATTACTATGTTATTTGCTTAGTGATCCTTAATTAAGATGTGCTTTGCTTTAGTAATATTCGTGGCTTTATAAAATATAATTTGTTCAATTCTATCTGGGATTTATGTTATCTTGAAGAAGTAAAGTGTTACTTTGCTAATTTGAGAGAGATATTTTATCTTGACTTAATTAAATCATGTATGGAAAACCCTCATGAACTTGAGGTGTATAGATCAACTTTCTCTTATATTTTTTTTATACAATTAAGGCTGCGTAAATTTGGAGTGTCAGATTAGTATAACCAACATCCATATCAGCAATTAATTATTGCAGAAAATTGAATTTTCGATTAAAATGCAAACGAAATTTGGAAAAAATTATAATTTATAGAAACTTAATTGCAAAATTAGTGATCCAAAATGGATAGGGCCAAATTTAAATTTTCCCAAATTATAATCACTCTATAATTTAAGTTTTTCTAAAAAGAATGTAATGGTTTATGTGTATATTAAATAGTTTTTAAATCTTGATGGAAAAATAACACGGAACTTAGATAGAATAGAATGAAGGGAATGTTATATCACTGCAACAAAGAAGCTTATTAACGGCAACAAAATATTGTCGCAAAAACATTAGAGTGAGTCTTATGTGCAGCCGTCTTGTGGATCATCTTATGTGAGACGGATCAACCACAATTCATACTTTACAATTCACATATAAATTTGTGAAAATGAATTTTATTTGTGGGTAAAAAGGATTCATGTCACAAAAACTATCTGTGAGACCGTCTCACGCAAGTTTTTGTGAAAACATTATAGAATAACATTTTTTTTCGGTAAGTCATATCACAAAAGCTTTATTGAAAATAGTATTTTTTGCAATAATGTTGTTGTC
This sequence comes from Scutellaria galericulata, assembly GCA_946896805.1. NCBI lineage: Eukaryota > Viridiplantae > Streptophyta > Magnoliopsida > Lamiales > Lamiaceae > Scutellaria > Scutellaria galericulata. Next base: position 2,266,190 of record OX335785.1, read on the forward strand.
GCAAATAAATTTTTCATTTGTTTTTTGTGACAATTTGTTATCAATTTTTATTATTAATTTTTGCGACAATAATTCATAAAGTATATTTTTCGAAACAACTTTTGTTATCATTAAAAATCTTATTGCAAATAATTTTGTTGCAGTGTATAAATGGAGTGGCTCACAAAATTGAAAGATAGAAGCTAGCTATATGAGTATCCGAATCTTCCTAATTCAAAATGTCTGGTTTAAGATTATTTAACAAAAATTAGAAGAAAATATATATCTAGGTATTTATATGTTAAAAAATCTAATATAAATTTAAAATAGGAACAAAGTTTAAAAAAAAAATCACTAACTCTTTTTGATAATCAAATGCCATTATTTTGAAAATAAGGAAGAATATCATAATTTATTTGAATATAATAAAAAATGTACCTAGCTATAATAGTAATAATACCTTGTGTAATGATTGATCCACCAATAATATTAATGTATTACAAATACTCTTTTTAATCAACCAGGAATAACTATATATTAAATTTGAGTTAATCATATTAATAAGTTATAAATCGATCTAGTTTATACGATATATGTGAACAATTAAGTACAGAAATTTTAATTGTAGCTTTAATTTGTTAAGCATATACATACATATATAAATCACTCATATTAATAATGTGGAAATTTTTCATTTAAAAAAAAAATAAGTGATGGAAAATAAAAGAGGCGGCAAGTAGCCGCAATTGTCGGACAACCTTCAAAACACTTCACCCTGGGACCCACCCCAGCTCCTGTAAAATCAAAACAAAAAGAAAAAAAATTTAAAAAATTCAAAACTTTTTATTTATCTTTTATTATTTTATTCAATTATTACATTATAACTCTAATATTGACGAAATTTACAATCAGCACTTATTAAATTGATTTTTGTGGTTGGATTTCAAGTATTTATTAATTAGGCAAAAACAATTGCTTGTGATAAGAACATTACTTTTAATTCATATACCAAATAATATACAACACACTATGATTCTGTTTATGGCCAAGAAGTACTATGTCTAATATAAGCTTTAAAAACTATATTTAAAATATTTTATTAAATATAGTATCTGTAAAATTAATGTAAACTTACTTCAAAAAATATGTATATCTAAAGAAACTAAATCGTCATGTGGAAATAAATATTAGAATATTGAAATCTCATTCAAATTAAATTCAGCACACGAAGTTGGGAGTTTCAGAATGATGCATCTTGAAGACTTGATCTACTCACTAGGTTAGCTTTTAGGTAGCTTATTTATTGGGATGAACTTATATGTAGCCTACTATAAAAGAAATATATATTTTTTTAAATTAAAAAATTGAAATTATTTTTTTTAGTGAAGAAGAATATTTTTTTTAATCATTGTATTATTAATAAAATAAATCTCGTATCAATTCGTATCACCATATTTCACCCGTACCAGTTCGTATCCACATATTTTACTTTGTATCAGTCCGTACCACTATAATACACTCACGTACCAAAATGAATGTAGTCGGTACCACTATATTACACTTTCGTACCATTAATAATGTAACTTGTACCATCATATTACATCCTCATACCATCATTCATGTAGTCTGTACCATTATATTACACACCAAATGTTAGAAGGGTATAGTTGGCAAAAATCATTTATCTTAGCTAAAAAAGAACAAAATTTAATAACTTGACAAAAATGAATATTTATAAGTAGAGATGGTTAAGAACAGACTTACTACTTTATTTATTTATAAATTTATTTAATTACTCTCAAAATAATTAATAATTCATATATGCCTTGGGCTTTAATTTATTGCTACTTTTTTAATCACCTAATTTCAAATAAACTTGTATTTTTCTCAAGAAAGCACAATCAAACCCACAAAAGATCTACTACAATTAAATAGTTTATCTAAGTTTGAATGCTCAAGCATCTGTTCATTTATTCAATTATAATTTTAATTTGATATTTTAGTTTATTTATTTTCAGAAAATAAGTATATTTTATTTTAGTACTGATATAGAAGAAACACAGAGAATGAATAGTCCAACAAGATATTAGTTATCTAATGCTTTATTTTAATATTGAACGCCGTTCAACATAAAAATAAATTTGGTTCAACAAATTATTTAAAATCTAACACCACCAACCAAAACTATTGGTTTTACATATTAAAATATGAATTTGATTCTCATTTTATTATTTCTCAAATTGAAGAGTTATTTTGGTTCATTTAGTAAGCCATTTATCAAAACATCATCTTAGTGACTTTTAGAACAAAAATATTGAAATTTCTTTGCTCCAGTTAAATAGAACAATTTGAAATTCAAGATTTAAATTAATAAATAAATTTTAAATCCACTTAAATAGATGAGGATTTGAAATCCAACGATATTACTCAAAAAAATTAATTCAAAATAAAAGTAATGAATTTCAACTTCATATTTATTCAAACAACATTGATAAATTTACTGCTAGGAATTCCGAATCCCACGACCCAAATGAAGCCTTATATATATTTCTTGTATGTTCAAAATTAAACCCAAATCGTGTCAACCACTGAACCACAGTAGAATTTATACAATATTAACCTTTATATCACCTCATGTTACCTCATATTGTGTCAAACACACCTCATATAATATATATATATATATATATATATATATATATATATATATATATGTCAATCTTCTCCAATGAACAACTGCATTAAACATATTTTGAAGAACATTAACATTTTAAATGACACAAAAGTGACCAAACTAGCACTGAAAAAAATAAAAATTGCGATGAGCTTTTTTGTTATCTCGAAAAGTTTATCTTTTGCGACAACTTATAATTGCAAAAATTGATAATATAAATTAACAACAAGTTGTCTCAAAAAGCAAATAAAAAATTATTAGCGACAACAACATTGTCGCAAAATAACTATTTACGAGAGAATTTTGACGATAATAATTTAGTAACAAAATGTTGTGGCAATATATTTTTACGACAATTATATATACTTTTGCGGTCGCCAACAAACTTTTTTTATTGTAGCGTAGAATGAGTAAGAACCCACCAATTGAAATTAAATAACTAGAATTTATTTAACGAGTAGCAAACCAATAGTGCAGAAAATCATTCCACAATATATATGTTCTAATTGTCTTCAAGTTAGGGCAACATCATACAACTCATGTCAGTTTCATTTGTAATGTTTTATATGGATTACATAGACAAATGAGGGCGAATGTTATGTACAACAATATCAATTATGGGAAAAACAAGTTAATTGACGTGAATTCTTTTAACAACTTAAAGATTAATCATTTTTACCAAGCGATTTACAAAACAGTTTTTTTTTTTTAAATATGTATCGATCTCATGGATCTGATTACACATATCATAACTCATTTTGACCGGCGTCATGTCAAACTAAAATTCAAATGCAAGTCCTTCCATTTAAATGTAACCTTAATCGAGCATCTCCGACAGTGCGTTGGATTCTTAAGATTTTTAGATTTTTTTCACCCAACAGTGCTTTAAAAGTTCACTCTAAACCATCTCAACCGGCAACCTTGCGTTTGATTCAACGCAAGTCAAATCTTGCACTAAAATTTTCTCTTCTATTTTTATGAAATATTATGGAATAGTCCTTTTTATTGTGAGGAATAGTGCACACTGTTAGAGTCGAATGTCAATTTTTACATAACAATAATGCAAAAACTGCACTAATTTTTTGTGCACTGATGGAGATACCCTCATTAGATCTACTCATTGGTTTGTTACAAGGAAAAAGAATTGTCCATAATTATTAATCCATCCATCCTAAAATAAGAATTATAATGTTTATACAACTAAAATTGATGTACCAAGAAATAGATAATTATTTGTTTTTTGGGCGGGAAGTAATGTATTTCAATTCATAATTAGTATTAATTGGCACATTGTTTCATATATACAGCTAGAAATATTATGTAAGATTAATAAAATAAAATATAAAATAGAATTGCAATTTGCAATTTGCAATAAAAATAATGAATATTTGAGACGTTTATCTAGCTACTACCATCAAAGATAGTAGATATAGAGAGGTAGGGTAGAGACAATACATACCCCACGCACGTTCGTGCATGAAGCAAAAAAACCCACAAGAAAACAAAATAACACTAACACTAGGATTCTCTTAACTAAGAACTGACACACAATTAATTTGTCTTCTTACTAGAGAGAATCAGAACCATCCTTCCATGTGATCAAGAATTTTAATTAACATTTTTTGTCCTTTTCTATTGCCCCTAAAATGATATTTCAAGTTTGGATAATTACTTCTCAAGTTCAAATTTGTCAAAATGCATTGCTTCATCGATTTTATTGAACGTATTTTACTTTTTTATATGGTCTGGTGTAAAAATTATCATTCACCTCTAATAGTCTACACTATTTTTGTATTGAAAATGAATATTCCATAATATTTTTTATTTTATGAAAAAAAGAATGAAAAAAAAAAAAGAATAGAAAGTTTATGATGACTTGATACAGAGATAATTGTTGAAAATTGTTGGTACAATCTTTTACAATATTGTTGGAGAAAAAATATATATATCAAATTCGAATGTTTAAGTTTGCATTAACCTGATATAGAGATTACAACTGAAAATTGTTGATGCAACCTTTTACAACGCTGTTGGAGAAAAAAAAAAATCAAATTCAGATATTTTTACAACAATCCCAGAGATATTCTAAGAGTTGTCTACTTGAACAAACTAATATGGATCAAGTGGGGTTAACCTAATGCATATAGATTCCTTCTTTAATAAAAATAAGAATGATAATTGAACTCCAAATTGAATAATTAATTAACCAAACAATTCATAATCAATGACTCAACTATACATGGGAACAATCCCCACCTCGATGATTACGACTAAATATTAATTTGTTATAATAATTTAATAATTAGGCCTTCAAAGATAAATAATTATATTAATCAAGTCATTTTTTAATCAGCACGCGCCTGAGTGGGGCCCACCGACTGATGTCAGCCGGCCATCTACCGGCCACCTCATCCATCAAGTTTCATCCTGGCCGTAAAATCTGTGTACATGGATGGTGAGGATTGAACGGCCACCAGTATTTCTTTTATTTAATATTTCTTTTGGTTGTCAAAAGATTTTTTTAGCCATTACTTAATATATATCAGGCACAAAACAAGTCAAAGTGGGGGTCCATGATCATCTCTAATTTTGCCTTTTCCAATTTCTGAATTTGGACGTTTTAATTCAACTTAATTAATTTGAAAAATCATCAATTTTGATTATGAATATGATTGTTTCTGAGATTGTTATGAATTTAATTAATTTTTGAGACACATCAACTCATGAATTAATAGTAAAAGTCCATGTTATAGGGATATATGTGAAACAGTCTTATATAAATTTTTTAATGAATTAATTCGATTAATTTAAAATTAGTTATCAAATCCTAAAGATATAGAGTTAATTTCGATGGATTTGGTATTCATGTATTCTATAAAGTTGGATTTGGATTTAAGTTCATCAAAACTACTTATAAAATAATTCAAAAGTAAAATTATTACAAATACAAATCTGTTATCAATATCATACCAACTATGAATACATATTAATGTGTTCACCGTTGATGGATTAAATATTTACATATTTCAAAACATATTCACAATGATTAAGAGATCATTATTTATTACCAAATCAAGTTTGTTATCGAGCACATATTAATGATAAAATCATCTAAATAGTGAAATTAAATAAAATTATTGCCATATTTTTGTAGCCCATATATCCTTTAAATTTTTAATGCATGAATCCAGGAAATTTTAAACATGAAACTTGGTAAGTTACTAGGCTTTTGTAAGCTATTTTGGAGGACTATTTAATATGAGATTTTTATTTTCGAGTTAATTAAAATTATGGAAAAGATGGAAATAATTCGAACTTCAAACATTCTGAAATTTAGATGCGTAAATTGTCACTTATCAACAGAATAAATTAAAGAGTACGTCTATGAAAATATTTGCTAAGGCTTTCACCTTTAAATAGATCCTTAATATTTTTTTTTGTAATTTATCATGTATATTGTTTGTTATTCGTGAAAAACAATAAAATGGTATGAATATTTGAACTCGAAAAGTTTGAAATGGATAATATTGTACATAGAGGATGCAACAATGAAAATATTTAACCAAATAATGAATAATGAATTGTCTCGAAAACATAGCAATCATTTATATTAATTACAATGAAATGTGTAAAATAGAATAACAAGATATGAATCTAAAACATGGGTTGAGGGAAATTAAATACATCAAGTTTGCATGTGAAAATAATTTAATTAAGTGTAGCAAAAGATAAAAATGTAGAGTCCCTAGGATTCTATGGCAGCTTTGCCAATTGCATGTGAGATATAACGACTTTACTTCTATTTGCAAGAAAAAATTAATGATTTTTTCCATAATTTTGGTCACCCATTTCCAGATCTCATGCTTACTTTGAGTGCAGTCTAATTAACATTTTTTTTTTCTATTTTTCCCTGAAAACCAAAGTCCTAATCAGTACTGGCATTTATGTTTTTTATTTATCAATTCTAAATTTATATCTAAATAATTTAAATAAAACAGTTTTAACACCTTTAATATTAATATCATGTTAAATCATGGCATGTATCTGAATAATCGAATTCGAGGCTAAATCATTATAGTGTTGGGTTATGGAGCTTGATCGTCTATTTCACGTCCACGAACACGTCTATTTCACGGCCCAATTATTGGGTATAAATAACCTTTAATTCATTGTGTTTGTTACACACGAAAATTAGAATATCTTCTAACTTGGTAGTGCCCCAGCCGTAATCATTCTTGACGAATTGGGATCAACAAATCGTTGTTCTTTATTTTTCGTTCATATAAAATTCTGTATAATTGCACTTAAAATCCTAACAAATATCACTGTTAATATTCTACTTGAACATGATTTACAAACATCTTATTTGTATCTGGAGACCGATTTAAGGAGGGCGCGGGGTGCGGTCACCCCATAAACTTTTAAAATTGTTCTTTTTATATGTAAATTCTTTTAATATTTTTCATTTTTATCAATAATTATAAGTGTTCACCCCTTTTAATTCAAAAAATTTGTTTATTATATAAATTTTAGCCTCTGATCTGGTTTATATTTTTGATCTGAAAAAGATTTACCCCTTAAAACAAAAATCTGGATTGATCTCTATTTATATCCAACTATATATATAAAATCGAAACTTCCTTTTGGATTAAATCAAGGTTGTCACGTAGGGGACATCATTAAATGTTCAACAGATTCATATAAGTGATATATTTAGAAAAGTAATTATATTGAGTGATTTGATGTTAGCAAATTATAAGGTGCAGAGTTGCACGATGCAGGCCGGCATTAGTCCTGGATATATGTCTCCCAACTTATTATTATTATTTTTTATCAATTTATTCTTGCAACATGTTAACATGTCACTCAAATCACCCAAAAATATAATAAAAATTAAATATCTTGTTACATTTATAGTTAACCAACTCAAAAGAAAAATTAATGTTGCGAATGTTGGGTGCATTTCGAGGGAAGAAATTAAAAATATGAACTCATTAATTTGTGGTTGTTACTAGAATACTATTTCATATGTGCATAGGATTATATTGTCAATGTATATATGACACGTATTTTATGTTATTAAATTGAACGAAATTCGAGTCTTTTTAGTTTGATCAGCGGATTAGTCTATAAGTTAAAATAACTGGTTAAAAATTTAAGTGTACTTTGAATTCTAGAACTAAAACTAGATTTAAATTTCAAATTAGCTCTAATATTTAAATGTTGAAAGTTTGATTTAATAAGACATTATTATATACGTGAGTTCTGACACATTAAAATGTGCATAATGGACATGTGAATTTATATATGGGTGAGATTATACATATCTTACTCATTTCTAAACAACACCAATTTCTAAATACATTTGAATTAAATAAATTAATAAAATACAAATATCTCAATTTCTCCCTTCAAAAGAAAAAAAAAAGTCTTTGAATTATATTTAATTTTCATTTTAAATTGTAGGATTTATCTAGAAAAGGGTGGATGTTGAGCTTTATATATATAATTGGTGAAGGCCCATTTACATGTTATATATTGCTGAATCAGGCCTAAAAGTCGAAATTAACTATTGGCTATAGAGGTAATTTTATTAAGGGCCCAAATTTTGGCCCAATTAGTGAGCCCCATTGCTTTCGTTTTATAACGTATCCGAATACGAACACGAAACATCACTTGGATTTTAATTGGGCTTAATTGAAATGGGCCCACTACTATTTAAATAATCCCATATTTCTCATTTCAATCAAGTCCAATAACCCTATATGTGTGTGTCGTAAAATTAGGCACACTCAATCAAACTGGTTCAATTTTTTTATTTTTCTAACTTATTTCTTTGGTTTTTGTTAGATTTATTTTTATTTTATAATTAAAAAAGTATTTTCTAAACAAATTAATATATAATTAAATCAAGATTATGTTTTTAGGTCTCTCAAACTGAATTTGAATTGATCAAGATTGGTTGAGTCTCTAACTGAAATTATCACTTTGTAATCATGTTTTTGATTTATGAAAATAAAATAATTGTTATACTTACTTAATTAATTTTTTTAATGCAAAAGACTCGATCTATATATGTAGCATAAACTGATTAATTTATCACCTAAATAACGTGTTTTGTTGAAAGTCATCTCAAGCATATGGTTTTTTGTGCAGTGAATTAAAGATGGAGCCTTCCATTATTATTATTATATTTTTAACACCACGTGAATAATATATGTTTTTTAATAAAACCATAATATTTATTAAAAAAAAAACTGAGATTAATGTAAAGTTCTTCATCTTGACAATGACGTTTTTCGACTAAAAATAAAATAGTATGTAAGCCTATCACATCTCATTTTAATTTAATACATTTCAACTTGTTCAATTAATTGTGTTAGTTTATGTCACATCGGAATTGGTTTTTATTATTTTTGATTTTTGATTTTGTATATGTCGTTCTATCAACTTAACCTAATTAACCTGCGGCCTATAGTTTGCAATTGTAAAATCACTTATATCCATATATAGGTTACGAATACATGTTAAGCTATTATTGAAATAAAGATAAATATTTGTTAATTAAAATAGGTTAACTTGTGTTCTATTAATAAATTAATCTATCATATAATAAAAATTAATTATTTACATCTTGCTTTAAAAAAATTCGCAATTGAAATGTTTCATTGTAATAAGAAGATTAAATAATCATGATACTTGTATAAATAATTAGTTTATAATTTAATAGTAAAAATTAGTGAAATATATCAATATCTAAAAATTAAGTAAATGTTTTCCTTAATTTTCTTAAGAATCTTATAAGAATATATATCCTAATAGAATTTGAGAAGCTTATTTTCTTAGAAATCCGACTAAATACTTTAGTAGTGGTTAAAAGCAATCTTGTGGGAATGAATCTAATTCTATAAGATGGACCAATTGATAATCAACTATTCACAATTTATATATAAATTGTGAAAATGAGTTTGTTTTGTGGTATTTAATGGATGACTTTATCTATATAATAAAATAATTTTATATGAGTTTTTGTGTTGAAAATTAATTATATTTTATTTATTGATGGGTCTAAATATCGGCAATATTAAGAATATCAATTTTCACATTTCATGAATAATTAATACCAAAGCTGTATTCCAAATAACTTAATCTAGGGGTGGCCGTTTTCCTCAAATTATAAATAAATAAATTATTTAGGGGTGGTCCAATTGCAAGAAGTCAATCTAAATATTTTATGATGCAACATTAACCCATTTTTTTTCAATAAAATTTTAGGTATCATAAAAATTGTTTAGAGATGTTGATGATATTCTTGAATGTGACATCTTCCAATTTTTGTTAATTAATTACAAAAAAAAGTCAAAAATATGGACTCGGTTAGGTGACTTACCATGCCCATATAAGTCGGAAAAATATATGTTATTTGTTTTTTAGGATTCAGATATATTTATGTTATCACTATGATTTTTAGAGTTTTATATTCTCTAACCGAGGAAAATAAGTCTTGGACAATTTTAACAGAAATTTAAAATTAAAGAAAATTCGATTAAATTTAAGTTAATTATATTCATTGGTAAAACAAAGATTGAATGTGTAATTTTATTTATTTTTATTTTTATTTCTGGAAAGGGTACTCATAGGACTTGTCCCTTCTCTAGTTCTCTTTTATATACATTAAAGTAATGATATCCTTTGTTGAACATCATTAATTTTTATCAAGTTGAATACTTTATTCAACGATCAATTGAAAATTTATTCCTAGGCTAGTGCCATCTTTTCAAAAGTACTATGCAAATGTTTGCCAAAATTCCATGCACAATTCAGAACCAAACATCATCAATAACGTATTGAGATTTTTATTGTAAAATAATATTTTATTTTTGTAATCCATATATTCATTGCAATTTACTATATAAAATTAAATAGTATCTCTAATTCAAAATAAGTGACGTTCTGGTGTTTTTGTCATAGATTAAATAACATAAAAATTGGATAAAAAAAACTTTTTGACAATATGAATCTCTTCCCACTCATACTTAAATTAACATGACATAGAATAATATAAAATAACGAAATAAAGAAAATTTAAGATAAAAAAAATATTATACAATCTTGTGTGAATAAATTTGAAATGGATTAAATATGTAAGTTCAAAATTAAGCGGCAAAACTTGGGGTAAATAACTTGGAAAAAAGTGGCGAAATACTTAAAATGATACCTAATTTGAAATAATGTTTGACTTCCACAACTATGCTTATTTTAAATTGGAGGGATGAGTACAATTTTATAATTGATGATCTAAAATCACTTTAAGAGTATATATTGTGTGGATAATATTAATCATATTGTTTCCATAGAGAAGCTCATATCACTAAATAAAAATATGAATATAAGAAATGAGAATAAATAATAAAAAAATCACATAGAAGATATTAACTCAACTATAAACTACTTGGAGACAAATTTTCATATAAGACGGTTTCACTAGTCTCATTTTACTATCTTTGAAATATTGAAATTAAATGGGTCAAATCAATATAATACTCATGAATCATGATTAACATAATGAAGAATTACATGAACTGTGTGTTAAAGTATCGATTCATATTAATTAGATTAAAGTAAAGTACTAACTAGTATATATCAAAATATTATTTTTATATATAACATTTGTAATGTTTATTAAAATATAATTACCTGTTATATATTAAAGTGAATATCACTCATTATATGGTAATGTATTCGCTTAGTATAATTAAAATATCATTTGTTACACGGTTAAGGATTATTTAATTGTACATTAAAGTTCACTCAATATACATTCAAGGATGTCTATATATGTTATATATTAACACCTAATTACACGCTTAAGTATAATTTAAAAGTATAACTTTTTATAATTTAAAGTACTTCTCACATAGTATATTTAAAATGAGAAATGAAAAAAAAAAAAATTCATAATTTTGTTAGAACGTTTGTATTTAAAGCTGATTTTCGAACTAATTTTAGGAATTCACATTACAAGTTGTGATAGATAATCGTAAACTGTAATGAAGATAATTATTTTATTTTCTAATTTTAATTTTTTTTGATTTACTATTGGGATGACAGTTTTTCCGTATTTATTAATAAATAGACTGCACAAATAAATTTGATCTGTTTTAGAGGATCTAATCTATCTTACAAATCTCAATCAATGAGTCGATCTTATAAGAGACGACATCTTACATTGTTACCCGTAAATTTGTGGAATTGTTATAATTGGTGAGCTATTTATTTTAAAAATATAGGATCTATTTATACATATAACAACTTATTGACATTCTAGAAAAAAATGTCATTTATTTACAATCAACATTCTAAATAGAAATTTCTGGACCATTTTACCAATTTTCCACCTACTAAGCATGTTAATATATTAAGAAATTAATTTTATTAAAAGGAAATTCATTTAACCTCATAATTTGTAGAAATCATTATGAAATCGATTCTATCTCAATGAAATATTCTCTCCAATTAAAAAAAAAGTTATTATCAAATTTAGGCTAGTGAGATTTTATTATGATCAAACTTAGATCGGTGAGATCATCATATGATGTTCCTTCTAATGGAAATAAAATATACTTGATGTAAATTGAGAGATACGTTGAAGTGACATACATCAGTAAAAATCTGATTTTCATGATATTTGAATTTCATGTGTTATTAAATGATTTTCCTCACATCATTACACACCTTACCAACTCGACTATATCTCTAAAGGTTAAGTATATATATAATAAAATAAATAGGAATATTTTAATTCTTGACAACAATTATAAATGAAATAGTTCATCACTGTTGTATATATTTCTATTTCAAAATTTGTAAACTATATACTTCAATCACTACATCTTCATGATTTGGAAAAGAACTCATTAATATTTTATATTATGCATGTTTTATAATAAATATATAAAATATTACAACTATTATAATATTAATAATGAAATTATAATTATATTAAAAAAATAGATTTTATAATTCCACAATTAGATTATATCATCTCAAGTTAAAGTACAACACGAGTCCTATAGTCATTGTCTTAGTAGCAACTTGACATAATTATTTTATAAAAATATGAATAAAAACATTCCACGTCATTGATAAGCTAGGGACAACTAGCTAGAAAGGATAGAAGTTCCAGAAAACGATAGTGAAGAATCAAATCCATTGCATTTATTATGTCTCCTAAAATTAAATAATATATTGTTTTTAAAATCAATCCATTGCGTGGATAAATGATCTACGTGTTTATCCTATCGATATGGATATATTTATTTAGTCATATAATTAGAGATGAATCATTTACGTATCTTAGTTGATTAAAAATAGGTATGACAAAGAGGGCGAAATAATTCGATTGCGTATTTGACTATTTCAGTTTTTTAAGTTTTCAACTGTTTGATAATATAACAAATAAAATAAATATGAATTGATTTGAATTTTTAAGATTTTGAGTAGGTGACAATTTGTGACACGAAACGAATAAAACACAAATAAAAAATATATATGATTAGGAATGAGGAAAAATATTGAAATACCGATGTATTGTACTTATCATGTCAAAAGTACTGAAAATTTCAATATGATATCGATGTGGCAATTATAAAATTTCGGTACATATCGAATTAATGGAAATATTAATATTAATTAAATTATATATATATATATATATATTCATATTAAAAAAATTAAAAATAATATTTTTCATTTCGGTATGTAGAAGTTTCAACATATATTGTTTATTTCGGTATACCAAAATTTTAGTATCACATGGTATGGACTTCGTGTGATACATAAATATCGAAATTTTCAGTACCATATAGGGATTTTATTGATCCAGGTTTCGCAAGATAAATTAACTATCAATACGGGTTATCAAAGATAAATCTTATCAATCCATGCTTGAAAGATTGGAGACTATCAAATAAAGATTTCTAAATAAAACGCTTTATCTCATTCTCTTCCCCGGCTAACCTTGACATTAACATTTCTCTCATTCTGAACGTGGACGTTAAAATTTCTATATTAGGCGTGATTAGGCTTGATCTAGTTTTCTTCCCCTAAATCATGTTGATGTGTCAATTAAAATTAGAGTTTAAAATTTTAAATCATTATTTTATTAGTTATGATATTTGATAAAATATCCAATTTAATACAAAATTTATTTTTGTTTTGTTTTTACACACTTTCAATATATACTCCAATCTAATTACTATTAGATATATTTAAGCAATAATAATCAAACAAAAAAATATTACATGCATTATGAATTTACTATACTTGTAAAAATATCAATATTATCATACAAATATCTGGATAATTCCAATTTTTCAAGACTTGAATTGATAAAAATTATCTTTGATACCCCTAATTAATGATTAACTAATCTTTTGAGATCTAAATCGATAAAATCTCTACTATAATATGATATGAGAGTTTCGAACGGTATACCACATCCAACCACCCTACATATATCTTTTGTAGGTTTGAGTCAAAAACGATTGACAGGACTAACATGAGAAATTATTTTGGATCCATCATGTCAATTTGCAGGTCAAACTTGCAAATCTATTTAACTCGTTAATTACTTTGTAATTTTAAAAGAAAAATCTAAAGCTAATTTGATAAAATTACTCGAAAAAGACCACATTAAACTCATTTACTTAATAGAATATGTTATATAATATAATACAAAAATATTACCTAATACACAAATATTACATAATTTCTTATGCTCAATTCGATCCATTCCGTTTCACGAAATAGAATCTGTGAGATGATTTTACGCAAAACTTACCCTCAATGAGTGAGTCTTATGTAAGACCGTCCCACGGATCATGTACGTGAACCAACAACCAACACTTCATATTTGCATATAAATTAGTGGAAATTGATTTGGTTAGTGAGTAAAAAGAATCAATTTCACGGAAACTATCCGTAAAACCGTCTCACTTAAATTTTTATGATTTCATTTATGTGTTGTTTTTAGATGATCAATATTCTTCTATTCAATATTTGTTTTTTAGACTTATATATAACTTTATTCCAACATCATCTCTATCATTCTTTTTTAAGAATCTGTTAACTTTCAACAATATTGGTGATTTTAGCTAAATTAAATTTAAAATTTGATAGGAACTTTCTTTTAATTTATTTGATTATGTTTCAAATTGTGGATCCTAAATTTCTCAATTTATTAAGAATATATAAGTCAAGAATAATTATTTTTAATTTTGATAAAATTCAAAAACTAACGCTTAAATAATAATGAAGGCAATACAATATAATGGAAAATGGAAATGAAAATTAAATGACATAAAATGCGATAAGATCCTAGTGTTCTTTTGTCCAAATACGAACTCACCACTATTTATCTTTATTACGACTTTGAATGTAGAAAGACACATAAATATGGAGATAATAATAAAAACTATATCCTACAATTAATAATCTATTTGACTATCATTTATATTTTATCATGTTGCTTAGTCTTACGATGCTATTTATTTCTTTTTGATCCGACATATTATGGGCCTATCACCTATGGCCCTCTGATAGAATTTTCTTTATTTAATGATATATGGGATTTTAAATTAAACTTCTCAATTTGAGGTTAAGAATTTTCTTATAATTTTTTTTTCCCAAACGAACCCTCCTTCAAATTCTTTGTTTTCGATCCAGATCTCATTTTTGTTTTCCAAATTATAAATATATTGCCAGAAATAAAAAGAAAAAATTAGATTTTTTTTTAATGAATTGGAGGGAGTGAAAGGGAGAGGAACAATAAAGACTAAAAAATTTGTGTGATCCGAGTTCGAACTCGAGCCATCACAATCTACGATATCACTTAAACTATAAGGCTTGTGATAAAGAAAAAATTAAAGTAGACCGTAAATATTTTTGGTATGATTTGCTTTTGAATAATTAAATAAATTTATATGAAATCATTATATATATATATATATATATATATATATATATATATATATTGACGTACAAAACATCATTATTTATAACTCAAACTCATTTTTACGAATTAATATTTATTTTATATATTATAAATTAATTTGATCTCATAAAATTAAATGAATCAAATCGATCTGATAAAGTCATGGTCAAATTGGAAACTAAAAATTTGTGGTAGAAAACCTAGATGGAGAAAGCACAAAATTGTGGGCCCTAAATTTAGAAGTTTTAAGATTAGCCAAATTATGAAGAGATAAAAGGATAAAAAGTAGGACCGAACTTCTTCCCCTTATTTAAAGAACCTAATTTATTATTATCAGAGTAATGCTTATTGAACAATTTCATCAATATACATAAGTTTATGAGATGGGTTAATCTATTAACTCATGATATATAAATTAGACTTTGATTTTATAAAAATGGAACTAAATTATATATTATAAAACTACATATTACGATCATATTTAAGTTTTTATATCTGTTTCTTGATTTTGCTCAAAGAATTAAAAGAAGATAATTTAAAAAGAAAACTAAAGAAATAATTGAGATCGACATGGACCAATCAGAGATTCGTGAAATGCATCAAACTCCAATAAATAAATTAATTAATTGATGTGATATTTCAGAGTTTGAACCCCAAAAGGGTGACCAGAAGTAGCATTTTACTCCTATTTTAATTCTTAAATCTCATCAATTTCAGTAACCAATAAATTTAAAATTGTGGAAATGGAAGGGACATGCTACACGATATTACACACACTAACACAGAATAAATTTGATGAATCATTATGTGTGTGTGTGTGTGTATATGTCATTTTTTTAAAAAAAATTCCATATAAGTGTATCCCTCATTTTAAAAATATTGTTAAGTTTAGAAATAATTGTATTACGATTTATCTGTCCTTTTTTTTTTTTTTTATTATAAAGAAAAGAATAACTTTTCAACTTTACCACAATTTTTTTTAACTAAATTTTTATTTAACTATACCATGAGCTTCTAATCTTCTGCTCACTTCGATTCAGCGTAGGTGTCTTTCTAAAAGTTAAATTAATTATTTTTTAGACTATGACCTAACTTAATTTATTCGAAGATTGTCTGTATTACTGTATCATTAAAAAAAATCTCGTACTTTCTAGCTTACTAGGATATAATATTTTGACTAAAAAAGTTAATTTGATTTATTGTTTTAATCTCTTAATTAGACTGGAGTGGAATGGGGAGGGGGGGGGGGGGGGGGTTAATGAGGGTACGTATAGTGTCAATTATCTAAGGTTACATTAGTCAATTTTTAATGTTTTTTTATTTTTTCACAAAATTCCTAAAATATTGTGAAAGAGAGGAAGGATATAACAAAGAGGATAAGTTTGGGCGTTGGTAAATTTTTAGAGGTTAAATGAAAAAATCAATTTGAAATATGATTCTTTTTAAATTTGTAATCTAATTTTTTTTTTTTTTAATCCAATTGTAATATGAAGTTAAGAAATTTTTTAAAGTGCAACCTAAATTTTTTTGCGACAACTTTTCCGGCAAAATGCACAATACATGAGTACTTTTATTAGGATAAATATGTAATTTAAAAAAGTTTAAGTTTCAAATAGAAAAAAATGAGTCATACTTCAGGTTGTTTTTATCCTTATGAAAGTCACATGCAAGATACGTGATGTGCATTTCTCCAGAAAAGTTGCCCAAATTTTTTTTTTTAATTAAGTTGCACTTTGAAAAACTCTTAAACATTGGGTTGCAATCAGATAAAAAAAATTGCAAATTGAAAAACACTCATACTTTGATTGGTTGAGTAAAATGATGATTTATGTCTTATTTACATAGTCTTGTTTATTAGCTTTATTATACACCCTTCAATCTCGATATAATCTAAATAATTAAAAAATATTTAACATAGGTCATCATTGCAAATATTCCTTTCAAATCAATCCTTAAACCACAACCACATAGGTTTCTCTATCTCTTGGTTCAAACTCGAGCACAACCAGACCATACATAATTTATTCTTTATTTCTAGCATCTATGGTATCAATAAAACTAGAATACGTGAGTAACATCAATCATAAAACAATTTTTTTAGAATCTATCAATTTTATGGATGACAAATCTAACTAGACAAGGTGAATTGTCATGAAATAGAGTAGGATTACTTGGATAGAACCAAATGTGGTTCCCATAAATCAGAAACCAAATCTTTCTTGTATTTTGTGATATTCTAAAATCAATTTTGACAATGGATCGATATGGCTTATAGAGATGGATTAATCATAATATAATTTGTGTGCAATTTTTACCAATATTTCAAGATTGTTAAAATTAGTTGAATATTTCAAGATTGTTAAAATTAGTTGAATTTGTTTGCCAATATGATCTTCGAAGTGTATCCACTCCACTGATCCATAAATAACACACAAATATTCATAAATACGTGTAAAATATATGATAGATACTACATCCTACATATTTTACAAGACATTCATAGATAATAGTTAATTTGATAGTCTCTCATTTTTCAAGTCTGAATTGATAAGATTTATTTTCATATACAGTACTGATAGTTAGATGTCTAAATTAAGTTACTTTTAAACAATATGTAATCCAAATCCTTATATTTAAATAATAACTAACGTGGCCATCCTAATACGACCAATAATAGATAAATCGTGACTAGATCAATAATTTAAAAGACTAGATGTAATATAATTAAAATTTTGCTGCATCTTGAAGCAATGGATAACTCAAAAAACAAGCCTGACATTTCAGATAAGATACCAAATCAATAATAAGAAACTATGCTGTAAGAGAAGGTGTTATCATAATTTTGGTCTCATCTTTTCTCAACACAACTCAATAATGGAACCTCATGCTTCAACCCCACTTGAAAAAAGAAAAAAATAAACATGCATGATAGCAATGAGATTGGATCTTGCTAAAAATTATTAATTTTTTTTTTTTTTTGGATAGATGTATACATGGATCTATGTACAAATTACTGTATGGTCAATGAAACCTCGACACACTCTCGACCTCCGATGAGTTAATTTTTAACTTATCGGGGTGATCGTTCTTTGTCCCTATTATACAGAATCAAGTAAACTTACATTTGCTCGTCAATTATGTGTTAGCTAATATCACAAAACTTTCCATGGATTCGATTCTGAACAGCTTTCACGGCAGCGACTCTTGCTGACGTGGCTGCTCTGTTTGCAGCAATCACGGCCTTGTCCACCTTTTCATCCACCCTACGAAGGTGAACTGCGTTTTCTGCTGTTTTTCTCGCAGCCTGCAAATAGTACAAGTTGTAAGAATGTTTGATATAAACAACAAAAGTGTCTGAAAATTGTACGTAAATCTTGGATTTTCCAAACTACCTGAACTGCTCGAAGAACTGCATCCGTTGTAGGAGGAAGAGATGTCTTGAGACTCCCAACGTCCCATTCGCCGGATTTGGTCACACCATTTCGAAACGTATACATCCCATAGCCTTGCTTACGCCCTTCATGCCATGATCCTTCGTAACAATGGCCGTTGGCAAAGTGATAGACTCCAAAACCATGGATTTTATCTCCAAAATACTCACCACCGTATCTATCCCCGTTTCTAAAACACAGATGAGTTTTACATCAGCACTTCAAGATTTCGATTGATCATAATTCGAAACAGAAATTTCCCAACTAACTGACAGGTAAGACAAGACATCAAATCCATAACTTGTGCAATGCAACCATCATTAGCTTGAGCTAGAATTCAATTATTACATTGCCTACCAAAGGACCACAATTTAGTACAACTGAACAATGAGAAAACAACTGGATCCAGAAATTTAGAGGAAAAACATTTTTCATTTTCAAATATTGACAGCCAAGAGTATACATAATCTTATGCAAAGAAAATAACAGAAAACTCATCCACAGATGGTAAATCAATGATGCAAATGACTTTATAAGGTAAAATCATCCCCAAAATTTAACATATCCCAATTCACTAAATGTCAAAACACAGCTGTTCTTTTATTTTTCTCTCTTTATTTGGTAATAATCAATATCCATTTTCTCTTATCCCATAGAATCCAAGCATAGAAAAACATCAAGAATTCAAGCATTCAATAACACACTCACAAACAAAGAGTCAAACTGGGTATAATTCAAGTCACAGTGTATTATACTAGATGCAGTATCTATCGTAAATTTCCACACAAACACACACAGGAATAAGAGCTTGTGAAAATCAAATAATCACCTGAAATGATAACATCCAAGGCCATGTTTAACCCCACCCTTGAACTCCCCAATGTAACAGCTGCCATCAGCACAAGTTTGAACACCAATCCCATGACTTTGCCCATTGCACCATTCTCCAGCATATGAATCCCCTGTATAAAACTTATAAACTCCATATCCATGCCTCGATCCCTGCCTATACTGCCCTTTATATCTACTCCCTCTTGCCCAACTCTCAATCCCATAACCATCATATCTCCCATCAATCCAATCTCCTTCATATCTTCCATTTACAATGAAGTTATAAACTCCATTCCCATTGCACCTCCCTTTGTGAAACTCTCCTTCATAATAATCCCCATTGCTGTAGAACTCCACCCCTTCTCTTACAATGTGTCTAAGACTATAATCTTGTTTTTCACCTTCGATTTTGCTCGAATCGGACTCCCCAATGAACCATTGCACCGGCTTCGAGTGGCTCTTGGAAGTAAAACAAGAAAGGTGCAATCTTTTACCGTATTCATTACACAATTGCTTGCAAAAGTTGAGGTTTTTGTTGAGCAACACCTTGTTCTTGGAGATGAAAAAGAGCAAAACCGCGACGAAAATCAAAGCTAAGAGTAAATTCTCCGAGGTGGACATGACATCCCAGTAGAAAAAGGCGAAAAGGGTGTAGATTGAAAGCAACAGAACAGAAAGAACCGGTGAGGCAAATGATCGAACAGGTGGTGTGCAAGGTTTGATATGCGGCTTTTGCTCTTCCAAGTCTACTGCTTCGTAATCAGCTGCAAACTCGCTCACGGAAGATAAGCTGTGGATTGATGAACGGATAGTTGGGGAAGAACGGAGGAGCGAAGAGTGGGTCCTAGTAAGGCTTTTCAGACCTTCCATTTCAAATTTCAAAGGCTCTGCTTCAACCGCCGCCGTTGGATCTTCTAGTGGACCCACCTTCTGTACCTCGATATTCTTATCAAACACTCCAACGCCGGTTTCATCTCCGGTCAGATGAAGCAGCTCAGCTATGAAGAGAGAGAGAGAGAGAGAGAGAGAGAGAGGCAGCAGAGTTCAGCTGTGGAAATGTTCAGAGTTCAGACCAGACCGGATTTTAATTTTTATGTGGGGAAGTAATATTTATACGGTAAAAGCGATGTGGTGGGCCTTACTGTGTTTGATCTGGGCCGTTGATGGAAGATCTACGGTTGGAATTGGTCTGAGATTATGGTCCGTTTGATGGGGATCTAGATTCGGCGATTCTGCATTGGTACATGTGATGTGATGCCTCGCCG
The DNA here is from genome assembly GCA_946896805.1 of Scutellaria galericulata. Classification (NCBI taxonomy): domain Eukaryota; kingdom Viridiplantae; phylum Streptophyta; class Magnoliopsida; order Lamiales; family Lamiaceae; genus Scutellaria; species Scutellaria galericulata. Next base: position 2,287,364 of record OX335785.1, read on the forward strand.
GAACGTGCCGATTATATTCAAAAATAATAATAATAATTCAACAATTTATTTATTTTTTCTTTTGTAATTATGATTTTCATTTTTAACTTCAATTGATGGTGGATGAAAACAATGATTGATATAAGATGCAAATACAAATAATTTCTAGGTTAATAAAACTTTTGATACTAAAATATATATTTTATGATTTAGATATCTTGATGTATGGTTTATTTTATTTTTAAATTCATCATTTTATTGTTTTATAATTATAAAAAAATGTCTAGGTATTGGTGCAGAAATTAATTTGACAAATATTTCAAAAGCGATATGAACATAAACATTTGAACAAATATAAAATGTATTCATCATGAATATTAACATTATGTGATTATATCAAATAACTAACCATCAAGAGAAGAATAAGATTACAATTTAAATCGACCTAAATATCACGTGAAAATATAATAATAATTAATAAATAATCTCTTGAGATGCAACATGACATCAGTGAAATTTTATCTTACTTCGTTTTATTGTGTTCATCTGAAATAAGTTTAAAAAGTTTATTTGATCGATTTTTCGAAAATGTGAAGAAAATAATTGAAGATTGATACTTGATATCATGGGGACCCCCAACAGCCTATATATATGAATAGAGTTAGTCATTGGTTAATAGCTTCTTAGCTCAAATTCATGAGCAATAGGAATTTTTCGAACTTTTAAATAAATATATATTCTCTATAATTTATTATAATTATTGATAACTGTGATTATCAAATAATTGAACACAGTTGTATTGTTAAAATTATGTTAAAATTGAATTAGTCATGTTTATTCGGTTGGATTTGTATTTGTTCAATAACTTTTAGTTTTTGTGTCCCTAAAAGTAGATAATTAATTTTATTTCCTACCCTCTCTTATTTCATGTTATTTGAAGGATGATAAATATAAATAGTTAATTTCAAATCAAAATAATATTAAATAAGAGTAATAATAGAGTATTAGAAAAAATGTGAGTTTGTTGTGTTTCACGGATCTTATTACGTGAGATGAGTCAACTCAAAACCCACACTTTACAATTCACATATTTTTGTTGGTAATAAAACTAGTTGTGTCTTATAATAACTATTTATGAGACAGTCTCGTATAAATTTTACTTTAGAAAAATAGTGTGTATTACATTTTTAACAAAGAAACTTGATTATAATTTGGAACAAACGAAAAAGGAAATGTTAACTAATCAACTACATAATTTTGGAAGAAATTTCTTTCAAATTTATTATTATTATTATTATTATTTTTTATTTTTTATTTTTGGAAGAAATGGAAGAGAAAAGGTTACCAAAATAACTATAAGTACAAATGTTGTTTTAATTTTGGGTTAGGTTGTATATCAACCCTGGAATTACAATCACCAAATTAAGCCCATTTGAGATTGGGCCGTGGCCCAACCTTTGTTACTAGGCTAGATATTTCGAATAAGCCTTGATTAGGGATTTCAACTTTCAAGTGATGGTCATTTTGCAATAATAATAATAATAATTCCACATTTCTCACTTAAGTGTTAATTTAGATATTAAATTAGTCATCTGTCCTATGATTCTAAAACATATATATTCAAGTCGACCTATATTATAAATCAAAGGGTAAATTAAATAATAGAAGCCAAACTATGATCACTTTTCCATTTTGTTACCAAAACTTTCAAAGTTCACAGTAAAACCGCTAAACTTTGTTTTTTTACTAAACGGCCACCAGAAGTCACCGCCGGTGGAATATTCCATACTGAACTTTCAAAATTAACCGTAAAACAGCTCAACTTTGCGGATTTACCAAACGACCGCCAGAATTGAATTAAATTAAATAAAAAATAACTAAAAAAATACAAATCAAATTAAATTAAATTAAATAAGTAAAACCCTCAAATCGGCCCCCAAAATTAGCCAATTTAATTTGATTTGATTACATTAAATAACTAAAACTCCCAAATCGGCACCCCAAAATCAGCTGATTTAATTTGATTTGATTAAATTAAATTAAATAACTAAAACCCCCAAATCGGCCGATTTAATTTGATTTTATTAAATTAAATTAAATAACTAACCCCCTACCCAAATCGGCATCCCAAAATCGGCCGATTTAATTTTATTTGATTAAATTAAATAACTAAAACCCCCAAATCGGCACCCCAAAATCGGCCGATTTAATTTGATTTGATTTGATTAAATAAAATAAAATTAAATAACTAACCCCCCCCCCCCCAAATTGGCATCCCAAAATCGGCCGATTTAATTTGATTTGATTAAATTAAATTAAATAACTAACCCCCAAATCGGCATCCCAAAATCGGCCGATTTAATTTGATTTGATTAAATTAAATAACTAAAACCCCCAAATCGGCACCCCAAAATCAACCGATTTAATTTGATTTGATTAAATTAAATAAAATAAATAAAACCCCCAAATCGGCCGATTTAATTTGATTTGATTAAATTAAATTAAATAACTTTAGCCCCCAAAATTGGCCGATTTAATTTGATTTGATTAAATAAATTAAATAACTAAAACCCCAAATCGACCGATTGAATTGATTTGATTAAATTAAATTAAATAACTAAAATCCCCAAATCGGTCCCCCAAAATCGGCCGATTTAATTTAGTTATTTAATTTAATTTGTATTTTTTATGTAATTTAATTTGATTTGTATGTTTTTAGTTATTGTTTATTTAATTTAATTCAATTATGGCGGTCGTTTGGTAAATCCACAAAGTTGAGCTATTTTACAGTCAATTTTGAAAGTTCAGGATGGAATATTCTCGGAATATTCCACCGGCGGTGACTTCTGGCGGCCGTTTAGTAAAAAAACAAAGTTAAGCTGTTTTACAGTGAACTTTGAAAGTTCGGGTAACAAAGTGGAAAAGTGACCATAGTTTGGCTTCTATTATATAATTTACCCTAAATCAAAATATTAATTTCAATAAATATATAAATATTTTGAATTTAAGAAAATATCGAATGTTAATATTGGAATTTTTTTTGAGAAATGATAAAAGTTCAAGTGCCCTCTACATTTCAATAGCTCAATGAGTATTAATTTATGGAATAATCATTCCACCATTAATCACTTTCACATGATTATTAAGTAAATGTCCATATAATTCATGATTCACATTACAATATCACACTTCGATCAACAACTTTAAAATTTTAAATACAAAAGCATCATTAATTGATTATACTTTAAATTATTATTTCACTCATATATTCATATTTATAAGAAGCATCCATTTTATTATCCATTTTTAGATAATAAAACAACGTCGTAATCTAGTACTTTCACGGAGCATAACCACTGTGACCACCGCCTTCACCGGCACCCGAGCCTGCCCCGTATCCGTCAGCATGTCCACCACCGGCGGACCCACCGCCACCACCTCCTCCTCCTCCTTCACCTCCACCATATCCCCCTCCACCGTGGGCACCTCCTGCGCCCCCACCAGCACCTCCACCGCTACCATATCCAGAACCCGACGCGCCTCCTGCGCCGCCAGCAGATCCACCTCCACCACCGCCGCCGCCACCATGGCCGCCTCCGCCTCCGTATCCCCCATCCCCGGCATAACCACCTCCGGTACCTCCTCCTTCGCCACCTCCTTCACCGCTTCCATACCCACCGGCATGTCCTCCGCCTGCAGCACCGCCGCCTCCTCCTCCTCCACCACCACCGCCACTTCCGCCACCACCACCGCCGCCGCCACCACGCGCACCACCACCACCGCCGCCATAACCAGCACCATGTCCCTCCCCACTACCACTTCCATACCCACTACCCCCTCCAGCTGAACCACCGCCACCGCCACCTCCATTGCCACCTCCACCACCTCCACCGGCAGCGCCATGCCCCCCGCCAGCACCACCATAACCGCCGCCGCTTCCAGCACCATTTCCACTGCCACTTGCACTGCCATGCTCAACGGCACCTCCGCCACCACCTCCCCCTTCACCTCCACCACCACCTCCACCGACATTAACACCAACACCTACACCAATGCCACCATCTAGGTAAACCCTAGCTGCTGAACATATTGCAACACACAACAGCCCAAAGAAGACTACACAAAGAAACTTGTTTGCAGCCATGGGAATGATCAATTCTTGAATTCAATGAGTCCCACAACTATGAACTTCACTGCATGCATGATAGAGGTATTTATAGGCAATTTGAAATGGCCTAAGTGGGGATCAAAAGCGCGTTATGCACTGTTAAAATCGTCAAAGAAGAGAGAGAAAGCATTTCCTCACAAAGTGGTCCAATGTCCATTCATGCCTACCAGATTGCTCTTACTAGTGTGATTCTGCTGTCTCCCACATTTTATCATCAAACTATAATAATGAAATATGATTTTGGATCAAGAATGCTTAATAATTATACTAATTTGTGACAGATTTAGTGGTACTAAATACGCTATAAAATTTCATGATTTGATGATATTGTTGAAAATGCCTCTTATGGTGTTAATGGTTACATTTAAAATATTGCACTAACTTTCTTCATATTTATCATTTGTCAATTTCACATTTACTAATTATGCCTTAAAGTTCAATACAAACTTGTTTCGAATCTAATTTCACACTAGGGCATCAAGACATTTTTTTCTCCAAATTCGGAATATATTTGTTATCAAGACAAATTTGTATATATTATATATAGTAAAGAACTCAACCATTAAAATAAATTTAGTCTATGTATGTTCGTAAAGGTTTAGAGGGTGTTGCTACAACATTGTGGAAGGTAGCTATTGGCCACTTCATATTTCTTAAATAAATCTTCAGTTTTAATTATCCTTTCTATAATTTAATCTATTTTCATGTGATTGAAGGAGCTATATAACAATTTGCTAATGGCTACACCAACAATGGCCATTATCATTATCATTTTGATGCAAATATGTTGGACGTTCAGCATAGCTATATCAAATCAATTGAATATAGTATGATCCAATAAAAATAGGTAATTGTGGATTATGAAATTAGTGATTGGATTAAGTAAACAAATTGGATACACATGTATAACAATATAATGATAAAGAATAATTAAAAGTTTTAGGCACGTAGTTGCATAACTATTGGTGGAGAGATCATCTAATGTACGCCTACTTTTTCTCATCACTTAGACATATACAATGTGGATTTCCAACTCATTTTCATCCTTTTCCCACCTATGTTGTTATGTCTTAATGAACATTATCTCTATTTCACTTGTTTCCTTAACCTACCACCAATGCTAGTGTGAATTCAGTTCATTGTAAAAACGTTTTATATTTAACTTTTTTAATTAATTAATTATATATTAAGAGGATGGAATTTTTAAGTACACAATAATTGTGACATATTAAATTATACATATAATGGGCATTTGAAGATTTTCTCCCATTGATATTCTCACTTGGTAAAAGATTTAAATAAAAAAAAGGAAAGTCAATTTGTTTTCCTTTTTTTTAATGGATCACGAAATAGGGAAAATTACAATTTCCTTCCTATAACTTAGGTTTGTTCATTTTTTATCATCAATTTTATGTAATTCAAATTTGGTTATCTAACTATCATTTTTTCCAATTTTAATCTTATTTTTTCGATTTTTGCCTACGTTGACATCGGAGTTGTTGATGTGGAGTCTCCAATTTTCTGAATGAGGTTTATGTTACAAGACAAAAATCTCAATTTTCTGAATGAAACCTTTCAACTATATCGAACAAAATTGATAAATATGAAAATATTTAAATTAAAAAAAATTAACACATTTTGGTGGATATATATGTTTCATTAAAAATTTGCTAAAAGTTGAGGCGTTAGCCATTAGTACTTTTCTTATCACTTAAACATCATGATGGAATTCCAAATATATTAGGTCTCTATATATTTACTTTTTTTTTTTAATACGAAATCCATATATTTTCATTTCGAAAAATTATTTGTAATATTTATTTTTCTAAGCTGATTTCCTGCACTTTCAGTTTTGTATATCCTCATTTACATTACAATTTAGTGCTTTCATAAACCACTAAACTATAAGGAGCAAATATTAATATTGCAAATAAAAGTACATGTATAAGATTAGTTTTTCAATTTTATGATTCAATTTGTTCCTTTTTGAAAATACCTAACTAATTTTCTTTTCCTAAATATTTTTAGGTTCATCATTCATGAAAGAAGAAAGCTGATGGGAAATTTACACTCCTCAAGTTGCATATCATCGTAAATCTTGTATTGGAGAAGAGGTTTTTAGAAAAGTTCTTAACTAATATATAATCTCTTGTAAATATTTTTCCAAGTAATATTGATATTATAAATGACAACTATTGAAACAAGAGGGAAAAAAAGAAATTGACAATTAACTAAAGTATTAATGAGGACAAAAAAAAGTAGATGAATTTACATGAAAAGAAGAAGAGTTTGCACTGGAGACGTGTGGTGAAGAATGAGAAATTGAATAAGAAAGAAATGGAGATGAATAAGAAATTTAATTAGTAAGAAAAGAAAGAAAAGGACATTAATTGGAAGAAATGAAGATGAATAAGAAATTTCAGTATCTATGAAAAGAAACAAAACGAGACTAATTGGAAGAAATTGAAATGAATAAGAAATTTAATTAGGTAATAAAAGAAAAAACAACTACATGTTTCTTATCATTGCATATATATATATATATATATATATATATATATATATATATATATATATATATTGTTGGGCATCGGTCCAAAATCACAAAGCTAAGCAAACTATTACACTGAGTATAGCTGACATACATGTTTGTTATTACTAGGTTTAAAATAAACATAACAAACAGAGTAAAAAGGATGATAAAACACTAGAGGTGATCCAACACATGGATTGAGGGTAGTTGAAAGCCAACTTAGAGCAAGCTTGGTTCAGTCTCCTTTTCAAGCCCACACTACACAGGAATACACATCTCCAGCGGTAGCACCTAGGAGACCCACGGAATCCTCAGAACAAAGCCACACCAAAACCTTGAGCAACACTTAGTGTATCGAAGGAAAGACGAGTCAGTTTGTCAACACATGTTTAACTGACTCGACATGGCTCAAGAAAACTCCCCCAACCCTTTCTATGTCTCCTCACAGATAAGAAGCAAACAAGACCCTTTCTCTCATTCTTCTAACCCCCAATTCCCTCAGCAAACCAACCATATATATAGGGAGCAAGCCGTAGCCAAGGACAGACAAAGCAAGGACAACGTCGAGGGAGGAGCGCGGCCATGACAGAGGGCGGTGTACAACCACTATACTGGAGAGAGAGGGGGTGAAGGGTGCCGCGAAGAGAGAGAGTGAGAGTTAGAGTTAGCCGAGAAAAGGGGAAGGGGGAGTATATAAAAAAGACAACCAACGACCAAGATCAAAGATCAAGGAAAAGAGGGCAGAGATCAAAAGATCAACAAAGGATAAGAAGACTGGGCCTGGGCTTCATTTAGGCCTCACATGGGCTGCCAAGGATGAAGCTTGGGCCCATCCAAACATATTAGGATGGCCCAACTCTTACATCCTCCACCTTAGGCTAGACTTGGTGTCCTGTGGGTTTTTTTCAAAAAGAAGGCAGGAGGTCATCATCACCAATTTACTTACCTGCAAACACGAAGATGACAAAATACAGAGTTAGGGCAGATAGAGTATCACACAACACAAACACAACATTCACAAAGAGAGCAAAAAAAGAGTCACAAAGACTCAATTACACAGCAAGATCAACATCTTAAAACAATGTTCAAGATTCTCAAGCAAGATTGAAATTTTTCACAATGTAGGCACTTGGTGCCCATATCAGAAGGATTGAACTCAGAGGGTATCTTATCAAGATCAATTATGCCTTTTTCAACATCTCTTATGAAATGAAACTTAACATCAATGTGTTTAGTTCGATCATGAAACACAGGGTTTTTACACAATTGAATGTCAGATTGACTATCTGAGAAAACAATCACTTTCTTTTTAAGAAAACCAATTTTAGACAACATGCTTTCAACCAAATAGCTTCTTTGATAACTTCAATAGTAGCAATATATTCAGATTCAGTGGTAGATAAGACAACAATATACTGAAGTTGGGATTTTCAGCTCACATAAGAACCATTCAAAGTAAACACATAAGATGTTGAAGATTTTCTATTATCCCTATCATTGGCAAAATTAGAATCAACATAACCACATAGTTCAACACCTTTAGAGCACTTAGCAAACAACAAACCAGTATTGGTGGAGCCTTTAAGATATCTCAACAACCATTTAAGTGCTTCCTAGTGTGGAGCACCAAAATTAGACATATATCTGCTCAAACAACTAACAGAGTAAGCAATATCTGGCCTGGTACTAACCATCAATTACATGTATGGCAGATCCTATGGCATTAGCATATGGAATATTTTTCATCACATAGATTTCAGAATCAGTCTTGGGGGACTAATCTTTACTTAGCACAAAATGACCAGCAAGAGACACAGAAACAAGTTTGGCAGATGTCATAGAGAACTTCTCAAGGATCTTTTCAATATAAGCAGATTGATTAAGAAACAAGGTGCACGCAGACCTATTCCTAACAATATTCATACCAATGATTTTCTTAACATCACCAAGCAACTTCATGTCAAACTCATCACTTAGACATTTGATAACATCATTGACAGTTTGGATGCAAAAACTAGCAAGAAGCATATCATCAACATATAAGAGCAGGAACATAGGAGATTGAGCAGATTCTTTGAAATACAAACATGGATCATAGGAACTCCTTTTAAAATTCAAAGATAGCATGCAAGCATCAAACTTTTTGTTCTATTGCCTAGGAGACCGCTTCAAGCCATAGAGAGATTTCCTTAACAAGAAACATGTAGAAAAGCTTCAGGTTGTTTCATATAGATATGCTCATTTAGATCATCATACAGAAAAACAGTCTTCACATCCATTTGTTTTAATTTCCAATCATAATGTGCAACTACAACAAGCATTAATCTAACAATTGTGAATTTAACAGCAGGTGCAAAGATTTCTGTATAATCAATTATTTCATTTTGTGTAAATCCTTTTGCAACAAGTCTGGTTTTATATCTAACAGAATCACTCTCATTTTTAACCTTAAACAGCCACTTACAATCAACAATAGAGCATGCAGCAAGTTTAGGAACAAGGGTCCAGGTTTGGTTATCATGCAAGGATTTAATCTCATCATTCATGGCATTTAACCAAGCAGCAGATTCTTTAGATTTCAGAGCCTCATTAATAGTTTTAGGTTCATTGTCATCCAAGGATTCAAACACATTATACACAAAGGAAGCAAGTTGGTAATTATCAAAGTGTTATGGCCTTTTAATCTCTCCTAGTTCTATCTCTAGCCAATTGATAATCACTTAGGTCATCAGGTATAGGTTCAACAGATTCATCCACACTTTGAGCAAAAGAAGGCATATCAAGGTATTCATGAGAATCAGATTCAGAGGTGGATTGCTCCACCCCATTTGGAGCAGTAGAAGTAATAACATGTGTAGGAACAGACAAGCATGGAAACTCATATTCATTGAAAATGACATCTCTGCTAGTTATGGTTTTGAAACCATACTCACCTTTGAGCCAGCATCTGTAACATTTTTCACATTCAGGATAACCAAGGAAAACATATTTTACAGATCTAGGTTTTAACTTATCATTTTTCGGATGCACATAGATAGAACATCCAAAGATTCTCAAGTTAGACAGATCCACAGGCTTCCCAAACCACAAAGATTCAGGCAATTCACCACACAAAGTAACAGAGGGAGATTTATTAATCACATAGGCAGTAGTTAAAACAGCTTCACCCCAAAATAGTTTAGGTAAACCAGAAGCACATAACATAGATCTTACTCTTTTAAGGAGAGTTCTGTTCATTCTTTCAGCAATGCATTTTGTTGTGGTGTGTAGGTTACAGTTCTATGTCTTTTAATTTCATATTCAGCACACAAAACATTGAATTCATGATTGTAAAACTCAGTTCCATTATCTGTTCTTAAATCTTTTATCCTCTTACCAGTTTGGTTTTCAATTAGAATCTTCCAAGCTTTGAACTTATCAATAACATCAGATTTTTGTTTAAGTAAGAACACAAACACTTTTCTGGAATAATCATCAATGACAGACAGGAAATATTTCCAGTAGGAGTAGCAACAGATGCAGGTCCCCACACATCAGCATGAATGTACTCTAAAATTTCAGAACACTTAAATGGATTTGGGAAGGAGGAAACAAGGAATTTAAATCTAGTTTGCTTACTTATAATGCATGTTTCACACACAGACATATCAGACACATGGTCACCACATAGATACTTGTTTTTATGCAAGATTCCTAATCCATTACTACTTATATGACACGATCTTTTATACCAAAGATCAGTTTGGTCATGTTTAACAGAATTAGCATGAGAAACGGGTTCTGCACACATATTATGCATTTTAGCAGCAGTGAAAACAACAACATTATCTTTGATCATATTCATCTTTCATTTTCCTCATTCTCCTATGAAACCAGAGTCCTCAAGCATAGCACAAGACATCAGATTATTACTCAGATTTGGGACATGTCTTACATTTTTTAAATTAAGCACATTTCTATTTCAAGTTTCAAGCAAACAGAGCCAACACCCAAAACATTACTTTTACTGTTATCAGTCATAGACCTGAACTTTTCTTCAATTCCACATAGGAAGAAAACATGCTTAGGTGAGGAGTCATATGATTAGAGCAGACAGAATCAAGCAACCAATGATTTTCACTCAGATTATCAAGTACAGAGTTAGCATGATCAGAAACACATTCATCAAAGATCATAAACACATCACCCATGTTTTCAGAAACATTATTGGCCTGTTCATTAGGTTTTTCCCTTTCAGGTTCAGTACATCTGTTTGCATAATATCCAGGTTTGCCACAATTATAGCATTTTCTGTTTTTAAACTTAGGTTTACTCACTCTTTTTTCTTTTTCAGATTTCTGAGGGGCATTAGTCTGACTAGGACCAGGATTACCAGAGGTGGGAGCATTATTTTTAGGTTTGTTCTTAGGTTTGTTTCTCACAAAGTTCACATCACTCATAGACCTATTACCCTTACTATTTTTTAAATCCAATTCCTTGCTTTTTAGGCCATTAATCACAGTGTCTAGGGTCACTTTATGCCTACCATATTTTATAGTAGATTTTACATCACTGTAAGAGTCAGGGATAGCATTTAACAAATCAATAGGGGTATATTCACCAATGTTCTTATCACCGGTCAGCTTAATGTCTTGCACAAGTTTAGTAAACACGTCAAGATTTTCATCAATATCCTTATGCAAATCAAGTTTAAATCTGAAAAACTTTTCCAACAGAAACATTTTGGAAGGCAATGAGGTTTCAGTATAGAATTCTTCAAGTTTATCCCTCAGAGACTTAGCAGAATCAAGTTTACCAAGTTTTCTTATCACAGAGTCAGACAAATTTAAGATGATTAGAATAAGCAAGTTTATCTAATTCATTTTTAACTTCATCAGTGACTTTATCATCATAACATAGAGTTATAGTTTTGTAACATTTCTATTGAACAATCACACCTTTCATCTTTTGTTGCCAAATAGAGAAGTCACATTTCCCATCAAAAGATACAACTGGATAAGCATTCATGGTCACAGAGAGAATGATAAGCAGTATCAGAATAAATGCACAGAAACAACAGGTTATAAGGAGAGAGCACACAGAGTCTGATTAACCCCCTCAGCCCAGATTCCAGGGTCTCTTAAAGGACCGGACAAGGTGAGTTAGATGGGGAATCGGAGAGATAGACAGCAGAAATAGAAGAAAGATCAGAAACACACAGATATAGATCAACACATAGACAAGTAAAACCTCTACACAGAGAGGCAGACTCAAAACCAGCAGACATACCTCCAAGGACAGATCCACAGGAAATAAACAGAAAGGTAAAAGAGGAAGAGTTATAGGCATGATACCTGACCACCACAACACCTCAGCACCACTTGACTGATTTTATCAACTACAAGACTCTGATGTCACTGTTGGGCATCAGAATCACAAAGCTAAGCAAACTATTACACTGAGTATAGCTAACATACATGTTTGCTATTACAAGGTTTAAAATAAATGTAACAAACAGACTAAAAAAGATGAGAAAATACTAGAGGTGATCCAACACATGGATTGAGGGGAGTTAAGAGCCAACTCCGAGCAAGCTTGGTTCAGTCCCATTTTCAAGCCCACACCACACAGGAACACACATCTCCAGCTTTAGCACCTAGGAGACCCACGGAAACCTCAGAACACAGCCCCCCAAAACCTTGAGCAACATTCAGTGAATCAAATGAAAGACGAGTCAGTTTGTCAACACATGTTTAACCGACTCGGCATAGCTCAAGAAAACTCCCCCTAACCCTTTCTATGTCTCCTCACAAATAAGAAGCAAACAAGACCCTTTCTCTCACTCTTCTAACCCCCAATTCCCCCAGCAAACCAACCATATATATAGGGAGCAAACCCTAGCCAAGGACATACAAAGCAGGGGCAAGGACAATGCCGAGTGAGGAGCGCGGCCATGATAGAGAGCGGTGTACAACCACTGTACTGGAGAGAGAGAGAGAGTGAAGGGCGCCGCGAAGACAGAGAATGAGAGTTAGGGTTAGCCGAGAAAGGGAGAAGAGAGAGTATATAAAAGAGACAATTAACGACCAAGATCAAAGATCAAGGAAATGAAGACAGAGATCAAAAGATCAGCAAAGGATAAGAAGACTGGGTCTGGGCTTCACTTGGGCCTCACATGGGCTGCCAAGGATGAAGCTTGGGCCCATCCAAACATATTAGGATGGCCCAACTCTTTTATTAATATATATATATATATATATATATATATATATATATGAATGTATTTATTTATTTATTGGATCTGCCATTTTCAACCACATTCATGATGTATTTGGTAGAAATTTGGAATATTAACATTCATGATCAGTTAATAAACTTCATTATCAAACAATACAAACACAAGGCCCAAAATGAGGATCAATTGGCAGAATAAAACGTACATAGTAATGAATTGGGCTCAGAGCATAGCTCGATAACAAGAGATTTAAAACTCATAACAATAAATCAAGCCCATATAAAAACATGCCCATAAACTTATAGCCCTATTTGTCTGCAAAATCTATTAATTAGAAAATCTCAAAAGAGCTGCATTATATTTTGGAGTTCAGAGCTTATTTAAATTGAATCATCAGAAATTGAAGATACTCATACATGAAGGGGTTTTTTTTTTTTTTTTCTTCTGTAATTGCTTCGGGCCGGTTTGGAATGGGCCTATTGAAATAGTTATGTTGAAACTAAACCACAACAAATTAAATAATTAATATACATAAATTTAGTGAAAACAGTTTTGTTTTCCTCAATTGCAAGTTTGCAAACCCAAAATTTATCAAATTTCCCTAACTTAGTTTATATTTTATAATTCAAAGTTTTTTTTTTTTTTTTTAGTATAAATATTGAAGTTTTATGATTTAGCCAAGATCATGTCTAGTACTAACTTCTAACACTTTAAATCGACATCAATCTTGACGTTTCCTCAATTACAATAACGGAAAAATAACAATAAACAGTTGAAAAATATCTTAATCCAAATTCTTTTTTAAGTTTACTTTTAAATGCATTATTATTTTAACAGGATAATTCATCATGTACATGACCACAAACAGGATGAACTTATAAGAATACTCTTACAAAATATTAGGAGAAAAAATAAAAAAAGAATTGAATTTTACTTATAATACTCAAGATAGTTATAGGCTGTAATTAAATCGCCCAAAATTAAATATTAGATCCGTTATACCCACTTTTTAATGATTTAATAAACGATAAACTTAGTCAAAGACACATTAATGCACATAATAATCCATTAAAGTCTACATTAATATATAAGAATCTCGAATAATAAATATCACCCATATAATCTTATTAACGATATGCACTGATCATTAATTTGTAATATAACTTCAATCCCTCATAAATCACACTATATATCATTAATCTTGTCGTTATCCTTCCGACTAAAAAAAATCAATCACCCTAACTGGTTATGCTAAACTCACTGTCAGTCGAGCTTCTCCCGACCCTTACATCTCGTATATTTGAACTCTCTCTTCGTTTCTATCCTTTTACCACACCTGCAAATAAAAAATACTCAAAAATGGAAAAGGAAAAGAAACATTATATCATGACACTTCAAAATCTTGATGAAAAAAATATAAATAAAACCCAAAAAAATATATATAAATAAGGCCATGAAAAGAGGAAGAAGAAGAAGTCAAGGCCTCAACAATTATAGCATGCTTGGCTCCTCATACGCCGCCCGTCTCCGCCAATCCATCCATAGAATTGACGAGATCGTGTGGCATACAGGGAGCCAGGCATGTCTCATCTTCTCTTCACTTCATTCTTCCTCGTTTCAAGAATTTTAATAAAAAAATAAAAATAAAAATCTCATAACTTAGCTTTTAATAAGTGATAATATGAAATGTCTCTATAAAAGAGAAAGGTTATAGTATTTGTGATGAAGAGAATGAATGGATGAGAGGTAGATTTATAGAGGCGACAAAGGAATAATATAATTTCTTGCCATGCATAAAAGATTGGAAAGTGTAGACATTTATTGGAAAAATATCATTAAAATCAAAATGGTGATTTACAAATTTAATGTAATCCACAATCTATGCCTCTCTCTCTCTCTCTCTCTCTCTCTCTCTCTCTCTCTCTCTCTCTCTCTCTCTCTCTCTAAAATCCAGTGCTTTTCTTACAATTATAGTTCATCATTTCCTTTTTCCGACAATGCTATGCCACACTTGTCTAGTAAGGTACAAATGCTAATCAAAATGATTCGTCAAACTAATTCTATTTTAGGAAGCAATATGAGTATAATTGGCTTAAAGATCTTTTCTTAATTTTATGAAGATTAATCTTCTAGTATATGTTTTTTTTTACTTAGATTGAATTTTGTATACAGAGATCCATGTAATTGATCAATTTGTGGACCCACGATCAAATGAATATAAAAGGTGTTATTTTTTCATATGTTAAAATTAAGTGTGTATTATATTAGTTTGCATAACAAGATATTACCTTTTTTTTAAGGAAAGAAAGTATTACTTTACATGTTGAAAACTATTTGTTTTATGTTAAAACATACTATATAACATTTTTTTAAATGTATTTTAGATCATGGAAAGCAATTCAAATCCTTCACTACATTTGGTACTACATCTCGTGTTTCATGCAATTTAATGCACGAGATTATGTTAGTTAGAGACATCATTTGATACACATATCGTGTGGTGGTTATTTTGGAACAAAAATTATAACAATGAATATGATATAAGATCTCATGTGATCGAAAAATATTAATTACCTTTTGTGATGAAAGAGTATTATCTATCTTTACGCATAATTTTTTGCATTTTTAATGGATTTATGTATTTTTTATTTATAAGATAAAATATTGAATTTTATTATTTTATTTTCAATAATGTGTTACTCTATTTACAGTTGTAAACATTGAGTTTTGGTACTTTTATTTGTATTAAAGTCTTGTTCTTACATTATCTTGATAAAAAAAATTAATTTAAAATAGTTTTGATCTTACATCAAACACAAATTTATAAATTAAAGTATATGATCAATTTTACCTCAATGAAAATATAAAGATTTAATGTCTATGAATAAAAATATAAGTACTCAACTAGCTAGTCAAATGAAAGTATAAGACACAAATATATACTTTTCCTTTATTTCGAAGAGAGAGAGAGAGAGAGAGGAATCATCAATTGGTTTGTAATTTGTATAGTTTAATGTTACGTGTAATAACCTTTTGTAAATTGAAAAGGCGTTACTACACTAGCTACTTCATATACGATATTGAAGGGCAATAAAGTTGGTCAACTTTTGGAGTGGTTGATTGAAGCATTTTCATCATCATTAGTTCCATCTCTTCCTATTTGGTAATATTATTTTGTATATTTGAAAATAGTGGAATTCAAAATATTAGGAAAAAAAAAAAATCTTCATTTCATCAAACTCATGTTAAAATGTCTACTGAAACACCGAAGAAATTGCGAAAAGCGAAGTTAAATGAGGATGAAATTGGTTGATTCGTCCATGAGGATTTTATATGTAATATAAACGTTGTAATCTTTGAAGATGAAACATATTCAATTCAAATTTTGGATCGATTTTGCATGGAGAGGATGGTGGTTTCATTCATGGAAGATTATGTTTCCTTAAGTAGTGCCATGTCGTTTGATTATCATTAATACATGTCAAAGTTTATAACTAAATGATCTTTATTTAAAAATTTTAGTTTTTAGCCATTATATATATTTTATACCATCAAAATTCAAATCATTACATTTTAACTCTACATACCACTAAATCGGCAGTAGCCATAATGTCATAGTTGGTAAAAGTAAATAAAAATAATAAAATTTAAACCGTGTGATAAAAATATTTAAATAACTTAAGATTCAATACAAACTACAACAAAGGGTCAATAATATTTAATTACTTACATAAAAGAGTAATAACAATTCGTGACATGACATATACTAATCATAAAATTAATGGTTATGCACGATGCCTACCTATCTTCTCCAATAATATTCAAAGCATGCAAGTTTTGAATGCCTTTTTTTTTTTTTAAATAAATTTCAAGTGCAACTTTTGCCTTTCTTTTCATTCACAATCAAAATAAAGGTTTATGCTTTATCATTTTCACAGTAAAAGCTTGTCGGATCTGAGCAGATTAATTGACCATCTTTTCTGGGCAAAAGACATGCTCAATCCATCCCACTCACTTTTGTTCTTGACATTCATGTATCTTCTTGTCGGGGATAGATGCCATTAATTCATCCTATTTTACTTTGCTTAATAGCTGCATGAGTTAAATAGGATACAAGTAATAATTTCGAGCTGATTCTAACGGGTTTTGGGTTAAATGGTTCGAGTTAGTATTTTGTTGATTTTAAACAGACGATAGTGTTACAAACTCTAATTTTAAATGTTCAATTGGATTTCGGGCTAAAGCGACCACCATCGAGATCAATGGCAGATCCATTAGAGCATGAGGGATCATAATTATGTTTTATAAGGATTTTACGTTTCTTTTCAATTTTACAACCTTTGACAACAAGTTCTAGCCAAAAAAAGCACACATGATTTGTACTTGTGCAGTTGGAGGATATTTTTGTCATTTTCTCTTTAAGGTATTGGAAATTTTTTTATTACAACTAGTTTTTAATGATATAGAAACATATATGTTTTGGATTTGTGGAATGATTTAAGGAATTGAGAATGATTATGATTAATGTCAATTTTGGGGGTAAATCAGTTAATCAAAGAGAAAATGACAAAAATATTCTTCAGTTGTGCATGTGCAAATCACATGTGCGTTTTTTAAAGGAATTTGTTGCTGAAGATTGCAAAATTGAAAAAAAAAAAAAAAACCTATAGTATACATTGTAATCGGAAAAAATAATTAATTTAGATTCCAAAATGAAAAAACGTGTTAGTATAGGTTGGAAAATGATATTAATCCTAAAATATATAACTTACATTTAATTTCATTTGAAATAATAAATAAAGAGTTTGAAATTTTTTAGGACCCCAAATCGACCCCAACATATGTTTTCAAGATTTAAAGTGTATTGTTTATACTACCCTTTTAGTTTTTTTTCAAGACTTGTTTTCCATTTTGGATTGTATGATATTTTATTTTATTTTTTAGTTTCATGTAATTGTGCGTATCTTGTTTATAATTCCTGAATCCGTAACTAATTGAGGTCGAACTTCGAACTTGACATGATTTGATTACTTACATATTTGGTACTAAATCTAGCTTGTTGGTCCCAAGTGGTCAGAGGTTTAGAGGAGGTGAATGAACCTCTATTGATTTTTGAACTTTTTAAAATTTTGGTGAACAGGTTACTGATTCAAGGAGGAATGCAGTAACCTGACTTGATTCAGAAACCTGGCAGAATGTTGTATCAGGTTCCTGACTCGGTATCACAGTATGTAGCGGAAAATACTCGATAGAGTTTCTGTTTTGGAAAACGTTTTCTTTCATAAGTATGTTGTTCGATAAAGGGTTTTAGCAAAATGTTTGTGATGTAGGCAGCAAGTATATCAATGCAAAGCACAAAGACAAAAACAAGTAAACACTTATGGCTTATAGTGGTTCGAAGGTGGTGTAATCTTTCTACGTCCACTCTACTCCTTCCCAAATGAGGAACTTCGTTAAGTCAGTTTGATTTACAAGTCTCAACTTTACAAACTTCTTCCTAACAAGTTATACCTACAGAATCCCAAATTCTTAGGTCACAACCCACACATGGTACACAATCCCACACATGGCAAATAGCCTACACAAGATTATATACTTAGTAAGGATCTCAATCCTATCAACTAAGTTACACCAAACTAAAACAACCTAGCGCACTCAGCACAATGGTTAAAAGGATAAAAGGTTTCTTCAACTGTTGCGATGAAGTCAGTCTTGAACTTGAGAGCTCGAATACTTGAAAGATAGACTGTTTCGAAGGTCGAGTGGCTGAACAAAGGAAAGCTTAGAATAAGCTTTGGAGTATTTCTGATTTTCCCCTTGGCTATGCTGAACAATTTTTCTCAGTTACTCACACCTTCTATTTATAGAGTTAGGAAAAGTATCTGTTTAAGATGTACATCTCAATTTTGAATTTGAGCTTTGATCTCCAAAAATCTTTTATGTGGCCGCATTAAATGCATCTGAGCTGCTCTTGTCATGAGTATTTAATGCTTCTATCATCGGTTTCTGAACCTCTCCGACACGCTTGCTGACATGGCAAGACGGTATGGGTCCACCAATGAAGTTCATGCAACGGCTACTTAAACTCGTTGACAGTTAGCTTGCTTTTGCTCATACTGCATGATCTTCCTCATGCTGAGATAAGAGTAGCGCTTGTCTTTCTGCAAAAGATCTGTTAGCTACTTCCTATCATCTCTGCAGGTTGTTGTAACTTCTTCCTATTTGTTGTTTCCTGCATGCTGCTTCCTACTTCCAGCATCCTGCTTGTTGTTTCCTTCAACTTTTTGCTTGTTGTTTGCTGCTACAGCTAGTTTGTTGTTTCCTTCAACTTGCTGCTCTTAGAAGATGTCTTCCTATTTCTTCTAAGGTTGGTTTTCCTTATAACTTGGAAAACCATTACATGATCTCTTATAGATGAAGAACTAAAGATCACGTATTCAGTATGGAAACTAGGTATTGATACCTTAAGCAAACTGTTTTTGTCTCATCAAAATAACTACTGAAATATCCCAACATAACTTCAAAATAAAAATAACAGAATATATTTTTCAAATACACATATTGAATTTAAAGTTGAATTCCTATGTACTTGATGCACACACATATGTGGGTCGAGTTCGGATCGACCCGGATCCGCATTTTCCTTTTCTTTCTTGTCTTTACCTTTATATTATGTTAGTCATACATTTATGTTTTATCAGTCATATCTTTATGTTATATTAGGTATACTTTTATGTACATATATCATACCTTTTTGTATAGTACTATATTATATTAGTCATACCTTTATGTTATATTAGTCATACTTTTATGTACAAATATCATACATTTATCTAATAATGTTAAGGTATAGCTAACATTACTAAAAATATGATTAACATAATTAAAATGTATGACTAACACTACTAAAATGTATGACTAATATAACATAAAAGTATGACACCTAGAAGTATGTTTGAAGAAATTTGTGCGTGATCTGGTGGCACGTATAAGCACGGTGGATCGGATCGACCCGAGTGTACGGACCCTAGATCCGTACACCAGATGCACAAGAGTTTTTGTCTTGAATCTACTAGTGTTTTGAATTCCAAAATTCAAAATTCCAACAAATCATAGTCTAAAACATCTTGTTAAGAAATATACAAATATTTCTACAATGCTCTGGGACAAATTATTCATTTTAACATTCTAGTTTTGTCAATTTTTAACGACATTTTCTCTTGCTCATAATTTGAAGTTGAGTGGTGGATTAAAGAATCTCTGTCTGAACTATTGTCTAACTTGAGCATATGAAGTCCTTCATCACGACATCTGCAATTTTGTCACACAAAACTTCATAGCTAGCAATTGGCATTAAATAATGTTATAAAAATAAAAAATAAAAAGTTTCAAATTAAAGTTTATGGGTATTATAAAGTTTGAAAACTCAACTTAAAGGTGGCTCTTAACCACCTTATGGTGACCACAACGTCGCATCATGTAGATACACCAACTATAATAATACCAAATATTTGAGCTAGCAATCTACAAGAGAATTTTTTAGGTCAAAAAAGTAATGATGATGTGGTAAATATTGAAAGGGGCATTCTCCCTTTTATAGGAAATTTCTCACCTACAATTGTGAGTAAATAAAAAAATTTATGATTGCTTTATAGATCACATTTTGTAAGACGAAAATGATGTTTTATTTATTTCATTTCATCCTATTGTAAATTTAAAATTGATCGATCATTTATATTCAAATTTTCTTAATTGAAGTTTGTCAATATATGTAAAACGATCTTATAAGAAAATGTTTCTTGCATGACACCAAGGGAAGAATGTATGTAATGTTGCATTTGAGATGTATTATAAAACATAACTTTTTATATTTTTTTGTAAGTAGCACAACACAACAGAAATAAAATTGCATGTATGCCATATATTTGTTAATAGACATGATATACTTTTGATATAAAGTTAGATCTGATTTTGAGATTTGTATGCAACTTTTAGGTCCTCGTCTTTTTACCAAGATCAAGGAATAGTGTTTTAACCAATAAACCTAACTCACCAAAGTTCCTCCACTCTCCTTCAAAACTTAATTAATTTTTGTTGAAGATGTTAACATAGATATAAAACGATACCCTCTTTTATAATTTGGAATTTAGATGAGATGGTTATTTAACAACTGTATGTCATCTCCATCCCAAAATAAAAGTCGTTTTAACAAAAGAAATTTATTTTAAAATAAATGTCATTATAGGATTTTTAAAATCATTTACCTATAATTTACCAGATTACCTTATTTACTCCTACCAAATTAAAGAGGGTTGTTAAGAGGGAAAAAAAAAACTCAAAATAATTATAATTAAATAAGGATAGATCTGTCTTTTTATCATCTTCCTTAATCAGTGTGAATATCCCTAAAACGAAGTTTGGATCTTTTATTACACTTGGTATTACATCTTGTGTTTCATGACATTTAATATATGTCATGTGTTAACTAGTGATGTCATTTGATATACATTGCGTGTGGTCAGTAATTTAGAATAAAAGATGTAACATAAAATGTGATACAAAATTTTAAACGACATTCATTTTAGGACTGAGGGAGTATATAATACTCTCATCATCCTAAAATAAATGTTATTTTAAAAAGTGTACTGAAATAAGTGTCAATTTCAAAATATATTTGTCATATTCTACCACCCTCATTTAATACTTTCAAATTAAATGATAAATGAGATATAAAATGATTGTTGAAAATTTACATCATTTATTTTAGAACAAAATAAATATTTTTTAAATGATTTAGCCTCTCTCTCTCTCTCTCTCTCTCTCTCTCTCTCTCTGTGGTGGGCACTAATTAAGTTGAAAGAAGTGGTTTATTCTCCTCAAGATGGCAAATTGAGCTTTGTCATGGCGCATGCCCCCCTTTGTTGGAAGCTTTGCAGGTTATGATTAATAGTATTCCTTTTTCTTTTGAAATGTCACTTCATTCTTTATATCCCTTCACTTAGATGGGCAGATGCATGGAATAAAGCTTAATTCATTGGAGAGAGAGAGAGAGAGAGAGAGAGAGAGAGAGAGAGAGCAATACAAACCAACTGTATTCCAGAGAGAGAGAGAGCGTAATACAAACTAACAGTATTCCAGGCACTAACATGAATACAGTTAAAAAGTTTCTCACAAATATTCAGTATCCCTGTTCAATTTGCTACATTACAGATAAAACATGACTCTCTTAATATCCACACATTTCACCCCATATAATGCAAAAGGAGTCCGATTTTCTTTTGGTACTTTACAACCAATTTTATCAGTCGATATTAATCATAGCGATAATATGCACAGGATCACTCTATACGCTTGCTTGTAGCGAACAAGGCTCTCTCAAGAACGAATCATGGATGTCCCATTTCATGTAACATCCTATGTTGTAACCCCCACAACGACATTGCTTACCTAAAGGAAAAATATATCATATCAGTCTTTATCGTTACACACAAGAAAACCCATAAGAACGGTATGAACCGAAAATATTAAAAGCAAATTAGATTGGGGGAACTCACCAACTTGCCACTTTCATCAACAGTCATCGGATTCTGCACAACCACCGTTTGGTTATGAGAATGGGCCGTTGCCTGCTGGAAAGAGATGGGTTTTAAACCATAAATATTATAGAAGTATCGTTTCTGTGGTAATATAACAGGAAAAAGGTACAGATAAGCCCTTCATCTTAAACCCATGGAACCAATAAGCCCCCATGTATTTTTCGTTGTTCAATTGAACACTGAATCTTTATGATATAGAACAAATAAGCCCCTCAATTTAGAATAAGGGATTAATTAAACATCTCCATCGAATTTTAAGAAAGCAGCTATTTGTCTTTTTCCCCACATGGACTAAAATAAACCAGTCTCCATGCATCCAATTTGATAAAACCAATAGCCTTTACATCCATCATGGCTGAACTTGAGAGAGAGAGAGAGAGAGAGTCTGTATGTATGTTTGTTTTCTCAGGTGCTGTTTACAAAGCAAAGGAGGGAGATCAAGTGTAGTGGTGTTTAGGGGAAAATGATAAAATGAGAAACTCTTGTTTGTCATATGGGTATAAACAAGCTGTTTCTTTTCATGATTCTAACATTGAGGGGCTTGTTTGTTTTATTATAGAGATGGAAGTGTTAAATTGAACTAAAATACTTTAGGGGCTTATTTGCTCCTTAGGTATACGATAGACGGCTTATTTGTACCTTTTCCCGAATATAAAAGATAATACTCACTGTGGAAGTAGATTGTGTTGATACAGAAGTGGAGTTCCCAGCAGGTCTATGTACAGGAATAGGAATCCTTGTGTCACCCATCTACACAAGAAAAAAACAGATATAGTCGTGCTTGGAGATGACAGCAACAAAACAATAAGCCTTTAGCCTGCTCTATGGGATAAGCTATATGGATCATATCTCGTCATCGTGTACAGTTAAAACTCATACATTCATTCATGTTTAAGTATAACATGCCTTTTCTAAGAGTTACTTTCCAGTTGCTATGAGGTCTTGACCTTCCTCTTTTAACTTGAGTTGATGATTTACTACATTCTCCACGTCGTACTGGGAGTACAGCAATAAGGGTCTCTTATTCTCAAGTCCAAACCATCTTAAGCACATATTTCTCTCATTTTCTAAATTATAAGGGCTACCCCACTCTACTTTCTAATGTATTCATTACTAGTGCTTTCAAATTTAGTGTATCTGCACATCCATCTAATATTCTCATTTCTACTGTGGAAGTTTAAAATGTTTAGAGTGATTAGCTGCGATTCAACTAACTCCTGTTTTAAGATAAGTAGCTTGAATCCTTCAGCTGTTTAAGGAATGAGGTCTCTTCTTTCTAACTTAAACACATTAATAATACATGCACATGATTCAATAAACTGCATACTAGCATCTCAACCATGAGGCATTGGACTGACCCTGCAATTTTCATCTTAACCATCATAAATAAGGAACAAACTGAAAATGTGTGTGTGTGGAGGAATGGCACTAAGACTCTCTGTTCAACACCTGAGTTATGCAGACCAACCCCTACCACAGGCAAATATAAAGGCAAGACCACAATACCAGGATCAGTCAATGATTCATTAAATAATTAAATACTTGATGATATTAAATTAAGACCACTTTATAGAACAAAAAATAAACATTCCTATCCACACTGGACCAATTTTCTCATCTTATCCTATATTTTATTTGGCCATTCCTCTATTCTAGTCATGTATCTACATATTTATCAATCTGGTATTCTGCCAAGCAGTCAAAAATAAGAATGATATATTATTAGAGACGGCGGACACAATTTCCTCCATTTCATTTGAAGAACTACTAAAGATAAAAGTGCCAGGAAACCAGAGTCTGGAGTGTTATTTGTGAGCTTTTTCTTTAGCAGTGCAGGAGAGGGAGAGAAGAAACTGAAAGTACAGCCACACAAAGAAAAAACTATGGAAAAACTAACATTAACATTTGTGATGAAGTGACAAATTGCACATTTGACTGATGGCGCTCCAGCAGGATACATCAGCATCGTATGGCAGTTCCCACAGTTGATATGAGCAACATTATTAGGAGGTGCTGCTGCTGCAAACCCATCATCCAGCAATAATAAGGTTAAAGAGTACAAGCTAATGGGAAAACCACCATAACTTGCCACAACGGCCATGTTGTTAGCATGCACTCCTAGAGTGCAGCCAAGCATGATAACTTTACAGAGTAGTAGGACAACTAGGGGATGGGATTAAGATTGGAAAAGATAATGACATCACACTGTTTATACCTGGCACAAGATTCACTGTGTGACAGCAGGAACATCTCACACTGGTAGCTCCACGAGCATGCATAAGCAAGGTACGGCAACCTCCACATATCAATTGAGCCATTTCCATCCCTGCACAATGGATGCAATAACAGATCAATAAGTCGGCGAACCTGCCGCAACGCGAATAGAAGCCCCAACATGTAAAAGTTAAAGCTGTATTAACTGTGGACATGCTTGGTGTTACCATCAATAGTGAAGAGAACACGATAGCAATACCTTGTTCCTATACTTAAGAGACATATATATATATATATATGTATATATATATATATATATATATATATATATATATATATATATTTATCAATTCCATTCTCTACTCTCACGAAGTATAATTTGCATCATCATGGAGACTGTAGTACTTTGGTATCCTGAATATTCATTACTAAGCCTTTTCTATTCTTGAAATTAAAGGAATAAACATGGAAATGCAAACAAGTCAACAAGCTCAAATAAGTCAATTGACAAGATGCAAACAAGATCAGCCCAAGGTGGTGAAATAAATCAGTCACCAAAAGTGATAAATCAAGTGCCAAACCTAGGAGCAATTATACAGGAAATTAAAATATATGAAACAGTCCTATTATATTGCCAATAAAGCTCTTTTTTTTCACGGATAATGTTCTTATGCTGTGTAATACTTTTGAAATGAATCCAGAATACCTGAAGAAAATAGCGAAAAATGGTTTCATGAGTTGAATTAACTCAAAACTATATATACTTAATCAGTTTCATGTGAATTTGGCAGAAATACATTGGAGGGAGAGGAGCTACCGTTTATACTGAAATTCATAAACGACTCGTAAACAAGATATATCATATCATACAGTTGCTCGAGGGGTGCAATCAGTTGATAATAGATATCGAAAAAAAAAGTTACAAGCTTTACCAGCAGGTGGCACAGAAGTCACCATATTGCATATTGCACAACACACATTCGTAGCTCCACTGGGGTAAAGAAGGACGGTTCGACAACCATTGCAAACAAGTTGGCTCTGCATATCTGCAAAACCATAATTCAAAACAATTTTTAACAAAAATCATATCCGCAACCACCAAAACTCTCTTTAACATCTTTCATTCACCAAAATTTCTCACCCTAATATCGACATAATCAATTCAAGAGTAAATGTACGTTATCGTCACGGCATTAACAATAAGTCCTCAAGATAAATGCTGATGCACGATAAACCTCTCTAAATTACTATCATCATCATCAACATCACAAACTCAAGCGAACGAGGGCGGAAAAAAAAAAAACCGAGATTTGACGCAATTTTCGCCAGAATTTCACTAAATCTTCAAAAATATTCTACAAAAAAACTATGAACTTAAAGCGAATAAAAAAAAAAAAATTGAAGTCGTAAAACTAAAATAATTAAAATCAAAGTCGGAGAAATTCTCACCCCCGGCAAAACAGAGCGGAAGCGCTAGGCTTTGAGAAATCGGAGGAACAAATTACTGTAACAACAACAGTAAAGATGATGAATGAAAAATGGAAAAAGCAATCAGATCTCTTGGGATTTCAATTGGATTAGATTAGATTGAATTTTGTTGTTTTCTTCTCTCCGTTGAAAATGAGGAAATAAAAATGATGTTGACTTTCCAAAGAATTTCTTCCAAGGGAGAAGACTTCAATATAATATTATTTTCTCTTTCTTGACTTACATTACTCCTAATTTTTTATTAATTTTTTTGTTTTTTGTTTTGCTTTTTTGGACAAACTTTACTCTCCTTTATATTGTCTAGAACCTTCAAACAACAACTTCATAAATTTAAGGAACCGGATATCCGCACCCCAAAATCCACTAAACACACTCTAATTATTTTATTTTTGATTTAAAAAATTCAAGAAATAATATAAAGACAAGTTTACTTTTATGTGTTCGATCATTGGTTGAACACACTATAGCGTGTTCTATCACCAGGCGTCGAACACACTATAGTGTGTTCGACCATTGATCGAATACACTTCTTTGTGTTCGATAAACCAAGGTCGAACGGGTGCTCAGATTTGTTGTTATTTTTTCATTTTTTTACACGATTTCACATGATAATTATATATTTTGTTAACTCATAAAATGATTTTTTTTAGGGGATTTAAGGTTTGAGGAATGAAAAAA
The DNA here is from genome assembly GCA_946896805.1 of Scutellaria galericulata. Taxonomy (NCBI): domain Eukaryota; kingdom Viridiplantae; phylum Streptophyta; class Magnoliopsida; order Lamiales; family Lamiaceae; genus Scutellaria; species Scutellaria galericulata. Next base: position 2,314,234 of record OX335785.1, read on the forward strand.
TAAAAAACAAAAAAAAAGGAAGAAAGAGAAGCAGAAGCAGAAGACGGGAGGAGAGGAGAGAGAGGAGTTTGATTTTTTTTATTAAGAAGGGCAAAATTGTAATTTTACCCTTTTCTGAATTTTTTAAATAAAAAAAGGGTGGGACTATCCACACCCCACCCTTTTCTAACTATACCCCATAATTAATTAATTCAAAAGTAATTATATATTAAATGTCTATAATACCCCTTGACCACACCCCATATATAATTTAAACTACTAACCACACCCCATAGTCCTCTTCTTCTCCTTCATATTAGAAAATCTCTTCTTCTCCACCATTATCAAACATTTCTTCTCATTTCTAAACCCTAAAAATATCACCCAACAAAAATTCTCGGTTGAAATGTCTATGGAACGGGAAGATACATTTGAAACGAGCAATGTAAGATTTCTACTACATTTTTAACAGTTTTTAGTAGTGTATTACAAAAAATCAAGTTTTAGTTTGAAAGGTCAAAAATCCCACTGGAACAGTCCTGTTCGACCTGGAATAGTCGAACGGGATGAAGAGTATTCGACACAGACTTCGAACAACTTGAATGGTGTTTGACTTTAAAAGTTGAACTTTTTTAAATGTGTTCGAACAAATCTTATGAGTGTTCGATTTTTAGTGTTTGAACACTATTAGGTGTGTTCGATTTTTGATTGTTGAACAACCTAAGATGTGTTTGATTTTCTGAAGTTGAACATTCTTAGTAGTGTTCGATTTCTAAAGTTTGAACAGTCTTAGTAACGTTCAATTTTTGAAGTTGAATATTAGGTTTATTGAAGTGTTTTTGGTATTTATCGTTGAACAATATGTTTATTATCTTCTATTTTAATTGTTTATTAGGAAAATGACTCAAAATCCATGGAACTAAGTGTGGTGAATCCCATCAATGAAAGTAAGATTGATGATCATGAGAATGATCCAATGTATGAGGGAATAAATTACACAATTGAGTTTTTCACGGCCAACTTTTTTTATAGTCGCACTTCTTTAGTGGAATGGGTAAGAGGAGTGAATCCATTGGTGTTGCGAGTGTGGATATTCCTGACTGTGATTAGATTGTGTTGATGACTGTGATTCGATTGTTGTATTGAGTTTGATTCGATTGTTGGTAATTGTTGGTAAATTATACTAAGATGTATTATGGTGTATTATGGTGTTTGGTTTAATTGGATGTTAAAATGTCCATTGATTTTAGATCTGTTTGTTAGGGTTATTGCATTAATGTGCACTTTTGTTCTACTATTCGAATTAAGAAGTCGAAAAATACACCAGACGTTCGAACTATGAAAGTCAAACACTAAGAGAAATGTTCAATTTTAGAATTCGAACACAATTGAGAATGTTCAAACTATAAAATTCGAACACTATGAAAAACGTTCAACTTACATTTTCGAAATTACTAAAGAGCGTTCGACTTATGTAACTCAAGCAGGCTTTGATGTGTACGATACTGAGAATTCGAACGGGCTACAAAGTGTTCGAATTCTTAAGTCGAACAGGTCGAGTTTCATTGTCCATTTACAATTCAATTTTCATACATGAGCTACAAACGAATATCCGACCTCAAAGTGAACAATATTACTTCAGGTTTTATCAAACATAAGTTACTAAATATCACATGTTAATAAATATCCGACCTCAAAATCACAAATACACATCTGTTAATTCACAGACTCATTCTTAGGCAAATTCATATCTGCAGCTATCTCGAGGAGCTCGTTCATGAACGTCTCAGTTTCGTCTACTGCACTTCTTCATCCACCAAAGGCGCATACACGTGTTCAGTCACGTGTTCAGTAGTGGCAGCAAGCTCTTCATTTCTACGCTTTCTTTCAAAAGCCGTTGGTCGTTTCTTCCTCCTCATGTAGAGTATGTCACCTGCAAGTAGTGGACAAAACGTGTCAATAACAAAAAATAAGAAAGCCATACGTTGTAAATTTGGAACATCCAATTCGAACACAATATGGTATGTTCGACTATTTGAGTTGAACGACTTAAGCTATGTTCGAACATACATAGTTGAACGCACTACAAAATGTTCGAACTTGTCAAGTTGAACACACAAGCTATGTTCGAACTTGTCGAGTTGAACACATAAGCTATGTTCAAACAGCAAAAATTGAACGCCAAGGGATATGTTCGAACCACAATGTTCGAACATCTTGGGTATGTTCGACTTCCAAAGTTCGAACAATTTGCCATGTGTTCGAACTATCCCATTCGAAATTCTCCAGTTCCTTCGACTACCCTTAGTCGAACACTCTGCATAACAATCGAATAACCAGAATCGAACAAAGTTCGAGAAGAAACACGAATTTTCCACATTTTTCAACATCCTAAACTGAAAATTTCTCCACAATACACTACAATTATATGCGCAAACCATAACACATACTAAATGGTTCGATTTTTATCCATCACTCAATCTAATTTACATATCAATTATTCAAGATCCAAATTGTTCCAATTAATTTAGGGTTTGAGTAAAATACGAACCTAGATGCGTGAATTAGATTCTCTTGGAGTGTCCATGCCAATTGTTCGATTTCTGAAGTCGAATGAGCACAATTTGTTCGAACACAATTTGTTGGAAGTTTTGATTTCTTTTTGTTCTTTCTTGTTCGAACAATGAACACAATTTGTTTTTTTTTTTTTTGAGTTTTGCTTCTTCTTTTTTTAGTCAAAGGGTATAATAATCTATTTTTGGGGTGTGTTTAGAAATATTTTAAGTGGATGATATTTCGATTGGGGTGTGGATAGTCCCACCCTAAAAAAAAGGGGGTGTGTTTAGAAAACTTGGGGTGCGGATAGCCGGGCCCTAAATTTAATTATAAATTTTTAAGAGTGAAAATAAAAATCTAACTTGATTTCTTACACAATGATTTTTTTAGCATTTTATAAATTTAAAGAATTAAAAAAAAAGTGCAAATATATTCCTTATAATAATTGAGATTTTTTAGTAAGTATACTTATGATATTTAGGTTGAGTATACTTATGATATTTAGATTTAAGATTTTGTTGTGTTTTATGTTCTTTTTATTTATTTATTTTGACCCTCATTCTTAATCATATTTACTTATAAATATTTTTTCTTGTCAAGTTATTAAAAAAATTAAGAGAAATAATTTTTATTTAGTTATTCATTTCTAACATTTGTGGTGTGATACGGTGGTTCTAGCTACATTAATATGGTCCTAAATTCATATTTGCAAAATACACAGTATGTACATTGTCAAAATGAAGACTAAATTTATGGCTACTTACTACTAATGTAAGTGTTAGTAAAAGTACTAATCAAATTTTAAATCTATATATATATATATAATAACAATTACCCCTAAAAATAGTAATGTCAAAAGTTTTCCCGCCCATTTTCACTTACTAAATATGTATTATATTAATAATTAATAATTGATAATTATTAAATATAGAAAATATATTTTGTGTGATCTTCTACATATAAAAATTGCACTTATCATTAATTATCTCATATTAACCAATCACACATTTCCTTATTTAGTGGGTATATCTAAATTTAAACATTATTTTTTTCCACTAAGTTATCTCCTAAATTTTATGCATATAGATTGATATATATATATATATATATATATATATATATATATATAAGTTAATTTAATTAATTACTACTCACCAATTGAGTAAAAACATAAACGTCATTTTGTGATTCTCAATTTTCTAATTTTTTTACGCCCACACACACACACATATATATATATATATATATATTGATTGAATAATAATTACAATTATATTTGATAAAAAAACACTCAACTTTTATACATAAAAAGTAATTAAAAACATGTTTAACAATAATAAAATAGCATTAAACTACTAATTATGATATAAATTTATACATACATAGATTGGTAAACTTTATCTGCATAATTACATTTCAATATGAGAGATAAAAAAAAATTCAAGATTAATATAAAATTAGTTGAAACATGTTTGATTGATACAATAAATAACAATTTAAATGATACGTGTTTTTTATTTTAAAATGTTTTAAATAAATTTTGATATGTCATTCGCAGCCAATTTCTAGAATAAGAGCAACTTTTTTTTTCATTTAATTTTTATCTAAAAACATTTTAAGTAATTTTTTCAGTCCATTTAATATTTTCAAATGTAACAAATAAATGGAACTATAACAAAACAAACAAATTACCGATTTTTTTAATTTTAATATACATTAAATTTAATTTGTGATGTGTATACAAACATAAATAATTAAACAAATTAATTTGAACAAGTAATATGTTCTCTAGAAAATATCTTAATATTTGAAAAATGTTAAATAATTGAGTACACTAACTATGAATGTTAAAAGAAATAATAATACTTGATGGAATCTAATAAAAAAATGTACAGACTGAAAAAAAGTCAATATTAAAATTTAAGATACCCCTTTATATTTTGATTTATGCAATTGTATAGCTATAATTAGAATTTTAATAACAAAATCAAAATATATATTTTAATATATAGTGAAACACTTATTTAATATTTTCCATCAATTTATTATAAGTTTGTTCCTCCAGTAAATCGTCAAGATTTATGGCAATATCATGACTATGAACATCATACTCAAGTTTTCAAGTGGGAAATATTAGAAAGTTAAACTATGTCGAAATTGTGATAAATATATGAAAATTCATTGGTGGTGGAGGGGGTTGGTAGAGAACATAATGTCGTAATTGGAGAATGAATGTTATTTGACATTCTACTATATATGCCGATGTGATGAAACTTTTTCGAAAAAGAATATTTAAAAAAATGTTTGTTATATCTAAAAGATATTCTAAATAATTAAGGTTAGTTTTGCATAGTCAACTTATCCATATCAAAAAATTGCAACACTTGAAATTTATATATCATGCATCACACGGATTAACAAATGAAATTGAAATATTATTAAAAACTTGATTTTTCCGTAAATTGACATTTTTACATTAATCTCAAAATATTTAAATTTTATATTTATGCATCACACGGGTAACATATTATATTGAAATTAATCTCAAATAATATATTATTTTGTGTTCAACATTTTCATATCAAAATATCAAAATAATAATTTTTATTTACCCGTGCATCGCACGGGACCTATATACTAGTTAATTTTAAAAACTTGAAGATTTGACAATGGCAACCGGCATCCTTCTTTAAAGCACCATACAAGGGCTCCAATTAATAATTCATGGTTTTGAGTTAGAATTTGGTGGGGTCTGAATTTATTAACATTAAGATATGCATCTTCGACTAATTTTTTTTTAATATAATTCAATTCCAAACATACATATAATTAATATAGAAGCAACACTTAATTAAACTTACCTTCGACTATTAATTCTTTGAGTGAAAATAAATTGCCTACCCAATTAGTATTTTTTCATTGCACTTTATCTGTCAAACTTAAAAGCTTACACGAGGGTCCCACATGATTAGATGAAAAAAAGTTGTAAAACCACACATAGTTTGGAGATTCAATGCAACACTAACCCCAATAATTTATACCATCATTACACACAAGCATGAGAAATTTAAGAGTGCTACAATGAAATTAGGTAATAGAATTGAACCTTGTCATATCCATTTCAAGGAAAAGAAAGTAAAATATAAAGTATACAAGTGATGCTATTCTTGCTCAAGTATTTGATTCATAGTGATTTACACAAGATATTTTTGTAGAGCTCTATAATAATATATGCATGGTTTTTTATCAGTCATATTCGTCGAAGCGATGCCAGCCTTTTCTCGAGCTCATCAACATCGGTCGATTCAGCAGCACTGAGAATTACAGAGACAATCATCGATCAACATCTATATATCTATGGCTTAAAAGTATTAACTAATCAAAGACGAAAAAATTGCATGATTGTCTGAAATTAAAAAGAAATTGTAGCCCGGAATGAGAAATTGAAGGTTTTGCAAAACACGAAATGGAAAGGAAAAAGAAGTTTTCAAGGAGACGACATACCTAGGGGCAACGTTTTCAACTTTCTTTGATCCAATCCGTCCTTTGGGGGCCGAAGATAACTGTTGAAAAAAAAAAAAGATTAACAAAAAGGAAAACGGCAAGATCAGAATCAAAGACCTTTTTTTTTTTTTTTTTTTTTTTTTCTGTTATCAGTTATGTAAGAAAAGGATTCTACGCTAAAAATGAAGCGAACCTGTGATGCAATGTCAACTCCAATCTCGTCGAGCACCTATATAAAGAAAAGGATTCACAGAAAAGGTTATGTTAGAAGCTGGAAATTCAGAGGGAAAATGGAGGATTACGAGCTTCAAAGGAGACATTAATGTTACCTGGTTGGTAAGTTCTTCGGTTTCTTCCTCGGCCTCATCTTTGTCTAATGTCTCATCAATTGCATCAGACATCATTTCAATCTGAAAAGAAATGAGATTATAAATATATTGATGTGGGGCTTACTTGGTGGTCCAACTACAAGAAATTAAGTCATGGAAGCAAACCAACCAAAATCGAAGAAAAAGATAGATTAATATAAACAGATTACCGTCATGTCCATCTGAGCGGACTGTTTCTGGAATTCTCTGATCATTTTAGTTTGCTTTGCAGGTTCCATTTGCTGAAAACGAAACCCAAAATTTTGATTAATTAATTGAATAGACGAGACTTGACTCATCATTTTTTTGGCCGAAAAAGAGATAACAAACCAATAACTTGTTTCAAAGAGTATAACAATAGAATTTAAAAGCACAAGATTAAAAATTAAAACAATTGTCATGAAAGCAAGTACAGAAATAGATTTCAAGAAAGAGGAGCCAATTTGCTATTAATCATGTCATGTTTCGAAAATGTACCTTAACCAATAACTTGTTTCAAAGAGTATAACACAATGATAGAATTTAAAAGCACAAGATAAAAATTAAAACAATTGTCATGAAAACAAGTACAGAAATAGATTTCAAGAAAGAGGAGCCAATTTGCTATTAATCATGTCATGTTTCGAAAATGTACCTTGTTCATAGCAGTCATAGCCTTGGTTGCACCTTTCATACCGGTTGAAATAGAAGTGCTGGCATGCAAGGCCTATACAATTAGCAAAAATATATTTTATGGTCAGACAAACAAAAGATGTAACAAATATCAAAGATTTGTTAGTCATAAACTGATGTTTCATTCCAAGTCAAAATTCCACTAGTGTGAATATGAATATAACCTGTGTATGAGTTGCTACACCTCTGATCTGTGCACGACTTCCCTGCAAGTTTGTGATTTGCTGCCGAAGACGAACTAATTGACGAGCTAAGATTCTGGTTGCAGCCTAATTAGACATGAAATCACACGCAAATAATTTGGGGTGACTTAACATTCAACCATATTCAAGTGGAATTCAAAGATATACAAAATGTAATCTGAATCATGAATAAAACAAGCAAAAGTAACAAGCATGACATACACCACTTCTAATTCTAAATCAGATAAAAGTACGATAGAATAGTGCCTTCAATTATTGACTCCAACTGCAAGATCGTATAATAACTCATCTATCAAATTTTCATTTTAAGTGAATTTCTATCGAAATTGTAGTATTGCATGTGGTGTCCTTCCAAGTGTAGTACTTGTCAGAACAACTACATGCGAACACAACTTTAATTTCAAGATTAACATTTATAAATACAATAGTTTCAACAGAAAATCTGATCGTCACAGGATAACACTCAAAACATGTATCAAAACCTACTGATTGCTGCGGGACTTAATATTCAAGCTAGAAGTTAAAATATAACCATTAAAACTTGCCTCATTTCCCGTTTTAGCCGTTTTCTTGATCTCCGCCACTAATTTCTTCTCCTAAAATAAAGGCAGATAACAGTTAGCTTTCTCACTTGACTACAATAAAAAGGTACTGTATCAAGATTGATGGCTGTTGGTAGAGTAGATTTCAGAAAATAATATAAAAAGTGATACACACACACCTCCATTTGCAAGGATGAAATCTCTCGTTCGATGCCTGTGAAAGTGCGAAATCAGTATAGAAAAAGAGATCAATGGAAAAAACAGGAAACACATAATATAAATATCTAACTCTATAATCCCAAATGCTACACGTCTCACTGAGTTTCACTCTCGAAGCTGGCAAAGAACTATTGAATGGAACGGGGGATGAGAATAAGAACATATTTCATGTCAATGCATGATCTTTTTCGGGTATTCTTTATCATGCTAAATAGAAGCTTTGCTGGCACAAAATTTAGCCGTTGTTATATTGCTAATTATAGCGATTAGCATACTCTATAGCAAGTTTCTAAACTATCATTACGAAAAGCAATGAGCTTAAAGTACCTCTTGTGGCAACCGCCATCTCTCTCTTGCTGGTTCTCAGTGCCTCTGTAAAATACAACAATGTCATTCACCAAATTCCTCGAGCCCATTAATTACATCCCCAAAAAAATACAAAAATTGATAAAAGTATATTTGAAGGCAAAAATATACAGGCAAAAACCGAAGCTAATGAAGAACAATTAAATTCAGGAAAAAAAAAAATGTAGCTAGTTGAGAATGCGAATAACAATAACAAACAAACAATAAAAGCAAAAAAAATCAAAAAAGAAAAAAGAAAAAGAGAGAGAGAGATATCAGAAAAGGGTTACCTTTAGGCGATGTTTTCTTCTTGAAGATGTTGAGATTCATTTTGCTGTAAAAGCAGCAGAGATTTTTGAACAACTAGATCTACTAAACCCTAGAAATGGATTAAGCAAGAAATTTGGGAAGATCTGAGCAAGGATTTTTCGAGGGTTTAAGAATTAGGGCTGAAGATTTTCTTGATTTCTCACACACACTCTCACTCTTCTCTCAAACTGGAAAGTGATTATTGCCTCGAGGAGCGGGTTTTGTTTATTGCGTATCCAACGGCTACGATTTTATTAGCCGTTGTAATTTATTGACCAAAACGCCCATGATGTTGCTGGAAATCACTTTTCGGACAAGATTACCATACAAGTGCAAATTTGGGATTTTCCACTCTTTTATGAGTATAATATCCTTTTTTTATTTAATAAATAAATATACGAGTATAATACAACGGATCTGTATGAGCAGCTAATATATGTTATGGTTTAGACTGCAAATATGGTGACATAATTAGTCATCGAGTCCATCACCCAACTCGATGGGTTAATGGCTCGAAATGGTCGATTGGTTTTATTAAAAGAAGTAAGAGTAAATTGCTTAAAATTATGATTTCATGTTATTTGTATCATTACAATTTTATTTTTAATTATCTTATATATCACAAATTATTATTTCAAATGAATAATTTCATGTATTTTTATTTTATCAATATTAAATCAAAAATAATATTTTTGATTGAAAAAAGTCAAATTCATATTACATTTGATAAAAGTATACTGATTAGTTCTATATGGTATTGGTGATTGCAGATGCATAAATTTTATTCGGTAATTGATATGTGGTGTACTCGGTTTTTTTTCTTCTTAAAATTCTATATTTTATATGTATGTATTAATGTGAACATAATATACAATACATAAATTTAAAAGTGAAAATAGATGTATCTATAATACGAGTCAAAATCTTGTCCAAGGTGTTGTTTGACTAGTTAATATGTATTATTCAAATTTTCTAAATCCTATTTTTGAAACCTTTTGGAGCAGTGAGTTAGGTATCTCACAATCTTCTGTCATTTGGTGGTCTTTGGTCTTATGAATGTACTATCCAATTTCATAACATCATCTTTAAATTCAAGCTCTACACTTAGACAACTCTTCTTAAGAAGCTCAAATCCTTATTAGTATCAGAACAATTCATATTACTTCTATGTAGTTTGAAGATATCACATAATATGATCCTCATAACGTCTATGATCTATTAGAGTCGAAAGTCAAGAACCATGAGTTGATCAACATAATTGGTAAAAGGTTGCTAATACCTTCACATTTGACTTTAGTTGGGCCTGATAAGTTCACTACACACTGGAAAAGAGAAATACAACTATATGAAATGATTCAGCATACTTGATTCTTAGTATCTTTAGTGTTGGACGGTTTAGTATCCATATGGTTGGAGAAAATATATTTGGTTTTTCTGGAAACACCACAGAAGAGTCATGTCGACGGCATTCAAGTAGTTTGCTTGTCATACACAATTAATACAATTAATTGGTTTGGTACTAATCATATAAACATTCATGCTCAAGAAGAGAACACATATTGGTAATGTAAGGAGATACGTTGACCTTACAAGCTGCTCATGAGACTCCATTTAAGCTATTGTTGGTGCTAACAAGATGAATGATATAAATGAAGTATTTTTGGACAATAAGTATAACGTTTAGATGAGATTCAATAAAGGAGTTGAACTTGATGCAGTATGATCGAATATTTGTAGGAAGTATAATGAGTATATTGAATCAAAATTTGTCAACACTAAATTTGCTTTAAATGAAAAATGAGATTATAGAAAAAATAACATTTTTTGAATCGAATAATTTTATGGGATTGAAGAGCTATCCAATTATGATAAACAATGGAGCATACATGATTGAACAATTCTATGAGAAGAACATGTTCGAAAAATTGTGGACAATTTGCTATTTTAAAGATTTCAGGGGTGTCATTGCAAAGGGAAAATGTTCAGATTGAAGTTCAATCTTAGTGTGTAGAGGAAAAATAATGATATGAGTTTTGGTCTATATTCAATAAAATAAATACTTATAATACTTCTTTTTGGAAATGTAAATTATTTTAGGTAGATTTTAAAATAAACGAGAAAAACTAATTCGTGTAATTGAGACAGAATTCATTATTTAAAATATATTAAAACATGTAGAAAAATTAAGATACTTCAGCCAAATTTGTATTTAGTTCGATTAATATTTATTTAAATTTGATTATAATAATTTGAAATTCAATAGAACTTTGAATAAATTTGATTATATTCATTTGATTTGATTCCAGATACTTTGTACCTCAAATATAAAATCTGATTTAGTACTAATTAAATCGTGGAGAATCCGATGATGAAGAACATCCTAATATTTCCACCTGCAATTCAATTTTGGTGTTGTTTTGGAATTATTGAGAGGCATTTTTTAACACTCTCGATAATGTTTAAAGTTTATTTTAAATTTACAAAGTGATGTAAAACTCATGGTTCTTCTTATACTTAACCTAAACCATATGTTAACATAATTTTTTGGAATCAATTAAAATTTAAATAAACTAAAAGAAAATATATTTAGTACCACATGATCGATTGCACCTAGAGCAATCGAAATGGGCTAGGACTGTTGGACCGGCCCGCCCCGCACCGCCAAAATGGAGGGTTGGGTTGAGTAATTATAGGTCCTGAAAAAATGGGCCTAATGGGTTGGCCAACCTTTATTTTTTAATATATTTTTAAATATTTTTTATTAAAAATATAGATAAGAAATGAATAATAATTATGGAAAATCTTACCTAGTGCAAGTAATGATTTATAAAGATATTGATATGAGTCATTTATATATAAAAATAAAGAAAATTTTGTGAAAATTTATTTTTAACACTTTATTTTCATATATTATATGTAATCAGTATATGTATATCTACATAACATATATACTCTTTTTCCTTTGAAAAAAAAAAATAAATTTGGTGGGTTGACCCATCTAAAGTATGGATTAAGTTGGGTTGAGATTTTAAGGTCTATCATAAAAAAGCTCACCCCACCACCCTGATAGCTTTAGATTTGCACCTCTTAATTTTTGCACAAGCTAGTAATACCATAGAAGCTTGACCATATCAAGTTGAGTTGTAAGCTCAAACTCAACTCAAAATCAGGTGAATTTGAGCTTAAACATTATTTGAGTTAATGACTTGTTAGTCTTATTGAGCTAAATATATTTAATTTATTATTAATAAATAATATAATCTAGCCTTTAAATAAAAAAATTAATTTTTTATATAATTAATGAAATCAAATCGATTTATAGAGTTTACCATAATATTGAGTTAGAAGTTAGAACATAAAACATAAGTAAATTAGATTTGATCATTTGAGTTTTTAATTTCAAGCTCAAACCTCGCAATTTATTACAAAAACTCGCATGCAACCGTCTCATGTGTAATAGGATCACGTACGGTCGTGCTCCGGGGTACGGTCGACCGTGCGTCACAACAATATATAAGTATTCCTTTTTCGCTTCTAAGTATGTGATTTTCAACTCACGATCGTGCCATGGGGTACGGTCCAACCTGCATGACTATACAACGTCATGTGTGGCGCATGGTCGTGCCCCGAGACATGGTCGATCGTGGTCATGATTTTCAATTTTAAATATGTCTTTTAGGATTATAAATGTGTTTTTTTGGTGGCGCACAGTCGACTGTGTCTCGAAACACAATCGTGTGCGATCCCATCGCACATAAGATGATTGTACAAAAGACCCACTTGCAATTTATTTACTTCACTTCACTCGACTCTATCTATAACTAGTCTTTTTTTTTTTTTTAAGAAATATTTATCTATAAGACTATATAGCTAGTTAAATAAAAGAGTAGGGGCTTAATATATGTTTGTGAAAACTCACCGGGTGAAATAAAATAAAGAAAATACAGCCTAAAAATTCTGATGGGGCTCGGCTCATTACACAATATTCAGAAATATTTTTATATCAGAATTTTTTAATTATAAATACCCGTAAAATGAAATGGCGGGGCCGGTTCAGGACCAAACCGCCCGGCCCGGTTCATATCTATCATCTCGTCCCAGATCCATCTCAGGCATCCACTTCTTCAATATACTACTACGGATTTCTCCATTGTTTCCGATCTCCACTCTCTCTCTAGAATCAACATCACACCTCCTTTCTCTCCAGAATCTTAGATTCTTCCTGGGTTTTGTGAATTTATTCTCTCTTTTACATGCTCAATTCATAGAATTTTCATTCACGCACAGATCTTGAACAGCGATGGATTCGCCGCCTTCCCAATCGCCGGGAAGGTCACCGGATTCACCTATCGGAAACTCGAAGAAACCCTCGAGCTACACTTCGGCATCCTCATTGTCAAAATCGATTGTTGATGCTAGCAGCCAGAGCTTCTCCTCAATTCTCAACAACCCTAATCCTTCCTCCTCCGTCGTCGGCTGGTGGTCCTCCTCCACTTCTGTTCCTGTACCTGAATTCGCGCCATTGCCTTCCGCACCCAAACCTGGATCTGAGCTCACGCGATCCGATTTCCTGCCTTACATCTCCTCCATCTCGGAATCTCACTCTCACTTCGTCGACATTCTCAGGCAGCACGATAGGGATCACGAGGTCCAGGGCGGTCTTTTCAGTGGTGGCTCGGCCGGGGAGGCATTAGTTGCGTGCTTAAGGGAGGTACCGGCCTTGTATTTTAAAGAGGATTTCCGATTGGAGGATGGCGCCACGTTCAGAGCTGCGTGCCCGTTCAGAACAATGTCGGAGAATGTTGCATTGCAGGAGAGATTGTCGCAGTATTTGGATGTTGTGGAGTTGCATTTGGTGAGGGAGATTTCGTTGCGTTCCAGCTCGTTTTTTGAGGCACAGGTGCAGTTGGAGGATTTGAATGGGATGATTGTCCAAGGGTGTGAGAGGGTTCGCGAGTTGAAGGAGACGATCAGGCTTTTGGACTCTGATTTGGTGGGTTCGGCTAGGAAAGTACAGGAGCTGAGCATGAAGCGTGGAGATTTAATCACATTGCAGAACAAGTTAAGGCTCATGCTATCAGTCAATCAGGCTCTCTCCACTCTTCAGTTAGTAAGTCTTCTTTCTGTTTCTCTGTAGGATTCGACAATCTAAACTAATACCCTTTTATAAGAGTTGATAAAGTTCAAGTCTTGAGTGTGTTAAAGGAATTGGTTTCGAAAGCAGTAGTTGGAAGTTTGTGGTACATTAGGTGAGAGTGTTTATGTGAGAGAAAAAATTTCTGTAGAAAATAAAATCTTAATTTGGGACTCTCTAGAATATAAGTCATAATTTGGGATATGAGTATGAAAAGGATGGTATGATCCTAGTAATATGTCAAGGCCCGTCTGGATGACTTGCTGCTGTACACAGTAGTGATTAATCCATGTTCTAACATATCTAATTAATTCTTTTCAGTATCGATGGCCGTTATCATTTATGCTAGGTGCTTTTATGTATTTTTATTGATGGCCAGATATATGTTTAAGCTGGCAGCAATGGAGCTGAATATCTTTTACAAGATGCATGATCTATTTGTAACTTTTCACTTTTGAAATTTACTTGAGAATCTCCATATTCATCGACGAGCAGTATACACTATAGAAGGTCGTGGCTTGTTACTTTGTGGATGGTGGATGAGTTGCCTCTGCATTGGCTCTAACAATCACAATTAAAGCTAACCAAAGTATAACTCAATAATCTCACTCAAATTACAGTGAGCAGAGTTCCTAGATTCACCTGCAGTGTGAGATCCAACCACCAGAACATACATACTATCTGAAGATATTGTATCTATTACTCATACCCTGCGTGGTCTAGGTCATAATTGAACTACAATGATAGTCTCTTGTGAACTGTTACCAACTCTCTTGAATTTGTGATTGGTGTAAAGGTCTTATAGAACAGCTCCAGATGCAAATTATTTTACCTCATGCTAGACCATTGCAGTGGAGATGTAAAATGTTCAAAGTGCACTAAGATACAATCATACAATGCTGAAAATAATGAATGGAACTGAAGTTCAGAAGTGTCTGGAAATTCATATAATTGTTAAAAAAATTTTAGAAAATAACACAAAATAATGTTCAGTAAATGGAAAATGTTGAGTTTAATTTTCTCATTTGTAGCTAGGAAAGTACACAAGTCCTTGCTGATTTACCATTTTTATCACCTATTACTTGCAGCTTGTTGCATCTGCAGATTGTCTTGGAGCTTTAGATATCATTGATGACCTGCAGCATATATTGGTACGTCATAGCTACTGGTACATTTTTGTATTAATTCTTTAACATTTTGGTTCATACTCCAATATTTATCTTTTTGTGTCTAAGCAGGATTTAGATTTTAGAGGTACTATTTCAGACTAATTATTCATGATATACCATTTTTATGCATGTATTTCATTCTATAATATTTGAATTGAGTAATATCATAATTGAAGCTTAGCCTCTAGTTTTCCTTATGGCCTGCATTTGATTTCTTGATTGATTGCCTTTCAGAATTGAAAGCTTTCTCCATAGTTGATCTGTAATTTTGTCTCTACACACCACACACACACACACACACACACATATATATATAGAGAGAGAGACATATATATGTGTGTGTGTGTGCGCGCGCGTGTGTTTCTGTTAGTGTATTAAATTGGTCAAACATACTAGAATCAAAGCTGAATCTTCATTGCAATGTTTAGAATCTGAAACTGCTTTCCTTTTAGTGATCGTCATGCTTGCTTTATGTCGTTCATTTATTCATCAACTTATTTCACCGTGTACAATCTGCTCTGTTGGGAGTTAAAATTGTTGAAGCAACATTCTTCGATTATTTAGCTTAGACTTTTCTTAAATATTTTAAGCTGCCTTTATTCTTTTTTTTTTTTTTTTTTTTTTGGGACATAATAAATTTGTCTATGTGATAAATGATTCATGTCTTTAATAGGATGGAGATGAGTTGATTGGTTTGCATTGCTTTCGCCATCTTCGTGACCATGTAACAGCTTCGGTAGATTCAGTTAACAGGTTAGTCTATTCTTGTTTTGAGATGGGTGCCAATGACAGGTTCTTATTCTTGCATTGGTTTATGGCTAAGATACCCTTTTTTTTTCTTTTCTTTTCTTTATGTATGTCTTTGTCTGACGTTTCTTATCATCGCAGTGCAATCTCTATATAGTGTACTTTTTATATCCACCATATGTTTGATTATAGTTGCAATGTGATGTTAACTTGATATTTTGACTTATCATATTCATTCTTGTAGCATTCTTTCAGCAGAATTTATTCGTGCATCTTTGCGTGGTATTGGAAGTATGGATTCATCAATAACAATGTCTACCTTCACCTCTAATGGAAGATATGAGGAAGTAAGCTCTACGTTGTATGTGTGTTTATGTTGAGACCTATACACCCCTTTTATGGGTGCCAATTGTTTGCAACCTTTTATTCAGCATCCAGTGTTTTTTTTCTCTTTCCATATCAGGATGTTTAGCGAGCAGGAATCTTTATATATATTACGTTGCCATACCCTGTTAA
Source organism: Scutellaria galericulata (assembly GCA_946896805.1). Lineage (NCBI taxonomy): Eukaryota > Viridiplantae > Streptophyta > Magnoliopsida > Lamiales > Lamiaceae > Scutellaria > Scutellaria galericulata. Next base: position 2,330,497 of record OX335785.1, read on the forward strand.
ATTAATAGGAATATGTTCTGAATGATTTGTGAATCCATTTTGCTAGGAAGCTTACATTTGAACCTCATATATTTAATTTATGCATATAGTTCAAGTCATGTCTTGCATGACAAGTGTTTAGATTTATGAAATCCAACATTGATGTACAGAGAATGGATTAGCTATTAAGAATGAATGTATAGTATTATTTACTGTTAGTCTCTATGCCAACCAAGATAATGGTTACTTAACCATATTCCCTGACCATGCTGTTTACAGACCCTGCAAAGTGCAAGAAACAGGTTTGGTTTTTGTTGTGAACTACTAGCAGCTTATAACATTTAACTTGTTCTCTACCCATGAATTGTTAAACCTACTGTGAATTTTAAAACTTGTAAATCACCTCCTCCTTTTTAGCATAATTATCTTTTAACTTTATTCCATTAAATTTGATTTTGTATCACTTTAACTTTCTTCTTCATCCAAAGTGGCTGGACTTGATTCAGTTAATTTTTTCGTCTCATGACTTTGCTTATGTTTAGGTGAGACGTTCTCTTACAAATGTTACTGTACCTTGCCAGTTTTATTACATTGTGCGCTCTGTTTATTTTCACCTATAACAGTCATACAATATATGCTTTCATATTCTTTTTGTTTGCTGGTTTTTTATTATACATTTTCAGATAGTGGCTCTTCTCTGAAAACCAGCATTCAAATACTGCAGGTTAGACTGGAGGAAGAAAGAACATCTAATTTTCAAGATCAGCTTCTCCCCCTTATCATTGGTTTGCTTAGAACAGTAAGTCAGTGTGTTCCTAATCTATTGAACTGATCAATATCTTTCTTTTTTTGGAAATGTTTAAACAATGGTTTCTTTTGTGGGTATTGTTCATATTACTCTGCCGGTTACTAATTGTTAAAAGATTATGTACACTAATGCATAATTGGTGGTGAAGTGTAAAAGAATTTACATATAATATAAAGATTGCTACTTTATGAATTAGGAACAACACTGCATTTTTCTTTGAATGTTATCAGCGTTCTTGTATATGACTAGCTTGTAACTATATCTAAATAGATTTTGATAGAGTAAAGAGCAATCTAGAAATATTTATATTATGGGATAAAATATTATAATTGATTTATGATCCTGAAAAGTAAATATATAGAGAACAACTGCGGGATCACTCCCTGTAGACCAATAGTTACTGATGATATGTCCAGTGCAAGGCCAAACAAGCAAAATACAAGCCCGATCTCTCTTCTGCCTTTGCCCTTTTTTTAATAGCCATCATGCTTACTCTACCCTACCAATCATGCCTAAACTCAAGGAAAATCAAAAAAATTAAGGAAATAATCAATTAGTCAAATGCTGATTGTTTTCTACCAGATTCTCACACAAGCATGATGATTCTCCTGGTCATATCAAACATGTTTCGATTAGATTATATTCGTAATTGGATGAGGCATACAGTTTTCTGGTTAAAATGTGTTACCGGAGTACCAAATACTAGAATTGGCTGGCCTTGCCTTTACCAGTAGTTTCTTGAGGACGTGTTTGGTTTATTTTGCCTTTATTGAACAGTCTATCATGGTATATATGTGCATAAGTTTGTTAATGGATTTCCCATCTATTATTATTTTTGTAGAACAAACAAAGTTTTATTGTCTTTCACTTCAGTGTGTGAGTAGATAATTTCTTTAAAAAATTCATGATTGTGGATTCAAGTGTTGTCTTGTGACTGAATTGTTGCTTTCAGGGCAAATTACCCGCTGTGTTGAGATTATACCGAGATACACTTGCTTCTGATATAAAGACTTCTGTCAAGATGACAGTTTTGAATATGCCTCTAGAGTCTGATTCTATTTCTGGGGAGGGGATTGTGGATAGTGACGGTGGGTTCTCTGCCTTTCATGTATATTTAATTTCTGCTGAAAGACATCTTTTGTTTTAATTTGACCATTTCACACACAATATCTTCTTTGATAATCATTGAGGGAATTTTTTCTGTCAAAGTTTTTCTCATTCTATTATTCTGATTCAGGTGGGGGCTCATCACTTGGAAGTAAGTTGAAAAGTCTGTCACCTGATAGTTTTGTGAAACTTTTGGAGGAAATATTCAAGATAGTGCAGGTAATGTATGCTTGGCAATTTTTGTTACTTCTTCTATATTAAACTTGAAAATGCATACATTGATCGAAGTAAACATGTGGAATGTTTTAAAGGACGATATCTGTTAGTGCGAATTTCTCTGTTTTGTTTAATATGATAAGTTCTGCTACCTGCCTGATCTATAGGTAACTAGGTGTTTAATTTCCTAACTACCAAAGCTTGGTAAAATTGTGAATTTATTAACCGTAACTTGGTAAAATTGGTGGTGTAAGTTTTCTCCTACACCTATGCACTGCTTTATATTTTTTGGTTCTTTGTGTATTGTCAATGACAGAATCCAGTCTCAAATATTCTCTCTCCCTCCCCCCTCCCCCCTCCCCCCTCCCTGACTTCTAAATGTTAAAGACTTGGTATTTCTCCCTAGTATTTGTGACTGCCATGCAGCCTTCTTGTGTCTTTATATTGCTAGTTGGACTCCAAAAGGGCTCTTGAAATTCCTATTGGAGGTATGGTCTTGCTGTTCAAGGTCGAAGTGTAAAGTATAACACAAATGAAGTACTCAATAACTGAAGTTTTTGATGGATAAGTTAGGTTCAGGAATGTTCTTTTGATGGCACACTTAACCTAGTGAGGCCTATGTCACTTTCTGCTCGTAATTGTGTGCCTGGACATGCATCCTATCTTCAGTCCTGGCAGACGATTATTAGTCCTGATACTAGCATGGCATAACTTGATTATTTTCTTTTAGTGAATGCAGACTCACTTATTGCGGGCCTCTGAAGTCAAAAGAGCGATTGAGTGGATCATGGGCAATCTTAATGGTCACTATGCTGCTGCTTCGGTTGCTGCTGCCATTGCACATGGTGCAGCAGCGCCAGATACAGCTCAAGAGACAGATGGCCATTCATTCTCTCCACAATCTTCCCAAATTGCTACCAGAGCAGTTTCTATCCAGGGGAGAGGATATGATGCTGCAAATCCAAATCTTTCAAGAAATTTCCGGTGAAATGTTCTTCCCTTCACCAGTGTTGTTTGGGAGCATGTGTTTTTTCTTAGGGGCTGGCTGTAATGTGGTTCTTTCTGATTCAGTAAATTAACACATAAGCAAAGTTTCCCTTTCTTTAGCTAGATTTGACTGCATCCTAGGACAGGAATAGTTTCTTGGGGGATGAAGGAAGAAAAATGCTGAGTTTGAGGGAAATATATGCTACATAATTGAGCCAGCTCTACACGATTGACATTTGTTTGGTGCACTTATAGTTGAGCCAGACAAATTTATGAACTGAGTTTGAGCTTCTGCTCAAATAAGCCCGTAGTTAACATTCCAGCCATAGTTTCATCTCCCTCATTTAAATCAGTTACTGAATCATTGCAGAGTTGGTTTGTTGTTCTGTTTGAATAAGATTTTGGGATGAAGTAATATGACAAGGATATAATCTTTACTCTCATCTTATCATGACTATTGGAGTTTCTATCAAAGACTAGTGCTCCTTGGTTGCTTTGTTGTTCTTGAATTTGATCTCAGATATTATATGTTCTTTTTAATTATTTTAGTTATTTTTAATTAACAAATTTCTGTTGCAAAACTGGGGTAACTATGTGAATTCAAAGATTTCTGGAGATGTTTGTTCTCTGGGAACATTTGAAACACGAAGGACTTTTGAGATTCTCTTTCTTTCTTTTGACAGAGCTGATATTTTAAGAGAGAATGCAGAAGCTCTTTTTGCTGCTTGTGATGCTGCTCATGGAAGATGGGCAAAAATTGTTGGAATCCGTTCTCAAATTCATCCAAAACTTAAACTTCAGGAATTTCTCGGTGTTTATAACATTAGCCAGGAATTTATTAGTTCAACAGAGAAGGTATGTGCTATCTATAATAGTTTCATGCATTCTACGCAAGAGAGGTCTGTATTATTTGGGTATGATATAAATATTATGCTGATGTGAACAGATTGGTGGAAGGTTGGGATATAGCATTCGTGGAACGCTGCAATCGCAAGCTAAATCCTTCATTGAATTCCAGCATGAATCTCGAGTTAGTTTCCATTTGTGCCAATTTCTGGCATTTGGCAGGCTCGTGCTCATGAGTCAGACTAACTAACTTTTATGCTGGTTATCACAGATGTCTAAGATGAGGGCTCTCCTTGACCAAGAAAATTGGGCTGAGATAGATGTGCCAGAGGAGTTTCAGAGCATTGTCAAATTGCTGTGTTCATCAGAGTCTGTGACTGCTGAACAGAGTGGTGCAGCTTCTGATGATACTGCAAGTTCTAATGAAGTGGTTTCGAGCAGTGATGGTTCTTCCATGCCAGATGCTGGTCCATCAAATTCATCTCAACATATTGAACAACCTGATTCTAATGGGACACATGTAGATCATGTTCCAAATACTGATTCATCACGCTTAAGTGTGCCAGCTGAGAACAGCAATTCCGATGTTAGTACTTCGTCTCATGGAAACAGTGCGAGCATGAAGGAGCGTGGAAAATCTGCCCTTCGAATGCTTTATTTTAGAGGTGTTGGATATCACATGGTGAACTGGTAAGAAGCTATGATTACTTATGCTTTTTTTGGTGTCATGTCATTTTTATCTTCCTTTCCTGATCACAACACAACTAAAAGGTAGGCATTGTGGATTTATGAAGTAGCCGTTGTCGAGCGGACATTTGAGGACCTGGTTCTCTATTTAAATTTAAATTATATGTGCAATGATTTAGTGCTAGACTTTGAATCTTCCTGAACAAATTTCCTTTCATTATTCTGATCTTCATTCTGAAACTCTCCACTCAAGTTATCTCAGCTAACTTACAAATTGTGATCTGTGTGAAATTCCACACTGCTACATTCATGTGCAGCAAGTTTACTGAAGTTTGTCAATAATCTGTGTGAATACTTGAGTGTAGATAGTTTGGCAATATCTGAATCTCAGAGCTGTTTCCCGGGAATGGTGACTAAGTTTTATTGAGTGTATGTGTCTAATCAGCAGGGGGGGGGGGGGAGTAAGAACGAAAAGGAATGAACTGAAAAGGTGGTTAATAGGGGTCCAGCAAGTTTGGATATTGGATTTGTCAAAAATAAAGGCATTTACCAGAACTTCTTACAGAAACATCTTGCAAGTTAATTCATAAGAAACTTCACTGGTTATGGAATTAGATTCTTGACCTTGGAGATTAGATTGAAATGTTTTACTGCTAGAACACAATGGCACTTTTGGCTGAATATTGATTTTTTCTTTTGAGATTTTCCTCGGTCTATCACATTAACCTCTCCAATACAAATATTTTCTGTTGTGACAGATTTATAAGTTTCTTGGTATCACAGAGATTAGATTTATTTGTTTTTTCTTTGCTGCTTCAGTGGATTGTACTTGGTGAAGATGATCTCAGAATACATAGATATGAATAATTGTTTGCCCACATTATCTGCGGAAGTAGTTCATCGTGTTGCTGAGCTCTTGAAATTATTTAATTCAAGGACCGCTCATCTTGTTCTTGGAGCAAATGCTTTACAGGTAATGTTTTTGTAAGTACAGTTCTGAATTTGATTTACCATTTGACTTTCAAAGTACTCAATCTTTATACCACAGCATTACACATAGGTTTTGGTTGCATGCTACTGCCTTTTTGATGAGTTGCAAGTTATGTAAATCAAAATTAGAAGTTTTGGAACTCTTGGGACTGCTAAAAAGCATATATGGAGTTTTTGTCTGTGTTTGATGTAGTTTGAATTTGTCTTTAGAGAGCATAAATAAATATGAAGATTGAAGTGGCATTATTTCTTCGATCAACCTTTTTACTCTAGTGAAAAAATTAATCATTGTGTGTTGAAATGTATGTTTCACTACCTCTGTGTACATGTATACATACTTTTACCTTCTATCTGATTTGATTTCTATTTTTGAACTTCCTAACTGGTAATATCAATTTTCCCCTTGTCAACTCTAATTGGGTGCAGGTGTCTGGTTTGAGATCAATTACTGCTAGACATTTGGCTATGGCAAGTCAGGTGATAAGTTTCACGTATGCCATCATACCTGGTAAGTGGCCATGAAATGCTGTTAGTTAATAGTTACTAGCATGCTTTTGTAAGTTTTAATGCCATTTCAATCAAATCATTGTTTGGACAGAAGAAAAAAGGCTAACCCCATATTTAGTATTAAATAGCTGAAAAGCCTCACCAGTGCACATGGTCAAGAATATCAATATGTTTTATCTATGTTCATGTGCTTGAATAATTACTGTAGACAACAAATATAAATAGGCTTTATATCCAACTTTGTTTTTTGAATCTGCAATTTTTATTTGTTATCTTCTGTAATGATGTAGAAACTATTCTGTTTTAGAAGCTGAAATATGGTATAATTTTGTGCTGGATGTATTTTAACTGTTGCTTGTTGAAATTTGTATATATGCTTGTTACAACCTCCATGTGATTAAATATTATGTTGGCCAATCTAATTACTTGATCTTCTTTATGGATTTGTCAAGAAATTAGGAGGATTCTCTTGTTCAAAGTACCTCAGACTTATAAAATGCTATTGCAGTCAGAGATCGACCGAGTAGCAACTGTAAGAGAAATTTAGATATTTTTCTTTTGTGTTCACAAGTATTGGCATGATGCCTGCTTTTCTTCTTTATATGCTTTGTGACAACTTGTGTTTGTTTACATAATATCAGGATTATAAAAACCACCGCGATGAGATTCATTCCAAGCTGGTTCAGATAATGAGAGAAAGATTGTTTGTACATTTACGTAGCTTGCCACAAATTGTTGAGGGTTGGAATAGATCTGAGGAGACTGATACACAGCCTAGTCAGTTTGCTCGAAATCTTACCAAGGTATGAAGTTGGTTTCGATGCTCGATGAGTGTTGAAGAAAAAGTCTGTCTTTGACCCGCATGATTTGTTAGGCGAGATCTTTTAATGGCTGCAATTGTACTTTTATCATCTTACTGTGATATATTTCCGCAATTTGTGATCCAGTGAAAAGTAACATTAGCAGGTCTCTCAGAAATGTTTTGTTTAGGGTTGTGTTTGTTGTTCATTCTGCTCCTGTACAGAACATGTTTCTTTTCACTAATGCTTGTCACTTATTGTCACAGGAGGTCGGATATCTTCTACGTACATTATCTAAACACCTGCATGAAGAGGATGTTCAATCTATTTTTGGGTAATATCCATCACCATAACTCAAGTTGTACTGGGCTTCTCTTTCGTAAATATATATATATATATATATATATATATATATATATATATATATATATATATAATATTTATGTTACTGCAGTTTTTGTTATATTCATTATCATGCATGCAAACGCTTGACTTGAACATGCAGCTGTCTCTATAGGCTTGGCTATTTCCAATAGTAAATCCAGAGTTCTAGAAAGAGTTTTCATCAAATAAACTGCTTTGGATCAGGGTTTTCTACTTCCTTTTATATTGAATAGCACAATCCCAGTTCAACATAGAAATAGCAGAGAGATTGAATAGAATTTAGTGTGATTTTTTTATCTTTTTTTGTCATTGTTGCTTTCCGAACATTTAATATAGCCTTGGTATATTTCTCCTCTTAAGATTGTCTTCCACTTTTCACTTTAGATTGCCCGTTAGCAGCATAACTTTTCCTTAAAATTGTTGAGGAGAAGTTGTTGATAGGGGGACCCATGTTATTGTTGTGTTAACATGTTGGAGTAGACTAGAAAAGTTAAATCACTCAGAAAATTAGTGTGTTTATGCTTCTATCTGACTGCTACTTTGCATGCTTCTACAGGCAAGTGGTTATAATTTTGCACTCCCAAATTACTGATGCATTTTCAAAGTTAGAGATAAGCACTCCACAAGCAAAACAAAGGTACTGGTATAGTTTTATAAGTTATTATTAGTAAAGGGTAAAAAAGTTTCGATACCTATTTTTGCATGTCTAATTTATAATCTATGCTCTCATTTATCTTTATTATGGGAAGTTTCATTTTTGGATGTGTTATTACTTGAATATAGTACTTTGGAAGTAAATGAAAGATATTATTGCTCATGTTTGCATTTTTAAATTAAAAAACAGTACAAACCAGGGTTAAGTCTTCAGTAAATGAGTATCTCATAATTTACATTACATCTGACAAAATATAACATCTGTCAAACTCACCTATGTATTCCTTTAGAATATTCCTTTCATTTTAAGGGAAAACAAATAAATTGATACTTTTTTTTGGGTGGGTTTGGCAATTTAATCTTCTATATTATGCTGTTGCAGTCTTCGCTGTGAGGTCCAGCATGTACTTGGATGCATCAGATCGTTACCTTCTGATAATTCGAGTCCGCATAACTGGGGGCAACTTAATGAATTCCTGGCGCAAAATTTTGACTCTGAAGCTGGTGAATAGATTTTCTGTGTAGAAGTTAATTGTTATAGGAGGATGAAGACACTATATCCATTGTTTCAATATAGAAGCTTGTGATCGAGTTGGTATCCTTCTAATGAGGTAATGTTAAATCTGAATTTTCAACTATTTATTATTTGATCTATTCAAAGTTCAAGCATATGGTACAAACATTTGAACCAAGCACCTTGTGATGAACAATTTCTACTCGTAAACTGTATCCTTTCACTACCCTTTTATTTTTATGGATGAGGCTCGTTGCAATGTTTGAGATTTTTGTTTAGATGTTGATGTGAAAGCTACACTCGGTGGTTTTCACTTTGTGTTCGTCTCGTTCACTTATCATTAATCCACACACACATACACACATTTAATGCCTTTAGCTGCCGTATTGTTACACTGTATCGATTTATAACATAGTCGTAGTGATCCTCATCACTTGGTGAGTTACGCTCTTACAATCTACCTTTCACATAATATGTCGTGTTTTTACAGGGGCCGAATTTACAGATTCCATCGCAGATGATTCCATTACGCTCTTACATGCTTGTTTCTTACAGAGGATAGCCTGAATCTATTCTTATTTTTGGTAGCAGGTTCTGTACTATTCTGTTTCATTTTTGCTTTACAAAGAATAAAAGAAACAGTTTGTTGGTTGATTTTGAGTTGGCTTTCTTTCACTTGTATAATTGCATATATATACACATACACATACATCTTTACACTTTGTAAATCTGCTTTGTCTCCTTGTGCTCTTTTCTTCCATTAGCTGTAGAGAACTCTTGAGTATTGATAGAAAGCTTGATGTGACTTGCCTCTCTTATTATTATTATTATTATTATTATTGAAGTATGTTATTAGGTCTGTAAATGGATCTGATTTGAACGAGCTTTAATCGAGTTGAATACAACTGGAGTTTTGTTTCTTCATACTCTTGTAACAAACTGTTCATTTTTAAATGACAATCTTAGGATGATAAATTTGATGAATAGATAAAAGGGTTTAAATCAGAGTTGATAACTTAAAATAAAAGTTAATACATTTATGTAAATACAGTAATACCTTTATGATACAAGTAATACTCTTTTGTTATATTTCAATAAAATGAGGTATACCTTAATGTAAATAAATACAACTAATATATTTTAGAAAATTAATAAAATCATTTTTAATGTATCTTATCCATTTTATCTTCTTCGATTAGGTAGAGAAGTGACCATAATTATGAGAAGAATAATAATCACACAAAAATTACGAAGAACAAAGAGTACCACCATCCTGAGCAAGAATAAAAAATGGTTGGATTTGATTACTTTGAATTTGGGAAAAGAATTTTCGGAAGAGAAATCCCAATATCTATATAATAAAATAAAATCTATTGAAATCATCTTCAAAAAAACAAAAATAATTCACGACGCATTCTCTTTATTAGGATAATAATTGATTGTAGCATCACATTAAGCTTAAAACATGGTCACGTATGGATTACGACCATGTTATGTTATATCCCAAAATTTCAAGATATATAAAAAATATTAAATTTTAATTTAATATTTGAGTTGATTTTGCGCTACATAATTAGAAATAAAGTTTAAGTCCATCTATTGTGTATTTCTTGGTCCATATCCTAATCATATAAATAGAAGAAACTGGGTTTTAGAATTCTCAAACTCACTTGACAAGGTACGTGTTTTTTCTCTCCTTACTTCTATGTCATCTTTCAAGTTACAATTTTCTTAATCCTTGAATATATTTTTGACTTTGAGTTAGATTTTAGATTGAGACCAATTAATCTAAGAAAGTAAATTTTATAATTCTTTGACAATATAAACCTATTAATTAGATCTTTTAATTATTTTGTTGAAGAGTGGCACTCCTGTGCACAAGGTGCACAAATCCAGATCTGTGCACAACAACACTGCTATATTATATGAAGTAATACTGTTATATTATATGAGTAATACTGTTAAACTATATATAATATAATAGTATCACTCATATAATATAACAGTATTACTTCATATAATATAATAGTATTGTTGTGCACAAATTTGGATCTGTGCACCTTGTGCACAAAAGTTTTTGCCTTTGTTGAAATGGAAGTGTAGAAAAATGGTGAATAAGAAATAAAAAGAAAAAGAAGAAGAATTAATGAGACAACAAGAGAAGAGAGAAATAGTACATATATGTATGAGTAAGTCTCTTGTGAGACCGTCTCATGAAATTTTAATGCATTGCGTGAGACGGATCAACCCACAACCCAATTACCCATCACCAAAATCCTATAATTCACATGTTGTTTGTGGGTGATGGGAATCTGTCTCACGGAAATTATCCGTAAGATCATCTCACATGAATTTTTGTGTGTATGTAATCATTAAATAAATAAATAGATAAATAAAGAGTTTCAGAAGAGAAAGAGTCTAGTAAGAGGTATGGAAAAGAAGTAAAAAGTGAAATTAAATTAAATAATATTAAATAAAATTTAAGTAGAAGGAGAGAGAAAAAAAAAAAGAGTTATGGAGCAACAAATTACATAAGGTGTAAGGTGGGAAGAGTGGAGAGATAAAAATGTAGAGAGAAAAAGGTAGTTACGTCTTTTTCACACCACTTTTCCTTATTCTGTGTAATGATCCAACTTTCTGAAATTTTCAATTTAGCCCCATAATCTTCATATTAATTTTCAGATCAGTCCCAAATTAGATTTTGGTCCTTTTAAGGCCTTAATATAATTTAAAATTAATTCCTAGAAGTTTCAAGTGGTAATTAGACTGAGTATAGTTATATGACGTCTTTTCTACGGTTAGGTGACAAGAAGGTGTGAATCACAAACCATAGGCTTGCATACGCATTCATTTCATTCAAGGTTTTCAATTTTTAGGTGGAGATTTCTAACTCGTGTTTGTCTTTATTAAATATTTTGTGTGAGTGTAATTGATGAATTGATGCAATGTGTTGAGAAAAAGATTTTATAAAAATGTTTGCTATGATCTATGATCTATACATAAGATACTTGCTATGATCTATAATCTATACATGAGAATTAGCCAGGGACACAAGAGGTCTAAGGATCAAAAGTTAGATCTCCGGGTATGCCCGCTGTGCTCAGAATATATTGGCCAAGAGAAAATGTTTTATTCCTTGCATGTTGTGATATTTGTCTTGCGTTTACATGTGTATTTAATCTTGACAAACATGTCTCCACTTAGCTCGTGTTTTGCTCATTCCTATATAAAATCTATCTTTTCAGTATAAAATGCGTTGACGTGGAGTGGGAAGGATGTACGGAGGCTGGTGTTGAGAAGTTTAATTAATTTATTCCTCATGATTTTATGAAAACATTTTCCATGCATGTTTGTTAATTATGATTTGTTTTGATGTTAGTTCGTTTTGAGAAACTATAATTAATTAGTCAAACTCATTGTTAAGTTTTCCGTTGCATATTCATGAAATATCTATTTATTTAATATATGATTTTCCACTGCACATTCATGAAATTTTGTTTATTAAGGCTTTGATTTAAATTTTAAAGAGAAAAGTCTTATTCCATTTTTCCGCCGTATACATATAAAACCTTTAGGCTGCTACATTTACATTTTTCTAAAATGTTAAAAAAATGGGTATGTTACATGTTATTAATATTAATGGATAATTGTTCGAAGTTAAAAAAAAAAAAAAAACCTACCCTATGTTTTATTTAGTATACTATACTAAAACTACTTAGAACACCAACAATAGGAGCAGATCGGATCCTCTATACCAAAATCTCTGTCTCACTTGTGTGCCACATTAAAATGACGTAGATTTGATATTGGAAAAAACTTATAATTTAAATGTGTTTTGGAATATGTTAAACGTATGACACATGGATATTTGGTACATGTGATCTGATTTGCAACAGGAGCAACAAATTGAATTTAAATCCACATCAAATGGATTTGTTGAATTTCGAAGTTGGATTTGATCCATGCAAAGGTGAGAGAATGGATTGAATTTGATGAATCAATGCCGAAAATAAAATAAAACAAATCGGCGTTTGAAACGTATAGAGGACCGTCATCCTTGATTGGACGCGTAAGGTCCACGCACTGAACTGGGCACGTTGGGGATCCAACAACTAGGTCCTACAACATGCCGCACTTGTTTTTCTGCAAATTTTTTTTTTGCTTTTTTTGTTTTTTGCCTTTTTATTTGTTTTTTTAATCACATCTATACTATATATAAAATGAGAGAAATTAACAAATTTTACTGATTTGTCACTTTCTCTCCTAAAAATGTCATATCGAATTAATGATTGTATAAATATTTTTTTTTGGTTTTTTTTATAGGCTCTAAAAAGTACTAAATATTTTATATGTAATCATACATTTGTGTTTTTTTTCATTTTCAAGAAAATGTTATGATAATAATATTTAAAAATTCAATTGTGGACCATATTCCAATAGAATTCACTTCCTTGCATCCTAATTTTAAATTTACTCAATACATTTTTTAGGAAATAAAAAAGAGTAAGAAAGCACTAAACAAAATTTGTCCACATCTATAAATTGTGGATAAATTTAGCACCATGCCACCATACACCAACATAGTTTCATTCATATTCACTTTGGTAATCATATACTTTAAGGATATGATTATATTTTAATGATGTGATTACAAATTAATGAAATTTAAACATTATGTCAAAAATAAAAAATTTAGAAAATTAGTTTAAAATTTTAATATATAAATGTGAAAAATAGTTTTAAAATTGAAAAATAATTTTAGAGGTGTTATAAAATGTTTAAAAGTTTGAAAACTATTATAAAAATATCAAAATAATAATAAAATTTAAAATTAATAATAATAACAAGGTTTAACAATTTAAAATCAACAAATAAAATTTAAAAAGTAATTCAAATATATATATAATATTAATTTTGAAAGATATAAATATCAATAAATTGAATAAAAATAGCTTAATAAAAATATTTGGTAATTTATTCGAAATTATTTCAAATAAAGAGATATAATTAATCTAAAAGTTGTTTTAAAAAAACTAGATTTTGTTCTAAAATAATTTGAAACATGGTTTCAAAAATCTAAAAATTATTATTTGAAAATATAAAAATAATTCGGAAGCTAAATATTTTAAATATAAACTAAATTTTGGAATAAATTTAATTTTTTTTTTTGAACAAATCCATCTAAAAACAATGCAGACAATTATTTAAAAATTCAGAAATATAAAGAACAAAAATATGAACAAAACATATTAGTAAGTATAATAAATCACTTCTTAACTATTCAGAAATTAGAACTAACAAACAAAAAACTATTATTATTCATTAAAGAATACCACATGATTTCACCTTGCATTAACCTAGTGTAAGATTGGCGGCTACAGAAAATTAGAGCAAATTTTTACAGCACTATTGGAGATGAAAATTTGCAAATTCGGATGAGAATACAACAATGTTGGAGATCACTTTTGATTCTTTTGTCCAGATTTTTTTTATTTTTCTATATTATTTTATTTTTATTTTAATACAATAAAATGATATGGCAATGATTTGGCAATTTTAAGTAGTAAAATAATACGAAAAAAAAAAATTCACATGGGCAAAAAAAAAACAATCATGTACGCGTAAGGTGATCGAAAACAATGAATTGGGGGCGAGTGTGTGTCACACTGTCACTTGCCGAAAATAATCGGAAAAAAAAATTCCGGTAAAAAAGGAACTGAAATGAAACAAAATTTTCAATTATAAAACTAAACTTGATATCGAAAATTAATAAAATCAAAATCGAACACTGTCCCTAAAAACACCAAAAATGAATTTTTCCCTTGGAGCATATGCATAGAGCAGGCCAGGCTTAGCCGGACCATAGATTTAAAAGATTCTAAATGAGTTTTGCATGTTTTGTCTTTTCTCTTCATTAATTATATATACTAATGCCAACTTAAATATTTTATGACATTCTCTTACTTCAATTATTCATGATGCATATTCATTATGATAATATTAATCAATCTGACTAATCTGTTTGGGTTCATTTAGGCTAATAAAGTAAATAAAATTGTTCCATATAATAGAAGATCATTACACAACTTCATTGACTACCATCAAGTATACATAAAAACTTATATAACATCGTATTATAGAATATATTGCATTGATATATGGTTAGGTCACAACTTGTTAAGTATAGTCTTTGTTCATGAATTGTTACAGTTAGTTAGAAGAGTGGTTAGCTAGAATGGTCAGCTTACTCTTCTATATATAATGTATGAGTTGAATACTTTGTAATCAAGTTTTCTAAGAGCATCTAAAGCAGTCAGCACTACTTTAGTGCAGAATATGCATTAAAGTAGTGCTGAAACAGTATTTCATTTCGGAGTTTGTACTAAATTTTACACTAAAAATGAATTTTTCATAAATTTTTTAAATATTAGTATATTTAATTATATTTCTAAATTTTTGTTATAATTGATTAACATATTTACACACTAACATTATTTAATATAGTTTCTATTCCTTTATATTTTAAATTTAATAAATAAAAAATCATATGATTAATTTAATGTAACTTAATGTAAAATGAAAAGAAAATGATAATTTCATTTTATTGCTAGGGAAATAGATATTATGTAGTGATAATTAGGTTTATTGTTATTTTTCAGTAATTTTTATGTTTTATTTTCATGTATTTTAATCAATTTTCAATTATTTTGTGTTGTATTTTCATGTAATTTAATTTATTTAGTAATTTGTTGTAATTTTTTTTTATCATTTTTAATGAATTTTATTTTTCATGTTGAGAAACAACATGTGTTAATTTAAAATTTAATATTATCATCTACGTTATTCAAATGATTATCACTTGTGTCAATTTAAACATTTATATTACATTCCATATCGAAAAATTAATATTATCTCAAAGTTTTATTATCCAAAAAGTAGTCAAAAAACTTGCAATATTATCATTACAAATATTAATTAAAACTTGAAGAAATTAGAAAAAAAAAAAATGTAAAGGTAGCACAGTAAATAGTTTGGTGCTACTTGTAGCACCGTACTGTTGATATCTTCAAAGTAGCGTTGATGGGGTGGTGCCTTGTTGGGAGAAATAAAGTGGCGCCCGGCTCCATTCTAGCGAGCTGTTGGGGCTACTCTAATCTAAGGAATTCAATTCATCTTCTATTGTTTTCTATCACATCATCATAAAACGGAATATTATTATCCACAATCCAAATTCATTTTTACACAAGTGAAATATTATTTTGTAGATTATAAATTATATTAACCAATATTTCAGATAATAAAATATGTAAGACGATTTTACAATAACTAAAATCACAAATATGAAATGTCATAATGGAAAATCCCATTCATGTTTTAAGGTTGACTTAAAACACGACACTAATATGGTTGTTGAGCGAACATCGTTTTTCAGAGGAATAGCTCACTTAATTAGGAAAAATTACATTAACTATAAAGTATAAAGACATACTATTTTGACTTTGAAACTATGAAATTTTTTTGTAAAGTCTTTTGCACCCAGTTTCTATTAGAGAACGACAAATTTGGATTTGTTGAAAATGTAGAGTTTTTGGGTGATCATTTATATATGAATTCAATTTTTTGAGATGGGTACTCAATTGATATATGTATAGATTTGAGTTTATACGTGTAAAAATATCTGATATAAGTTTTTGTGTTATTAAATTGATCATGTTAATTTTGTTTTACCATTCTTATTTCAATTACTCAATTTAATTTTGGTACTATTTATTATTAAGATAATTTTTTTGTACATACCCAAAATTGTTATATTTGATGCAAGTCAAGCATATAAAATAGTAGTGGAAAGCTATTGGATATATTTTGACCAAGTCATACCTTTTATTTTATAGGGTGAAACACACTATTTAGTCAATGGTGGTCCAAGACTTTCTAAATATTTAAAAATATCTCACTTGAAGGATATGGAAAATTCGAGTAAAGTGAGAAATACACATATTTTTTTGTCATTGAACTATCATATTTTAGTGCTAACATGTTCCCTTTTTAAGTTTTTTTTTTTTTTTTTTTCATTTGAGAGTTTGCATACTCCAGATTAGTTTACGACGGATAGTGTTCTGAGCTTTTTGTTTGGCCTCTCAATTATTTATTAGTCTGTCATCCATTTATTAATGTTTACTAATTAAATGAATTGGAGAGAGAGAGAGAGAGAGGTTCCAATTGGAAGAAGGGGAGTGTGCAGATTTGCAAGAGAGAATGAAACTAAAGCTTCCAAATGGAACAAGGGAGTTTGCAAATATGCATATTTATTTATTGTGTATATTATTCATAATGTATTTCATTAATAAAATCCTCAAGCACGGACAAGAAGCCCCGGCCATTTAGATTTATTAAGAGAGAGCGTGGCTAAATTTGTTTAAAGAGTTTAAATTATTATTTTTTTCTAAGATTTTTTTGAGTTTATAAAATGTTTTTTCTTTTTTTTTTTTAAAGGCAGTTTGAATGTTTGGATTAATAAAATGGTGAAATTTAGAAGACGTTAATAATGGTAACTTTGTAATTTAAATAATAAATTTTAAAAAATTTATAAAAAATAAGACTTTATTTTAGAAATAAGAGGGTTATAAGAGGGTTGCCACCAGAAAAAAACACATAAATAAAGTCAACTTTAATTTCCTTTATAAATAATTTTTGCTTCACTACAATTAAAGATCATAAATTAATAAAGTTAACGCTCCATAATAAATAATAGTGTGCATCTTCAAAGTGATAATTTCACTTCTTTTTTTTTTTTTTCTAAATTTAATATGAGTTACTTTGGCCAAATTTCTTTATTGGTTTTACATGAATAAAATCGGTGGGCGCATTAACTTTGACTAATCAAATAAATTTCAAAAATTATATAATGCTTACTACCAAACTCCAAAGTAGGAAACTATAGTACAGTAGATATTATATTTTGCTAAATATATTGAATATAATATTTTTATTATTTATTTATTTTATACTGGACCCTCAGTGTACGTGATCACATGCGATTTGTTTTTTTTAATAACCACGACCTAAGTTTTGTGTTTCTCAGACAAAGAGAAAAAACCTTTTTAAATTACTTCTAGAAAAAAGTTCAAATCACAAGTAGTTAAGAAAGTCACCAAACATTGTGTGTATTAAATTTTAGCTTAAAAATTTACTTCTAGAAAAAAGTTTAGATCACAAGTAGTTAAAAGAAAGTCACCAAACAAGGTATGTGAAACAGCTGTGGAATGTTGACTATTTTGCTAAGTGGAAATTGTATTAAATGTTTCTTCATTATCATCATCTGTGGACCTCAGAAGTCATGCAATTCAATTCCTCTGCAACTAAAATCTCTATCGATTCTAATGGTAAATCCAGAATTTTGAAAATGAGGTAGAAATAAATAAGTAATATGTAATAAATAAAAAAATTCCCACATAAATATTGTTTAATATATCAGGACGTATAATCAAAATACACAAATACATAATATATTGCAAAATATTTAAGTAAAAGTTACAATCACAAGCTAATATTTGGTCAGTCGAGTCTTCATTTTTTACGAACAAAAAATTCCTTGATTTCGTTTTTTTAAAACATGTATTGTTAATCAATATCGGGTTACTTTCTCATTATCTTGATTTTCTTTGATTCAGAAATATCATTCCTCATTTCTAATTAAATTATTAGTAAATAATAAAAAAATCATCATATAAAAATAAATAAGGTCATGAATTTTATAACAAATTCACATTTATGGTAACAACTCGCAACTCACAACCCACATATTTCTAAAGATGTATAACTAATTTCACACACGAAGAAAAACACTAACTCTTATTTATCAACAAACATCAAATTAACTAATTAATAATTAAATCAAACAATAAACATTAATAATACTTAAAGTTTTCATGAGCAAGATTTGGAAACAAAAGAAAAAAAAAATAATAATAATAATCTATGTTTCATGTTTCACTCATGTACCACATCCCAAAACACATTATATTGATGTAAATAGTTATAACGATCACAATTAATTGTTAAATTGGAAAAAAAAAAAATTATTCAAAACTACATAGTTTTGATGTGCTACACAATAAAATTGAAAAAAATTAAAAAATATCGTAGATATAATGCAAAATATCGATATTTCTCTAAAAGTCAAAAATTTTCCAAACATTGTATTTTTCAGACCAAAATTAAGTTTAATTTAAAATTTTATGAAAATTTCGTAGTGGTACTGATTCGTTTAAAATAGCGATACTAATCAAAGTGATATTTCTCAAGGATATATGCTCATGACACATATGCAAGTTCACAGTTTCATTCCACTATCTAAAATATTTTTCATTACCCGCTCCCTCATGTCTTATGGAGTTCAAACACATACCAACAAAATGATGATTGAGTCAGTCCACACTATCTAATTTTATGGTGAAACTATTGGAAGGGATAATGAAACGTATCATCAATATGTGCATAATTATATTCAGAATTTTGAACCTAATATTTTTGAACCTTATAGGTCATCATTTTGATATTTGTTGAAGGTTGTATCAAATAGTTTTGAATAAATATCAATTTTGTCATAACATCTTTATAAAATTTATTATATATATGTTTATTGTGAACATATCATTTTGTTGAGATTTTTGAGTTAAATATATGCATTTTTTGGTGTGATAATAATCTCCAAAATCTTATGTTAAATTTTCAAATTTTTAATAAAATTTTCATCATTTTTAATTTTTTTTTGTAATATCAATATGTGATATCGATATATCCATCGATATTTTCATTATGGTTATATAAAATAGATGAGTAGGATTTGTGTGTCTGCGCCCTTAATCTCAACTCTAATATCTTAACGTAATATGATTAATATCTTTATTTATAACAAATAATATTTTAAGTAAGATTTTAGGGATTTTTATTGAGGGAACATTTTTTTTTTTTTTTGAATGCTTTAACTTTATCATTTTAAAATTATAATTCCTTGTACATTTGTCTATTTTATTTTATTTTAGTCCTATAATTTAATAACTTCCAAATTTTAGTTGGATAACTTGTTATAGAAGGTCCAATGACCCTTTAGTATTTAATTGACATAAAAATTACACATGACATGAATTAAAACAAATTGAATACAAAGTGAGATCTTCTATTACATTTCGTTACATCTCATATTTCAAATTAATCACCACACCACGTGTATCGAATGACATTACTAATTAACACATAATGTATATTAAATATTATATAATAAGAAATGTAACAACAAATAAAATAGATTAGAAATCACGTGAAATAACAAATATACATTTGTCTATTTTATTTTATACAAATTGTAACATAGGATAAGTTGGGCAAACAAACAACCTAGCATAGCATTCCAAAAATAAAATATGAGACATGGAATGTCTTGGTCAAAAAGCCTGCCTAAAACCAGTGAGAAAGCAACAATCCAAACATGTATATAAAGCCCCTTTAGCCATACCTCAATTCAAACTACATTGCCAAGCTTTTCCAAGAACAACCATCTCTCAGCCATGGAGCTCTTCGCCGTCGCCCTTTCCATCGCCGTCACGGCCCTCACCATTCTCTTCCTCCGCCGCCGCCCCGCCTCCGCTGCCAACCTCCCTCCGGGCAGCTTCGGGTGGCCCATCATGGGCGAAACCCTAGAGTTCCTCTTCGGAACCCCGGAAAAGTTCGTCAGCGACCGGATGAAGAAATACTCGCCGGAGATCTTCAAAACCAAAATCCTCGGCGAGAAAACCGCCGTCATCTGCGGCCCAAACGGCCACAAATTCCTCTTCTCCAACGAGGAGAAATACTTCACCGTCTTCCGCCCTCATCCCATGCAACACCTCTTCCGCTCCTACAAAACAAAACCCTCCACGGCGGCGCCGCCGCCAACAAAAACCTCCTACGAGACGAAAGCGATCCGACAACCTGGGTTCTTAAAACCCGAAGCACTGATGCGATTCTTGCCCAAAATGGACTCCATCACGCAGCATGAAGTCCGGGCCCACTTCGCCGGAAAACACGCCGTCGAAATCTACCCTCTCTCGAAGACGATCACTCTCACTATTGCATGCCAGTTTTTTCTCGGGATTAATAATCCAGAGCGAATATCTCGCCTCGTGAAGCACTTCGATGACGTCACCGTCGGAATGCACTGTATTATGGTCAACTTTCCGGGGACCGTCTTCCGCCGCGCGAACACAGCCGCGGCGGCGATCAGGAGGGAGCTGGTGGCGGTGATTAAGGAGAAGAAGGCGGCGATGGCGTCTGGAGCTCCGTTGCATGACATATTGTCGCACTTGATCGTGGCCACTGATCCCGCCGGAAATGCCATGCCGGAGGCGGAGATCGCCGACAAGATTATGGGTCTGTTGACGGCCGGGTACAGCACCGTTGCCACCACGATTACTTTCGTGATGAAGTATGTTGGGTTGCATCGTGAAGTGTACGAGAAAGTTCGAGCTGGTAATTTAGTGACAAATAACATTCGTTAATTCGTAGTGTTGTTAAATTTAGTGAATTTACGAGTGATTTTGAATGTGTTTGTAGAGCAAATGGCGATTGCGGAATCGAAGAAGGAAGGAGAATTGTTGGAATGGGAAGATATGAGCAGAATGAAGTACTCATGGAATGTGATCTGTGAGACGATGAGATTGGTTCCTCCTCTTCAAGGAACTTTTCGGGAAGTTCTCACCGATTTCACTTATGCCGGTTACACTATTCCAAAGGGTTGGAAGGTATACATACATGCATATATATAATGTGTTTTGATTAACTATTACTTTTTTTTCTTAATGTCATAGGATTTTGCTTGAAATTTTAATTTTTAATTGCCTACATGGATGCTAGAATTGATAATGTGGAGTTTTCAATTTTGGCATCAACATAGGTAAAAACTGACATTTCGAGAAAAAACGAACTAAAATTCGAAAAAAGTGATAACTAAAGGACCAAAATTGAAACGCGTAAGATTAGTAGAACTCTATTTTGCTCTTTACTTATATCAGAACTCTATATATCCACGATTTGACATATATTTAGTCACGATTTTAAACAAATATGTAAGATTAGTAGAACTCTATTTTGCTCTTTACTTATATCAGAACTCTATATATCCACGATTTGACATATATTTAGTCACGATTTTAAACAAATATGCGAAAACGTCGTAAGTTCTTGAGTATTAATGTATGCAGTTGTACTGGACGGTGAGCACGACGAACAGGGACCCCAAATATTTCAAGGATCCAGAGAAATTCAACCCATCAAGATACGACGTAGGAGAAGCGCCGCCTCCCTATACCCATGTTCCGTTCGGAGGAGGACCAAGAATGTGCCCGGGGAAAGAGTATGCTAGGCTAGCAATATTGGCTTTTGTCCATAATGTAGTAAAGAATTATAGATGGGAAGTGATGGATCCTAATGAGAAGGTTGAAGGTGATATGATGCCGGCTCCTCGGAAAGGTTTACCAATAAAATTGTATCATCTTTGATTTGCAGAAGATTTTTAATTTATTGTCACAAATTAATACTTAATTTGGTCTATTAGAGTCGAATAGAGTTTTCCTTTTTTTGGTTGCTTGTGTTTGGAATTTGTATGGTGGTCATCAGTTGTAATTTTCTTTTGTGATGATATAAATTAAAGAATGAAAGATATGTTTGGATATTTGTAATTTCTATGTCACGTTATTTTTTATTTCAAAATAATCATCACATAATTAATACGTGAATTAACAAAAGATTCTTTGAGACGGTTGTTTGGATGGTATTCAACAACCTTTAGTGATTTGGTCTTCTAACAATTGTTAATTCTTAGGTTTACTAATATTATATATCAATTCTGCAGATATACCTGACTTGTTTATTCAATTCCCATTAGCAAAAGATGAAGCTCGCCAAACGAAATGATTATTTAGTTCTTTGTTTACTTAATGGCTGTAATGATTTGTAGGTGTGTAATTGTATTAAGGTATATAAAGATTTACAGAAAATAATTACAAATAAAGAAATATTCACAATTAATAGAATAATCTAGAAATATTTACTAAGACTTGTTGTCAATGGTTTAATTCTTCAGCATGGACTCATCATTGACTCCTCTTCAAGGACTATCAAACTAGATAATGGTGGAAAAACTTGAAAGAAAATTAAAGGAAAAAATAATAATAAATGATATGAATGAAGGGCCTATATAATATACCCTAATAGATTTGACGTGTTTGTCGCATTCATATGGGAAATAGTGGTCCAATCTCCAAAGTCAAGTCTTCTAATAGCATCATAATTTTGAGAAGATTTAGGACTCAAATCTATTCCAAATCCAAATGGCGAATTGATTGAATTGTCGCATTCATATGGGACAATTTGAATGGCCTAAAGAAATTTCCCAAGAAATAAGAAAATAGACCTAAATAAATAAATTTTGGGGACCACTAAATTGATAAAATGCATAAATAACTTACAAGTTGCACTAAAAACAAACATCAAAAGGATGAAAATGTTTCAAGATGAAAAATAGCCTAAAATATGATATTTTCTTTGGCAACTACAAACCCTGGGAAACATGTTAACGGCTTCAATTCTTGGGCCTCAATTTAAGCCCACATTGAGTACCCATCTCATGTTGGGCTTTGTTGATGTTGGTCCATATTGTAAAATTAGGCCCAATCTGCACTTTGAACTAAACTACAATAGGCTTGAAATAATCAGAAAATGCACAAATACTAGTATTTTGGGACGAAACAATAATAAATAGAAAAATACCACACGCACACAATTTTTTTCTTAATAATTACACAAATTAAAACATAAGATGGGTACAGATGTTTCTACTTATCTAAACGTTTGAAGATTATTTAATTTTTGTATATATCTTTAATTTGCAGACACAAAGCTATAAATTATGTCAAGTTTTTATAGTTAAACTGATTTATTCTTGAATTTCTTTTTTATTCTAATCAAACTATATTTTAATAACTATTGTTTTTATTATAAAACATGTAATAATAAAATTTACAGGGTAATTCATTTTTAATTACCCCAACCACCATCTCTATCATTAATTTATTTATTTGGAATTCGCAAAAAACTAATTTCTTTCTCATCTTCCTCCTCGATCCCACATCTCAGTTATCTCTCTCTCTTCTCAGTTCTTTTTCGGTCGATTTTTTTATTTAAAATCGAGGTTTTGGTTTTATTTGGCATTTGTTTTGATATATATATATATATATATATATATATATATATATATAATATACCATCAAGATATATTGTAAATCTTGATGGTACCATCGAAAATGTAAGACCTTGAAATTAACTTTCATCGAAAAGTTAAATCTTAATGCAAGCAAAAACAAATTAGAATTATATTTCGATATTCAATGTATCAATATCTAAGATCTTGAAACTAAATACCATCAAAATATAATTTTTCGAGGGTAATTACCATCAAAATCTGTTTTTTAATGGACAAAAATATAAAATCATTATATTAATGTACGAAGATCTAAGATCTTGGAACTGTTTAGCATCAAGATCTGTTTTGATATATTTATAAATTTATTTATTAATAGATCGAAAATGAAAAGATCTGTTTTGATATATATTTATATTTATTTATTATCAGATCGAAAATGATAAAATGTCTATTGTGGGTGCTAACCGATGACGTGATCTCACCTTCTCGTTATATGGAAAGTGAAATTAATAGATATACTAAATTTTTGACATTTTTGACACGTCAAATATAAACACATATTAATATGTTCGCGATGGTAGGATAATATATATATATATATATATATATATATATATATGATAAAACTTCATATCTCAATAGCAAATGTGTCGATATATATATCATGGAGACCTAACTTCTATAATGTAAAGACAATTATGTCATTTGACATCTAATTAAGATTTAAAAAAAAAAAAAAACATGTTTTCTATCAAATGGATATTTTTTATTGTACATAGAAAATCCTCTAAACTATATATTTATCTTATAAAGAGAATTATTTATTTGTATTGATAATTTGCGAACTAATTTTAAATTCTTGTTATAAAATAAAATAAATTAATTTCATTAAATTGTAATGATCATTAGGTAGCAGTCAAAGGTCACATGAAGGACGTGAAAAAAGAGGTCTCAATGATTCAATGAGCAGAAAACGCGGGAAAGAGCGCCGGGTTTTTTGTGTACTATTCCACAACATTTCTATTTCTAATAAACAATATTAATAAAAATTATGCTAGAAATGCAATTTTTTTTGTTTTTAATTCTGCAATATTTAATTTATTCAATTTATTTAGGGTTAGGGAAAATGCACATGGGACTACTCTGACCAAAATTACCAAAAGGGACTATCACCAGTTTGATTTGACATCTTGACAAGATGTATCCCTTAACCCTACTCCCCCACCCCACTCACAAGGGCCACAACACAAACTTTGTTGCTTTCCCATTTTATTTATTAATCCCACCCACCACTCTCCACTGCCAAACTGCTTGTGTTATTTATACCAAGGCTTGATTTAGGTGTGGTTGGTTTTAATTTATAGGTTTTGATACTATGGAATGATGCTTGGTTGAGACTTGAGAGGAGTTATTACATGAATAGTACTATTAATTTTTCATATTATATATATGTGTGTGTGTGGGGTTTTGGGAAAATGAATCACATGCACTTGAATGTTGGAGGAGTGAATTCAATACTATTATTTTTGTTTACTAAAAGAAAAACTATTATTTTTCTCATTCACCAACTCTAGGGACGACCCTTTTAATATTTTATGTTGAAGAGAGTCGTAAATTGTTCGGAAAGGTTGGATTTTTTTTACTCTTAGATGAATAATATATTTTTACTCAATATTAATATAAAAATAATTCCCTTTTAGCCTTCTTTTTCTTACAAAAATACCCTTTCAATCTAACTTAAAAAACATAAGAAAATATTTTAGCCATTTTCTAAAGGTATTCTAATATTTGAATGAAAATTATTAAAAAGACGGTCTTATATTGTTAATGGTTGGAAAATTAAGAATTCGGTAGAAATTCGTTTTATATTAAGTCTAGCTTGTTAGGTTGATAAGCTGAGGTTAAATTTAGTAAAACTCACTATTAAAGCTTATAAACCAAATTGTATGATAATTTGTAAGACAACTTGTTGATTCATATACTAAATAGTTTCAAATTAATATATAATATTTACATATTTACCATTCAAGATATGTACTAAAAACATTTTCAAACTATTAATTCGATTAAAACCATACTTCTAATCATGTTATAATTTTATATAAATATTACATTGAGTCATAATTAAATAAATAATTGTAACTTCTACAATTTTCTTTTAATTGTGCCTATTATGGGATCGTTAGTCAATCTTTAACACAATTCGATTTAATAAAGGTTGGCCAAAACTGAAATAATTTTTTTTTTTAAATATTTAGAATTAATGAGAGTTGGACAACTATTATGAGGTCAAGATAATTGATATACACTACTGTAGAATGCATAGACATGTTGCTCTAAGAACGGCTGAATTCTAGAATTTGCAGGTTTCAGTCTCATAGGTCGTATTTCATCTCTTAAAATAATAAATGTTGATCTATTAATTCAATTTATTGCA
This sequence comes from Scutellaria galericulata, assembly GCA_946896805.1. NCBI lineage: Eukaryota > Viridiplantae > Streptophyta > Magnoliopsida > Lamiales > Lamiaceae > Scutellaria > Scutellaria galericulata. The sequence goes on from OX335785.1 coordinate 2,356,651, forward strand.
TGTCTATCTATATTTTATATTTAAATAAATCTCTCATGTATTAATGATATCGTCGAATTTATATCATATGTTAATTCATATATACTATCAAATTCAGAGTGATAGAGAGAGAACTGAGAATTTAGTATTGAATGTTTTATCAAACTATTATAGGTATGCTAAATCAACTTCACATTTAATAAATTGGTTAAAAAAGTTGGAGATGCATGTAAATGAATCAACTTGTTGGTGAATTATTTAGGGAATGTTTGTTTTTAATTTTAAAAACATTTTCCCAATATTTTATGAAACATTAAAAATAATGTTTGTTTTTCATGTTTTCAATTATACTCCCTCCGTCCCAAATTATTTGTCATTTTAGCTTTTGAGATTTGTCCTAAATTATTTGACGTTATAGGAATTCAAGACATATTTTTCCAAATTCTTCCAAATTTACCCCTATTTATTATTCCTTACTAAATGTTCTATTATTTCAAAGTAGACATTGGAAATATGTATTATTAGATTTAAATAGGGATAAATCAGTCTTTTTGTTGGTTTCCTTAATCTGCGTGAAAAGTGTTAAAACGACAAATAATTTGGGACGGAGGGAGTATATATTTTCAAATCCATCATTAATACTCTTAGATTAAATATATAAAATGAGTTCAATCATTGTCAAATCATTTAAATAATATATGCAACAAATTTCATGCATATAAAATATTCCAAGAGAGTATCCACCTATATGGCTCTATCAAATCAATTTAATATAATACAATACATTTCAAACATATCATCGTTTAAAAGATCCACCACTTGCATACTATTCAGATAAAATATTGAAAATATGGATCCTACCTGATCTCTTGTGTACACAAGAATAAATAAATCTTGTAAACTATGTCAAAAATATTGAAACCTAAAAATTGATGTTGGAAACAAATAGAGCTTGAGTTTGATACAATTTGATTTGTTAGCCCACAAACCTACTCTTTTATACGTTTGTGAGCTCAAAGTTTATAAGTTTGTTCTCTAGCTTAACTTCAAACTAACTCTATTTAATTAATACATCAATTAATGATCACTTAAGTTCGAATCAATCATTAACTTAATCAAATTACAATGAATCAAATATTCGAGCTTGATTATAAAAATTCGAATCAAGTTCAAACAGGAGTCGAACTCGATTTGACTCGATCAATTGGGTTAATATTACTTAAAAGGGATGGACTAAGAGCACCCCATTGAATTCTAAGAGCACCTTTTTTTTTTAAATTCCAAATTTACCCTTAGGAGTAGAATAATTAGTTTCGTTCGGCCATGTTCCACCGAACACATAGAAAAAGGGCTTCTTCAAGTTCCGCTTGCTGCTTTTCTAGACTCGAAAACTATTCATTTAATGAACCCTACAGTCCTTGGGTTTATACCAACAAACATGGCCGAACGGGCTTCTATGTGTTCGGTCGAACACGGCCGAACGGAACTGCTTTGATTCAATGGTTTTTTTTACGTTTTTTCCTACAATTTTCATATGATTTTCGCACATTTTAAAAATCCATAGAATGTTCGTCATTATGTTGGCATTATGTATGACCTAAACGACTTAAAACAAAAATTAGAAAAATCCAAAAAAAAAGTTTAAAAATTGAAAAACGGTAAATTGACTTTTTCGCCCCTCAAACGACCCCGAATGACCAAAATCCATTGTTAATCAGCACTAGTGCTGTGTTTGATTTCTCGCACCATTTCGCAAGTCGTATGTGAATTTCAACGCATTTCGAGATATTGAACTTTTCCCAACAAAAAACATATGAAAATTCGCCGTGTTGGCCGAACAGAGTCGTTCGGCCGTGTTGGCCGAGCATGTTGAAGACCGTTCGACCGTCTCGATCGTATGAAACTAGAGTTTCTATCCCTAAGGGTAAAATCAGAAATTTTTAATTCTTTTTTTTTTAAATGGGGTGCTCTTGGAATACAGGTGCTTTTAGACTCACCCTACTTAAAAAGGGCAACATTTAGACTAGTAGTAGCTTTAAAGAAGTAGGGTTTTGATTACCTATAGGTCATAAAAAGGGCTTTTTAACTTCGTGTGCTCGTTTTCAAAAAAGAATAACAAAAGAAAAGAAAAGGATAAACTTCGTACTCTCATTTATATAGTTGAAGTAGATGAATAGTAAATGTAGACAACCTTTTGCCTCCATTTAATATCTCTATGTGCTTGTCCAAAAATATAATTAATGCCCCTCTAATTTCATTTTCCACCTCATTCTTATATTTCCCATATTAGATTTAAATTTTTTATGTAGATTATTAATATAACTATGTTTGATAGGGTTCATGAATAGTTGAACTACTATAATAAGTACATGAATCTGCTCTAACAATTACAAAATATAAAATATAACCAGTACGAGATAAATATCTGACTTAAAAATTAATAGAGTTTATTATCAATTTATGTGTAGTAACAAATCAAGAAGTTTTCGACCCGATAATTCAATTAAACTTCTCGGCCCGATGAGTTGGAAGAGAATAAATGAATTATATTCTAAAAATAGAACTTGATTTGAATATATTCAATTCAAATATATATGATGAGACACATTTATGTTGAGTGACGAAGCCAAGCCACATATTTAGAATGCTTTTCTCAACAAATATTTCTTAATATGTTCAAACCAAAACCAGCAACTTTTCTCCAGTGAATTAAACTACTCAAGAAATTCGCAGTGCCAAAATAGGAAAGTTATGATTTACTACATGACATTGCATGTCTCTTCATAATTAATTATATACACATTTCAATTATTATTCTTGATTAAAATCATTGTTTATGGTGCCACAAAATTTCAAGAAAACATGATTCAAATGTTCGTGCAAAATACTGGAATTTAAGACATATATTATTACTGCAAGTAAAGAGATCCCATGCAAAGAAGATTGGTCAAAGAACTGTCACAAAACATTTTACCAAAGAAAGAAGCAAAGTTGAAAGAGAGAGTGATAATTCTGATGCAACCCAACACTGCAAATATTGTACTGCCAAAGTTTGTATTTTTTCATATATATTTATTTCTTTTAAAAATAATTAAGTTAATTAAAAATAATTTGAAAAGACAGGTTGAAGTGATATTCAAACTGTCATCACGTCTCCTCTTCTCTGTGTGGTGGTTTATTTATGCAGGGCCCTCTCCTGTCCCCTATCATGCATCAAAACCATATTATGGATGATTACATGACTGAAATACATTGTATGTTGTATATAAAATCGATTATCTGTAATCAATAAATAATGCATATACATCCTAATATAATCATTTATATTTAATGTATTTCATAACTTTATATATATATATTTAATATTGATACTGTAATTTGGTTCTATACATTTTTGTACCACTAATTTTACTTATTTTAGTAATAGTCATTTAATTTTTTTTTCAATTTTAATTCAATTTCTGATGATGATTGTTGACGTGAAAAAAAAAATCCAAATTTAGAACATCATATCTGCGATACCCACATTAATGTCAACAATTATCGATAAAAATAAAATTATATGAAAATATGATTAAAATTGAAAAAAAAAATTAAAATTTAAACAACTATTATAATATTCAACTCGAAATTGAAATAGGGGTTATAAATGCATTTTATTTCACAAATAAGAGGAAACATTATATTCAATTATTGTTTCCAACTTTATAAATTTTCTACCAAAGTCCAATAGATGTTGATATATTCCGGTGTCAATTCTTGAAATCATCAAACAATCTCCTTTGCTTCTTTCCTCTTCAGGGTTTCACTTTTCACTCTTCTTCATATCTCCAAAAACCCCACATGCAGATCAATGGATGATCGATCGAGATCATTTAGGTAATTAGAATACTGAAATCGAAAACCACGCACTGTAAAAACCCCACAAAACCAACCCCCATGTCGTCTTCCTCCTCAGCCCTAGCAGACACGAGCCCCCCATCGGAAACCTGCAAGTCCGCGGCGGCCGCGCCGTCGTCGCTCAGCCGCTACGAGTCGCAGAAGCGGCGCGACTGGAACACGTTCGGGCAGTACCTGAAGAACCACAAGCCGCCGCTGGTGCTCTCCCGGTGCAGCGGCGCACACATACTGGAATTTCTCCGGTACCTCGACCAGTTCGGAAAGACTAAGGTTCACGGCGCCGCCTGCCCGTTCTTCGGGCACCCCCACCCGCCGGCGCCCTGCCCCTGCCCGCTCCGGCAGGCCTGGGGCAGCCTCGACGCGCTCGTCGGACGCCTACGCGCCGCCTTCGAGGAGAACGGGGGGCGCCCTGAGGCGAACCCGTTCGGCGCACGCGCCGTCAGGCTGTACCTGAGGGAGGTGAGGGACTCTCAGGCGAAGGCGAGGGGCATCGCCTACGAGAAGAAGAAGCGCAAGAAGCCGCCCAAGCAGGCCGTTTCCGATGAGACGTCAAACGACGGCGTTTTGATGGGTTCGAGGAGTACGATGATTATTCCCTTGTCTGTTCTTAATTAATTAGGTTTAGTTGTTTCTGAATAAAGTGATGTTGTTCTGGTTTAGCAAGAGATATATAGGTGTTTGTTTTGCTTGAACTAGAAAGCTAGAGCCTTCATGGATTTTATCATGTTTATATAAGATGTTATCTTTGCACAATACATACATTTTGGTTGGAGGTTTGTAAGATTCTGACATATGGTAGATGGTGTCAGTAATGATGATCGAATGATATAGCACGATGTGTTAATCGTCACCATTAGTATTGCAAAACCCTAATTAAGCACTTTGAAGAGGAAAAGCCAGCAAATTTATATGAACAACTTTTCAGTATATGGTGGTATATAATTAATTAGTTCTTGATGTCGTCTTGTTGATGCTTGAGTTAATTTAGTTGTTTGTTTTCAACAACTTCTTTACCATTAACCCCAATTCATTGTATATATACACAAAAATTGATGATCCTTGATGTTGGGAGATTATCAACCACTTCTCTTGTAGATATTAATGTTGTTTCTCTAGTGTTTTAACCTAATTCATTCTTGGGTTAAAAACAAAAAACAAGACAAAATTTGGCACAATACTCACCATTAATTGATGTTTGCTAATTAAATATGGCCTCAACTATAGCTTTAAAGGTGCTCCATTATTTCATTAAGATTATCAAGTAATTTTGGAGTGTCTTAAACTAGAGGTTTGTGTTCCATACATGAACCCTATTTATCAATAAAATATTGGTATAAATCATATAATTTGGACAGTCTCGCCTAACAAATTAAAAGTTGGCGTTGAATGAAATGAATTTGCAATCTTAAAACTCTTTGAATCTTCAAGTGTTGAACAACATTCAAATTATGAATATCATTTGAATGTCACTTGGAAGTTGAAGAAGTACTCTTAAGTTGCCAATTAGATGTAGCAACTCATCCACTTGACAATTTTTACTATGGTTGAAATATACTATCAATTAGGGATAAGAAAGATTATCGAGTAGATCGTCAAAAAAATATGTTCTCATTAATATTGTTCTACTACTCGAATTGTCTTTACAACTATGGATTAATCGAACAAATAAAGAAAATTTCGACACTTTTCTGCTTAATTTTTCCATATTTTGTACAGTTATTAACTCTCAAGAACTTACTTGCTGCACATTTAATAAGTAGACATCACAAGTCAACATAAACTTTGAAGGCCACTTTAGAAATGATGGGGGTCTCTTCATGACAATAAGTCTATATAAGATTTAGATTAAACTATATATAGGGTTGAAGCCTATAAGTAAAAGTCATTCATCTAGGCTTAAATCAACTCATCTTAGCCTAAAAAACAAAAACAAAACAAGAAAAAGATAAAGTGAAAGCAAATATACTTATAAATTCCTCAATATATATACACACATATACTAAAGGTATAATAGCTCAATTTCCTCCAGAAAATCAAATAAAATTAAATTTTCCACCACAACATATAATTTTATTACTTTCCTACCACAATTTGAGTGAAAAATGTGAAATAATCCTTGCACTCACATGTGTAGAGTGTAAGATTGTTGGCTGATATGATGAGAAATGTTATTTATGTTTTTTCAACAAGAGTAAAATTGTATGTATAATATATATATATATATATATATATATATATATATATATATTATCTATGTAGAGATAAAAGTAATTCATTGTTCTAATAGTGATAGAAAGGGATACTATCTCACATAGGGTAAAAAAAAATTTAATTCCCTTAGGCCTTTTCCAGAAAATATCTCGTAAGTTCGATATGTCCAATTTTGGTCTTGTATGTATAATAAAATATCCAATTTAAGGACTCCGACCATCGTCGACCACTTAAGTTGCCAAATTTGGCATGTGAGTCCTTAAATTGAACATTTTAATATTATTTTAATATAAAACGGTTACTCATCTTCATTAGTCTGCCCTATTTTTTTCTATTAAAATAAATATTACATAATATTCTTTAATTCATCAAATTTTTTATTTTTATAATTTTATAACTTAAAAAAATATAAATATGATTAAATCTTATTTAATATAATTGTTAATAATATTTATAACTTGTATAGTATTTTAAATTTTATGATATATTCAAACAATCATGATGATTATTATTATTATTTAAATAATATATAGTATTATTTAATATTTTAATTGCATATTATTAAAGTACTTAAATATTAATAACTGATAGAATAATTTTGAAATATAATAAAAATCAAAATTTTAAGAAATCAAAATAGAAAGAAAAAAAAGAATGAAAATGAAAAGATCAAAAGAAAAGAAAATGAAAAAAAAATTGACGCAGGATTTGACCTACGTTGGATCCAACGTAAGGTTAATGGTTGAGATAATTTAGAGTGAATTTTTCAAGTACCCTTAGAGTTAAAAATCTTATAATTTTAATAATACATTCACATGTCAGAGATGCACTAAATATAAGATTGATGATCATATAACACAAATTAGCATATATCAGGAGATGCTGTACTGGGTTTGTGAAAAGAAAAAAGATTATCTCGAACACTTTTGGAAATTAGTTTCTTTAAAATTAACTAAATATATTAATTTTAATGATTAATTTTAAAAATTACCAAACATACTCAATCATCGACAAATAATTGAACAATATAAACAATCGTGTGCGAATAAGGTTTAAAAATGAGAACTTTATTTAATCTTCTTAGAAATATACAAATGTCTTAGAAATTTTTTTTAAGTCCTGTGATTTAGGTTGTCCAGAAAATATCTCGTAAGTTTGACATGTTTAATTTTGGTCATGTGGCTATGTATAATAAAATGTCCAATTTAAAGACTCACATGCCAAATCCGGCGACTTAAGTGGTCGACTATGACCGAAATCCTTAAATTGAACATTTTATTATACATACAGGACCAAAATTGGACATGTCGAACTTACAGGATATTTTTTGGACATGAACTAAATTACGGGACTTAAAAAATATGTTACCCATCTCAAATATAAAAAAGTGAAGTGTAAAAGAAAATTATGAGCGTGCAGTAGCATGCATGTGTAGTAAATTTTAATTCTTCCACTCATGTGAAGTAATAAATAAAAATTAAAAAAAGGTCCTATAGCAGCACCCAACACAAACCAATAATCTCAAAAAATATATAAAAATAAATAAATAAATCATTGAAGCCACTTGAGTGGAATCAAGAATTAATTCTTCCACAGGGCATGTTTATGTAAAAACTTACAATCTAATTTGCTTTTCAATTCATATTTCGCTTTCTTCATCGTTTGGTTTTTGAAGAAACATGTATCCACGATAACATAAATGATTACATGTAAGAATATTCCACTTTTGGTATTAAAAAAATAAAAAAAATTAAAGGTCAAGAAACACATTTCTTGGTAGAGAAAGCCTTCATCTCATGATTCTCATATATATGGCCTCCATTTCTTCTAACAATGTATAATTATATATATGCCACTATATAATATGTGATATCCACGTACCATCAATTTATTCCACGTTATTGTTGGCCAATAAGTTTCCAAAAATAAATTATATAAAAACTTACAAATATTATTACAAATATTATTTCGTAAGGTGGGGTTTCATCAATCCCACAACTCAAATATTCATTTATAAATATTATGAATTGTAAATTGACTCATCTCATGAAAAATATTTTATATTCAAGTTGAATGATAAAATAAAGTTGTTCATGTCTACTGAATAAATATTATTAACATGGGGTTATATGTACAAAAAACAACTTAAAAAAATGATTAGACAGCAAATAAAAACTAAGAGGGTGCTCGGTTAATCTTATTTGAAAGGGCTTACTATTTTATTTTATAATGTTTTTAAATTTTATAAAATGTTTTATTTTATTTTTAAAATAAGTTGTTGAAGTGTTGGGATGAATAAGATGGTGGAGCTAATAATTTTTTTGTAATGACAATTATTTAATATAAATGATTAAATTTGAAGAAATTTATAAAAAATAATATCTTATTGTAGAAATTTGTTGAGATCCCTACTTTAAAAAAAAAAAAAAAAAGTTTATAAGCTCTCAACATAATAAGATCTTATTTTTAATAGGGTGTTTGGATAAGTTTATAAACTCCTCAAAAGTGTTTTGCAAAGTGTTAAAAATAAGATCTTACTTTTAATATTTAATTTATTATGATTATTATTGTTGTTGACGACGACATCCAAAAACGGCTACTTCATCTTTAAGGTCAAACAATCAATATAGTTATGATGACAATCAATATAATAGAATTTATGGAGGTTAATTAAGAAAGTGTTGATATAAACTCTAGATATATGAATCTTTTAGGTTGTGGAGATCACTTGCTTCTTTTCTCTATTTCTTTGAATCGAGTCAGTCGATACAACAGAGGAGAGCTCGGCTCTTTTTTCTTCTATTTCTTATGTGTTTCTTTTTCCGATTCTCAATGACCCCCTATTGCAATAAATGAATCTCTATTTATAGTTACATATGAAATGAGAGAATTAGGGTTATAATTCCCTAGATTTGGGGAACCAGCCATGCTTGCATCTAATTTGATTGTCCTCTTGACTTGATTGATTCCATGCTTAAGTATGGGATAGGCAGAAATAGGTGAGAGGGTTTGCTTCCACCATGTTGTTGTTAGAAGGGCACAGGTGATTGGTCGGTAGGTTCCCTTATTGTCGGTATTTTGCTATTATGTTCGGTCTTCAGCTCGTCCTTAGGTGGTCGCTTACGGAGACTGCTTATAGATAGTCTGGAAACAACCGACCTGAGGGATGGTCGGTAGATTCAGAGGCGTCCTTTTTAGGTTAGCTCTTTCTCTCTTCCCTAGTTAGTATTATAATCCCCCTTTATCCTATCATCGGGGTAAGCGTATAACAATTATTATTATTATTATTATTATTATTTATATTTATATATACATTAAAGGAAAAACCATGCAAGGACATGTGTCACTCTCTCATTAATATAAGTTTCCCTCTTAAACTAAAATTTCAATAAAATTATTTTTAAGTTTATTTTATATCAATTAATGTTTAATTAAATAAAATTTTAACTATTAATTATTAGTTTTCAATCAATCTATATATTAACTTACTTTCTTTATGATGAAATAGAAAAAAGAAATACTATTTATTATTTCATTCATTAATATTATCCCATTAGTTATATATAAATATAGAATTAAGATTTTGAAACAAATAAAATTAGGGAAAATCAAATTTTCAAGTGCACTCACAATTTTATCTTAAGTGCAAAATTACAATATCAATTTTAAATGCACCTATAGTAAAATTATATATATATATATATATATAATCATTATAGATAGAAAAATATATTCATTCATATCATAAATAATAAAATTATGTATATAAATTGACATCACAAATACATATTAGGCATGTAATTATAAAAATATTTTTATAAGAAAAAAACTAACAAAAGTAAAATAATAAATAGTTTTTTTTTTTTATCTATTTCAACATAAAAAAAGTAAGTTAATATTGATTATTTATAGATTGAAAATTAATAATGTAATAATTAATAATTTATTTAATTTATCATTATTTGATATAAAATAAATTTAAACATAATTTAATTCTGGTTCTAGCTAGTTTGAGAGAAAAACCAAATCAATTACTCTTAAATGGTTTTTTTAAAGTATATATTAAATTTTCATAAGAAATTTATTTGTACTACATTAAAATTAAAGTTAAGTACTTAAGTTCAATCTGCCATTTATATTATAGTGCTTTTTGCACTGCAACCTTTTCAATGAATTTTAATGGTTTTTTATTTTTTGTTTTTTATATTTTTGCAACCTGTCTATATTTTTCCAGTTTGAAATCTTCCTTAATTTTGCAGCAACTTTTTTTTTTAATCTGATTATAATGGTTTTTTTTCCTTATTTAGGATGAATTCCTAGGAAATCTCAAATTAAAAAAAATTAAAATCTTAATTTTGGTCACTACAATTCTAAATTCAACATAAAATGGATATTAAATGGTATATGCTCTGTCAATAGTATATATAATTCTTTGACGTACAACCTTCCAACCATATATTTTCTCTAATACAAAAACTTACATGGACTGTCGTACAGTTTGATATTGCAACCTGTCCATATTTTTCTAGTTTGAAATCTCCCTTAATTTTCCGGCAACTTTTTGTTTTTTTAAATCTAATTATAATGGTTTTTTTCCTTATTTAGGATGAATTTCGAGGAAATCTCAAATTAAAAAAAAAACTTAAAATCTTAATTTTGGTCACTACAATTCTAAATTCAACATGAAATGGACATTAAATGGTATATGCTCTGTCAATAGTATATACAATTCTTTGACGTACAACCTTCTAACCATATATTTTCCCAAACACAAAAACTCACATGGTCTGTCGTACAGTTCGATGATTTTACAAAACTCATACTTATAATAGAAAAATATATACTTATTGTTGTAAAATGCACATATAACTTATACTCATATCTTAAAAACACGTATTTATAGACGTACCGCGCATATTTATACCTGTAAAACGCATACTTCAATTCATCTCGCATGAGACCAACTGTTCCTGAATATAGGTGATGAAAATTAAAGTTTTTAGCTAGAGAAGTGTTCTTTTGAACTAGGCTGGGCTAATTGGTTTGTCAAATCAACAAAGATAATTTCTTACTCCGAAATGAGCAAATGAATGAGTATAATGGCAAATAGGGTTGATCCTTAGGGAACACTGTTTAATTCTTTTTAGCATAAAACGAACCAAAAAGGGGGGATTTTCGATATCTACTAAACTAATGAAGCTAAACTAATTAAACTAAGAAAACATCAAATAAAATACGAATGAAACAAGTATGAATGATGAAAAGAAGAGGAGAGAGATTAACCTCACGAAACTTCGATTTAAGGATGTCGACATTTGATTGCATCACCGATCATAGGCTACAAATATCTTCTTGCACATTCAAGCATTTAACATTAGACTAAACACGAAGCCGTAGAGAAGTCCATGTTTTCCAAATTTAATTGATAGAACCCATCATCCAATCAAAACTAGCTATTAACTAATTGGCGCATTTTCCAAATTAATTTAACAACCGCATTAAACTCCAGTGAAAACAGTTAAACCTAAACTAAAACTTAGAACTCTAATCGAGATAGCTGCAATTACTAAGTGTATGGTTCCGTTAGTCCCGTTAATTCATCAGACAATTACACAATCCCAACAAAAGTATAATCAACCTATTGCTACTAAGTACCAATCATTCATCATTCATACATCCCAACAACATATAAATGAGAACTCATGAATAGCATTAGCAAAATATAATTCAAATTGAACTGTCAAATCAACTTAAACTATATGTCATTATATGGAATTAAATCATAAATCAACAGATACTTGAAATAAAGTATGAAATAAAATCAAACACAAAACCTCACAATGATAGCAATCGAATTAAATGATCCTTGAATCGGAGAAAAAATTAGCCACTCATTCTTTGATTAATCATCTCCATGTAAGTATTCAAAAGAAAAACTTGAGAGAGAAAACCTAGAGATTGATCATGAGTTTTGGCCCCTAGAGAGAGATCACATAAAAAAATCTTTTCTACCCCTAAATAAAACTTATGAAACAAAATCCTAAAGACATAAGAGTCCATTACAAAATATAAGAGATAAATCTCTTATTTACCCTTTCTTTCCCACCAAGTCACTTAAGCAGTTGATGTGGACCCCTTCAAGTCCATTGAATCCATCTTCACAATTTAAGCCATAATTTGATCTTTTTAAACCCAAATTACTTCAAAGTCCACCAAAATCCATTCGTACACATAAGAATGATAAAATACATTAATTAAAATAAATTATAATCAAGGATAATTATGATGATAAAATATATACAAATAGAAACACATCATGGGCGCACGCGGGTCGGGTCCAGCCCGAATCCGCTGCTAATTTTTTTTTTAATTTATGTCGTAACCTTTATGTTATACGAGTATAACTTTTATGTTATATTAATATAACCTGTATGTACAAATATCATAACCTTTAAGTGAATAACTTAGACTCTTTTCAGTATAAAAATTCATGTATTATAGCTAAACTTTTATATTATAATATTTTAACATTTATATTATATTAATATAACTTTTATATGCAAATATCATAACTTTTATGTCTTAAAGAATAACATAAAAGTTATATTATTATAGCATAAATGTTGAATTATTATAAACATAAAGGTTATATTAAAACAATATAAATGTTAAAAAAGTATTATATGTTTGTAATATAAACTAGCGGAAATATAAATGTTATGCGAACATAACTAAAAGGTTAGTCAAACATAACTAAAAGGTTAGACGTGCAAAACTAGAGTTTAAATGCGAACCTAGGGCGTGTGGGCTCGTGAAGTGCGCGGGGCGCGTGAAAACCACCACAGGGTCGAGTCGAACCAATTGCACGATTCCCGACCTGTGCACCTTGTGCATATAAATATTTGTGAATTTTTATTATTGGTTTTGATCAAACTTTTCATGTATTGTTTCCTAAATATATAGAAATCTTTTCATCTTATGCTCGGTTTAGGATTTATAACCAAAATTATAAGTTTTTGAATTTTTGCTATTGCTTTTGTATAATTTTTTATGATGATTTTTTCCGTGTAAAATACCGAAAAAATACTTGTAAATCAAATTCTAACTAAAAAATCATTAGAAAATTAATTAGAAGTTGCATGTTGAAAAAAGAAAACTCTAAATTACAAAAATACATAAAAATGTCTTTGAAATTAAAATATGGTGAAAGTGTTGTCGACCAAATTGTAAATTGGAAAAACACAGATTAGATTGCAATCGGATATTTAACGTAGACCATAGATTTCCAACAGACGGACAACAATGTTTATTGTTTAGACTGCAAATGAAACGATGTATAATAGTTGCAAATTGAAATTAATCTTTAAAATTATATCGAAGTCATTTAGGTATTGAATTGCATAAAATAAAAAATTCAGGGGTCTTTTAGCTATAAATCAGAATTTTAGTCCTAAATTGATATTGTTTAACTAATACTTTCAGCTCCAAAAATCTATTCCTCGGTGTAAAGGAGTCTTTCCCCATGGAAATCGCTACATGCCCGATTTTGTACACACTCCGACTTCGCGGCGGCGCCACCGCTACTCACGCCGCTACTACTTCAAAGTTGTGCTATCGCATGTACGGCAAGCGTCTATGTGCTAATTCATTGCTCGCTTGTCCAGGAAATTGTCATTCTTACAGTTTGAGCAGAAAATTGAAGAAGAGGTTGCAGTTTGATCGGGTCATTGTTAATTCGTTATCGAGAAATGACACTGAAAGTAACCAATCTCAGAAATTCTCTGTTCTTCTTGAAGTTGAAGGGTATGTAGTTCTTTCATCTCGCTCTGTTTGTCTTTGTCCTCCAATTTTCTTATTATGTGTTTACGGGTTTTAGTATTTACTTTGGGAGTTTTTCCATTTTTATTTACTTTGATTTTTGTGTGTATCTTGGCTATGGTGTTTTCTGCATGGAATAATTAAGAATTTCGAGTTTAGTATTATGTAATTTGTGTTGATTTTTTTGAATTGGTTGAAGCTAACCTAAAAGGAGCTGCTAACTTTCTGGATTTTTATTTATTATATCAATTTGATAAGGAGCTACGTCTTGATCAGAACAATTTTTTTGCGGTTTGGTGAAATGAAACTTGGAATCCTAGACGATATGTGGTAAAATGAATCCTTACGAATTATATATTAAATGAGCTTTATTAGCAAGGAAGGACTCTATTTATGCTCAAAAATTAGGTTCAATGGTCTTACGAACAATATGATTCCATTATACTGCGGTTGAGAAGAGAATATGCTTGTGGCATTACATTTAATTAGAGATATTCGTGTTTCTTTATAGCAAGTAATTTTTCTTTTCATTTATTTCTTTGCAGAGTTGAGACTTTGAGCTATAATGTTATTGATGTATAATCCATGTTTTGTAATAGACTAGCAATGGTAGATCTGATTCCATATTCTTGTTTGTTCCCATTGGGAGAGCACGATTCTGACTAAGTTTTGTTTTGATTTTTACTTGTGTGCGTTGAGTACTGATTGTTGTAGAATGGTACATCCTCTTGCTGATGTGTTATTAAACCACTTTAGCTGTTGTTTGGGCTGATAGATTTATTTTCCTCAGGGTTTTAATGGATTTGTATCGCTTATGCAATCGTGAAGCTTTTAATGTAGGTGTGATTTTTGCCTCAAACTTATGTTTTTATCGTAGTTGACTTCATATATTATCTTGATTGACTTTCTTCCACGTCAAATCTTACATGGCTTCTTTTGAAATTTCAGCATTTAAGAAGCTGGGATTAGACTGTGCAAATTGGAGTGAACCAGTTTATTTAGACCTTGTAAGGTGTGATGATATGTCAGATATTTAAATTAGTTGTTCTCAAGTTTGATATTTATTCTCATGAATCATGATACTATTTTATTTGTTGCATTATTGCTATAAAAAGGTTAAGCATTTTCTTGATTTATGGATTTAATATTTAGATCTCTTAAACCTTAGATTAATACAAATGATCCTTTGGGGGCTTACAGACATTGTATTCTACAATTTTATCTTATCCTTTTTTGGTTCTGAATTTGCTAGTCTTAAATGGTTTGACTTTGATGGATCAGGATCCAAGTTCTTCTGATATGGTCTGGGTTTCTTTTCTGCTATCCTATTCTTCCCATTGGATTGTGGCAACAAAAGGAGTATATTTTAAGTATTGAATGGCAGAAAAGAAACACCAGGCCATTAACCAGTTACAGGCTGCTGCTAGCTCAGAACTCAATGATGTTATAACTTGAGGACTTCACCATGTTTGATTTAAAAGAGTTATCAGACTGAGTTGCATGATATATTGTGGATACAAACACCTTGGGGGGGGGGGGGGGGTCAGAAAGATATCTAATTTGTTCCATGCTTTTTTTTTTTTTTTTTTTCTGAACTCTTGGAATTTCCTTTCTCTTAATTTCTTTCCATAAGTTTTAGTGTAATGTAATTAGTGAGACAGATGGAAAAGACAAAAGGTTGATTTTTCTGTATTGCCTGCTATTGTTTTGGCCTGCAAAATGCTAAATTTGAGCACGTCCATTTACTAAAGATGGAGTTAGCACTTTGCGGCTATATGAGCACGTCCTCTGTAGTCAATTGACTTGTTCCTGAATACTCAGGAGAAGTGTTGGTGATGAAGAAAGGATGTTAATATTGTATTTTAACAGGGTGAGTTCCTTCATTTATCCTTAATCCTAAGCACATGCTGCACATCCATTTCTGTACTACAAGCATTTTGTGGCTTTAATCTAATGGTAGTTTCACGCTCTTGTGACAGATTGGTTGGCCCACAGCAGTTGCCACAAGTGAGAAGGGGACTTTTATGAAAAATGTTCTTCGAGAGAAGGTATAGTTGAACAGAGCTATTTGACCTGCATTTCAATTTTTCTCTGTAGGATAACTTTTCTAACATAAATAGGATTGGAATGTACCTTAATCTTCATTCTTGTTACTCATTCCTGAGGCCATTGAAATCAATTTGCAAATGCCATGATAAGGTTCACATTTGCATCAAGGAAAATCAATTTTGGGAGACATTCTGGTATCAATGCATGATTATTAGCATGATCTCATATGCATTTTCTGTTTATTAGAATGTTGTCGTTGGAGTATTCTTTAAAAATATCCAATTTCTGGTTTGAGCGATCATTTAGGGGCCTTAGCTGGTGATCCGGGCTGTTTCCTTCATTTTGTTCATCAACCCTTTGGTCGTTCCTTCTCTCTCACATTTTTATATGAAAAGCATCTTTTGTTGTAATATATTCTAGTGGTAGGGGACACTACTTTTAGATTTTTTTCTGGTCACCTAGGATTAATTATAGTTTGAACTTCTAAAGATAGTTCAATTGTTGGTTAACTGCAGAAGAATGCATTGGATGATCTTGTCATGTCAGAAGCTTTTCCATTGAGACCTGGTGCTGAAGGGTGAGTAGTCAGTTCTTCCTTTTTTGAATTAACCTTGAATGTGTTGTCTATCCTGTGAAGCTTTTTATTTGCTCTTGAAAATTTAATTAAAAGATAAGACACAACGCCTTTCTCCAAAGAGAAAACTTTCTTTTCCCTTTGACTTTCTGTCTCATGTGGTATGTGGCCTTCTAATGCTACAAACAAACACTGAAAATGCTCATGGTTTTCTGCACCAATCTGGAGGATTCTAACCCATGACTTCACTCTCATAAGAATTGTTAGGATCATATCACTAGGCCAAAAACTATTGAGCGATTAACACTACGCCTAAGCTATAGTTGTTAGCATAAGCACTACTTTATTTCCTTAAAACTCTGGTCAGCACAGAGCACCTGCTAAGCGATGGTCAGGCATAAGGTGGCTGCTCGCTATAAGCACTGTGAGTCGAGCAGTTAGTCCTAGAAAAGTTACGTTTCTCTTGAGTCAAAGAATGCTTGTGACTGATGAATGCCAATACATTTTTCTGTTATTACGGTGCTTATACTTCCTACCTTGGTCGCTTATGGTGTCTTGCCCCATTGCTGCAGGTTCATTGATGATGCTTGTGAAGAAGGTGTGCCTGTAGCTATTTTGACAGCATACAGTGCAAGTGGGGAAAAGGTTGCAAGGTCTGTTGCTATTGTTTCCGTTGTTACGTTCAATATATCTTCCACTGTTAACAAATAATGTAATAAAACAGATTTTGGAGGGGAATGAGAATGAAGTCAGAGGTTAAATTATCTTCCATATTTTTGAAAGAACGTGATCAAACAGATTTGGAGGGGAATGAGAATGGAATTAAGAGGTTAACAAAAGCAGCAGGGATATGAAAAGCATTTATTAGATAATGAAGGGGTCAGTTGTATAAATGGTTCACATTGCTTGATGAAAAATGTATGGTACATAAGCACAGAAAATAATAAAATACTTGGCAGTTACATGAAATGGGGTCGATTTTTTCCTATTTTGGGAATCGTTTTTTGAATGTAGATGCCATGATTATTGATGGGAAATATTATTAATTATTAGATCGATTGTTGAAAAGCTTGGAACTGATAGAATGTCTAAGACAAAGATTATTGGAGAGAATGAAGTAAAGCAAAGCTTTTATGGCCAACTTGTGTTTGGAAAAGGAGTTTCTTCCAGTTTGGATGAGCAATTAGCCAAGGAAGTGAGCAAAGCAGGTAAGAGGGTCTGTTTTTATGTATTTTCTCCACTGTACATGCTTTAAGGTGAGCTCAGCAAGTTTTATTTGTGTATGGAGTCAGCTTCTGCTGAGAAACAGAGAATCGCAGAGGAGGTTGCTTCTATGCTGAAGCTGAAAGTGGAACTTAATGCTGGTTCAAGTGAAAGGTTTTTTCTCCACATTCTATTGTTTCACACTCTTCTTTCATAATCTATCCTGGTATTTTTCCTGAGCTAAAATATCTAAAATGTGAAGGAAAATTTATGAATAGGGAACTCCTTAATATCCTACACTGCTCTCTCGAAATAACTCATGTAAAAGAAGGCATAACAATTGCACCGTAAACCTCCTGTTGTCTTTGAATTCTGCATTCTTAACTGGTTGAAAAAATTTATTGCCTGCTTGGCTGCTTCTGACCAGTTTGATATCTATCATGTGGTTTATGTAGCTTTCAGAATATAGTAGCAGCTCTAAGGGCAGGGGCAGAAAATGTGGAAGTACCGATTAACTACTGTGTTTTGGTTACTGGAAGCCAATCTGGAGTTGCTGCTGCTGAGCAAATTGGAATGCCTTCTGTAGTTCTCCGGAGCAGGTAAAATAAGTTGAACATGTAACAACTTGAATATGATCCATCGATTACTGAAATTGATAATAGAAACATTTTGGAAACAAAATCTACATTCAACAGAAGTCAGTAAAGGTATTAGATAGAGGCCTAACAGCCCAAAAATCCAAATCTTTACAAAATAAGGTGATATGTCCAATATGTTGATGACACAGATTGGATTAAACTAATTTTGGGTTCTTTCTAAATGGTTTTGTAATTAGAACCTTTGCTCAGAGTAAACAAAGAATTGTGCAAAATAGCAAAATTTCAGAAACTTTTGGATTTGTTTGGCAATTACACTATTTGTCAAAATATTTGCCATTTGATGCCCTCAGCTGAATACGAAAGTTTTACTTGGATTCCCCTCTCTAAGGAAATAACACTCCATAGTACCATATAGGAGGTTTTGGAGTAGCCAAACTGCAATGGAACAAAACCACTTGATATAGTTGAATATCATAGTTTTAGCAAAATACTATATGATATTCGATATTACACACTTAAACTAGGAGAATTATCTGTATCAGCTGATATTCTTGGATCTTAAATAGGTATCAGCCAATAAGTTTAAAACTTTGAATTATGATTTCAGTGTGCTGATCAATTCTTGTTCTGTTTTGCTTCATGTTTCCTCATTCCTTGTGGTGATCCTGAAGCTCAACCTCAAGGGCTGAGTTCCATTCTGCAATTTCTGTAATGGATGGATTTGGTGGCGCTGATTTAACCATTTCAAGACTTCGGAAGAAGTTGTTTCCTTAGCTTCTGTACTCGCAGAGCCTCTGTAATGCAAATCTCTGCATCGCCGCATACCAAAACTTGCTCCATTGTCAATTAGCTGCTATGTATCCTCTCTCTCTCTCTCTCTCTCTGGTCTAGTTTTTGATGGATCAAATCACTCACTTTTTGTATATTTGGTATTGTGAAAAATCCATATATTATACCTTTGTATTTTCCATCTTTTTATTTAGTCATACATTTGATAAAGATAATTTTCTGAGCAATCCTTTGTTGAAATTTTTGAGAGCCATTTTGGTTATCATATATTACTATCAGCAGCAATAAAATAGAAAAAGCTGTTTTCAACTCTTAATAATGAAAAGAAGATTGTGATTAATTGTACACATGGAATTAACAAGGCCTGAAAAGGCCAGTTTTTGCTACATTGTAAACTCTATAACGCTCAAAACCAAAACTTGTACAGAGTTGAAAAGGAAAATTGGAGGATCTTTAATTTCCTAAGAATCAGATAATTGCAAATATTCATGGAGAGCTTAGCAACTGCTTCAAAATTACAATTGCAATTTCTAAACCTCCTTCAAATAACCATCAACATAACTAGTAGACAAGCTTCTAGCTATTTGCACCACATCTTTGTATCTTTACAAACCACATTATTACGAGGAGCCCGATTGCCTCCTCGTTCGGGTGCTTATCTTAAAACCCTCGGTCGGCCCGTTTGCTTGAGCAAGGCCCGCTTCACAAATCTCAAAGATTTCACCTTCTTTAACTCCCTGCTAATAGCGTGGCAATGGTGTTCATGGAACGATTGATCTTTCCGTAGCTTCATTGAATCGTTCTGGTCAATTTGCACTTGGAAATGAAGATTGTATCTGAATAATTCAGACTACATAGCTTCAAAAGCTCAGCCGCTCTCTGCTTGAGAACCGGACTACAACCACTCTGGATAACGAGCAGAAGCTTGGCTGCAAGACCAGCATCCACAGCTATCAACGAACATTCCTCTGGGCTGAGTTTGCATACGGCCCACAAGACCGAAAGGGCATAATCTGTGCAACTTTCCGTGATTCTCATTAGTAGCTTCACCATTGTTGGTATCGTGTTCGAACAGTCCTTCAAAGCTTGTTTCCCTTCAGGTACAGACGATAGAACATCCAATATGAACAGAGCTATCTCGACACATTCTTGATTCAAGAAAGGTATCGATTCTAACAACTGAGGTATCGCTCCAATGCTCACAATCAAACCCCGGACTTCTTTAAGCGTAGAAATCAACTTGAGAAGACCTAGCCCCGGTAAATGCCCATTTGGATGCCTCCTATCTCTCACAAGCCTCATCAACGCAACCAACAAGCTATGGCTTGCTACAATCTCGGCCCGGAAATTCTTTTCCTCCATCAATGTCTCAATCAACCTAACACAATTGATCTTAGTTTCAATCGACCCTTCATTCAAAACATCCACAATGGACGACACTTTCGCAGGTTGCATCAAGTTCATTTTCGACTCAGAACTCAGACTCAAATTCGCAAGAATCGCTACGACTTCAGACCCTACAGCATAAGAAGTAAATGGACCAAGCAAAGACGATAGAAGGGCTACACCACCTTCATCAACAACCGTTTTCCTCGCAGTCGAATGAGTCACCACCACTTTCTGAAGCTCCTTGAGGGTTTGGATTCTTGATTGGCCCTTTACCTTCTTAAGAGTGCCAAGAAGCTCAGAGGCTCTTCCCTGAGCATCTTCTGATCTTTTCTTCATCTGCACATACTTCTGAGAGAACCATGTATAGGTCAAATGATGCAAAGTCGTATTCGGGGTGACTGTGTCATCCCATAGCTCTTGCATAGTGGTGGGGCAAGTGTAATGCCCCATATTAAACCATTTGAGAATGTTGGATCTCTCATAAGTTTGGCCAGTGCAAAGGGTTACAGGATCTTGCATTGGCTCAAGAGAAATGGGGCAAATAAAGACTGATGGAACTTCAGACAAATTAAGCTCTTCAATCATCTTTTTCAGATCCAACTTCTCCCCAACCACCCCACCGCCGTAGCACCCGGCAACGCCACCTAATACGCCATCTTTGACGGCGGATTCGACATCTAATATCCTCCCATCACCACCACCCTCAAAGCCAAGAATACCATCCTTCTTTGAAGGTTGAAACATAGGCATTTTGAAAACCCTCTTCTAGAAAGAAATTGCCTCAATTACTAATTGACACAAAGAACTCTTGAGAAAGCTCACTGTATGAGTTTTTCAAGAAAACACATTACATCCACAAATAAAACACATGAGGTGTGTGAAAAAGGATAAGCAAAGAATTGAAAAACTTGCTCAAAGTATCTCACTTTCATTGACATTCACAAGCAATAATGCACCTTTCAAAGCCCACATCTTTTATTTCCCCTCTCTCTCTCCTCTTTTTCACTTTATCTGATTTTCTCTCACTGGTCAAAAGACTCATCGCCATCATCACTCAACACATCATAGAGCATTCATAATCAAGACTCTCCACAAAAATCAATTCTTTCTTTCTTACCATTCAAGCCTCAAAAAAGGGTTGAATCATACACCCAAGTCTAGAAGACTACTCAGAGATCCAGAAAAAAAAAAAAAAAGATTCAATCTTGAACAGAAAAACAACACAAAATGTAGAAATAACTCAGACCCAGATCACAAAAACCTGTCAAATTGAGGATTCAAAGGCACCACAGCTCAGAAATAGAGAGAGAGAGAGAGTAGGAGATGAGAGAGAAAGGGCATCTCCACCAAAGGCTCTTCTTTTTTCCCTTTGTTTTTTTGAGGCAGACCCACTTGTTGCCTACAAATCCTTGACTGAATAGAATAATAAATATTCATTTTAAATCGCGCAAAATAAAAAATATCGCCTTGAAAAGGCCAAATATGCGAATTTCAACAGTCTAATTTAATAGGAAAAGAAAAAAGGTTTGGAAATTCACGAAAAATAATATTATTTAATTGCATAAAAAAAGTGGGGAAGCAAAGGACACTTGACCGCCGTGACAGTGTTGCCTTGACTGTACTGCTCGGCCTTTTCCCGTGTGGATTTGACTGCTTTTGCTATTCGACCAATCACCTTTTGCCACGTCAACTACTTTTATTTTATCTTTTTTTTCCCTATTAAAGCAAATTCTTACATAAAGTTTCAATTATGTCTTAACTCTCTCTATCAATTTCCTTCTCATTATTTTAGACGTTATAGCTACTATTTAATTTTGCATTAACTTCTTCTTTGACTTCAATATTTGAAATAATGTGTCATTTTCTAAACAATTTAAGTTGTTCAAAACGTTACGAAGAGAAACATATTTTTTGTAATAAGAATTGGGATCTCAATTTTACCCCTAGAGTCAGGGTTATCTATGGGTAATTGAGTAATTGTGTAGGGTTAAATTTTTAGATAGTAGATAGGATGTTGCTCTTGCACGCTATATTATGTGAGGGTATGAATTTAGTGTTGTAACCCTGTTATCCAACTCAATTATCCATTATATATAATATATACTAGTATATTGTCCGTGTAATACACGAGTTTTAAAATGAACTAAATTAAATTAAAATTAGAAAATTTTAAAAATTATTGATATAAGAAAACATATATTTATTGTTTTGTGCAATACACATTGTTTAATTAAGCATTAAATCTAGTAATGCTAGGTTAATATATTATACAATTGTTTAAATATATGTTGCATCTGCAAGGAATATGACTAATTTTTATTTATAATTTTGAAAAACTATGTAGTGTTATATCTATTAAATTATCATCATTTCTACCATTATTTTAGTTTAATTTTAATTTTTAAGGTTTAGAATAACCCTAAATTTTCATTTTGAATGAAATGATAAAAAAAAACTAAAATCATAATTCTTCAAAAAAAAAAAAATTCATAGTCTATTTTAAAATACATATTCACAAAAATTATTCAATTACATTAATTAGTAAGTTTAAAAGATTGAATAGTTTGAATAATCCTTTTTAATCAACCCATCTTTATTTTATTTTATTTTTTTTCTTTTTATTCATTTGCATTTTTCTCTAAAAATTTTAAACTAGCAAATATATATATATATATATATATATATATATATATATATATAAGAGTGTTGTATGATTGTCATGTGTCCTTTTGGTCATTTATATATATATATATATATATATATATATATATATATCTAATTAATTACTTCAAATTTTACGTTACTAAAAACCATTATTAAATAAAAAAGAAATGTTAATCAAATTTATCTAAATAATATATGCTAATTAACTTAAATATTATAAGTTATTTACATATTTGAAATTTGTTAATTTTAAAATTTTAGAGAAAAAATATAATTAAATAAAAAGGTAAAATAAACTAAAATTAAGGTGAGTTGATATTTAGTAATACAATTTTAGTAAAAACTAAATATATCAAGTTCTATGCCCATTTTGAATGCTTTTTCATTGTTCTTCTTTATAATCTCCTCAATTGCACTTTTTGGAATGACCTCCACAATGACATCTAGTTATAATTAACTAAACATTTTTAATTTAAAGTGAATTGTAAATAACATAAATTGGAAAAAGCAATAAAGATTCATACCTACTAAACGGGTTTCTAAAATCAGGATATAAGATAATTTTTTCAAAGTTAAATTTAAAGCCATATATAGGGATTGAGACTTTAGGACAAAGTTTGATTATAGTATATTTATGGATGTTCAGTCAATATGCATGTTTTGTAGTCCGTACAATTCCTGATTTTTTGACCTATTTGAAAGTTTTTCAACGAATAAATTACTCCATCTTTTAGCATGTTTTTGCATCTACTTATTTGACTACGTACAATAGTAGTCTGGATCCTTGTAAACTGAAAATGAATCATGAGGGAAAAAGAAGTTAGAATTAAATAAATTTGAATTGTAAACATATTATAAGATTTTGAAAAAGATAAAAAGAAAAACTCATCATTGAAGAATATATACCAATTTTATGTAATAACATGATGTGTTCTTAAAATACTATATCATCCATCAAAACCATCTCCATTAAGCTATTTTCTGGTGGGGAATTTCTTTGAGGTACAAACCATGATCTGATAACTCGAACTCTTATTGCACATATTTTCTTGGATGGATCAATGTCAGCTACTGCAATGTATTCCATATCCACTTAAAACTGCACCAAAAGTGATTAGAATCGATCTTTTGTAAAATCTTAACATTATCCAATAAATAAGTGATGAGAAAAGAAGTCTTTTATTCTACCTCACTTATTGTTATGAAATAATGTACCCCTCCCATCGTGGATATATCTTATAATATTATGATTTATAAATATTAAATCCCTTTAATTATTGTGATTTAAAATTAATGATCTTGAATTTCTGATACATCACCGATAGACACATCAATATACACACACGGTAATAGGATAGCAAACTTGTATTGGTATGACACTTAATTAGAAAATATACTCCATCTTTATAAATCTAATTAAGATTCTCTCCATTTTCTTGAGGTGAATATGCATATTAACAAATGCAAAAATTCATATGAGACCGTCTCACACAAGACCTTACATAAGATGAAATTTTATATAAGTTTTATATGAAACAAACATTGACCATATTGAATAGGTTGACCCGTTTTATTAATCCATATGAACTCCGTCTTATATAAGACATCATTACATGAGACCTTTTTACATAAAACCTCTGTTAATATATATATATTTTTAAGGTGGATTCATTAAAGAACGGGGAAGATAATAAAAAATATAAAATTGATTTATATGTAAGCTCATAAAATTAGAAGCATTACCAATAGAAAACCATACGCGGGGACTTTTAATTAATGATGAATATATAACTATATTATGTATAATTTAAGATGATAAAGTTGGAGGATGGAAAAAATGAACAACTTAATTTGATTTGAATCAGCACTTGCCAATGAAATTATGATCAAAGCAAGATGAGATAAAAACTGTTTTTACGAAAACTAAACAACTTTTATCAACAAAAAAAAAAAAACAAGAAGAAAGAAAAAAATAACTAAACAACTCAATACTTTTGATAGACTCCAACTTTTTTTATAAAAAAAATATTAACTATTAATTTAGGGGTGAAATATCTGGTGACCTAGGTGCCCCACGTGCTATTTAATTTAATTTTGTTTTTTTGTATTTCCATTCAGTAATTAAAGCAAATGACATTTATATCCCTACTACTCACACACACCCTACAAGCTTTCTCATTTTGGTACTCATTTAGTCATTTACAAGCTTTAATGGTTTCACACATAACGCATGTGCATAATTCACATAATTCTTCTTATCAGCAACAAAAAATAAAGAGACTTAATTGATATTTAAGATTGATTGGGTCACTAACTTTCGATACTAATAGAGATATTGCAATCTTATACAATGATATTATAATTGTGTTGAGAATGCTCTAAAAATGCAATGTCTCACTTATTATTAGAGTTCATAAAATAAAAACTCAACCTAAATGTGAATATTTATTAAATACCAAAATATACATTTCATATGTGCTCAATTTGGTTCATTTTTCCCGATGATTATTTACATGGATTAACAGAGTTGGCTGAGAGTTTATAAATTGTTTTTTTTTCCAACTTTATCTCTATCTTATTTTTTGTAATTTAACTAGTACTACTCCCGCGCGATGCGCGGTTTATTATTTATTATGACAATATATACGATTTGTAATAATATAATGAAGTTGTTATATTAAAAAGTTATTTATGGCATCATATTATTTCGAAATTTGTAAAACTCCATTTTTTTTTCTTTTTTGAAAACATCAATATTCAACAACTAAACTTGAAAAAAAAAATGAAAATAATAATAATAATAATAATAATAATAATAATAATAATAATAATAATAATAATAGTTTTTTGTTTGTGAGTTTTAATTTCAGAATAATTAAGAAGTGATTAGTTATACTTACTAATATCTTTGGTTCAAATTTTTGTTCCTTTATATTTTAGAATTATTTTTAGAATTTGTAAATAATTTTCTGCATTTTTTAGATGGATTAGTTCAAATTAAGGTTTCAAATTAATTTTACATTTTAAAAAAATATCTTCTTAGAATTTTGAAACCATTTTTCAGATTTTTTTCAGAACATATTATTTTTTTTTAGATTAATTATATCTATTTATTTGAAATAATTTTAAATAAATTACCAAATATTTTTATTATTTTTATTAAAAAAATATTCAGTTTATTAATTTTTATATCTTACACAATTAATATTACATATATATTTGAATTAATTTTTAAATTTTATTTGTTCATTTTAGATTGTTAGACTTAATCTCACAACCTTCTTCTTATTATTATTAATTTCATATTTTATTATTATTTTAATATTTTTATTATAGTTTTCAAAATTTTAAATATTTTACAACTCTTCATAAAATGAAATTTATATTTTAAAATGATTTCCCACAAATATATATATTAAAATTATAAACTAATTTTCAAAATTTTTAATTTTAATTTTGATAATGTCTAAATTTCATTATTTTCAAAATTTAATCATATCATTAAAATATAATCATATCATTTAAAATAACTTCTTTTGTTTCATCTCTAATAATTTCAGATTTTATTATTATTTTAATATTTTTATTATAGTTTTCAAAATTTTAAATATTTTACAACTCTTCATAAAATGAAATATATATTTTAAAATGATTTCCCACAAATATATATTAAAATTATAAACTAATTTTCAAAATTTTTAATTAATGTCTAAATTTCATTATTTTCAAAATTTAATCATATCATTAAAATATAATCATATCATTTAAGATAACTTCTTTTGTTTTATCTCTACTTCTATATATAGATTATAAGATAGCTTATTATGTAAGATATATGTGAAACTTATTCTATAAGATACTTAAATTTATTTAGTGTTTTTTTTCTTTTTTTCTATTGGTTGATAGTTTGGGAGGGAAAATGACAAATGTGTAAAATGTGTTAACTTCTTTCATTTTATATATAGTATAGATTATACATAGTACACACTAAATGCTGATTAATATATTCATTTTATACAAACAATTGTATTTTTAAATATTTTCTTAATAATTGTATGAAACTACTTTAAAGGACGGATATTTTGAAATAAATAAAAAATAATCTCTCTGAACATTTTTTTTTTCTGAAAAAAATTAAGAATATTTAAAAAAAAAAATTTGATAAAGAGTGACAGCTTAGGCATTTGACCATGACATTTTTGGTTTGAATGAGTGCAATTGCTTTGACTGAAACAACTTTCCCATATGCCTCATTGACTGCCACCTCATCAGTTTTTTAATTAATTAATATTATCCAATCCTTGTTTATTTATCTCTAATTAGTGTTAACTTCGAGGACGCACGTGTGACAGATTCACAAATTAATTTTAAATGTGCACCCATTAATGAAGATAGATCATAATAATTCACTGCATAATATACACTTGTTTTGACATTTTTTGTTTTGTTTTTCACTTTTCATTCTATTATTTTCCCACACATTTTTACTTATTTTACTTGTTTTGGAATTTTATGAATTTGTTCGATATAAATGTAGGGTAAGATTTTTGCAATATAAAATTATACTTGTCAATTCATAATCCATAAAATAGAAATTTACTTATGAAAATAGGTTTGAATATTAAATAATTTCATGAAATTATATTTATACAATTGTGTTATATATATATATATATATATATATATTTCCTATATGCCTATTAGAATATTCAAAGATGAGACAAATCACATCTTCAATTAATGAAACTCACCCTCTCACTCATTTCATTTTATATATTTTCATCAATTTTTATGCTAAACTACGAGCTTTTTAGTATAAATGTGTAGATTATGTGACGATTAGAGTTCAAATTTGGATCACGTAAATTTTCTAATTTTTATTGTCTCCCCTTTCTACTCCCCAAAATCATTAAAAATAATCAAATTTTATGTTAAAATTTTAATCATATTTTAAAAAATTATATAATTTATTAATAATATATATTTTCTTTCATGCAAGAGAGATGTATGTACTCATCAGTCTCATCTTAACCGATGAAATTTCAACCATATACAATTTACAATTATGTATTATGTTTCATTCAAAAGATAAGTTTTTAAATTTTATATATGAAAATTTACTAAACTTATACCATTTATTTAATACTTATTGAAATATATACATGTAGTATGTGCCATATATTTTTTACATATGCATCAATAAAATATGATACAAAATATAATATCAATATTCTTTTTTTTTAAACATCAAATTGCTGGATGCTTTAGTAATGAGTTGGCAACCAACCATCAATTGCCCTTGTGTTCCACTCTCTAAAAAAGAAATATACGTTTTCTACTTTCTTTTCTTAATGTGTTTGTCTAGCTTTATATGCAACCCTATGTATCCTTTTCTTTTAGAACTCATGTCAGTCTGAATGTTTATAGATTTAATTTCGTGAAATAAGTCAATTCAGTATATAAACTTTTAAAAATTAAATTAATTTTTGGTAATAGGATGTTGAGGATTTGTCACACAAAATTATAATTATCTGATTGTCTTATATAAACTTTTTATTTTTATACTCTAAGAATATGCATCATATATAATATATAATATATATTAACCGTTGTCGTATGATAATGTACTCATTAATACAAAAAAACATTTTAAATTAAGTTATTTTCTTATTTAAAATATGCGGACGCACATCAACCATTAATAATTTAATAGATATGTTCACATGATAAATAATTAAGTGTTCTAAAAATTGGTTTAGGTGGCTCCTCGCCGCACCTATTTTTGCCTATTCGGCTACCTTAGACGCTAGGCGGAAAAATTCGACCCTAGGCGCTAATTTTTTGTGTTCTTAGTGTATTATAAACTTCTATCAAATTATTATTATTTAATGAGATATAAAAATAAAATTAATGAATTGAGAAATAAAAACACAAATTAATTTTATAGTCATTGAATAAATCATATATAAATATAATTTAAATGAGACATCAAGTTTTTACTTGTCCTCCAACATAAATTTAAAAAAAAATTCTATGTATAAGAGTACCAAAATATCTTTTAAAAATAAAAAAATAAGAAAAATAGCTAAAATAATAAAAATCTATTTAATTTAAGTACAGTGCCCAGACACCGCCTAGACATCCTAGGCGCCAGACGCTAATCAAGCGTCCGACTAATGCCTAGCATATTTTAGAATATTGATAAATGTATAGATGAATATTCCCATATATTATGAAAAAAATAAGAAATAATTGTATATCTTGAAAAGGCAGGGAAGTGAGTCAAAGTTGAAAGATCCGAAATTGGGAATGGCAAGAAAGACTTATTCCTTACTCTCCTGTTAAAGTAAGGCAATGTCTCCTCCTCTTTCCTACTTTTTTACACACTTTATCATAATCAGCGATAAAAATATAAAATAATAAAAATGCTATTATAAGAAAACAAATTTATATATGTAAAATCATAAGTAAAAAGAACAAAAAAAAAAATCTTAATTTAAATGCATGCAATTTATCTGTAATATTTCCCAATTTTCTACTACGACCAACCAATAGCGACATCGATATCAATATTTTGCTATATATATATGATACTCACAAAAAAATACATTACATCCTAATATTCATATCGCAGTATCCAAATTTACAATATATCCATGATGTTTCATCTGGGCCGTGCTATTACTACTATTATTACCATTTATTTATTTATTTCCAACAAAACCTCTATATTTTCATAAAAATTGAATAAAATATATTAAATGTATAATTAGTTGTGGTGATTTTTGACGAAACCCGTCAATACGCAACCCGTATTAAACAGGTTTTGGTGATGCCAAACCTAAAAAGAAATCTTAATAAATATATATATATATATATATATATATATATATATATATATATATATATATATGTTGAGTCCTACCAAAAAAAGATGATGATGATTGAATTTCAATAAAAGTTTTGGCAACCAAACTGAATTTTGAAGTTTGACTATTTAATATCATGTTGAATTCTTTCAATTTTATTCCTTTGGACCGCTAAAGTTAGTTGTGCCATAAATTAATTAGCTCATTGATTGTGCTTCATTAACTATTTAGTTATTATAACTTATTAGGTTTGCCAAATTTTTATAATTGTTTTTAATACAATAAAATAATATATCAGCATTCAAAGTCCATCATTCAAAGTTCAAACCGCCAACTCTCTCCTACCAATTTAGATTAATATATTTCAAAAATATTATTGATATCTTGAAAAATTTTAAAAATCGCATTGTATGACTCAAGAGTTGAATAATTCGGGTCTAGAAATTATATTTATAAAAATAAACTAATTTTCAATTCAATTATTAAGAGTTACCCTTTTATAAGAGAATTCCATAAATTATGCAATTTTGACTCTTAGTTTTAAGTTGAAATAACCGTTGCGAAAAATTGGACAAGAATGAGTTTATACGGGTTGGGCTCCATTGGGTGGGTTGGGTCTTTATGGTCCAGTTCTTTATTGGGCTCACAAAATAAATTATTTTGTGTTGGGATCCAAATAGTGGGACACCTCAAAATAATGTTTTATTTTTCCGTAATCACCTTGGAAATAATGTTAATTCATATTGAATGTTTTATTCCTTTTATATATTTTCTATTTTACAAAACAATGGTTTAGGGTTTTAATGTTATAATAAAACTAGTATAGGTCTCGTACGATGTACGGGCATATAAATTTTACTTTTTAATGTTTTGATATAAAAATGTTGAACATGAAAAAATAATAAATTTCTTTTGAGAGTAATTTCAATCTAATTTGTTACTCGTGTGATGCACTATCATAAAATTTTATATATTTCAAATTTGATGTATGTGAATTATTATTTAAAAAAAAAATTCAATATCAATTGGTACTCATATGATGCATGGATTTATAAATTTCAAATGTTGTAATTTTCAAATGTATATATAATATTTTTAAAGTTGGCGGGTGCACTTAAATTTAGTGACTATTAAATTATATTCATAATGAAAACATTAATATAGCTAAACTAAAAATTGGGGTAAATTCACAAAAAATTATCTGAAACGGTCTCATGATTATAATATCAAAATTCATTACACATACTATTTCATTACAATTAATATTCAATTTAGAAATTTATGTTTTCATTTTATAATTTTGTGAACAAAAAATTGGCAATCCTTTTGATAATGAAACTTAAATAAATAAATAAATATATATATATATATATATATATATATATATAATGGTAAAAAATACTAATTTGTCATTTTCTCTCCTAAACTATCAACCAATAGAAAAAAAGGGAAAAAAAAACTAATTAACTTTTAAGTATCTTATGCAATAAGCTTCACATATATTTTATATAATAAGTTATTTTATAATTTATATATAGGATATTAGGAATGTATTTGAAATAAAATAAGCTATCCTACATGATATGATTATATTTTAATGATATGATTAAATTTTGAAAATAATGAAATTTAAACATTGTCAAAAATTAAAATTTTGAAAATTAGTTTATAATTTTAATATATAAATGTGGAAAATAGTTTTAAAATCTAATTTTCATTTTATGAAGGGTTGTAAAATATTTAAAAGTTTGAAGAATATTATAAAAATATTAAAATAATAATGAAACATGAAATAATAATAATAATAATAATAATAATAATAATAATAATAATAATAATAATAATAATAATAATAAGAAGGTTGTGAGATTAATTCTAACAATATAAAATCAAAAAATAAAATTTAAAAAATTAATTCAAATATATATGTATTATTATTTGTGTAATATATAAAAATCAATAAATTGAATAAATTTTTTTTAATAAAAAAGAATAAAAATATTTGGTAAAATATTCAAATTTATTTCAAATAAACGGATATAGTTAATCTAAAAATTGTTTAAAAAAATATAATATGATCTAAAAGAAATCTGAAAAAAGGTTTCAAAAATCTAAGAAAATATTGTTTTAAAATGTAAAATTAATTTGAAACCTAAATTTTTTGAATATAAACAAAATTTTGGAGTAAATATAATTTTTTTTTTTTTGAACAAATCCATTAAAAAATAATGCAAAAAATTATTTACAAATTCTAAAAATAATTCTAAGATATAAAGGAACAAAAATATAAACAAAACATATTATTAAGTATAATCAATCACTTCTTAATTATTCAAAAATTAAAACTTATAAACAGAAAACTGTTATTGTTGTTGTTATTATTATTATTATTATTATTATTATTATTATTATTATTATTATTATTATTATTATTATTATTATTATTATTATTATTATTATTATTATTATTATTATTATTATATTCTATGTTCAATTTTACTTTCCGATTTAATTGTTGAATATTGATGTTTAAAAAAAATGAATTTTTACAAATTTTGAAATAATAAGATATCATGAATAACATTTTAATATAATATCTTCATTATATTATTACAAATTGTATATACTGTCATAATACATAATAAACCGCGTATCGCGTGGGAGTTCTACTAATTATATATAATAAAAAAGAAAAAAAAATCATTGCATATCCATTTGGAATTTATCGATTGATTATTCAAATAAAAAATATAATTATTTTAAATGGATGAATTTATAGAAGCACACGTCTCAAAAAATCAGTACAATGATTTGGTATTTTACTTCTTTAATTAAATATTTATACTATATATTAAAGTAAGAAAGTTGGCAAAAATTACAAGATGTCACTTTCCCATCTAAAAGTGTCGTGTCAATAAAAATAAAAAAAATAAAAAATTGTATATCTTACTTGATAAGCTATTTTTTAATAAGAATAAAAAAAATATTAATCTTACTCTAGAAGCTATTTTATAATCTATATAAAGCTAAAAGATGAAGAGAGAGATATATTGATTTCTCAAATCTATGTAAACTAAAAGATAGAGAAAAATATAGTGATTTCTCAACAAAACATAGATGCATGGAGAATAGAAAACAAAAAATAAGATATACAAAGAATGAAGAAAAAAAAAGAAAAAACTGTAAATATAATTATTTCTCAAATCTATATAAAACTAAAAAAAATTAAAGAATACAAGATTTGCTAAACATTCAAAGGTAGAAAAATTCTTCCAAATCTTATTGTCTAAAGAAAAAAAGAACAATAAAAAATCATAAATATAATAATTTTTCAAATCTATATAAAACTAAAAAAATGAAAAAATACAAGATTTGTTAAACATTCAAAGGTAAAAAAAGTTCTTTTAGATCTTATTGTCTCATATCTTCATCTAAGGAGATCCCACCAAATTGTCTTTCTACACAAAACATAAATTGAACAAATAATTTTGTGAGAGAGAAATGGACAAATAATATAAGAAAACTATATATGATGATTCAAGTATGAGAGTGGAATATACAAATTATACAAATATAAAAGGAAAGATTAATTATTATGATTGAATGAAATATTATTGTATATAATAATTTTAATTTGACGAAAATATAAATTATCAAATAAAATAAAAATATTTAAAAATAAAATTAACAATTAAAACTATTAAAGTTATATGATAATTCATGCAATGCACATGAGAAATATGAAAAATCATTTATATATGGTACATATTTTAAATTTAAATAATAAATTATCTTATGAATAACCTGTTAGTTTATGCAACTTCATTATATTATTACAAATTGCAAATATTAACACAATAAATAAAAACCACGCACCACGCGGATGGACTACTAGTATATAGTAATATGATATCAGTTTATTTCGAAAGTAAAATACTATTCCTAAAATATTTTATTATTGAAATAATCAAACATTTATTATAATTAGCATGTATATACCATATATGTTATAATATTTAAGATTTGACCAGCACATAGATGATTTTAATACCACGTATGCATAAATCATACCTAATTTAATATTGATAATCATGATTTATAATTTATAAACTATAAGTAATAAATAATTAATTTTATTTTTGGAAAGTGAAAATGGTCGGTAAAATAATCTCATTTCCACTTTCGGAGGTTATTGTTATTATATATATATATATATATATATATATATATATTATCTCACGTTGTAAATATTACACCAATATAATTCTAATATATTATATTATTAGAAATACCAATATAAAATTCATTTCAATAATACGGATATAAAAAAACGTGTACAATTCTTTTTCAAAAAAATTCTTTTCAATAGGTACCTATTTTGATATCTATTGTTTTTTCTTTTGTTATTGTTATTGGTTAAGTTTTGATATTAGTCTCCTAAAATAATTAGTCTTCTAAAACTTAAGAAAATATTTTTCAATTTAGATTTGGTCAATCACCACAATAAAAAGGAAATCTAAAAAAAATCTTTCAATAAATATGTTTATATGATTGAACAATTAATTGAAAACATGTTTCCAAATTTGAATTTTTCAATATATTTGAATTAGTATTTTTTAATTAAAAAACATCAAAACAAAAGCTTGAAATGTTACTTTTGCCGGAATTTTACTATTTTGGGAAAACATTAAGGAACCATTTTGTTATATATATATATATATATATATATAAAAGCATTCATATAAAAGATTAATACCTCTTGTTCCTTAAAAATGCACTCGTCATGACTGAAAATTTCGTTCTTATTCCCATAGGCAGGTAGGTCATATACCAAAAAGTTTTTAAAGGGTTAACTCATTAACCAATGTGAAAACCATTATGCAAAACAATGAAATGTAGAAATGTATGGATTATTTTGAATGTACATACTTGATGAAATGAAACATTCTTGTAGCAAATTAGCAATATAAGAATGTTAAATGGTGTATTTTAAATTGAGTGAATATTTATGACAATGAATCAAAATTTTCAAATATATTATCTTACATAATTAAGTAAACTTATACCTCAAATTACAACAGTAAAAATGGTATACATCATCATTAATTTTTGGAAATGGTATCACCATTATTTTTGGTATATTAATTTTTGGTGCATATCAACATTAATTTTGGACATGGTATGGAACAATTTAATTTTTGGAAATGGTATCACCATTATTTTTTGTATATTAATTTTTTGTGCATATCAACATTAATTTTGGTAATGGTATCACTCACTTTATAAATATTTCCATTTATTTTAGCAATTTTGATTTACATAATTAAATTATTGTTTGGTTATTTATTTTTGGAAAAAGATAAAATCAAATCACAATTATGGATACTTAATTATGGATAATGTAGGATGATTTTTGTTAATTAATTAATAAAAATTAAAATAGACTTTTGGCAGGAAATTACTATATTGGAAAAACTTTAAGGAATCATTGTTATTATATATATATATATATATATATATATATATATATATATATATATATATATGGTTTAAAATGAAAATTAAAGCTTTTGAGGTCATAATGGTAAAAAAATCACAATAGTTTTGAAATTTTTAAATAGTTGTAGATAGAATTGTCATCATTATAGTCAATATTTTGCATCCATGCTTTATACATGAATATTTTTTTCTTAATAGTCAATATTTGCGTCAATATTTAGAGGTCATAGTGGATAAAAGTTGCATATCCAACGAGATGTCGAGGCATAAAATTCACTAATAGAATGTACATCTATATTGTTAACAAAATGAGAGTTTTACGTGATATTATCTAACGAATCTAATTATGTGAGATGAGTTAAAATTGTAAAAATGAGTTTTGCTTGTGGATAATTAGAATTCTTCACATGTTAACAATGCATAAGACTGCCTTTATATACATTTTTGTGATTAAAAGAATATGTTTCATGTCTTGATCCATATCTTCTCGTTGTTGTTATTATTATTATTTTTCTTAGTATTGAAAGTATTAATGTTAGAATGGAAGATATTGCAATAAAAATCGATTCCCTACGAATTCTTTGTTGAGGTTTGATGAAAGTCTTTACTCCAATTGAAGAATATATTGCAAATAAATGTAGTAGTTTTTTTTTTTTCAATCACATATTCGATATGTATTGAAGAAAAAAATTAAATATAAAATGTTGTACTAGATGGTTAGATATTGACACAAAAACCTCTATTCATACAACGAATCTATACAATAACTAATTATTAAAGTGTACAATATCTCCTAGCACATTTATTAAGTAAATTGAAAATAAAACACTACTTAAATAAGTATAAATACGAATACTTTTAGATAATTTTGAATTTTTGAGTGCCAACAAGTAACATCCAATGCTGAAAGTTCTAGCCACGTCAGCCATAAATATTAACTTTTACTTTTCAGTTAATTAGAAACAGAAACAATTGATATATATTCCCTTAAAAAAAAAAAAAGTGAAATTACTAAACTAGCCTTGAGTGTCTGGCACCCTTGGGAGAGACAGGCTAGAGTCCAAAAGAAAAGCAACTGGACATTGGTTGGGAGGGCCCAAAAGACCGTCCTTCTTGGTCAAAGGCCCAGACTCAATTAAAGCATATCTGGCCCACTAAGTTGTCCTAGCTGGCTCAATAGAAAAGTGTAAAACCGATGACGTGGCATCTTCATTTCAATCCACATACCTATTCCTCCCGTGCCCAAAATTCTAAATTAAATCATGGAGTATTTATTTATATTACATGTAGTATTGCTTGCCATTTTCTAGATGTTACATATGATCAAATTAATCATTTATTTATATAAGTATGCACCTCAATATTGAGTAAATCAATGATTAATACTATATTTGATGTAGTTCGTGATATAACAATTATTATATCACTTGCTTTTATATATTATATATATATTTTTTGAAAATCATCATTACATATATTGCATATCGAATGTAACGAGTATAACACAAATTACACTATTCGTGGTCTGCCCACCTCATATTAACTTAATACAGTATGTTAACGATGATGATGTGTGTTAAATGACAATGTTATTTTATTTTATTTTAAATTGTAATAATATATTTAATTTTTTGGAAATGAATTATTCAATAATCCAAAATCCATAAAATATAATTTTAACTTGGGAAAATTGATTTAGGTAACCTCCATTTCAAAATATTATTTCGTGGAACAGTCGTACCTAAATTTTTATATATTGATAATGACTAACATTACACATGAATTGAAATTAATGCAAAAATTGTTAGTCACAACTGAATATATAATCATATTCAGTTGGTAAACGTCCAGTATTTAGACACTGCTAAAAATATATCGTAATAGTATAATTATATAAAACAACCTAAATTCTCTCAAACATTTGTATAGTATTTTGCAATATCACAAATTTTAATTATTCAAAGGGATTCCTTTATAATATTCATGTATATTTTAAATGTATGTTAGCTATAATATTGATAATGCCATATACATTAATTGTTGATGTCATATTATGAAAATACTTCCTCTATTTGAAAATATATTTTGTTTAAAGTTGTTTCACACATTTAAAAATACTTAATAGATATAATAATGTGTATAAAATGACTATATTGTGCAACATTTTATAAATAATTAACATATAATACTAAATACTCGATCCATCTCATAGATATATAGGATTTTCATAATAAGAACTAAGAAAGTCATAAAAAAAAACCCAACAAATTAATTTTATGATCATATATATTCAATTAGTTTTATATTCTTATATAATGTAATATTATGTGTACATTAATAAATTAATTAAATGAGTATTACTTTAATATATAGTGGACCACACATATTTTCGACCTTCTAATTATAATAAAATAAGTTTATTCATGAATACATAATGACTCTTGTGTGATCTTCTTACAAATCTTATTTTATGAGATGATTCAACTCATAACTCACAAATCAAATATTTACTTGTGGAAATATATTTTGGTAACAAGTAGTAGAGCTCAAATTCAAGGAATTAATTGTATTTATGGAACAGTCTCACATAAATTATAGTAATATATATATATATATATATATATATATATATATTATAAAAAATAAAAATCTAATAAAAAAAAGTAAAGTTGGAAATTTGTCATAAATAACTCTTCTTGATAATAAGAAAGACTAAAGAAATTAAAATAAATTCTAATTTTGAAAGTGACCATTATTTTGAAATGTATGAAATAAGAGATATATGAATATTTAAACTAATGAATGTGGAGTTTTTAGTATTATAAATAAATAGCAAGGGTACATAGTATCTTTTTCAGAATCCACTCTTTTGCTTTTCCTATCTCATCCACTATTCAACTTTTTGGTTATGCTCTCATAATAATTATTATATTTTCAAGGTGCATATCTTGCAATTAAAGACGAGATTTTTCGCTTTTAATTTATATTTTATTTTGGTGTTTAATGTAAATTTATTATCGATTAAACTAACACGGCGATGGGTTAATACATTTCAATAATTGTTATTAATTATTTTAGACTTGCTCACATTTTTTAGGGGAAAGTGGTTATTGGCAAATGCTTGTAAAAAATGTATTTTTTTTTAATTGTATTCTTATATTAATTGTTTTTAATTTACCCTTCTTCATGTGGTAATGAGTAACGTATGGTGGTATGATTTGTATTGAGACGTGATGGTGTACGTAGAATGATCCAAAATTCCAAGTCGATTGGTACTTAATAAAATACATATTGTCTAAAGTCTAATGATACATGCAAAAAAGGGTATCAATATTCAAATTTGTCTAAATAAGAATTAATACTTTCATTCTTCGCCAACATGGTCCAATTTTATTTATTGGACATAATAAAACACTATGACCTAAATTCTGATGGTATGAGTTGTATAAATGGTACATGCAAAGGGTGCAAAAATATTCAAAATTAGAATGAATGTTAAGTTATGACTTTAAATTTTACTGCAAATAACTAAAAATAAAAGTACGAATTAAATTTAAAGTTGTGTTAAAATGAAAAAAAAGAAGATTTCTTATATCATGCACACATAATGTGCTTATTGTTGTTATGTCACAAAACCAACACAATCATTAATTTCAAATCAAAACATTTAAAGAGATGTGATTTGACACATCAATAATATCATTAAGATGTATCCACGACTATCAGTAGAAGATCATTATTTTATATTCAGTATCATCCATACTATGCATCATAATTACCTGAGATTCACCACTTGTAAATGAGTATGATTAGTCGCTCTGCGATTTCAATAGTCAAAGTTTCACATTGAGCCATGCATGCAATACCTAATTCTTTCTATAACTTCAGTCCCCACCCCCACCCCCACCCCACCCACTAAATTTCTTATGGGGTTTTAGCTTGTGGAACTTGTCAGGTTTAATGGATTTCTTTGGCCCTCTCTCTCTCTAGATCTCAATCAAGATTTACTTTGATCAATAATAGTGATATTATGGTAAGAATAAATTAAACAATGCACAAGACAAATCTTGTTTTGTTTTATGTTTTTCCTTTTTTTTGGACAAGATAAAAAACCAAACAAATCTGTCTGTTTTGTGTGTTTCTGTTTGCAGGAATAAAACTAGTGAATTATTTGCTTGATCAAAAGTTTCAAACTTGATCATAAAACAAGCACTGAGATTGAAAAGGGACAAAAACCATTCAACTATAATATATTCTTGCATGGATCCAAATTACAGAAAAGGGAATTGGACAATGGAAGAAACAATGGTGCTGATAGAAGCAAAGAGGATGGACCACGAGCGGCGGCTGAAGAGGGTCGCCGGCCACGGCGCCATGCCGGCGGAGCTGCGGTGGAAATGGGTCGAGGAGTATTGCCGGAAACGTGGCTGTTTGCGAAGCCAGAATCAGTGTAATGACAAGTGGGATAATCTGATTAGGGATTTCAAGAAAGTCAGGGAATATGAGCGGAGAGCGGCGGCGGAGGGCGGCGGCGGAGATGAGTCTTATTGGAGGATTGAGAAGAGTGGGAGGAAAGAGAGGAGTTTGCCTTCTAATATGTTGCCTCAGATATATGAAGCTTTATTAATGGCGGTGGTGGAGAGGAAGGCTCCGAGGCTCGTCGGTGGTGGCGATGGTGGTGGTTTAGGGCAGCTGCCGCCGGTGTTTCATGCTGCTCCGGCGGCAGTGCCGCCGCAGGAAACGCCGGCAGAGGTGCCTACTCCGGCTTTTTCTCTGCCGTTGCCCACAGCAGTAGGTACTCTCTCTCTCTCTCTCTCACACACACACATTATTTATTTTCTTGAATTTTTCTTGATTTTATAACTTCACAATATTTAGCTTGTTAGAATTGCAGTGTGAAAACCCTTTTAGGCACCTAATTGACAGAGGGATTCTTCTATTCTAATCTGTGTGCTAATTTAACACGTAATGTGTACTAAAAATAATGAAAACTGGATGAAATACAAAAAATTATAATAAAGGATCCAAATCAACTAACAATTTGTATATGTGATTCTATCTTTCAACTTTTGATTACAACACATTAGAATTATTGAAATATCTATCCATTTTTGGCTGAAAGAATATTAATTAATTTATCATATAGAGACGAGTTAACTTTATTATCTAATATATATTATGCATTCTGATATAATTTTATGAAACACATCAAAAACATACACACTAATATATTTTATGGTGGGTAGGTAATCATTTTCGTGTCACACAAGCCCATGTATTTTAATACCATAATTTGGTTGATCACTGATAGCTAGTGAGATCTTAAGTGAGCTTTTACGATACACATGATGATTGAATTTTTATTTCTTACTTTTACTCTGATATCTTTAATGACAAAATTTAATTAAAACACGAGATGTAACACAATACTGCAATAGAGATAAGTGTATATATTTGATATACTAATGATATATAACTTAAAATTATGTAAAATCTGTGTTATATAGCTAGCTCAGACTCTGAAACCAGCCAAGAGCATTCAGATGATGAGTCACCAGCAAAGAGATCAAGAAAGAGCAGAGAAGGTACAAGCAGTAGAGCAAGAGGTACAAGTAGTAAGTTGGAAGAAGTTGGGACAACAATATCAAGAAGTGTATCAAAAATAGCAAAAGCAATGAAATCAAGTGAGGAGAGAGGAGAGAGAAGGCATAGAGAGATGGTGAGATTGCATGAGAGAAGACTGCAAATTGAAGAGTCTAAAGCTGCGATTAATAGACAAGGAATTAATACTTTGGCCAACGCCATTAACAACCTCACCAATTCTATTCTTCATTTGCCACCCAACAAAAGCCAACATTCTTCCACTAAATGATTATATAACTACTGATATTATTCGATCCATACAATTATTTTAAATTCCGTTTCAAAATAACTGTCATTTTACAAGATATTGATATTTGTGTCGATTTATCTGTTTCTTTGGTTACCAAGAAGAATTAATTTGTTTCGTTACTCTACATTCTCCTAATTTTTGTTGGAAACTCTATGTTTTAAACTTAAAAAATGAGTATTGTGATCATTTCGTATATATAATTATTGTTATTAAATGTTTAATTTTATCTGTGTAGATTTCAGGGTCTTCTTGATTTACTGTTGACTACTGTTGTTGTTATTGATGTTTGGATTAGGTAGTAAAAGCATATACCTAATTCCTAAACCTTATTAAAAATCAAAATTCTATATAATTCTTACCGATTTACGAAAACAAATATCTATATATATACACATATTTTTTCGATAGTTGAAATTCAACGTGTTAAGCTAAAAACCAAATGTACGCATGCTAGTGTGAATTTGTGATCTCAACCACTGAAAAACATATTAATAGTCGAGTTTAAAAATCAATTAATACATGATCATTTTTAAAATTCAATTGCAATTTTGAAAAAGTTTAAAATTTTATTTACTAAAATTAACTTGTTTTCTGGTTAGATTAATCTAGGGCTAACCAATTAACCCTATGCCAACGATATAATAAAGGTACAATATTATTTCTTAAATTCTTGAACAAGTTGGATAATTAGTCTTCGAGTATATTTATACTAACCTATGTATAAATATGAACAATAATTTTGTACTCCACGTACATGTATACGTTTATTACATTTAATCACTTTCTAGAGAAATCTTCAATGTGAATGCAACATAGAACGTCAAATGTGTCATGTTTTTGACAAATCAATATCGTGAATTTGTTTGTCAGTCCCTATGAATATAACTATACCATACGTAAAAAATTGTATTTTAAAATTTCAAAAATGACAATAAAAATTGTGTTTGAATAAATGGAGTCTTGATCGTTACATATAAATATATAAAGATAAATATGACATGCAAGAGATCATATTAAACCACATATACTTACAGTCAATCACACGAGGTTGGATTTGCATTTGTATAAGAACGTTTTTGTCAAACAACAAATATTTTTTTTTTTTTAGGGTAAATCAGAGACATGATCAGGAGTTCTGTTCGAAAGCAACAGACCAAATGAATGGCCTTAATTTCACCACCATATAAATTGCTTTGCCCCTCTATATCTTGCTTAAAATTATCATTTTTCATCTTCAAATTTTCTAAATTTTAGGCTAATTATATTATTTTTTCATGAAAAAAAAGTTGGTTATATTATATTAATTTCTAAAATCTATATATACTTCCTTCTATGGAAAACAATGCAATTCTTTGGATGAAATATCATACATGCATGTGGTCAAGATTTCAAGCTGTGTTCATTTTGAATTTGAAATATCAAAGATTTTATAGGAAATTTTAAATTCATTCAAATTACTTCAAAAATAACCTAACATAATATTTAAAATACTCCAAATCGATAAAGAAATAAATTTATCTAAACTATAATAAATTTATTTGTACGAGTTTATCAAATTCCAAAATCTTCAATCCAAACACAACCTTATATAGGAAAACAACCTCACAAATTAATATTGACACGTGATATTTGGTACACAAATTTACAATTATCTTTAATTTGCCTTAACCAGTTGGGTGGATAAATAATTTGCAATAAGGTTGTTTGTCCTATTGTTGGGACCCGCCTAGATTAAGATGTCTGAACAATTAATCACCAATGCATTTTGTGGGGCCACTTACTCTCAATCTTAATTACGATTCCCAATATTTAATTTTGGACTATGCATTAAGTTTCGTCCCATACATATAATTTTTTTAATCCGAATAAATAGTTAATTTTCTGTACGACGGTATATTCATTTTCAAAATTGAA